>OY756410.1:6116821-7366821 GCA_963576865.1 Anania hortulata
AGCTGAGACGAGTTGTCAGTTGTCACGCTTTGCGATTATCTCTATAGAATGCTTACTAAACAAAAAAAAATTTCAATTTACAAAAATTTAAAGACTACCTATTGGAGTGAACCTTCACTATTGTTATATTGCCTATTTGTTGACATAAATACCTATTTATGTCAACAAATAGGCCTAGTTTTGGTACTGCTTTAGCTTATCTATACAGGGTTATTTGTAAAACATCAACAACCTCCTGGGGGCTGATTCTGGTGCACAAATACAACAACTTTTTCTATAGGACCCATATTGAATTCGCAAAAAAAAAATCACTTTCCCATACTAAGCCGCCACCAGCTGACGTCAATTTGTATGGAGAAATGAATTTTGTTTTTTAGATTTCAATGTTGGTCCCATAGCAAAAGTTATTGTATTTAAGCACCAAAATCAGCCCCTTGTTGATGTTTTACAAATAACCCTGTATACTGTGATATTGTCATAAAAAATACAGGGTATACAAAAGAATTTATACTTCTTAAAACCAGTAACATTGAAATCATGATAATAAACTCAGATGCTCTATACAAAATATGAGGCACCGATTTTTTTTACGATTTCGTTGTTGCTTCCGTAGTAAAAATTGTATAAGGATTACTGGTTTTAAAGACTCCTTTGTACACCTTATATATTTTTTATGCTGTTAAACTATCTTGTAATAAAACAAATGATAACAATACATCACACTAATAAAATTAAAACTATAAAGATATGGAATGCACATCTGTGACTAAAGAAACAGGCCAGTAGTTTACATAAAATATATATAGAATCAAAATGTTTTGGATTGAATCTATAAAAATAAACGTTATTTTTTAAGTTACAAAAACACAACCAAAGGTTAAGTGTTAAGGGCCAGATAACTGTTTGTTTAACGACAAATAAGTTTGAAATGATGACAGTTTATGTATAGAAAATGTGTCAAAACGTCAATTTTATTCGTCGGATTAAAGTTTTCACACACCAGGTGTGAAAATCGGCCCTTAATCAAACAAAAATCTATATTTGTTAAAATGACTTTATCAATTCACTTTTGTTAGATATTAATGTAGCTAGCTGTACAGTCAACAGCTTTACAACCTAACATAAAACGTAATTTTTGTCAATTAGGAAGCCCTGCACATTTATCCCGCTAGATGTCGCTTTGTGTTCGGTCCTGCCCGTAGAGATTATTTGATTAGTTGTTCTGCCCTGCTGCCACTTAATAATTACTACGTTATAGGTTATGATAAGTTGTCAAACTAGCGAGCACAAAGAAATATATTGACATTTACAAGGATATTTGTAGTCATTGGTCGACATGGTCATGTCACGTCGTGGTCATGTCGTGGTAGGTCTACCACGCTGGCGTTATCTGAGATTAGCTATGCCCTTGCTTCCCCATTGATATTTATCTCTATGGGTTGAACTTAATAGGTTTCCTGTCCAATGTATCACATATGATACATAACAATGGTTTTGCCTATTAGTTCTCCTCTTAGACAAAGAACCGGTGTACTTAAAATTGGTTCAACGACCATATATTTTTTTAAATTAGTTATCGTGCCGTTGACTGTACCTAATCCACACTGTTGCAGTAAATAGGTAACCAGTTGTCAGGTCATTCCTATTGACCTTTGCTTGACATTGGTTTAAGCCCCGCCAACTGACCAATCACAACCTTTAGCGCCACAAAAACCAAAATCATAGACTAAAAATATTTTAGATATAATTTTGTGTGTATGAAATTTGTCTATGGTTTTGGTTATCTATGTTTTGTGGGCAGGGTAAACGTAAAGATGCTATGCCAGCAGCAAGTCATGCAAGGTCAAGCGGAAAGGAAGGGGTTTACCGTAGTAGCGTAAGTAGCGATAGATAAAAATCATAAATTTTATTTTTGTAATATAGGGTTGTTAGAATGTAACTATGTACGAATTAATTACTTATTTTATATCAATAAATATAAGACAATAAATAGCACACTTTATTATTTTAACATTTTATAAGTACCACTGCACAAAATTGCGAAAATTCTTGTTGTCTACGAACCTACGACAGTTAATCTACCCAAAAAGTTAAAAGTCATTGAACTGATTTTCAATTAAGTCCGACACGTAGAGATCAATTTAGTTTTAAATGCTGGCTTAACGTCGTGAGGCCTGACATGCATGCCAATGATCTCACATCTAGAGACGCTCAAGACCGTGCGAAGTGGAGGAGTAAACCAATGAAAAAGACCCCTGGCTCTTTGGACGCAACTTTTGGACTTTTGGATTGACCGTATAAATAATGATGAGGTAGAGATAAATTTCAATTGATTTTTTTTTACGTTTTGTAGTAGGTTGACGAGCTGTTGTCTGTACAGATGTTAGGACCTGAATGACCTGATCGACCTAAAAAAATAACATTCTACTGATTTTTTTTTAAAGTCAAACAAATATACTTATTAGATAACCGATGGGTTAGACGTTTTCTCGAATGGAGACCACGACTTGGAAAACGCAGCTTAGGCGAGGATGGGAAAGAATAATCGAGGATCCGGCTCAGTGGCGTGCAGTCCAGCATTAGACTGACGTAGGCTGATTAAGATCATTACAGCGCAATGGGGAAGCACTGCCGACGACCTCCGTAGCCGAGAGGCGAGCATACCGGACTTGGTGTCTCTATATCCGAGAACTGCGGGTTCGATTTCCGGTCGTTCAATGTAGAAAAATAACTTTTCTATATTGTCTCTGGTCTGGGTGTTGTGGTACCGTCGTTGTTTCTGGTTTCTATAACACGAGTGCTTTAGCTACTTACCTTAGGATCAGAACAAAGTATGTGATATCCGATATTTATATTTATTTACTACACATTTATACCGATAGATGTCGAAATAGTTTTGATCTGCTCATAGTTATTGAAATTATGATCATTGGTTCTGCTATGTCACTAGCAGACTAGATATAATGTATAAATAAAATAGTAATTGATTTTTACAATAAATAAAATAAGCAGAAATTTGGTTATTTTTATACCATAAAAATGAGTACCTAAGTGCATAAAATCTTCCTAATTTTGTGTTTCTTCGCGGGCGATTACTTACCATAATTTCCTCTTTTTCCCACTTTCACCGCCTACGAAAAAATCAAATGGACATGTTGTCACTGATTACGAATCATTTGCATGAATTATTGTTTTTTTGCCAATCATCTAGCGCTAAACTAAGCAAAGCTTTTACTATGGCGGCTAAATAACAGATAGTCATCCTTAAATACATTAATAAACACCTATGATTTAGCTACAAATACTCTTGTTCATCACGCAAACATTTGCCCCTTGCGGGATTCGAACTCGCAACCGCCTGGCTTTGTAGCCCGGAACCAAAGACAAGACGGTCGTCAATTCGTTATTCAATTCAGTTTCAAGTTTTAAAGTTAAGTTTTTTTTATACAATTTAGATTTAAGATAATAAGCCACACCCGAGAATCTGGGATAGACTATTGTTAAGGTTACGTACACACAACAGGAGACGTATTTTTGAAGCATTAGAAATGAATTTCGAATTCGAACACGAAAACAATTCGTGTATGAAATTCATTTTTATTGCTTATGATTTTACGCATTTTTGAATCACTCGAAATAGGTGATCTATTAAATTGAAATCTTGTAACTATTTTTGTTTCACGCAGAAAATATTATAAACCATAAAGCAAAAGCTCATTAACAAACGTAAATAAGAAGTTATTATGTCAAATTTCTGTCAAACATACGTTTACTTGTCAATGTAATTCTTCTGTACTTTCTACTAGTAGAAAACAAAAACGAGTGATCGTTGCAGAATTGACGGAATGAATTTTCAAAAATAGTGATTTTAGGAATCCGCATTCGAATCTTGCGATTTCGTATTCGGATTGGAATTAGCATGATTCAAAAATACATCTCCAGCACATCAACCTACCACAAAAATCAAATTTCTCAATTGATATTGATCTCTAAATGCCAGACTTAAGGTTGAAAATCAATTCAGTGACCTTTAACTTTTTGGGTAGGTTAACCTGCCGTTGTCTATACCTACATCAAAAGGTATACAGGATCCCTATAGCATCACTTTGTTGTCCGTCTGTCCGTTTTTCAAGCCCCTTTTTACCAGAACCTCTTGTACGTATCAAGTTAAAATGAATATTATTACTAGTCTGCAAGCAATCTTTTAGGGCTGTGAAAAAATTAAACTTTAAAAGAAACGGCTGTTGATGCCGCATGTTTGGTATCTTAAGATAATCAGCCCTATACTTTTCGTTGACCCAGAACATCAAGCCTGCACCTTATAGAGCAGCATTACGAACCATCTTTCTCCGAAACTCGTTAGTGATTCTTCACTTAAGTACCTACATTTAGTATGAAATGACAAGTCCTGTCAACTCTCGCCCATACAAAAACCGTAACTTATATGGGCGAGAGTTGACAGCGCTCAGTTTAGCAAGCTGAAGTGGCAGTGGGCGGGACACATAGCACGTAGAACTGACGCCCGATGGTGCAGAAAGGTTCTGGAATGGAAGCCGCGTACCGGCAGGCGCAGCGTAGGACGTCAACCTACAATGTGGACAGACGTATTTTTGAATCATGCGAATTCCAATCTGAATACGAAATCGCAAGACTCGCATGCGAATTCCTAAAATCACTATTTTTGAAAATTCATTCAAATTCATTCCTTGAATTCTGCAACGACCACTCGTTTTTGTTTTCTACTAGTAGAAAGTATCTACGGAAGAATTACGTTGACAAGTAAACGTTGTTTGAAAGAAATTTGACATAATAACTTTTTATTTACGTTCGTTAATGAGTTTTTGGTTTATGGTTTATAATATTTTCTGCGTGAAACAAAAATAGTTACAAGATTTCAATTTAATAGAAACACCTATTTCGGGTGATTCAAAAATGCGTAAAATCGTGAGCAAATTTCATACACGAATTGTTTTCGTGTTCGAATTTGAGATTAATTTCTAATGCTTCAAAAATACGTCTCCAGGTAAAGGTTGCAGGAAGCCGCTGAATGCGGGCCGCTTTCAACCGGCTAATATGGAAGTCACTGGGGGAGGCCTATGTTCAACAGTGGACGTCCTATGGCTGAAATGATGATGGTGATTTTTACTACTACATATAAACAGTGTAGATATTTTATACCGTTAAACAGTCTTTGGCCACGATATTTATTTATTTAGACTTAATTGCACAGATTAAAAATCACACAAAAGGTGGACTTAATGCCATGAGGCATTCTCTACCAGTCGACCATTAGGCTAAACAGAGACATCACGTAATACAAAAAAAAAACAAGTAGTCGAATTGAGACCTCCTTTTTGAAGTCTGTGAAAGGCAAACATCCGATTTGTGAATTTTCGAATCGAGCCAACAAAACACAGTTTATTCGATGTTAACTAATTATTACAAAAATAATCAATCTTTGAGTTAGAAATTAACCAAAGAACTAAATTATAGGACAATGGCGGTCGAGAAAAATGCTTATAAACGGCCTACCAATGCACTTGACCTGTTTGAAGACGCTCGCTAGATTAGAGTGCACGCTATTCGAGTGAACAAAACATTTCTATTTATCCGACTGGCTGAGAATGCCGCATCGCATTAAGAAGATTTTACACGAAGATGCTGCTGCCTGTCTCGTGCTACAGGAATTAGTCGCCTCTTACGACACGTTTCCTGTTGACGGTGGGGAAGTGTATTCTGTACGGCCGTCCGAAAACAACAAATATAATAAATGTTTTAACGATTTTTTAAAATCGTATGTAAGTAGGTACCAAAAAAGGATACAAACTCGCCGTTGATTTTCGATTGCTTTCGATTTTCGATTGCTAGTAGCGTGGTACTCGCGTTGAAAGGGTTCCTAGTTCGGGCGATTCCAAACATCGATCTATTCTAAATTGACGCAAGTCTGGGTGTGTTGGGAGTAGAGTTGTAAAGTGTCCGTCATGTTATAAATGTCTGACCAATATGACCAAGCAAATTCGACATTTTATTAATGTGACTGGACATTTTAGACATTTATTATCAATAACGTCACATTCAATTCTATTGACAAACTATGAAAAAAATTCATTTGGTCACAAATAAGTGCATCATTTTATGAGAGAGGCTTTATTAGTAATAATCGTTAACGAAATGAAATTTCTAAAATCTGCAAATACTGCACCTTACGTACAGACAACAGCTCGTCAACCTACTATACTATAAGACGTCAAATTTTCTCAATTGATTTAAGATTTGCTTTAGTGGAATTCTTTTTTTAAATTTATACTAAAAAACCATCGAGACCATAAATGTCCAATGTGACCAAGCATTTATCATAAATGACGGACGCTTAAAGCATATGACCGTCTATTTACAACTCAGTTGGGAGTCGCCCCTGGCAAAAAGCATTGTAGGTACCTCGGACACAAGGATTTCACTTCCTCATACTAAGCCGCCACCAGCTGACGTCAGTTTTCAATGTTTCAAGGTGTTGTATTTGAGCACCAGAATCAGCCCCTAGGAGGTTGTTGATGTTTTACAAATAACCCTGTATTGTTTTTAAGGAGATCGAGTAGATCGAGATCGATCTAGTTACTGAAATGTAGCTTTGTATAAAATATGTCGTTACAAGGTTTTT
Organism: Anania hortulata; assembly: GCA_963576865.1. Taxonomy (NCBI): domain Eukaryota; kingdom Metazoa; phylum Arthropoda; class Insecta; order Lepidoptera; family Crambidae; genus Anania; species Anania hortulata. Next base: position 6,123,480 of record OY756410.1, read on the forward strand.
CTTGAGTTACAGAACAGTGTATAAAAATTTTATTATTTATAATTAAAAAAGCATGTCCATTTAGACGAACAACAAGGCAAGCAATTTCACAATCATCGTCCTGCAGATTCATCATTAATTTTACTTAATAACATGTCATTATTAATAAATTAAGTGTTCCTAAGAAACAATATCCAGATTGTAGTTTGTTAAGTCAACATAATAACATAATATATTTATATATAACTTATTACTCCACCTTTGCTTGTTATAAATAACTAGCTGTTGCGCGCGACTTCGATCGCGTGGTATTTAGTTTAATCCGTACCTTTCCGTATCTCAATACGAAAAAACGGAACCCTTATAGGATCACTTTGTTGTCCATCTGTCTGTCTGTCTGTCCGTATGTTTGTCAAGGCCCTTTATCTCGGGAACGCGTAAAGGTATCGAATTGAAATTAAAACCATAATTACTCATAAACAAAGCGAGACAGTTAAAGCTAACTCTAGATAGATAAATAGATACTCTTTATTGTACACCATACAAAGAAGTTACAATTTGTGTTTACAGAAAGATGCACAATTTAGGCGGTCTTATCGCTAAGAGCGATCTCTTCCAGACAACCTCTAGCTAGCTTTGACTGCGAGAAAGACTTGACAACGACAAGCTAGCTAAGCTAAGCTACCGAGCTCACTTGGAAGATCAATCGGCCTAATAACGAAAAGACGTGGGTTCGTTGCCCACCGGAGGCGGTCGATGTGTTACAGTCGAGCGTATTATATTTTCTTAGATTTGACTAGCATGGAATTGCAAAAACAATATTTTAATAATAACAAATGAGTTGCATGCAAATGGTCCCCGCGGAAAAAATGCCACTTAAGTAACTACGAAACTGTTCTATTATTCACTGTAACAAAAAAAACGGATATGTCCAATATTTCCCAGTACAAGAATTATTTGACATAGAATAATTTATGTTAATTGTATTGATATTTGTAGGTATGATGGAACAATATATTTCCAATAATATACCAACTGACGCATGCGACGTACTACCGTAAACACGAATTTTTCTCGGGGCATCAGACGAACAACTACTTACCTACAAAAGTATAAAGAGTTATTTTTTGCATTCACCCAAACTATTAAAATTAAATAAAAAGATTGTCAATTTACTATCGTTGCTATAAGTGTTAAAACATCTCTCTTGTTTGCCAAACACATGCCAAACTGAATGTGTAAGAATATTATTTTCAATCTCATTATAAAAAACATTTAATAATTAAGACTGTCGCGATCTGTTTGATAAAAAATTTTGCAATCAAGCTTAAAAATATCGATTAAGAATTAGAACTAATCCTACATCTTACTGGTTACATAAGATCCGCACAAAATCGGTCGACAGTCCGCAATTTTGATAGTCAGGTCATTATAATGCACACAGTATCAAAAATGTGTTAAAGAATCAGTCACAACATTTTCGAACGTTACGGAGCTCCTTCGATGCATTCGATGCTTCGAAATGGTCTTTATCATTCTAGAACTATTTGGAACGTTCCAAATCGAGGTCCCTTCTAAGTTACAAACATTTTTAGAACATTCTAAACTTCTTGCACGTTCAGGAACTTTGGCTCTTTCGGCACTCGATTCCCAGCTGCTTCATTGATTTCTTTTAAGAAGTCCAATAAGTCGCCCTCATTTGATATTTATCCGAACTCAACTCCAACTGGCTGTTTCAAATACTTTCAAAGTTTCAAATCGAAACCTTCTTCATGGATAGTGGAAAGCGGGCTGATATACGTTGAATATGCGCCTCTCGCTCTAAAGTTTTAAGAGAAGCCCTATGTCCAGCGGTTAGATAGACTGATGATAATTTATCATTGTGCTTAACCCCCATGGGGATGCAAAGGTGAGTTGCGGAGTTATAGCGGGACTTTTATACGCTTTTTTGTATAAAAATGGCGCCTTCAAAGGCTCAGAACTCAGCAATCGCCATCGGTTATCCTCCAAGCCTCCTGCAGGAGAGGAAAATAATAAAAATAACCATCGCTGAATTCTAAGCTGGAATGTAAGCTTCAAAAGGAAAAATGTGAGTAAAGTGTTGTTGTTTACAAGTTGCACCGTAAACAGTCGTACGCGCATGTCTGTCCGCAGCCTCAGTCGGTTCGGAGACGCACCAGTGGCCGGTCATAGGTGCCGTTTGTAAATTAGTGAAAATGAACTTCCTAATAAGCAAGTTTATGTGGCAGAATGGGACAAGGATTAACCAGTATTTATTCGCTATAATTTGTGAGTGATTAATTAATTTATTTTATTATTATGGGGATGGAAAAAAAATAGAAGTTTTTAATAATACTCGTATTTGTGAGTGATCGGGGAAAACAGATCATTACCCAATAGTGGGACAAATGATTGTTCAAAAATGTAGTGCATTATAGGATTAAGAGTAAAGAAAATTAGGTCAATAAATGGTTGACATTTTAAATTAATCTAATTAAGTTAAAACGAGAGTATAACACTAAAACTAAAAAACATATAATGGGAATACTATTTATAACGAATAATTAGGAAATAGATCATCATTATTTCCATTCGATATTTGCAAATGTCAATTACCTACACAAAACTACTTGTCGTCCAAATGTGTAGATACTTAATTACCACAAAGACACTAAATATTGTAATCAGTGGTTAATTATAGTCCAATTATTTTATTAAAAGATAATTAATATCCCATTAGCAGTATTATTTAAGTTTGACTTTGAATCGTGATTAAACTAAATGAGGGTAGGAGTAAAAATGTTTAAGATATTCGGTACTCTTGTAAAACTTTCTTAATTGTACAAGTATAATAAAATCCGCCCACTCCGGCCGATTTACCGATTCCAAACAGTTTTTGTTTAAAGTAACGGAACCAAATAACAAAACGGAACACTTATAATTTCGTCCAGTCCGTCTGTCTATAAATAAATCCATACTAATATTATAAATGCGAAAGTTACTCTGTCTCTATCTGTTGTTTTTACGCCTCAGCCGCTGAACCAATTTTGACGACGATTTTTAATAAAGAGATAGATTGGACCTCGGAGATGGACATAGGCTACTTTTTGGCACGAAAACAGGTTGAATCCAAAAGTTAAATTCAAAGTCAAAAAGTCAAAAATCATTTATTAAATTTAGGTCAGAAAATTGCCACTTATGAACGTCAATAATATTACAGGCCAATATGGTGCCAGAACATGTCTCCTTATTTTTTGGACCCTACTAGCGCTTCCCTCCTGGGAAAGGATGAAGGGGTTCCCTACTTGTTTTCGAAAGTTGTTAATTCGATTTTTATTATATCGAACACGGTGTGTCGATAATTCAGTAGTACGATGTTTTATTGCATCGATGCTTTATTGGTGCGATGTAACGTTTGTGCGTAAAACCCCACAGCGATCGCTCATTAGTTCGGTAATTTATTCGTTCGATAGTATGTCGGTTCGAAACACCTAAACTGTAGTCCTGACTTTTAATTAAGAACCATAATTTGTATAAGAGACTTTAATAAAATAGCATTAATATCTAAAATTAGGAATACAGGCAAAAAAATACATTACATTAAATACTCATTTAGATGCTTTTTGTTTTTGAACACACAACACCAATAATGTTTTTATCCACATGTTTATTTAACATAAATTCATATCCATCAATGGATATTGTATCGTTCCGCATTTAGATTTTTCCGTTTCAAGTTCTGTTCTGCAGATTTCAATTATACCTACAGAAATGAATAATTGACAAGAGAAAAATATAAAACACGTTAAGATGCACATGTCATCCTTTTAAAAAGGAAACGATACTTTTTTAACTAAAACAAATAATAAAATTAATAGGTTATGTATTAGTTTTTTTAATCTATGTCTATATTTATTGAATATCGTAATTTTTATAACCAAAACGCCTGCCACAAAAAGTTAAGCAATGTTTAAAAAGATGCATTATATAATTCTACAGTAAAATACTATGTGTAAGAGATTATGGATAGATAGATAGATAGATACTCTTTATTGCACACCATACAAGTAAAATACACATGATTTTTACAGAAAGATGTACAATTTAGGCGGTCTTATCGCTAATAGCGATCTCTTCCAGACAACCTTTAGGTAGAGGACAACCAATAAAGAAAGAGGAAGGTTTTGCAGAGTTCTTAAAATTGTTACCTGATACAAATAGGATTGCATACATTCATGGCATAAACGTATACATACAGTAATAAATAAATAAAAATAAAATAAAATAAATACATAACAATAATTATACATACATACAATAAACATACTTAATACTACTTGATATATGCGAGGAGATGTCGAGACTAACAGTGACCAGTAATATTTTAAGATATAAAGGCAGTTTGTGTCAAGAAGAAAGAAAGTGTGCTTTAAGCCGATTTTTAAAAATAGCAATCGATTAGGATTTTCTGATTGTTAATGGTAAGGAATTCCAGAGGCGAATGGACTGGACAGTAAACGACTGCGTATAGTAATTAGTGGAATGGGGACGAAATGCCAATTTATTTTCTAATTTTGTTTTTTAGAATAAAAATTGGAGTTACATAGATAACGCATTTTATTGTTTAAATCAGAGGAATTAATTTCTTCAACTTCTTAATTACAAATTAAGGTTCTTAATTAAATGTCAGGACTACAGTAAGCGTTTCGAACCGACATACTATCGAACGAATAAATTAGGTACCGAACTAATGAGCGATCGCTGTAGGATTTTTCGCACAAACGTTACATCGCACCAATAAAGCATCGATGCAATAAAACATCGTACTACTGAATTATCGACACACTGTGTTCGTTATAATAAAAATCGAATTATCAACTTTCGAAAACAAGTAGGGAACCCGGATGAAGGCTACTATTTTGTAATCCATCTCCTAAGGGAGTGAAATAGGGGGTGACATGCCGTATTTCTCGCGAGCGAAGCCGCGGGCACAGCTAGTAAATAAAATAAACATAAATGATCACGGTCTCGAAGTAAGGAATTAAGATCCTTGAGTTACGAGGTACCAAGAGGCCAAGAAAGTCGTCTACCAGTTTTGGCGATAAGGTTGAACTCATGGATTTCGACCTTTTTAACAATGAAAGAGATGCACAATTTTGACGTATTATTGATATTTTTGACGTCATAGAAAGAGAGCATTAGTAGCTGTCAGAATAATTTTGCATGCGAAAATCAACCCTGTTGTTCTATGAACCGCGAATGATTTTCAACCTTAGGGTGATAGACCATTTTTTTGGCCTACTGTACCAGGTCAATTAATTTAGCCAAGGCCCAACACACAGCCAGGCCAATTTAAAAGTTATTTTTCTGAATTGACCCGAACCGGAAATCAAACCCGGGACCATTACGTTTAAAGCAAATCACTGCGCTGCTCTGTCTGTTTCTATGTCAAAACCCATTTTATTGGCAACCTATTTATTGTGCTTCGAAGCGGAAATGGCATGACTATAGATTTTAAAACGCAAACTTTATGAAAGGTGGTTTTGTAAAATAACCGTATTATTATATATTTATTCATCAATTATGTAAAATTTCACTAAGCTCTCCGCACCATTTTCCCCTTTCTTCTTATCTGTTCTCTACCTGAAGGTTGTCTAGAAGCTTTTAGCGATAAGACCGCCTAAAGTTGTGCATCTTTTTGTAAACACCAATTGTAACTTCTTTGTATGGCGTACATTAAAGTGTACCTTATTATTTTTAGTTATGTACCTATTAGAGTTGTAAAGTGTCCGTCACGTTATAAATGTCTGACCATTATGACCGAGCAAATTGGTCATTTTCTCAATGTGACCGGACATTTTGGACATTTATTGTCACTAACGTCACATTCAATTCTATTGACAAACTATGAAAAAAAAACATGTGGTCACAAATAAGTGCATTATTTTAAGAGAGACAAGCTTTAGTAGTGATGATCAATAAAGAAATAAAATTTCTAAAATCTTTCTGCATGAACAAGCTAAAAAGTGTCGTATCGTTACCCGCGAGTTTTTTTTAGTTCGATCCAGATCCAATTACATGTTTTATTGTATGTTTTTATTGTCAGATACTTAACATTTAAGACTTACTTAAGTGGAATTCTTCTTTTTAAAAATATATACTATAGAAAAATATGTGACCATTGTGACAATAAATGACCAATGTGACAGAGCATTTATCATAAATGACGGACGCTTATAGCATATGACCGTCAATTTACAACTCTAGTACCTACCCAACCTATCCTACCACACTTGAAGTGAGGATATCATTAACCACAAACATCGGTCTATCGGACATATCATACTGTATGTACTGTATGTAAGTAAATGTAACACTTCAAACGAAAATGATCTATTATTAACATTTAAGAGACAAAGAGCTTCACTTTTAGTTAAGGTTAGAGATAGTACAATAGAATCAGGGCCATTTTATGTTTACTTATTAGTTACGTCAACATTGCGGAAGTAAGATAATCGAAAAAGAAAATTTGTAGTTATTCGGTTTCCTGGAACGTTTTTACGGGATCGCGTGCGTTGATGTCTTTTGTTAAAGGTCAAAATAGAGAGAATGGGCTAGTTTCCTAAAAAAATCTAATTAGTCCGTCAGTTGGATAAACAGAAAATATTGGACACGTATTTTTTCTTTTCTCAATCAAACAAAAAATGCTGAAGATATAGCCCGTTAAAGTTCCGCGTAACGTCCCGCCTTGCGACACTTTTTAGCAATACGTGACTTCGACACTTCGATGCGCTTTATCTTCGTCATTTCTTGTTTGATTGACAAAAGACAAAATATGGGTCCAATATTTTTTGATAATCTAACTGACGGACTAAATATAATAATCTTTTTTTGACCCAGGAAACTAGGCTATTGTATGAAGGTCAAATTAGACGAAGAATACTGTTTTAGAAACGCGTGTTTCCTTGTAACAGTAGGTATTACTTATTTTTATTTATTTAAAACTTTATTGCACAAAACATAAAAAAGTGTACAATAGGTGCATTCTCTGCTTAGGGTCATGTAGAAGAACAGGTTATGGGTGCGGTACAGGTCCAGTATTTTTAAGTAGCTTACAATATTAAATACGTAAGTTGATAAGATACACCTAATTATGAATAACATAAATACATAATATGTAAATATAATACTTATATAATAAATGAATAAACATACATACAATAAATAAAATAAATGCAATTATATACTGAAATATTTACGGAGTTTATTTTTAAAATAATGTTTCGATTCCGATTTTCATAAATCGAGAGGAAGCAAGTTCCACAGTCGTGCCGCCCTGTTGTATTTTTTTCTATAAACACGGTGAATTGTCATTTATTTTGGGGCTAAAAAAGTCACATTCTAGAGCTAAAATACAACTTTTCAACATTTTCGAAAAAAAATATTTAAATTTCGAATTCTCCGTTCAAAATGACCTATCACCTGCTACAAAAAAAAAAAAAAAATTTCGAATTCTGCGTTCAAAATGACCTGCTACAATTTGTATGGAGAAGAAAACTTCTTCTGCGATTTCGCTGATGGTCCCTTACAAGAAGCTGTAAGAAAATTTTTGCAGCTCCAAAACCAAGGAATATTAAATTAACCTAAAACAGCACTGCATTAACACTGGCGTCATGGTTAGGCCACAGAATAAATATTGGTTACAGGTATGGATTTCTTTACAAGATTAAATACAGAAATGAGAAGATCCGTACATGAACAAAAGTCGCTGACATATCCCAACGGATTAGTAAGCTAAATTAACAGTGGGCATATAGTACGTAAAACTGATAAGTATATATAACTGATAGGGCAGAAAGGCTCTAGAATAGAGGTAGACAGACAACCTGGTAAAGCTTAGGTTGAAGCCGCTGGATGCAAGCTGCTTCTCAAGTGACAGATGGCGACATACGCGGCTGCGGACTCGTTTTGACATTGTAAGGTCAAACGCTGCCATTGGTCGATCCTTGGGCTGGCGGAAGTTGACTAAAGGATAGACCAATGGCAGCGCTTTGAACGTCACATTGAACGTTAAAATTAGCCGCTAGACAAGTGATTTTTGACTTTCTTTTCAATACTTAGAAATTATTTTATCAATTTGCTTTCTTTATATTAGTATTTGAGCAGTAGAATCACCCTTAAAAGTAAGTAAATAAACAAAAAAATACTTTCTATAGAGCTTCCTTACACTACGCAGTTAAGACATTTAAACGCGGTCTCTGGTTGCCTTTATATTCATGCTCTAGAATTGAAAATAATAGGTTCTTTTATACAATGTTTTAGGTCCACGATCAGATAGGAAAAACCTTTTCAAAAACCGGCCAAGGTCGAGGCGGACTCGCACACAGAGGGTTCCTTACAAACTATAATAGGTACGAAAATAACAACGTTATCGAGGCTCGAAGTTTTTTACCGATTGTAAGAGCTTGTCTATAATTTATTATTTAACTACAAATTTAGACGTCCTCCTTTACTTGCGCTATAAGAAATTTCCTTTGTCAAATTTCATGACTAGGTCAACGGAAAAGAGGTCCTTTAGGTTTCATTCCCTTGCGTGTGTCAATGCGGCATAAGCCGTATCTTTTGATTGCCTTGACTCAGAAGTTTGATTTTTGACAGCTTCAGGGGATTGCAGACTTGAGTATTTGATATTAATTTTAACTTGATACCTCCACACGTTGGTAAAGAAGATCTTAATAGACAAACGAACAGACAGACGGTCAACGAAGTGATCCTATAACCATTTTTACCTTTTGGGGTACGGAACCCTAAACAATAATTAATGCTGATAATATAAATTATGTGTATTATGAAATTTAGTGTAAGGACGGCGGCTCTTACCATAGAATTAGTATGTACGTTTTCGTCTATGGCTCGAACCACTGCTTATTTTGTTGACCTAGCTAGCACTACTTAATAAGACTAAATAAATAAATAAAGCTATTCAAGCCGCAGCTTTTCGCATGTGTTTTCACTATTTAATTAATCAATAATTTAGAAAACAGCTAAGTCAACAGACAAACTAAAAGCGTGAAGCAAACGGATCGCGTATACTTTAGCGCATGCATATTCCGCAGCGATTGGCGCATAAACGCACCGAGTTTATTCAAGTCTCTTCAACTGATTCATCGTCAACAGTCAACAGATCGTTCAAAATTCAACATATTTATTGCCTGTCACATGGAACCAAGTGGTCAATCTTAGGGTTATAGTTAATGTGACGTCATTAGACGTCTAATTACTGTATTAATTCTTGTATATTTATTTCGCGTATCTTGGAAACGGCTCTAACGATTTGGATAGCATTTTGTATTTAGATAAGGTTTTTAAAGTTTGCCTATATAGTTATATTTCTTGTTAGTACGCTATTTTACACAAAAAATATTTTAATTTTTTTTTAAGTCTTCTATTAGCTGTCATGCTGACAATATCATATTAGCGTGAAAAATATTGTGGTACTTGTTGATATCACTTGGATGATACTAACTAATGTATGTCTATTTAATCTATTTACTACTAGCTGTCCTGGCGAACTTCGTACCGCCTCTTTTTTGTGAACTTTTCAGATTTTTTATTAGTTTTCTGCTATGCTATGCTATGCTGCGTAGACAAATCTAACAAACCAAAGATCATAAAAATCAGTTTAGCCGTTCTTGACTTCTAAATGGTGTAACTAACCCGAATTTCTTTTAAATATTTAGATTTACTAACTAAAGTAAGTGATTCACTATTTACTAACTAAAAGGGGCTATTGTGATTTGGCCAATGTGACAATACTGAAGGTTCAATACATTGGCTAAATCACAGAAGCCCATACGTAACGCAGTAGTATAAAAAAAAATTTGAACAAGGTTAAAAATCATAAAAGCCTTTTAAAATTGATTTCACAATGCAGAAGTGTCCGTTACAATCTAATGAATGTTAATTAATGCAAAAGAACTATAATAGAATAAGACATGAATTTTGGTAACTGTCAAATGTGTGTTGATTCTTAGGCGAGTTTTACCAATGTCCTTTTGAAAGAAGTCGTTTTTTTGTACCGAGCGAACGCCCAGGTACCTACTTCAAATTTCATGGATATAATCCAAAACATTTGAATAATAACTTTTAGTTTACACTTTTATAAGTACAACAAAAACTAAATATTTCTTTTTAACCTGTCAACTGTAATATGCGTGAATACTCATTCATCTTTTATCTTTTGTTTACCATTTTTTTCTGCTATATCAATCTGCTAATCAATAATACTTATTTATACAATGCGCTTTATCTTTCTAGTTATTAATAATAAAAATTTGTAAGTTTGGATGTTTGCTATCACGCAATAACGTCTGAACGAAATTAGCTAAAATTCATCATCATCATCATTTCAGCCATGGACATATCAGTGGCTTCAGAGGGCTGGGCTTTAGTGCATCAAACGGCTTCCTGCAACCTTAACCAGGTCTACCACCTGGTAGACCTGTGTACGTACACATTATTGGTATATAATTTTTGGATTATTATTAATTTTAAAGTTTACGCTGACGAAATCGCGCGTAAATGCTAGTCTGTAATTTGTAAAAATCGTTTGATGAGTTTAGTCTCGAAAAAATTTGAGAATGGCTCTAACGATTCGCATATTTTTTGTTTTGGCGCCGCCTTACGGGAGTGATTTCGGTAAAATGTAAAGAAACAGTCGCAATAATCAAAACAAATTTGGCAATTTTGTATGGGAATGCTCTTAATGATAGTACAAAGTTTACCAGGTCATCTAGTGTCTAATAAAATAGACTGCGTGAACAGCAATGTCGAATGTCGCATAAAGGAAAACGCACTTAAGAAATGGCAACTGTTGACAGACTAATAAATTAAACACCACTTATTCTATGGCTAGTTTATAAAACCTTGTCAGACCATTGAGGTAGGAAAGTAAACCAAAATCATGTTTAGATATCGTACCTAAATTTTTGGGTAATCCACAGAATAATTAAATCAAATAGGTAAAAATAATAGTTTATGTAATAAACAACATCTTTATTATTTTAATAGAAGTGTTTCTGCTTCGATTTTAGTTCTTTATTTCTAAATAGCGACCCTGACCCTGTGATTTGAACTCGCCAATTAAGCATATAAGGCAAGACTTAGTCCACTGAGCCATTTTTTACTTATATTTGAGTACCTGCAAGTAGTCAAAATACGATTGATAAAATTCTTCATAGAATACTAGCAAAATTACTCAGTAATCAAAATATTATGTTTATCGAAATAGTAATTTAATGTTCTCTTTACAATCTTTGTTGTGAATAATTAATTAATCAGGTTATTAATTTATTTTCAGTAATTGCAGATATTTAACATAAAAACTTCTCTATTTTGTATAATTTAAGCAAATAACGAAACGACATGATGATGAATGTTTATTCATATACTATCAACCTTGATTATGAAGATCAAAAAGTTGACCAACACAATCCACCTAAGTATTCTTGCAAAATGTATTCATCTGAAAGCTAAAATTAGACGACGAGTTCCCTACCTGCATATTCTTTATCTCTTTTACTCGCAAGTCGCAATACAGATTCTCGTTTTTAATAAAATACTTGTTTTTGGTTTGTTGGTAACGAGTGACGACTCAAAATATGCGAACTCCTCGAGACAAAAAATAACCTTAAATAACATTTTAATAAAATAAAATAATTTAATTAATTGGTGTTAATGAAATAATACAAAACATCTTAGAGGCTTATTTTTGGTGTTTACTATGGTGGGTTTTGCGTTATTCCATTACACACAAATAACCTAAAATCAATTTAATTTTAAAGTTCGAAAACACGTTTATAAACTGACAAAAATATTGACTGTCTTTTTGGAGTTTTTTAAATGGAGTTATAGGTTTTCTAGCACTTTGTAATTTGACACTTGTCGAAACGAGTGTAATGAGCCCAAAATCTAAGGTGTTACTAATAATACCCATTGAAAAGTTTCATTATCCTCTACCTATCTTCATCACCAGATCAGCTCGACGGTATCAAATTATTGTATTGTGGACACCTGGATGACATGCATAGGTCGACACCTATAAGTATTTACTTACAATCTTTTATATCGATACGATAATTTGAAGAAGGATATAATCGCCTTTTATGATTTGGTAGTGAAGTTAACAAAAGCGTGTTAAAAAGAATTCGCTAAACAAAACAAATGACATTAGGTAGAAGTCAAATAATTCAAAACAGATCATGAAACATTCGATAACAAATTTTCTAGAAAACAGCGTGACACCATGATGTTATAAATCCTATAGTAGTTTTCGGATCGATAAATGCTATCGAACAGTTATGAATCGGTGTCTGGATCCTCACCCTACCTCGCCGAGTAACAGCACACAAGTCACTCAGTCACAAATTCATATTGAGCAATGGCAGGTGGTGTACAATCAACTTATCAACCTATCACTAAATGTCAAATTTCTTTTTTTTTACTTAAAATTGAGCACCAACAACAGTAAATATCAATTTAAAAAAATTGAGATTAGTGGAAGGTATTTAAGTAGCTTATCCTGTTTTTTAGAGTTGATTCTGATTGAAAAATATTAAAAAAGACTTGTCCATAATATACATCGTAATGTAATTTGTATTTAAATACGGGGAATTGTTTTTTAATGCATTTTTGTATTGTACCTTTTTTTTTTCTTTTTATCGAAAAAGCCGAATGATGAATAATAGTTATTATATTAATTATTGATACTCAAAATTCCGGTTCCAATAACAACAATAAAAGGTCCTAATATATTAGTTAACTTCCTTCTATGGACTGGTTCTACACCCAAATACAACTGTTTCTATAGGACTAAGAACTACGACTAACATTAAACTTGCCAAAAAAACCACCTCCCTATATTATACTCGTACCGCCGACCAGCTGACGCTGGCGTCAGTTAAAGGAAATTTATACTAATAAATTTTTGACCTTAAAAATTCAAATAATGCTCTTGGTCTAACTCTGATTCTATGGTCTTCTTAATAAACCCATATTATAAAAATAAAATATGTATCTATAGGTAATTAAAAAATCTGCTGATTAAAAAAAACCGAAGTTTATCCAATTTTATTGCCGACTGTACTCAGCTTATTAATTTCGCTCAGTTAAACAATTTCTAAAGGAATCTGTTGTAGAAAATCTATAGACGTGTTTCTAGTGAAAGTTGAATTTTAGGACATGTTTTACGATAAAACAAGTTCTAAGCATTCTTCTGATATTTACGCAAATTGGGGATCTCATATTCATTCATAGAAATTAAATTTAGTTTTAAATTAATATCGATATTGTATAGGTTTTTCCTGTGGCTCCACCCGCTTGAGATCCGATTTGGCACATCCCTTAGATGAAGTGTGGTTATAATATACCCGGAATATACCTAAACCTCTATGCTGGTTGGGGATAAGTTAAACAGCTACACGCTTTCTAGCAGTAAATAAATTAGAATTTCGGACCTTGCCACATCACAACAGTGAGACGGTGCCACGCCGTGAGACGGTGCCACGCCGTGCAAACGCACGGTGTGATCACCCGTAACTTTTAGGGTTCCGTACTACAAAACGTAAAAGAAACCCATATAGCGTCACTTTGTTGTCTGTCTCTCAATATGTCTGTCTGTCAAGATACTTTTTTCTGTGAAAGCATGGAGTTTAAGTTGAAATTAATATCAAATACTCAAGTCTGCAATTCCTCGTACAAAAGAATATTGACCTAGTGTTTGACCCAGTATCATAAAATTTAGAAGCAATGTCTTAAAGCACAAATAATGAAAAAGTCCGAAAATCTGACTTTTTTATTAACTTTTCGGACTTGTTCACACTTGGTGTATCAACATCATACACGATTTATAGAACCCAAATATCGAGCATTTTATACACAGAGATTTTCAAATGATTCAAAACTGTTTCGTGGTCACCTTTTTAACGGTATCAAAACCAGTAACTAAAGAGATTTTATTACACGTTTATACATAAAATTTATATATGAAAAAACTTTTTACCCCGACCTATTACCTACACTTATAAACATATACGACTTATACAAATGCTCGCTCGTGCTCATCACACAAACATTTACCCTTGCAGGATTCGAACCTTCAGCCACCTGGCTTTGTAATCCGAAGCTAACCTTAAACCAGACGTTATCAACCAAACTTCATCTTCATCACATTTGTAACCTCCTATCTCGCAACACTAATATCATTCGAACACCGCAATCGAACTGATAACCTTACTATAACCACAAAGCTATTAAGGTTTATCTTCATAATATGTATTTTTAGTAATAGTCCTCAGACCAATTCACAGACAATGCACAGCCTAAATATCTTAAGACATAAATCGTGACAAAATCGATCAGACAGCAAGAAGTTATTAGTACAGAGATAAGAATACCAATGTTGCGAGCATACCGGATTCGGTGTCGCTATCTCTGAGGTTGGGTTCGATTCCCTGTCGGTCAATGTAGAAAATTAACTTTTCCATATTGTCTCATGCCTTTCGTCGTCATTGTTTCTGATTTCTATAACACAAGTGCTTTGGCTACTTACCATAGGATCAGACAAGCAATGTATGTGATATTGTCCAACATTAATTTATTTATTTAATGATTAAGGAAGCCCGTGAAGATCAAAATTCCCTGCTCTAAAAACAAATAGCTTCTCTGGTTTCAATCGTATATTGATTAAAATGTAATTCGCTGCTGTAGTAATGCTATTTTTACAAAATAATAATTACTTAAACAATAAATCTACCTGATTAAGTTATATCTTGGTCGAAAGTATCATGTTTTAATAATCAGTCATATATTTATGATCAAATATAGAACAGTGGAGTAAAAATGATAGTTAGTCAGTAAAACTATTAGTTTTCGGAGCCGCAAATCATATTTTCACATAGTAGACTAAAGTTGTTATTTTAAAAAACAAAACATTTTAAATTCTGCAGGCTGCTTCGAACGATCTCCCTTAATTAGCGTTAAAAATGTAACATCAGTGCCGAGAGCGAGTACAATCGAGAATGTGTTATCTGTTGCTCGCGCGTCCTCGTTTGTTAGTTTTTAGTTTAGAAAAAAAATCTGGATAGGGACACCCTAATCACCTAGCGGTATGAAATATACACTACGACCTATTCCTATTATGTACAAAATATACATTTTAAAAAATCATTAAAATCGGTTAAACGGTTACGGTAACGGTAAACCGTTTCGGAGGAGTGCGACCACAAACACCATGACACGAGATTTTTATTTAACTAAATAGATAATTCCCGTAATTTGACAATAGCCGCAACCCGGTGTCGATCCGCTCCCAGTAACATTACGATCACAAACTGTATTTTCGTAAACTTTTAATTTGACGTAAAATTATCAAATCTATCCCAATACGACTGAAAATAGAACAAAAAAAATCTAATTTTGGTTTCTTTAATTTTCAGTCCCATTACGAACTATAATTGCAATTTGTGGGTTTACGAGAATACCGTTTGTGATCGTAATGTTACTGGGAGCGGATCGACACTGGATTATGGCTATTGTCAAATTACGGGAATAGGCTAGTTTCCTAAAAAAATCTAATTAGGCCGTCAGTTGGATTAACAGAAAATATTGGACTCGTATTTTTTCTTTTCTCAATCAGACAAAAAATGATGAAGATATAGCCTGTTAAAGTTCCGCGTAACGTCACGCCTTGCGACACTTTTTAGCAAGGCGTGACGTCACGTGCTCACTTTGATGCGCTTTATCTTCGTCATTTTTTGTTTGGTTGATAAAAGACAAAATATGGGTCTAATATTTTTTGATAATCTAACTGACGGACTAAATATAATAATTTTTTTTTGACCCAGGAAACTATCCTATTGGGCCTCAGGTGTAGGCACCGAAATTGCTGAAACTTCGCAACTGTCAACCTATTTGTTTTGGTCGAATAGTAAACCAACAACTTTGATCTCACTACTAGAGACGCTCAAGACCGCGCGAAGTGGAGGAGCAAATCAAGGAAAGCGGACCCTGGGCTCCAAAGCAATGGCTTTGGACGCAACCGGGATTGACCGTATAGATGATGATGATGAGTAAACCAACAACTTTGATCAAATTTGAAAGAGCATCAGTACACAATTTTTTTTAAAAGTACGGTCGGCTAAGAAAGTGGTCTACCAGTTTTGGCAAAATTTTGTATGTAAGTAAAATAGCGATAAAGTTGAACTCATGGACTATTAACTTTTTAACAATGAAAGAGATGCACAATTTTGATGTAATATTTATTTGTTTTTGACGTCATAGAAAAGAGCATTAGTAGTTGTCAGAATAATTTTGCATGGGAAAATCAACCCTGTTGTTCTATGACGCGCGAATGATTTTCAAACTTAGGGTGATAGACCACTTTCTTCGCCTACTGTACCTACTATATTCCATTTTAGAAGTATTCAGAACCTATTTTAAGAATAGCTTCTATAACTAATTTAAAACAATTATTAGTAATGGACATACCAATGAACACAAAAAAAGAACAAAACCAAATGATTTTAATTGCAAGCACCTTTTGGGTTTTCAATAATAGGTTGTTGAATTTTTTGGTAAAGTCTATTTAATAAGTATAGTTTATAGCAGGGATCGGAAACTGGTTATTTTACTATGGAACTTTAAAAGGAATTTTATAGGTTTTCGCTAAATTAACTATTACATACTCCAAATACTGACTTAAAAGCTATGGCAAATTTAGTTTTATGCTCAAATCTTTACAACTACTATCAAGTAGTAAAATAGGGCCTTATACATTCTAAAATAAATATTAACCGGTTTCGATCCTTGGTTTATATAGTATCAGCAGTTTACAGCGAGGTTTTTCTTTAACAACGATATAAATCACAATAATAATTGACATTAAGTACGTACCTATCTCTTAACATTAGTAACCTAATTACAATAACAATTACTGCCTTAATGTATAAAAACATCAATGAAACCGTAATTCTAGCTCTGTTTGAAATAATTTATCAATGAATGGACAATACTATTGCACTGAGCACTAAAGCAATTCGCACATTTAATGCTAAGTAACTTTTATTTATTTTGGGGCAGTTACACTTAATGTATCATCATCATCATCATCATCATGTCAGCCATAGGACGTCCACTCCTAAACAAAGGCCTCCCCCAATGACTTATCATCGGGGGGGATTGCCAATACTCGCCACGCTTGGCAGGCGGGTTGGAGAGCGCAGTTTTTATAAGATTTCGCACGAAGACGCGGCTGCCCGTCTCGTGCTACAGGAATGAGTCGCCTCTTACGACACGTCTCCTGTTGACGGTGGGGAAGTGTATTCTTTACGGCAGTCGCAACACGGCACGTATCTCTATTTTTATTTGTATTAAGATTTATGTAAACAAAGCGGTGTCATTAAAACTTAGATAGAATATTAGAATATTACTAAAATTTCAAAAAGTTGTTTTTTTAATTAACCCAAACTTGGAATCGAACCCAGGACCGTATATACATAGAAGTAGTACACGCGGCTGCTAGCAGTTCCGTCTTTGACTTAAGGGTACCTACACGGGATACGTACCTATGGCACCAAGCCTCGTTGGCCGCCGAAACGCCGACATATTCGTTTGATAAAATTAGTTTTTACTTAAAATTTATACTGAATTTCTGTTAACATTTTAAAATTTAAATGTAGTTAGATAGCTTGTTAGTTTGTCTAGGCTGTTTCAGCCTCATGATTGGGCTGCATCGGAAATTTAAATGAAAATCGGAAACTGGATTAGAGTCT
This sequence comes from Anania hortulata, assembly GCA_963576865.1. Taxonomy (NCBI): domain Eukaryota; kingdom Metazoa; phylum Arthropoda; class Insecta; order Lepidoptera; family Crambidae; genus Anania; species Anania hortulata. The sequence continues at coordinate 6,141,287 of OY756410.1, forward strand.
AAAAAGTATATTTAATATTTACCGTTACCTTTTTTTAGGGTTCCGTAGCCAAATGGCAAAAAACGGAACCCTTATAGATTCGTCATGTCTGTCTGTCTGTCTGTCCGTCTGTCCGTCCGTCCGTATGTCACAGCCACTTTTTTCCGAAACTATAAAAACTATACTGTTGAAACTTGGTAAGTAGATGCATTCTGTGAACCGCATTAAGATTTTCACAAAAAAAATGAAAAATAATAATAAATTTTGGGGGCTCCCCATACTTAGAACTAAAACTCGACATTTTTTTTTTTCGTCAAACCCATACTTGTGGGGTATCAATGGATAGGTCTTTAAAAATGATATTGAGGTTTCTAATATCATTTTTTTCTAAACTGAATAGTTGGCGTGTGAGACGCTTCCAAAGTGGTAAAATATGTGTCCCCCCCCCTGTAACTTCTAAAATAAGAGAATGATAAATCTAAAAAAAATATATAATGTACATTACCATAAAAACTACCAGCGAAAATTGGTTTGAACGAGATCAAGTAATTCGTTTTTTTTAATACGTCATAAATCGTAAACCGCAATTTAACTTTCGTAATGTTATGGATTTCATTTTGCAATAAAAATACCATAACTATGACTCGATTGTCGTGATGGGTGAACTTTTACTCATAACGGTACCTACAGGTTTGTACGGAACCCTCGGTGCGCGAGTCCGACTCGCACTTGGCCGGTTTTTATTAGTAAAAAGGCCTAACCATGGGCCCTTTATAGCCTTAGGCGGTCGTGCCTACAAGCAATGCAATACATTCCAAAGATAATCTTGAATTGCACAGGCAGTCCTGTTAGAAAGATTTTGCTTATAATGTAAATACCGTACACGAGTAGCTTAAGCTGTAATCGTGCTTCTTAGCATGAAGAACTAATTTTATTTGTCAATGCTAACACTGACGCTGTTTGAAGTTTTATTCCGTCATGCCGATATAAAATTTCCCGTTATCTAAATCTTTCAGCGTAAATTGTCTATCCGTGCGTTGAGAATTTGCAATGTATGTAGGTAGGTATTCGTAGTTCTAATCTATTTATCATTATCAGAACGTCTTGTATACACTTTTGAAGATGATTTAAGCAACATCATTTTATATTTACTTACAAAAATATCCGTGATGAACTAGAACCTTGTCATTTAAATAACTCCACACCGAGGTAAATCTATGGATTACACTATGAGTTGTCCAATTTGACATGTGTGGCAAATATTTAGTCAATGTCTATTTTTGCATTAGACGTAAGAAACTATAAATTGTTCCCACAATCACACCAACTATCTAACCCCAAACTAAGCAAAGCTTGTACTATGGCTACTAGATAACGGATAAACATACTTAAAGACTTTTATAAACATTCATGACCTAAATACAAATGCTCATCACACAAACATTTGCCCCTTGCGGGATTCGAACCCGCAACCGCTGGCTTTGTATTCCGGAGCGCGAACCACTGCACCAGACGGTCGTCAGGTCACTAAGGTTAAATACTTTACGTCAGCAGTTGAACGGGGCAAACTTACAGTATGCATAGATAAATTAAAAATCTGCAACTGACAGAACTTATTCCATAATGTAAATACAAAATGTTAAGAATTTATCTGTTAAATAATATTATGAATATAACTAGTAAAATTATGTTCGTTACAATTGGTATTGTTATGTCAACACTCTGTTAATATTGTATGCTAACAAAGCAGCTATTCGTTGTTTTTTTTTATTTTATAAGGCAGGTGTAAAGAGCCACAATAAAACTACTGTCAATATCAAACTAATAAATAAAGTCAATAAATATTTTTTATTATCTTTTGACTTATAATTTTTTTTTAAAGAAAAACTATTTACAATTGACGAATTCTTTACGTAAATTAACTTACAATTTTTCTGGTAAAATAATTTTGAATTGACTTTTATTCGTTTATTTATTTTATTTAAGGACTCATCTGGTATACTATTCGTAAATGAATGCAATGATGACTGATCGTCTCTGGGTGATGTATACTGACTTATGTAACAATCAGCCATAAGTAATTAACTCTTAATCATCAAAAAAAAAAACAATTACAATACATACATCATTATGATGTTTCCATAAATGACAGAAGAAGAAACATCTTTTGAGTGAGCCCTTGACCGACGAATGCCGGCTAACATCCAACCCAACGGAACAGCCAAAAAAATCAAAATTGGTAATTTCGTATGAAAATTCAAATTAGGTTCACCGGGTCTTCAATATATTAAATAATATACAGGGTGTCCCGTAACTTAAGAATAACCTTGTAACCACATTATTCTATAGGTATGTCAAAGTGAATAAATTTTGTTCTATGACTTTTAAAAATATGCATTTCTTTTTGTCTTTCTATACAAATTCAATCGACTGTATGATAATATTATATGGGAAGTTGATAAAAAATTGCAAAAGTCATAGAACAGGTTGTTCACCAATGGGCTAGTTTCATAAAAAAAATCTAATTAGTCCGTCAGTTGGATTAACAGAAAATATTATTATATATATTGGACACGTTGGTATTTTTTCTTTTCTCAATCAAACAAAAAATGATGATGATGTAGCCCGTTAAAGTTCCGCGTAACGACACGCCTTGCGACACTTTTTAGCAAGGCGTGTCGTCACTCCCAAACTTTGATGCGCTTTTTTGTTTGATTGACAAATGACAAAATATGGGTCCATATTTTTTGATAATCTACTACATGGCTCTGAATGCTGGGCTATTAAGAAGGTAGATGAAAAGCGATTGCATGCAGCAGAAATGAGAATGTTAAGGTGGATGTGTCGGGTGACGTGAATGGACAAGATAAGGAATGAATATATTAGAGGAAGTATGAAAGTGTCACCTGTAGCAGAAAAGATGAAAGGACACCGTATGTCTTGGTATGGACATGTGATGAGAAGGGAAGAGGAGCACGTAACGAGAAGAGTGATGGATATGAGTATTGATGGGTGGAGAAGTAGAGGACGACCTAAGAAGAGATGGATGGATTGTGTGAGGAGAGATATGACAGAGAAGGGAGTGAATGACTCAATGACGAGTGACCGAATTGCATGGAAGAGAAAGACATACTGCGCCGACCCCAGATGACCTGGGAACAGGGCAGGCAAATGATGATGATTTTTTGATAATCTAACTGACGGACTATTTAGAATAATATTTTTTGACCCAGGAAACTAGCCTATTATCCTGTATTCTATCTAGAACACCCGGTGAACTTCGTACCACTTAAAGTGCATTTTCATACAAAATTGCCTTTTTCATTTTTTTCGGCTGTTTTTACTTTGATTTTTTCGTAGTTTGTTTTTACTACACCTTTTTTTCCAAACAAAAGTTCAAGTTTTTGTGTCAATAAAGAACGACAATACTTTTTTTTACTTAACTTACTTGATTTAACTTCTTAGATGCAGCATGAGACCGCAAAAATAAAAACTTCTATTGTCAATTGTGTCTCATTTTTGTGGGGTTTAAAACCGTAGGAATAGGCTAGTTTCTTGGGTCAAAAAATTATTATTCTATTTAGTCCGTCAGTTAGATTATCAAAAAATATTGGACCCATATTTTGTCTTTTGTCATTCAAACAAAAAATGACGAAGATAAAGCGCATCAAAGTGGCTCATGACGTCAGGCCTTGCTAAAAAGTGTCGCAAGGCGTGACTTTACGCGAAACTTTAACAGGCTATATCTTCATCATTTTTTGTTTGATTGAGAAAAGTAAAAAAAAGTGTCCAATATTTTCTGTCAATCCAACTGACGGACTAATTCGATTTTTTTAGAAAACTAGCCTATTAAAATCTGGGTTGTACCAATTTGTAACCTCCTTATTTATATAAAAATATATACTAGATTTGTTGAATGTGTTCGTTAGTTTGGTCCTGGGCAGAATTATATAATATTTCGATTTCATAATAGTAATACAAAGAGTCATGTTACTTTTAGATGTTAGTGTGCAGCCTTATAATGTTCATATCTCATTTAGAACAGGCTTTTGTGTAATTTATTATGACTCATAATTATAATTCGTCACTTAAAAGATCTGTTTTACGGTTGCACCTATACTTTGGAACATTTAATACTTATTTAAAAGAACGCAGCGCACATCGAATTAATTTAGAGTATGACTAAATGTATGTTGACTGGAGTATTTTGTCTTTTTGTGTGCGACCGGCCCCTGCAATAAGAGTATTCGTGTTTGCAGCCTGTTATCTCCGTTTCGCTGCTCCAATCTTAATTCATTAAATGCAGATTTGATTATTATTACTGTACCTACCTACTACAAGTACGATTATTAGTGGAAATAAGGTACTCAACACGGACAATGAGAGATACCATTTGTATGTCACGCGATCGCCCATTCTAGTACAGTATGCTTATTGAACTCTAATAAATAACTCATGTTTGGAGACGGCTTTTCTGAACTTAGTATTAAATCAGTATAGTTATCGAATCAGTATAGACTTGGGCTCGCTATATCTGAGGTCCTGGGCTTGATTCCCAGTCAGTCAATGTAGAAAAAAAACTTCACTGTCTCAGGTCTGGGTGTTGTGGTACCCAGTTGTGGTCGTTATTACTGATTTCTGTAACACAAGTGCTTTGTCTACTAACCATAAAACCATAGCTATGTATGTAATGTGTTCCAATATTTAATTGAAAACGGTCGTGTTTTTACCCGGCAAATTTCATACCTATTTATATTTCTTCAAAAGGATTGACACAAATATATGGTTATATTAATTTGTTAATTTATTAGGTTTTTACGTTCAAATTCAAATTCAAAGTATTTATTTGTGGTCCATAGGTAGGTTATACAGAGTTGGTTGCATGCACATAATTATTATAGTTCGAACGGACGAAACATTTAGTAGTAGGTAAACCTACAGTTGGTATGGAGAAATGTTGTTTTTTGCGATTTTCATGTTGGTCTCATAAAAAAAGTTGTTGTTTTTAAGCAGTAGAATCACCCTCGCGAAGGTAGTTAATTATTATAATTAGGACGTTATTACAACGTTTATTATGGCAGTAACATGGAAACCGTAGTACAAAATCGATTCCATACATTATCATCGAGGCAGCGCGTTAGTTTTTATGGAGCATCTAAAAAAATACGTTTGTGAAGTAGCTTCCATAGTAAAAGTTGTTGTATACGAACAGCTGATTACGTGGTTTTAAGAACTCGCGTGGTTATGTATTGTTAATAAAAACACGTTTAAATATGATAAGGCCATTAATGAAAATCGAAACTTTGCTCTCAGATATTAACAAACAATAAATACCTAATAAATATACTTTGAGATAAGAATTTATTGCCGACCTTCCTCAAACTAGTTGTGTCGGCTACACCAAAATCCAAAATAAATTATGATTCCACGTACATGTTATGTAACAGTTTATGATAATTATGATTTTATCTATCTACGGTTTTATACTGTTTTTTTTTTATTGTTGTATTCTCATCAAAATGTTGTGAGATTGAGATTTTAGTACACATTGATTTTTATTTATCAATTTGTTAAACTTATTGCAATATCATAATTAAATTACTAACACCCGCCGTTTCGGCACTCGTCTTACTAACAACTATTCATGTATTACTCAGACAAATGAATTGTAAATTATTTTGAGAAATAAATATCTTAAACCATTTTTTTTTTTGATTTGCGTTCTACCTGTAAACTAAAAAATTGAATAAAATATTAGACTTTAGAAAAGTTTTTATGCCTAGACTGTTTGATGTAAGTATTTTGGATATAAAACCTCATAAGTACGATTTCATCTTTTTCCAATCTGTTATTTATTGACCAGCGCTTCAGAAATAACATTTTGTTTTAATTTAATTTGAACTTTTCCCTTTAATCATATTACATCATAATTTTATGCAACATTGACCTTGATACGACGTAGTATCAAACGTCATCAACTCTGGAATTTACCAAATCTCTTAGATAAATTAAATAGTGCTAATGTATTCATATTTTGTATAATTCACACGCTACACAATATGCGGTAGGTATACCAACAAATGAACACATGGTTATTTTTGCTGTTAGTTTTCTTCAAATATTTAAATTACTGACTCTTTAGCAATTACATGCTAGTCACCTATATCTGAGATTATAATAACACTTGAAAAAAAAACTTAAGTATGCGTATTAGCCGCAATATTGATCAGAAAAGCGTGAAACACTTGACCAATTTCGACGGGTCAGCTAACGACCTCGGTAGATTAGTTGGAAAAGCACTCGCCCGGCCTGCGATGAGAAGTGGGTTCGATTCTAACTATTAAAATTATTTTATTGCGTTTTTGTTGCAGTAACCATACCCCTGCTCAGCTTCGGCATGATCCAGGGCTGGCTGTCACCCATGATCTCTCTACTCCAGTCATCTGAAGGTCCGTCTCCAGAGCCGTACACCAGCAGTGACATCTCTTGGATGACGTCCGTCACTTACATCACGGCGATCATATTCGGAGCGCCCATGGGCTATCTGACGGACAGATTTGGAAGGAAGACGATGACTCTGATAACCACTTTATCGTTAATTGTAAGTAATACCTAAATATATCACTAATTCTTAGACTTACAACGTGTAACTCATATGCAAAACCATCTTTTTCAGCTGCTCAAATACCTACAAGAAATAACATAATTTAAAAAATATTTCCCACTCAAATGATAATATCACGTTACCAAGAAGTTAGTATGGAACATCTTATTTTGTTAAGGTTGTTTTTGAGGTTTTTTTTTCTTTGTTTAAGGAGCTTTGTCACAATTGACTATGTCGCTTCATCATAGCCAAACTTTAAAGTTATTCAAATACAATTTTACTACAATACCAGAGTTAACTCTTAATTAATTTAAATAATCTGTACAAGGCTATTGCCTCGTCTGACATAGGCTCAGCCAGTATGCTATTGCAACTACCAATCTTTCACATCGTACCATTATAGTGCATTAACTGCCTTCAATGTTGCTCGCCCTGTACACACTCCATCAGAACGTGATAGACTTCATCGATAATACCACATTCTTCACAAAAAGGTGATGGTGACCCATTAAAAACGTAAATTTTCTGGATGGAATGTGACCGGAGCGAAGTCTCATGGCAGTAACAATGGTTTCCCTATTCAGTGAGCAGCTGTCAATCCATGGTACTGTCAATGGTTCAGGTTGTATAGTCTTGTACCAGATACCCTTTTCCCTTGATCTAAGGTCAAAATATTCCTTCCACGATTGGTGACAATACTTATTTACGTGGTGCAGGCAGTCAGAAAAGTAACGTTCCGTACCCAAAGGGTAAAACGGGAACCTAATACTAAGACTCCTGCCCGTCTGTCTGTCACAGGCTGTATCTCATGAACCGTGATAGCTAGACAGTTGAAATTTTCACAGATGATGTATGTATTTCTGTTGCCGCTTTAATAACAAATACAAAAACAGAATAAAATAAATATTTAAGGCGGGCTCCCATACAACAAACAACAGGCAACAGGTAGACGCTTGAAATATTCACAGAATATGTAGTTGGATATTCACTTTACAAATTAATTTAATTTTAACAATTAAACTAATAGTACCTTAAGGGTAAAAGTAAGGGTAGTTCGAGGCGCTAAATAAGAATTTTAACAATCTACCAAAGAGTATGTAATAATCACTATGTTCTACAAATCGAAAAAACCAAATGAAGATCGGATTGCCGTTTTCCCGCCTATTTTTTTTCTGGAGCCGGCCAGTTTTCAGCCCAAATTTTTAATTAAAAAAAAACATACAACCGAATTGAGAACCTCCTCCTTTTTGTTAAAAAATGTTAAATATTTTTCCCAAATCTATGTCATTTTAAAGAAATAGTTTAAAGTAAAATACTTACAATAAGACAATTTAAAAAAAAATTTTTAATTAATACTTAACTTTATGATAATTCAATTTTACATCACGCTGTTATTGAGTGGAAGTTGGAACATGTTACATGGGTAAATGAAAATGTAAAAGTAAAACTAAGTTTTTTAAAAATAAGTTTACAGCTGTCAGTTGAAAACGACTCTCCCTAGGGCTGAAAAGTATTACTTTCAACCCGCTCCTCAGGCAACTTCAGACCTACTTTCCGAGTATGAGTAATGAAAAGTGTACTTCTGTTGCCTCCTCCATTATAATATAGTATCTAATGTAATGTAACGTAGATAATGATACGAAAGACCTTCGTGCGCGAGTCTGACGCGCACTTGGCCGGTTTTTTTTATAATGTTGATACCAAAATCCTGAGGTTTTACGTATTTGGAGTTACAAGTTAAAAATAAAATGATAAAGAGGTTGTCAGAAGAGTAGGTACCTACAGCTAAATATTCTGCAAGGAAACTATTTTTAAGTATTCCATAAAATTACAAAATATTCAAAGAATGTTATTAATTAGACTCGTAACAGCACGGTCCTACTATTGATACCAAAAATAAAGATCGCAAAGTTAACTTTATCTTGCGTTTTTGTCGGTGGGATTCAAACCCAGGACGCCTGAGTGATGAGCCGGCAATTTGCCCAATGACCACTGAGAAGTCATAAATTACAATGGATTTATAATGTTTTTCCTGTTTATAAGACTCGATTCTGAATCACACCTTTTTGGTGGGTTTTTTTAGCCTGTATTTGACATCAACTAGATTCTAGTGTCACAAAGTGTCACCCAATAAAAAGTAAACTTCCTCTCTTTCACAAACACTGTCATGTTTGATCCCAACTTCCTAAAGTATTCAATACAAAAACAGCCAATGTCAATAAAAAGACAAATCATTGGCTATAAAAACAATCGGCGCGTGCGCGAAGCGATAACACTGATCGATTTTGATGCACTTCTGAGAAATAATTACCGACCTACTTTGCGATAATAATGTTGGTAAAAATATCATTATAAAAATCTTGAATAGAATCGAGATAGACAGGTTTTAATTTGACTTACCTGCCTTTAATTAAACACAGTTTTTATTTTTTTATTTCTAACGAAACAGACATTCTGAAAAAGCACGTTACAGTCTCGCATTTGCTTACTGTCATGGCCGAAAACATAGCCATGGTTATTTTTAGCTGACTTCAAAAAGAAGGTTCTAAAATCGATTGTCTTTATATTTTTCTGTGTATGTTACGCGGTATGTTCATCAAATGGAAACTGTTCTTTATGACTTTCTTCTTTTATTGAAAAGAACGCGTTTTTTATGCAAATAAAACATTTATACCTAAAGTCGACCGTCTGGCATGGTAGTTTGAATTCCACAAGGGGCAAAAGGTCTATGTGATGAGCACGAGCATTTGTACTTAAGTCATGGATGTTTATAAACCTATTTATGTATGTTTATCCGTTATCTAGTCTCCATTATACAACTTGTAATTAGTTTGGGGCTAGATAATTGGTGTGATTGAAGAGAACAGAAAACAACAAAATAACTTTTCTATACCTATTGTCTCGGGCCAGGCTCGGATGTTGTAGTACTGTCGTTGTTTCTGATTTCTGTAACACAAGTGCTTAAGTTACTTATTATAGGATCAGAACAATGTATGTGATGTTTTCCAATATTTATTTAATATTTTAAAAAGTACCCCATGACTCATTTGAATAGATAATAATTAACCAGACTATAACTTTCATATGAAGAATAAGTTTGACATATTGTCAGTTTTCGTATAGGAAATGTTTCAAAACGTTCTTTTTTTTTTTAACAAAATATCGACCCTAAGAAAAAAAGTACATAATTAAGTATGTTTCATAGACCGGTTTATTTAAAATATATACTAACTGAGCGGAAATTATAAGCAAAATAATTATATTCTCATAATTATAATATACTTACCTACAATTATTTTGGAGGCAGGCGTAACAATAATAAATATAAGTATTATCCTACATTAATTGCAGTTAGATACAATTTGATACACATTTTTCTGTTAGAACGTACAGAAAAAAGAACAATAGGTACTTAGATATTATTTTGACAATAGGTATACTTGTTATAAAATCTGGATATTATTATTACTATATACTTATAAAATATTCTTTAACCAGTTTCGTGCTGGTTTTTATGCGATTTTTTAAGATTTAATTAATGTCTTGATAAATCTAGATTGTTCTTCAGTTGCACAAAAACCAGTTTTGTTTATTTTTATCCGATTCGTATCATAATAATCGTAAACAGCCTACGTCAGTCCACTGCTGGATACTCGTATACTTGGGCCTAATTCGCACTGGAGTTTATGTAAACAAACGTAACAATTTATAGTTACACTTTTTATATACAGGATGTAACGAAAAGGTGAAATAAAACTTTAAGGGGTTATTCTACGACTAAATTACATCAACTTTTTCTATGGGACCAACATCGAAATCGCAAAAAAAAAAACACTATCCCATACTAAAACGCGACCAGCTGACATCAGTTTGTATGGAAACGTCAATTATTTTTTGAGATTTTGATGTTGGTCCCATAGAAAAAGTTGATGTAATTTAGCCGTAGAATAACCCCTTAAAGTTTTATTTCACCTTTTCGTTACACCCTGTATACTTATATTACAGTCGGTGTCGATATATCGCTATATCATATGACAGGTATCGTGTTTTCGTGTTCATGTTAGGTAAGAAATGATAAATCGATAAATCGCTACACGGGATTCATACTCGAAACGATTGGTCGTTACAGTGTAGCGTCATCATCACCATCATCATCATCATCATTTCAGCCATAGGACGTCCACTGCTGAACATAGGCCTCCCCCATTGACTTCCAGATTGGCCGGTTGGAAGCGGCCTGCATCCAGCGTCTTCCTGCGACCCTTACCAGGTCGTCTGACCACCTTGTTAGTGGACGTCCTACACTGCGCTTGCCGGTACGCGGCCTCCATTCTAGAACCTTTCTGCCCCATCGGCCGTCAGTTCTACGTGCTATGTAGTGCTAGCTAGCTAGTGTAGTGTACGCTGTATGCATTGCAATTTGCATCGCTTTTGTTGCGAATCTCCGATATCGTCTTCAATCATCACGAGTAAATCGTTATGATATTAGCATGATTCATCGATCAGTCTAAAACTTTGTAGCGATAAGTGTCAAGTGATTTGTATCATAGACAACTTGCTTTAGACCCGATGCCATTTTGAAACCTACTTCTACAGGAAGAGTAGAATTCATCCATTACATGAAAAGCAATAAACCTGTTATTTATTGTAACCACTATAATTATCAATTAAACTACTTGACATTGGCAGACATAAACCTCGCAGAAGTTTGGTTGCCATAAAAAGTTTTGTAATTATATTTATTTTTTATTTTATTTAATTTATTTAGGACAACTAACAAAGCATATGGTAATGTGTGGTGTACACATTAACATACTTAAAATTAAAATACATATTTACAGTGTTGCCTTACTTATAGGCTGCCACGACATTCACAACAATACTGCCGAAAACAGATATTATGTCTGAATTAATTTAAAGTAAATTAAAGAGAACAAAATGACTTGACAATTATTACAACCTCTTAATATCAAATGAATCCATGAGTTAGGACTTAAATTTACGTAGCGAATAAGACATATCAACATTGGTATCGGGTGAACGAGAAAGCTTACTGAATTGGGACTGAATCCTATTAATGGCAGAAAAATGACCTAGATTAGTCCTAAAAGTATTTGCCTTAAAAGGCAAATACCTGGATAACCGAGCCAATTTGGCTGGGATATTGTAATTAAAGGTGGAGTAAAATGGTTCTCGAGTGGAGACCGCGCCTTGGCATACGTTGTGTATCCAGCGCAATGGACCGACGACCTTAGGAAGATGGCTGGCAGTGGCTGGTTGAAAAAAGCGGGAGATCGTGTTCTGTGGCGCTCTTTGGGGGAGATTTACGTCCAGCAGTAGACTGCAATAGGCCGACATGAAGATATTTGTTGATGTACGATAATTATACGACTTCAACTCCCATTTGGACTCCTCCAGAGGGGAGTTGAAGTCAGAACGAACGTCCTAGTCAAGTCTCGTATCTCCATACGAGACTTGACTAGGACGTTCGTTCCAGTATTTAAGCGATGAATTACTTCACTTTGTTTTGAAGTAAGAGAATAGGTCTCTTCCTCATTATTCTTTTATTTCCTTTTGACAAACAAAAGTAGCTGGAGTTACTGTAGCGTGACTTACAGACGGATTCAGAAAACATTGTATTGAACATGTTTTTAAGACATTATTCTGTCCTACAAACAATGAGGTGCAGTTTTTTAAAGGTTTGAAAGATGTTTGTGCAAGTCATAAGTTTTTTATACAATAGAAACATTGTTACTAACTTAAAAAGATATTTAAATCAGCTCAAAGAAAATCAAAGCCTCTCAACATGTAGGTACGTTTGAAAGAAGTTAATTTTTAAGGCTACTTTCCGCGACTTTAAAAATAAATAAATAAATATTGGACAACATCACATACATTGCTCTGATCCTATGATAAGTAGCTTAAGCACTTGTGTTACAGAAATCAGAAACAACGACGGTACCACAACACCCAGACCCGAGACAATATAGATAAGTTATTTTTCTACATTGACCGACCTGAGAGATAGCGACATCAAGTCCAGTATGCTTGCCTCTCGGCTACGGAGGCGGAGAAAAATTGTAATTAAGTACCGTCAGCATCGGTTACGGGAAAATTTGATTGATGATAAATATTTTTTTTTTTATCACCATATTTAGTTGTTAGAATTTCCTTTACTTTTATGTACAATAAAAAGCACATCAGACTATATTTTTTATTGTAAAATCACACCTAATATAGCAGAAAATTCCTGATCGTCACGATGAACCTGGTGTGGTAATTCTCACTTAAATCCCTTCAGCTGTGTATTCGTGATTGAGTATAATTACAGTCATTTTTCTTATTTTGACTGTAATTAAAAAGTAAATATTTATCAAACTTAATGACTCTATGAAATTGAATTTGTCTATTTTCTAACTCAAACTAACCGCATCAGCAAGACAAGGTACAGCACAGAACAGGAATGACACGCTACTCTGTGAGGTACAGCAATCAATTCACTTCACCGTGGCTCGTGTCTAATCGGAACACTTCGATGGCATTTACGCACTTTTCAATTGTCGAATAGTTTTAAGCAATGAAGGAAGTGTTTATATTGTGGAAAATACTCAAATGTGTACCTACTTTAAACCACTGTAGCAAAAAAATCAAAAACTTTGAACTGTTAAAATTTATGTTTAAAAAACAAGCTCTTTACCAGCTCAATTTTTTTTCTGATCATAAAAAAAACAAATATTTAACATTGATTTGTATACATTGGTCTTTCTTTTTTCTTACTATATTTCTGTGTGTTGATTTTGTGGTTTAGTGTTTTCTTTACATTTTCCTGTTGAAATATTTTTAGCTTTGGTCTTCCCAATACCTATAACAAAACAAAAATCGGATTAAAATCGTCTCGTAACAAGATCATCATTAGCCCTTGGAAGTCCACTGCTAAAGTAGGACATAGAATAGTTCCATTTCTTTTTTAAATTGGACCTATGCTATTGGCAGAAGGCATCGTACAGCTACTCTAGTAGAAACGCACTCTAAGAAACTTACGCATATTTGGGCGGGCCGCAACGCACCGCATCGCAGAAAACTCCGAGGTGCGTCTGATTTGTTTTAAAGAAAAAAAGATATGTCAGAAGATTTTTGCGATGCATTGCGATGTGGTTCCACAGATTAGACAGAGTACGTCTTGTGGTTCGTCCTAAAGTGTCTACGCTAGCCTTTAAACATCAGTTTACATACTTGCAAATTTGACTTGTCGTAACCAGGTCTACTGGCAGATCAAGCTGATTTGCCTGGAACCATGGGCCATGATCCTGGCCCGCGCCATCGCTGGCATCCCCTGCTCGGCCTGCTACATCGTCCTGCCCATCTACCTGAAGGAGATCAGCGACATTGACCTCAGGGGAGCTTTGGGCTCTCTGCTGATATTGAATAGGTATATACAAGGTGTAAGCGTGAACACCTAAACTTATCTCACTTGAGTAAATTGTCATCTTTATTAAGCTTTTTACGTCCGTAGCCGACAAGAGAGTACGCCGGACTTGGCGACCCTATCTCTGAAATCCCGGGTTCGATTCTCGGTCGGATCAATGTAAAAAACGAACTTTTCTATGTTGTCTCGGGTCCGGGTGTTGTGATAGAGAATAGAGAATATAAGAGAATAAGAGAGAATAAATTTATTTATGAGAGAATAATTTGGTACCATCGTTGTTTCTCAATTCCATAACACAAGTAAGTAGTCTTACCCTAAGATGAGACCTATGTATGGGATGTTGTCCAAAGTTTATAATTTACTAGCTGTCCCAGTGTGTGTTACCAGTGATGACATATGGAACTGAAACGTGGCCTCTCACTATGGGCCTCATAAGAAAGCTCAAGGTCGCACAGCGTGCTATGGAAAGGGCTATGCTTGGTGTTTCCTTGCAAGATCGAATCAGAAATGAAGAGATCCGTAAACGAACAAAAGTCGCTGACATACATAGCCCAACGGATTAGCAAGCTGAAGTGGCAGTGGGCGGGGCACATAGCACGTAGAACTGATGGCCGATGGGGCAGAAAGGTTCTAGAATGGAGGCCGCGTACCGGCAAGCGCAGCGTAGGACGTCCACTCACAAGGTGGTCAGACGACCTGGTAAAGGTCGCAGGAAGACGCTGGATGCAGGCCGCTTCCAACCGGCCAATCTGGAAGTCAATGGGGGAGGCCTATGTTCAGCAGTGGACGTCTTATGGCTGAAATGATGATGACGATGAGCTGTCCCGGCGAACTTTGTACCGCCCGTTTATACTTTTTTTTGTGAATTTTTCAATGTTTTTATAGTTATTCTGCTATTGGTGGCGAGAGAATTCAACAAATCAAAGATCATAAAAGTCGGTTCAGCCGTTTCTGACTTGTAACTAACCCGACATTGTTTTATACAGGGTTATTTGTAAAACATCAACAACCTCCTACGGGCTGGATTCTGGTGCTCAAATACAACAAGTTTTTCTATGGGACCAACATAGTAATCTAAAAAAATTTCACTGTTTCATACAACCTGATGTCCGCTGGTTGGCGGTTTAGTATGGGAAAGTGAATTTTTTTTTGTGATTTCGATGTTAGTCCCACAGAAAAAGTTGTTGTATTTGAGCACCAGAATCAGCCCCTAGGGGGTTGTTGATGAATTAAAAATAACCCTGTATATAGATATTTGTTATTATCCTATTTCTAGAAACATAGGCTACCTAGCCAGCTACGTCTGCGCTGATCTCCTGAGCGTGAACACGATGCTGTGGATCGGTTTTCTGGTGCCAACTGTCGCGTTCTTCGTGCTCATCTTTATGCCAGAGACTCCCGAGTTCCTGGTCAAGCAAGGGAAAGTTGATGTAAGTGCAATATAAAGATAAAGATAAGAATATTTATTGCTAAAGGACATCACTTTTAACACTATGAAATTTAAACATAAATTATAAACAACAATAAAATTTAAACAACAAATTAAACATAAATTTAAATTAAACATAAATTTAAATTTAAACATAAATTATAAACAATAATAAAAATACTAAAATAAACAATAACTTTAAAAAACATTAATGACCGAACAGTGCCGTTACGCGCGTCGCGAAGCCCGTCGCAAAAGGACCTCACTCAGCATAAGTCGTTGCCCACTACATAGGCCACGACGCTGGTTTTCAGTGGTTATATAGACGTATATGTTCAAATGTTTGACGACCTCAGTCGCCAAGAAGCGAGCACGTCGGACTTGGCGTCGCCTCTGAGGTCTCGGGTTCGATTCCCAACCTGGTCTATGTTGTAACTTTTTCAATATTATCGAGGTTTGAGTGATGTGGTACCGTCGTTGTTTCTGATTTCTTTAATACAAATGCTTTGGCTTCTTACCTAAGAAGGCTTCTTACCCCTTCTTACTAAGATCATAGAAATGTCGGTATATGATGCCTATCTAATATTTATTATAAGAATTTTTAAAACGCATTTTCTGGACTCCACTGATCATAGAGAAAGCCTGAGGACTGTTTTCAATTTTTTCTAGTCAATGTACAGGAATTGACTTTTTTACAGTTTTATTATATGTATAGATGTATTGTTTTGTTGAACAAGATCAACAAGGAAGGACAGACCGAGGGCGTAACCATGAGATCTTAAAACAGTATTACTTTAACCTTGTTTTGTTTTTTCTGAAGAGTTTAAAAAAGCACATATTAATATTATCTTCATCACCATCACCATATAGTATCATCTTCTACCGATGTTTGGAGTCAGTATTTATTTTTATTTATTTATACTTTATTGCACAGACAAAAAAATAAGTGGCACAACTGACGTACTTAATGCCAAAAGCATTCTCTACGAGTAAACCATGGGGTCAGACAGAGATGGTACAGTATGTGAAATCGTTGGCTCACTAGGTCACCGGCTAGGTCTTTGATTTCGCGCTAGCAGAGGCCCGTTCAATCTTTGACGTCATCAAACCATATGCATCTTCGACGTCCTGGGGTTCTTTTTACTGGTATTTTCTCCACTAGGATCAGTCTTGGGAATTCATACTACGCACTTCCTTGCAGATATCCGAAAAAAGGGAAAATTCCTTTTTCACACACAGCAAAGCACAGCCAGCTATTTTTATTTAATAGAAAAAAGAGTTAAAGAAACATTTGTCATCCTTTGAGTAATTAATAAAGTATTCATCATCATCATCATTTCAGCATTGGATGTCCACTGATGAACACAGGCCTCCTCCAATGACTTTCGTCGGGGGGGATTGCCAATACTCGCCACGCTTGGCAGGCGGGTTGGCGAGCGCAGTTTTTTATAACATTTCGCACGCAGACGCTGCTGCCCGTCTAATATAGTATTGCTAACAATTAATTTAATTATTATCATGTGCTTGCAATTATAGAATTATGATTACCTTGATGTAGATTGAGAATTGAAAATCGTCATAGCAATATCATAATAGTGTGAAATTGCCTTAGGTTATTATGCCACTGGTCTAATATTTTTGTGTAATGTGACTAAAGAAATTTAATGCATTCATCAAATCTTGGACAGAGATATAGGCTAGTAGTATGAGCAAATTTTAGCTATGGACATTCATTGTCAAGAGAGATTTGATTAAATATTGGGCTAAAATATTGGACAAAGACAGACGATGTTTCTCATACAGTGAACTGTTGTTTCCTGGCCAAGTAAAAAAAAACATCCTACTAAGTACAAGTAACAGTTTGTTAAAACACTTCACACGAGAGAAATCCCTGGGACTTGGAATCGTTTCCACTGAGCCAGTTATGAAAGGGTGAGTAGGTGTTTTTATCATCATCATCATTTCAGCCATAGGACGTCCATTGCTGAACATAGGCCTCACCGAGTGACTTCCAGATTGGCCAGTTGGAAGCGGCCTGTATCCACCGGCTTCCTGCAACCTTTACCAGGTAGTCAGTCCACCTTTTGCGTGGACGTCTTACGCTGCGCATAATAGTACGAGGCCTCCAAACCGTTATGGTTTTATTGTACATGCACAAATCAGAAACAATCATAGACAAAAATCCTCGTGTTCCAGGAAGCGAAGACAGTAATGGCGTGGCTGCGCGGCGTGCCGATGGTCGATCGTGCGCTGGAGCAGGAGATAGACGACATCGTGCGGGTGGAAAAGCAGACCAAGGCGGACACAAAGTCCGTCTGGGGGATTATCCGTGAGTAATCTAATCTAAGCTGTGATACTTGGTGTCGCTATCTCTGAGGTCCCGGGTTCGATTCCTGGTCGGTCAATGTAGAAAAAATACTTTTCTATATTGTCTCGGGTCTGGGTGTTGTGGTACCGTCGTTGTTTCTGATTTCTGTAACACAAGTGCTTTGGCTACTTACGAATGGATAATTTGACACCATCGTGCTAATCTGATGATGGAGTCAAGAGGTGGATTGTGGAACTCTTCAATGGCTCTGCATAAGCCAGTTAGGGTAGATATCCAGTAAACCGGAGAGGAGAGAGGAGGTGTTAAGAACACGCTTATTATTTTCATTATTATGTCAATGTCAAGTAGCTGACCAAGGGTCTTGACGGAGTCATGACTGATATACCTAGTCTTGCCATAAATACTGAAACAAAGAAAAAAAATATATTGCAAATAACATTTATTACTTTTACAGTATGTTAATTTAATACATAAATATATAAAACAATTTAAAATATAAAAAGCTTATTCGAAGTGGTCTCCATTGGCTGCAATACAGTCCTTTAAACGTTGAGGCCAGTTATCAATAGAAGCACGCACTCTTTCCATGGGAAAATTCTTCACTGCCAATCATACGGATTGTTTTAGGGACTCCAAATTATCATGGCGTTTAGAGAAAGTCGTACTCTCTAAAGCTGACCATAAATCATAATCCAGCAGATTAAGATCTGATGAAGTCCGAAACGTTCGTTTCCAACCAAGACTGCGTAGACCGAGCTTTATGACCCGGCGCCGAGTCTTGCTAGAAGGACCATTCTTGGTTATTGAACATGGTGTTGTTAAGGGGGTCTTCACTACCTTCTCAAGAATGGTATCTTGATACACTTGTGCCGATGTTTTAATATCTTTTTTACAAAAGTATGACTCAGTCACTCCATAGCTAATACAGACCAAACCATCACTGAAATCGGATAGTGCCCGTTGTACTCTGTCGACTAATTGGGAAGCTTCCTTAGAGCTTTGAGCATAAATACGGTCATTTTTTTTGTTAAAATGTTGCTCAATTGTAAAAAAAATCTCATCCGTAAACAAAAATTTTCTGTGAACTCCCTTTGCGTTCCGCTTCAGTAGTTGTTTCGATTTTACCACCCTACTCTTTTTTAAATTATCAGTTAAATGACCAGTACGTCTCTTATAGGCCGCAAGTCCTAAGTCATCTTTTAAAGTACGCGACATGGTTCTAGGTGCTATCTTTATCTCCCGAGATAAAATATTTTGCATTCAGACAGGATTTCTTTCAATTCTTTCCCTTACTGCTTTGACCACCTTTTTTGTACGAACACTACGTAGACAGCCAGATCTTTTTCTATCACAAACAGAGGAGGTCTCATTGCACCTATTAATAGCCCGGTATACAAACATTTTACTAATACTTCCATACCTACTTTGTGTATTGCAATCACAGCAATTCGGTTCTCTTTATCACCCCACTCCATTTTAATATCGCAAAATATTGTACAATGATAAAAATGAGAAAACTCAATTAACAATCATAAAAAAGGACAGATTCCAAATTCAAATGTAATATTTTGTTTATTTTTAATTGTAACAGTATTTATGGCCAGAGTAAGTATATGCACGTACGCTTACATTGCTAAAGACATTACACGAAATTCGAAATCATTTTAGAAAAAGAACCCAATAGGTGCTACGGGAAATTTAATTTATGACTAGTTTGTTAATGGATGGACAGTCACTAAGGAAGGAATCGTCAACATTACGCTAAATGCGTATGATTTTACAGACCAAGTTTAGGCATGTACCAACCCTACCCTTGCAAATCAAGAATAAAAATAATTGATGAATAAAATAATATTTAAAAATATATAGAAAATTCACCTTACTAAATAAATGACATGATTATAGGACGAATTTTCCAATGACCATGCTTTCTACTTTAATTACCTACAGCGAACCTTAACACTTATAAAACAATGTAGCTATGATGGAATAATAAATAGTCAAATAAACAATTATATTGAAAATCTGATAGACTCAGCAATGCAATGCGCGGGCGCACGTAGTAAGGGCGCGTGCTGTTGACGTCGAACATGAACATTTCGGACATAGGGTGCAAAATAGTATGTCAAAGCATTAACAAACTTTCGAGACGGAGTAATAAATTTAAAAAATGCGAAGGTATAGAAAAAATACCGAATTAACAAAAGGACACTGAGTAGTCACACCGTTGATTCAAGAGGCGAACTCACGTGCACGCCATACAATTGGGCAAAAACATGAAGTCAGATGTTGTCAACGTTTGAATGATAAAGTTTTACTGTAACTTATTAAGATTTGATTCGTCATAATTTATTTAATGATCGTAAGTCTGGGATACTTATAATATCAGTAAAGATTATTGGAATATTCGCGAAATAATTAAAGGAAAATAAAGGAAAAAACCTAACAATATTTCAAGTCAATAATATTCATGTTAGTTTTTGTTCATAGTAGGAAACTAAAATGATTTAGACGGTGAGAAGTTAGTACTATGTATTTGCAAATCTGTCATATTGTTACGCTAAAATAGAACTCGTATTTATTAAAGGTTGAGTACCTCTGAAAATTAGTAGAGTTCGGGTGTCAGCTTTTAAAACATGGGACGCGGGGAAGAGATGTGGGTTAAATAGGTTTAGCAGCTTGGTCTCGGGGCAGTTGGCTGTGAGTTTCGGATTCGATTGCACCCTGATGGGTGGGTGACGTGTGTGAGGCTTCGGCTGCGTCCGTGAGTTACGTTAATTAGTTAGAATACCTGTTGAAAAGTTAATTAATTAACATCTAATGTCCAAATTTTGTTTAAATTAGTATTTCCTAATCCTTTTGAATATTAATCTCTATAATTTTTATGGTTTTTATATACACCATTTCTTTCAACAGGATTTTAACAGTTTTATTATTTAATTATCATTAGGAAATGGAAAGGGGTATATTTGAAAACCTTTTAACAAATAAATGTAATAAATATATTAAACTTTAACCACATATTCTCAGTTTAGTAACTAAATTATTTAATTGAAATTTATTCTATAAATTGTTTGTTTTAACATTTTCAATTTATATTTGTGTTGGAATTTGTGCATTTTGAATTACGAGTACAGTATTTGTTTAAAAGAACCCATTTCCAATTTCTGTTGATGTAATGCATGTTAATTTTACTTGTGTTTTACCTTTTTGTCATTTATTTACAGAAAATTAATGTTGTGTGTTTTATAGCTCACTTGAGTGTATTTTACGTACTGTAATTTATTAATTTTTACTTGGCGGTTTTCATTACGGTTTACCGGTACCGGTACGGTTTTTGATTGCTATTTTAGCGCTCATTATTTTGTGATATTTTATTTTTGAAATCGGTTATTTTTATTGATGAATCTTTAATTTGCAATTAAGACTGCATATTATGCAGTGCATAATTGAAACTTTTACATTTAACTCTTACTAAACTTATTTACTTTACAATTTGAAATCATGTTTGAATATTGGGAAAATATTATCGAGTTCTAATATCATAAATTTAAGGTAATTTATTTATTGTAGGTATTTAGGGTGATTCATACATTCCAGTGTTGCGACATCTGACTTTAATTAAAATAATTAAATTAGAATGTAAGGCATGATAACGAAACGTATCCTCACCATACGATTAATCACAATCTAATAAATATTATTAATTACAATATTTTGACTGAGTTAGAAGTTCGATAGGTTTCAGTAAAGCACATAGGCGTTTGTTTTAAGGTTTCTAGGTTCGTAAATATGTAGTTTAGGTGGAGGTACTGTTAGGTAGGAAAACCCATAATCCTATCCTAATCTCTGTCTTTTCCTGCACTCTAAAAATAGTTCCATTCATGTAGGTTTTAATTTAGGTAGTTAGCGAATGGGCTATTTTTAGGCTTCCATCCTTATTAAATCCTTTATACCAAATTCCTATATCCACAGAACTGAGAAAAGAATTTAATATAAATTTTGTGATTTTTACAATTATTTAAAAATTTAATTATTTTTTAAATCATATTTTTTCTTAATTCCGACTATCATGATTAGACTACCAAGGGACAATTATACTTGAACGTTTTAAATCCGAATAATGCGTGCTGATATGGGGATATCGATGGCTTTTTAGGTTACATCTCAAACACTATTACCTCGCTACCACTACTACCTATAAAGAAGTCATTGGTATCTTTGGATTGGCTCTGTATTATAAAAGGATTGTTAGGGATTCTTACGAACTGTTTTCATTTCAATTGCTTCCGATGGGTACAGGTGGGGTTACCATTGTAACGGTTAATCTGTCCAAGATCTATGTGTATTATTTCTAGGCGCCCCGGTGTGTGATTATTTGGATACCATTTCTCCTTTCCCGCAACTAGCCGAAGGGTCGCCGAGGTGCCGCCTAGGCTACGCCGGTTTAATGACACACCCGATCATCCATTGATAGAGCTTGGTGGCCAGATGATTTATCACATAAGGAGATGGAGGCTGGTGCAGTGTTTACTTGAAGCCTTGTATTCATCGGAAACATTCGGGTTTAATTACATTATTACACCATCTGCTGCCTTTGAGTGCTGCGTGTTGGTGCCGCTGTAACATTTGATGATCCAAGATCGCTGTGCGTTTCTAGGGCTTCTATGTGGATTATTATTTGGATACCATTTCTCCTTTCCCGCAACTAGCCGAAGGGTCGCCGAGGTGCCGCCTAGGCTACGCCGGTTTAATCGTCCACATAATCATCCGTTGATCGAGCTTGAAGCCCAGACGAAATTGCACATGTGGGAGATTGTCCTATGGTACAGTGTTATATAGCGCGTCGTATTTATTGGTGGTTTCAGATAAGTAATTTTCTTAGGGACCCCGTACCTTTGGTTGACTTTACATGAAGTCAAATAGGTAGATTTTAAGTGCAAGTAGTTAGTATTTTATATTAAATATCTTTAGGCTCAGTCTTTCCCCGTATTTGCGCATAATTTACGTTAAATGCGTTTTTCAGGTAGGTCCTATTCTTATGGAGGTGGCAAATTGCTTTTGGGATAACGTTTATCACATGGTCACCACTCCTGAATATGAGCGTTTGGTGTGGGGCTCTTCAGGGCCCTTCGGGGCTTCACTTTCCTCTTCCTTGAATGCGCATACACCCAGAAAACTCTAGAGAAACTTAATTAAAACATCCACGTACCTCTAAAAGAATTTGGTTCACTACTATAATCACAACGTACGGTCCTACCATTTAAACTAGACGATCACACAGCCAATTTAGATTTATAAAAGGGAACCAAATAGGTTATTTACGTATTTAATTATTGATATTAAAAAAGCAATTATTCTGGGGTAAAGGGAGGATTCGTTACAATTGGTGCCGTGACCAGGATTTTAAAAAAAAACACTGGATCATGTTTTTAGTAGGCTTATCAGCCTACAATTGGTGCCGTGACCAGGATTTTAAGAAATTTGTTTTTTTAATTTACTATTATTAAACTAGCTTGTTAAGTTATTGATTAATTGGTACGTGTGTAGGTAATATTATTTATTAATAAATTATAGACTTGTCTGTATGACAATGGGCTCATTTTAATGTCATTCTAAAATGGCATTTCTAGCGGATCTATTTAACGTATACTTATTAATATTAATTTTATTTCGGTCAATAGTTAGTTTTAGGTACTTAAATAAAAAAAAAATATATCCTATGACTTAGTGGTTGGAAGACATACTAAATCCCTGGTTTAATTCCAGGACATGGATAGTTGAGATTTATGGGGGCGAATAATTAATTAGAAAAGCTATATTACTCAATTTCTGGAACAATGACATAGTTTCTGGTTCGATTCCAGTATTACTTATTGATCAAGGGAGATTGTACGACTTTAGCACAAGGTCAGTTAGTTGTAAGTCATTACAGGTGATTGGGTAATATAAAAGCTATACATAGCTCAGTGGTTGGAAAGTTAACATAGTCTCTGGTTCGATTCCAGTATTACTTATTGATCAAGGGAGATTGTACGACTTTAGCACAAGGTCAGTTAGTTGTAAGTCATTACAGGTGATTGGGTAATATAAAAGCTATACATAGCTCAGTGGTTGGAAAGTTAACATAGTCTCTGGTTCGATTCCAGTATTACTTATTGATCAAGGGAGATTGTACGACTTTAGCACAAGGTCAGTTAGTTGTAAGTCATAACAGGTGATTGAGTAATTATAAAAGCTATACATAGCTTAGTGGTTGGAAAGTTAACATAGTCTCTGGTTCGATTCCGGTGCAATAAACAAATGGGAGTTTGGCTTCGGGAGTGTTTATTTAAATAGGGATTAGACATAAGGTAGTTATATAACTTTGTGATAAGACTTCGGTGGTTTAAAAATTAATAATAACATAGGTCGTAGGTTTGACTCCGGGACCAGTTATTTATGATAAAGGCATTGCCTTTAAAAATGTATAGGCTACCTAGAATTGCAGTTCTTTATGGTCATGGGTTCGATTCCCACGTAAGTTGATGTTTTTTTTTACACTAAACAAATCTTCAATTTAAATAGAGTTACGTTTGATTGTTTTGCATTAAACATTATTATTAAGGTTTCGTAGTTACGGTATTGGAAGTCTACGTTTGATTAGAATAAAGTAAATTAAGTGATTAAAGATTAATAGAAAGACAAATATTAGATCACAATAATTTAGGTTGTCGTAATGACCCTTTGCGTATTTAGGTTGTGATTGGGTGTAGGTTGTGTTTGTTATTAATGGTATACGACTTTTGTATTTGCGTGCATGTGAGGTTTTGAGATTAAGATCTAGAGTTTTTATGTGATAGTGTAAATATTTGGCACACAATATACATAATATATTTACCTAATTTGAAGTTTTGAGTGTGAATTGACTCAATGTTTGCAATTGAGCAGCTGTGATTTGTTTATATCGAAGTTAGTGAGTATATGCGACAGGGTTAATTAAAGTATGCATTCGCGTAATTAAGCATTGTTTTTTTTTACATTTCAGCGCTGTTAGTGTAATTAATGTAGCGTTTTATGTGCGTGTAATTAATACCATTCGTTCTTAGTAAATTAAAACATAAGTTAAATATGATAAGGGTCCAGTTTTCGTACAGAACAGATTTTTAACCTGATGCTGTTACGGGTACTGTAGTACCAGTAACATAAGATCCCGGAAGTCTTCTTTGAGAACTATTGTTTAGTACTTAGTGTCTGAAAAGTGGATAGCTAAAGTATCTGAACATTTTGCATAGAATTAATATTAGTCAAACTAAAGTAAAATAAATTAATATTGTTGTCATTACTTGTGTAGATGGATGGATGGGTATTTAATTTTTTTATAAAGTTTTTTTTTTAATAGATGCTCTGTGATGTTAGGTACCTGTTATGAGGTAGTTCACCCTGTACAGTGGATTGGTGGACTGCAAAGTGGCGTGAAAGTGAGTTTGAGGAAGTATGTTACAATGATTCGTGGAAAAGTTTGTGGCTTTAGTAGTTCAGTAGTTTTGCTTGCGGGGTGATAATTTATTGACATTTTGACCCAAAGCACCCACAACATTGAATTGGTTGAGGGATAGGTGTTAGGTTAAAAGGTTCATGTTTGCTAATATGTAAACTGAACATTGTCAGTTTTGTACTGGTCCTCAGCCAAATCATTCTCTACATCCACCAGAACTAAGCACACTACACATGCTCCAGGTAGTAAATGGTTGTTAGCTGGTGCAGGACCTGAGTTGGAAGATTAATCGGTGTACGGTGATGTCTGAAGTTGTTAAACGTGATCTGTTTTCGTGCAGGGATGTGTCGGTGGTATCAGTAACAAACGTATGGCACGATGGGACTGATAGTGTCAACATATTGTCACTAGGACTGAGCTTGCCTCACAACCAAGTTTCCTTGCAGAGAATGGATTCCCTGGCGATAGTACTAGCTATACATAGGTTGGTTGGAGGCTCAGAACTTCTGTGCCATGCGGCAGCTATTGCTATTTGGTTTAAATACACAAAATACAACATTTTGGGTACAAATGTTAATAAATTAAATCATATATTAATACATGTATTGCACAAATACTAGTGAAAAAAAAAAGGGTTTGTGCAAATAATATTATTTTTTGTTAGCAAGATGCCTATCTGTCTATTTTGTGCAGTAAATGTTAGCAATATAGCTTGTTGGTTGATTAAGATAGATTTATGCTAAGACATGTTAATTGCTAGTAGGGTAGACGAAAAGATACAGTAAAGTTATCGTATTAGATTATATTATCCACTTATTTGGCTTGGCTACCCTATGTGGAATTTCTCGATATGAATATTTTTCAATGAATTGATATTTTTTATTGATATTTGTAGACTAAACAAGTTGTAAACTAGTTACCACTTATTTTGTGCTGGAATTATAAGTGTTTTTATTTTTCTTGCAATTTGCTACCACGAAAATAGAGATCATTTCTTTATAAGTACGGTATCAGACAAGACAACATTGATAACTCATAAATAAAAAAATAAAAACAGAGTTTTAATGATTTGAAGGGTTTGGTTGCTCGGATTTTGGAAAATTTCTACTCCAGTAAACTGCGTATAAATTTTAGGGGCGAATGTACCAACCCTACCCTTGCAAATCAAGAATAAAAATAATTGATGAATAAAATAATATTTAAAAATATATAGAAAATTCACCTTACTAAATAAATGACATGATTATAGGACGAATTTTCCAATGACCATGCTTTCTACTTTAATTACCTACAGCGAACCTTAACACTTATAAAACAATGTAGCTATGATGGAATAATAAATAGTCAAATAAACAATTATATTGAAAATCTGATAGACTCAGCAATGCAATGCGCGGGCGCACGTAGTAAGGGCGCGTGCTGTTGACGTCGAACATGAACATTTCGGACATAGGGTGCAAAATAGTATGTCAAAGCTTTAACAAACTTTCGAGACGGAGTAATAAATTTAAAAAATGCGAAGGTATAGAAAAAATACCGAATTAACAAAAGGACACTGAGTAGTCACACCGTTGATTCAAGAGGCGAACTCACGTGCACGCCATACAATTGGGCAAAAACATGAAGTCAGATGTTGTCAACGTTTGAATGATAAAGTTTTACTGTAACTTATTAAGATTTGATTCGTCATAATTTATTTAATGATCGTAAGTCTGGGATACTTATAATATCAGTAAAGATTATTGGAATATTCGCGAAATAATTAAAGGAAAATAAAGGAAAAAACCTAACAATATTTCAAGTCAATAATATTCATGTTAGTTTTTGTTCATAGTAGGAAACTAAAATGATTTAGACGGTGAGAAGTTAGTACTATGTATTTGCAAATCTGTCATATTGTTACGCTAAAATAGAACTCGTATTTATTAAAGGTTGAGTACCTCTGAAAATTAGTAGAGTTCGGGTGTCAGCTTTTAAAACATGGGACGCGGGGAAGAGATGTGGGTTAAATAGGTTTAGCAGCTTGGTCTCGGGGCAGTTGGCTGTGAGTTTCGGATTCGATTGCACCCTGATGGGTGGGTGACGTGTGTGAGGCTTCGGCTGCGTCCGTGAGTTACGTTAATTAGTTAGAATACCTGTTGAAAAGTTAATTAATTAACATCTAATGTCCAAATTTTGTTTAAATTAGTATTTCCTAATCCTTTTGAATATTAATCTCTATAATTTTTATGGTTTTTATATACACCATTTCTTTCAACAGGATTTTAACAGTTTTATTATTTAATTATCATTAGGAAATGGAAAGGGGTATATTTGAAAACCTTTTAACAAATAAATGTAATAAATATATTAAACTTTAACCACATATTCTCAGTTTAGTAACTAAATTATTTAATTGAAATTTATTCTATAAATTGTTTGTTTTAACATTTTCAATTTATATTTGTGTTGGAATTTGTGCATTTTGAATTACGAGTACAGTATTTGTTTAAAAGAACCCATTTCCAATTTCTGTTGATGTAATGCATGTTAATTTTACTTGTGTTTTACCTTTTTGTCATTTATTTACAGAAAATTAATGTTGTGTGTTTTATAGCTCACTTGAGTGTATTTTACGTACTGTAATTTATTAATTTTTACTTGGCGGTTTTCATTACGGTTTACCGGTACCGGTACGGTTTTTGATTGCTATTTTAGCGCTCATTATTTTGTGATATTTTATTTTTGAAATCGGTTATTTTTATTGATGAATCTTTAATTTGCAATTAAGACTGCATATTATGCAGTGCATAATTGAAACTTTTACATTTAACTCTTACTAAACTTATTTACTTTACAATTTGAAATCATGTTTGAATATTGGGAAAATATTATCGAGTTCTAATATCATAAATTTAAGGTAATTTATTTATTGTAGGTATTTAGGGTGATTCATACATTCCAGTGTTGCGACATCTGACTTTAATTAAAATAATTAAATTAGAATGTAAGGCATGATAACGAAACGTATCCTCACCATACGATTAATCACAATCTAATAAATATTATTAATTACAATATTTTGACTGAGGTAGAAGTTCGATAGGTTTCAGTAAAGCACATAGGCGTTTGTTTTAAGGTTTCTAGGTTCGTAAATATGTAGTTTAGGTGGAGGTACTGTTAGGTAGGAAAACCCATAATCCTATCCTAATCTCTGTCTTTTCCTGCACTCTAAAAATAGTTCCATTCATGTAGGTTTTAATTTAGGTAGTTAGCGAATGGGCTATTTTTAGGCTTCCATCCTTATTAAATCCTTTATACCAAATTCCTATATCCACAGAACTGAGAAAAGAATTTAATATAAATTTTGTGATTTTTACAATTATTTAAAAATTTAATTATTTTTTAAATCATATTTTTTCTTAATTCCGACTATCATGATTAGACTACCAAGGGACAATTATACTTGAACGTTTTAAATCCGAATAATGCGTGCTGATATGGGGATATCGATGGCTTTTTAGGTTACATCTCAAACACTATTACCTCGCTACCACTACTACCTATAAAGAAGTCATTGGTATCTTTGGATTGGCTCTGTATTATAAAAGGATTGTTAGGGATTCTTACGAACTGTTTTCATTTCAATTGCTTCCGATGGGTACAGGTGGGGTTACCATTGTAACGGTTAATCTGTCCAAGATCTATGTGTATTATTTCTAGGCGCCCCGGTGTGTGATTATTTGGATACCATTTCTCCTTTCCCGCAACTAGCCGAAGGGTCGCCGAGGTGCCGCCTAGGCTACGCCGGTTTAATGACACACCCGATCATCCATTGATAGAGCTTGGTGGCCAGATGATTTATCACATAAGGAGATGGAGGCTGGTGCAGTGTTTACTTGAAGCCTTGTATTCATCGGAAACATTCGGGTTTAATTACATTATTACACCATCTGCTGCCTTTGAGTGCTGCGTGTTGGTGCCGCTGTAACATTTGATGATCCAAGATCGCTGTGCGTTTCTAGGGCTTCTATGTGGATTATTATTTGGATACCATTTCTCCTTTCCCGCAACTAGCCGAAGGGTCGCCGAGGTGCCGCCTAGGCTACGCCGGTTTAATCGTCCACATAATCATCCGTTGATCGAGCTTGAAGCCCAGACGAAATTGCACATGTGAGAGATTGTCCTATGGTACAGTGTTACATAGCGCGTCGTATTTATTGGTGGTTTCAGATAAGTAATTTTCTTAGGGACCCCGTACCTTTGGTTGACTTTACATGAAGTCAAATAGGTAGATTTTAAGTGCAAGTAGTTAGTATTTTATATTAAATATCTTTAGGCTCAGTCTTTCCCCGTATTTGCGCATAATTTACGTTAAATGCGTTTTTCAGGTAGGTCCTATTCTTATGGAGGTGGCAAATTGCTTTTGGGATAACGTTTATCACATGGTCACCACTCCTGAATATGAGCGTTTGGTGTGGGGCTCTTCAGGGCCCTTCGGGGCTTCACTTTCCTCTTCCTTGAATGCGCATACACCCAGAAAACTCTAGAGAAACTTAATTAAAACATCCACGTACCTCTAAAAGAATTTGGTTCACTACTATAATCACAACGTACGGTCCTACCATTTAAACTAGACGATCACACAGCCAATTTAGATTTATAAAAGGGAACCAAATAGGTTATTTACGTATTTAATTATTGATATTAAAAAAGCAATTATTCTGGGGTAAAGGGAGGATTCGTTACAGGCACTTGTATTATCATCTGTAAATATACTCTACATTTTACTGTAATATTATTTAAATGCCCTTTACTTAATATATCTACAAAAGAGATTATAAAAGCATCTTCTCTATCCTTCTTATTAGATCTAAATAACATTTATTACACTTACTCTTTCTAGTACGTGACCAACCCACCCGCAAGGCGTTCATCATCACTCTCATCATCAAGATCGCACAGCAATTCGACGGGTATCTCATCGTACTCATCTACGCGGGCTTCGTCTTCGAGAAGGCCTCCGAGACCATCAGTTTAAAGTTGAGCCCCAACAAACAAGTCATGCTGATTGGACTAGTCCAGCTGTTAGGATCAACTCTTGCTACGTGTATTGTGGAGAAGACTGGCAGAAAGGTACGTAATACTTAGATGTATTGATTTACTTATTTCTCTTTCTCTGTTGTATTTGAATGACCTGCAGCAGGTCGCAAAGTTTTTAGATGCAAGTTTCTTGGATTATTTATGTTAGAGACCATAACATAAAGAAAAGCGAACATTAACAGCGTTTACGGTGCTTCTGAGTTGGGATATACAAATTGTGATAGTCAAGTTAGATGTGGATAACCACATTTAAACTGAAGGAGCACATGACTCCTCTTTTGTATTGTTATAAGATAGATACTAAAATCAGTTGGCGTGGTACGGAGTTTATGCAATGTTTGATGATTTTCTTATAGATCCCATCATCAGAATTTAACCAAATTTATATGGGACCATTCTGAAAGTATTACCTTTCAAACAAAAAAATAATTATCGAAATCGGTCAACGCAGTAACGAATGATCGCTGAACATACATAAAAAAAAAAAAAAAAAAAAAGATACCGACGAATTGAGAACCTCCTCCTTTTTTAAAGTCGGTTGAAAAGGAAGTTTTATTTCTGAAATAATAAACACTGTCCTATTTTCCAGCTTCTTCTAGTAACCACATCATTTGCTGTTGGCGTTGGCATGCTGATCCTATCCGCCTGGTTTTGTTTGACGGCCAACGGTGTGTGGCTTCCAGGCTGGCTGCCAGTCTTCGCCATGTGCCTATGCATATTCTGCGACGCGGCCGGCTTCCAGCCTATTTCTTACATCATCATTACCGACCTCTTTACTTTCCAGGTTAGTTCATTGTAAATTAAGTTGTTGAGACTTCTATTTCGATCTTAAAATCTCACTCTTTTGCGGATACTTTTTTGAACAATTTAATTTTTAATACTTTTTAGCGACTTCTTTATCTTTAAGTTTTCTAATTTAATCTTCTTTATGTTTCAAGTTACTTTTCTTTGACTTCAAATAAGAAATACTTTTCGACTTACAAAGACAAAAAAGCTTTTATAACTTGAACTAACAAATTTTTGTATCGTCAGTGTTTATTTTGGACTAAATTCATACAATTTTGTTCTATCCAAGCCCGAACAATCTTCTTACCATTATTTTTTAAGGTTATCTGTGTCTGCAAGCATCTGTTTTAATATAAGTTTAAGATGAATGAAAATTATTGAATTTTACAGTTACGAGGCACAGTGTCAGCCTTTACGAACATCTGCGCCAAACTTAGCAATTTTGTCCAAATGAAGTGGTTTACAAATCTCTGCGAGCTGATCGGCATCCACTGGACCTTCCTCTTCTTCTCCATTGTTTGCTTCCTCGCGTGCGTCTACACCACCATCTACTTTCCCGAAACAAGACATAAGTCTGTCGACGAAATCTACGGGAAGCTCTCGCGAAGAGGCAAAAAGGGAAACAAGACTGATGCAGTGCCCTAGTTAGAAAGAGAAGTTTTGTTGCTTTTAAATGGCGCGTTGAGTCTGTGAAAGAGATAAGTCTTTTCATCTATTTCAGGATAAGTGATGCTAGTGACATTTTATGTCCTTTTCGGTTGCTCATTATTGAAATCGATAAAAATATTTATCGTTATTTATGAAAAGAATTTTGGGGTTCAAATATGAAATAGTATTTATTCAAAACCTGCCAATTAGGGTAGATACATTCAGTTAGGATTGTCAGTTAATGTGATAAGACTTGAAAATTGTCTCAATTTTCTTTCGGTAGCCTCTATTTTGATGTAATCCTAATATCGGGAATAAAATATATTTCAGACGTACACCTTTCTAAGGAGTTTTTGCGAATTTCTCAGGCTGGATCCTGAATTACAGACATCTGGAAACCCAAATTTAATTTTATTCTGAAATAGAAACTATCATTATAGAATAAACACGGTTTTAAATAAATAACATGGAAGAATTATCTTAATTTCTATGGAAATCACACAGCAAAGATAGTCATATCTTATTAATCTTTGTATAAAGTTGTTTTTTCAATTAGGTAAATTGGAAAAAATAGTATTATGTACTCATTTATAAATAATATGAGTTATTAAATTTCTAGTGTAGATCCAATAATAATTATACATTATTAATATTATTTAATTGTATACTATTCGTCGTTTTTAAAAATACAACATCATTATGTTAATACAAAACTGTTTAAATATGATTAAGCC
Source organism: Anania hortulata (assembly GCA_963576865.1). Classification (NCBI taxonomy): domain Eukaryota; kingdom Metazoa; phylum Arthropoda; class Insecta; order Lepidoptera; family Crambidae; genus Anania; species Anania hortulata. Next base: position 6,173,781 of record OY756410.1, read on the forward strand.
GACTGAAAGTCAAAGTCAGTGTCTAGTTAGCTGTAGAATTTAGTTATGTAACAAATGCAACTTTTTCCGTCATTTAGTTCAGTCAATATCTATCAAATTGATTAAACTGTCAATCACTGTCGTCCTACCCGCGTAGCGTGTCATTCCTGTTCTGTGGTCCTACCTATTAGTAGTAGTAATCTAAGCACGAGATAGGTACAATGCGTATCGCCATTTCACCATTGATATGTATCATCGTAATACGAACCGTATAGCCCTCGTCCATCGGTATTTTTTTCAACAATGCATTTTCTTTACTCTTTTGCGATGCAAACCCAAAACGACCGCGACTCACTGGTGATGCTGTCACTGGCTGTGTACCTCATCATCATCATTTCAGCCACAGGACTTCTACTGCGGCCTCCCCAATGATTTCCAGATTGGCTGTAGGTACCTTTCATCGGGTTGGCGAGCGCAGTTTTTTTTATAAGATTTTGCTGCTGCCTATCTAGTGTTACAGGAGTTAGTCGCCTCATACAACACGCCTCCAGTTGACGGTGGGGAAGTGTATTCTTTACTCTCTACGCCCTCGCAACCAAGATTCTGTATCGTGTCGCGCTTTAGTCACTATGCCAAACGCCATGCTGTCATGCACTACAATTTTCCATTCCCCGGATTTCACAAAGGCGTGCGTTTGCGTCGATACAGTAGATTGTAAATGCGACTAACGCGCGACTGTAGCGGTACCGACTTTTGCGACAGACACGACTAGTGTGTATTCACAGTGGAACACCTTTTAGGGCAAATTATTTTGAGATGTGATGCAAGCTGAAGTAGCAGTGGGCGGAGCAAGTAGCACGTAAAACTGTCGGCCGATGGAGGCAGAAAGGATCTAGAATGGAGGCCACGTACCGGCAAGCGTAGCGTAGGACATCCATCCACAGGGTGAACAGACGACCTGGTAAAGGTTGCAGGAAGCGACTGGATGCAGGCCGCTTACAACCGGCCAATCTGGAAGTCATTGGGGGAGGCCTATGTTCAGCAGTGGACGTCTTATGGCTGAAATGATGTTAAGATATAAATGTGTGTGATAAGACGGGCAAGACTGCCGCTTTGCAGGAGGCCTCAATCAATTTGATAGACGTTCCAAAAACCAATTATTCTTTGAGTTAACTAGTATACCTAGGTTTAAAACTAAAAGCCATAATAATACTGAACTACACAGGGTGAATTTGTAATTATGTAATTTCTTGAAACTTGAGCTGCAGATACATGAAACTTATACTATGGGGCCAATATAAGATTTTAGGGGTACCTACCTAGCTAAATGGTATTTTGTATGAAAAAGTCAAAAAAATCCTAACGATTTCTAAGTAGTTCCCTAATTAATAAAGGTATATGAAAAAAGCTGTATTACGTACTTCTAAGGAAGTATAATAATTCACCCTGTGCAGAAGAGTTCGACAGAAATGTGATATACATGCAAAATAAATTTAGAAATACAAGGTAAATATGAAATCTTTATTTCTTGGAAATATGGAATCAGTAAATTGGAATTGTTCTTGGAAATAGGTAATAATGACTAAATACGGGTCTAAACCATCATCGAAATTAGTCAAAAAAAAGTACTCCATACATAATCGTGGATAAAAGTAATAAAAATAAAAAAAAACATCAACAACTGATAACGTATTTTCAGAGAAGTAACGACACGATTTCTAACCCCTTCTAGCGAGTAAGTTAATTTATGATATTTTGTGCTATAATCAATTAAAAGCTGTATTGTAAATTTCTTCAACTAAATAGTTTGTAAATAAAAGTCGATTACTTACTTAGTTGAAATGTTATTCGAATATAATGGAAATATTATTTATAATTAAATAAGGTAGGTAAGTAGTTAGAAATTAAATTAACGGGCACAGGCGTTATAAATATAATATTTAAGAGTGCTTTGTTATTAGAAAAACATCATTGTTATGATTATTATGAATTTATGTTTTGAACGTCGTTGATGTCTTAATGTGTGTTCGTTGATTATGAAATTATATTGAATGATTATTATGTGATTGTTATGAATATTGTACGGCTAAATGTGGTTTAGCCACTTAAAATTGTAAATGCTGAGATTTTATCGAAATAAACTATTTGGTTCACAAAACTTGTTGGTAGCAAGTTGCTATAATGACGTTTTTCAATTCCCTTTTCTTGCAGTTTCAATTGAAAAATATAGCTTGAAAATCTTTGCTCCTAGTTTAAATGAATAGCAAAATAGATTATACGTGATTTATGTTTCATTGAACTAATTGACAAGACAAAACCAATTTAGATTATTACTTACTACTATCTGTCCTGGTGGACTTCGTACCGTCTCTTCATGCATTTTATTTTCGTGAATTTTCCGATCCTTAGTTATTCTGCTATTTGGAGCGGAGACAAATTGCACAAATCAAAGATCATGGAATCGGTCCAGCCATTCTTGACTTATAAATGGTGTAACTAACCCGACTTTGTTTTATATACAAAAAAAGATATCACAGATTCGGAAAAACTATATCTACAATGATGGGAAAAGATTTATCTAGGACTAGAAATATCTGTGTAATGAATACACTGCCCCACCGCCAACACGGCGTGTCGTAAGAGGCGACTAATTTATTTATTTTGACTTAATTGCACAGATTTTAAAATATCATACAAAAGGTGGACGTAATGCCATGACGCATTCTCTACCAGTCGATCATTAGGCTTAACAGAGATGTTTAATTCCGACTAATTCCTGTAGCACGGGACGGGCAGCAGCGTCTGCGTGAATGAATGAATGAAACATTTATTTGCTTAAAACACGGTATTCATACAAAGATATTTACAGTACATATTACGATAGAGTTCAAGCGTGTTTTACCGATCTATCGGTGGGCAAAAATTGAATTATTTAATCTAATGTCATCGTGTCTAACACAAATTAATATGAATAAGTCAAATAAATGTCAATAAAAAATACAGTAACCCAATATCACCATGTAGCTTACAAGTCAAAACAATATAACACAATACAATATAATGTCAAATACATCGAAAATTAACGTTGGGTCAATCAAAAAATACAAGAATGTCAGAGATTATCGGTGGCAATTAGTTAACAAAAAAAAACAATAGAATAAGATAATGCAATATAACAATAATTATTAGGTTACACTATCAGGCCACACATTTAAAGTGCCCTTTGGAACAGTATTTTATAAACTCTTCAGTGGTATAAAAACAATTTTTTACTAAAATATTGAACAATTTGTTTCTGAAGAGTCTTATTGGCAAATTTTTAAGCGGGCATGGCAGTAGATTATACAGCTTTATGCACATAATATAGCAATTTTTTGAGAAACACTTGGTGGTTGATTGGGGTCTAACTAATCGTCCAGGATACCGAGTCAAGAATGAATCACACCTGACTTCAAACAATCCTGGATGTTTTTTAACAAACATTAGAATCTCAAAAATGTACATTGATGCCAAAGTCTGAATATTTAACTGTTTAAACCATGGTCGGCACGAATCCAATGGCCCAGCACCACAAATAGCGTGCGAAATATTATAAAAAACTGCGCTCGCCAACCCGCCTGCCAAACGTGGCGAGTATTGGCAATCCCCCAATACTCGCCATAGTATAGTGGTAGTTCATTAGGGGAGGCTTATGTTCAGCAGTGGACGTCCTTTGGCTGAAATCATGATGATGATGATGATGATGATGATGAGAAATATCCGTTCGAAACTAGCTTTAAAGTTAGTAAGCTCGGTTACAATCTCAGATCCAGCAGTTTCGTAAGTATAGGTAGCCGAGGTTTCTGTTCTAAGGAATATAAAAGATTATTTCTATAACAGTAATGACATTATGTCCCTTAGAGCTTGGACTAAAGTTTAGCAGTCTCTCAGCAATGCGTATTGCTATAAAGTGATGACTTACGGTCCCAGGAGACGTATTTTTGAAGCATTAGAAATGAATCTCGAATTCGAACACGAAAACAATTCGTGTATGAAAATGGTTACTATTGCTCCGATTTTACGCATTTTTGAATCACTCGAAATAAGTCTTGCTATTAAATTGAAATCTTGTAACTATTTTTGTTTCACGCAGAAAATATTATAAACAACTAGCTGTTGCCCGCGACTTCGTCTGCGTGGTCTTTAGGGGTATGAAAAATAGATGCTGGCCGATTCTCAGACCTACTCAATATGCTCACAAAATTTCATGAGAATCGGTCAAGCCGTTTCGGAGGAGTACGGGAACGATCATTGTGACACGAGAATTTTATATATAAGATAAAGCAAAAACTCAATAACGACCGTAAATAAAAAGTTATTGTGTCAAATCTCTGTCAATCATATATTTACTTGTCAATGTCATTCTTCCGTACTTTCTACTAGTAGAAATCGAAAAACGGGTATGGGTATACACTCGTAGCAGAATTCACAGAATGAATTTTCAAAAATAGTAAATTTCGGAATTCGCATGCGAATCTTGCGATTTCGTATTCGAATTGGAATTCGCATGATTTAAAAAAACCGTCTCCTAAAACGTGGTTCTTTTAAAAAAAAAAAAATTTTCAATCCCGCTCATTAAGCAGAGCAGTGATTCGGCCAATGTCGAGTGTTTTCTTGTTATAGTATTCACAATAAATAACAAGTGTTTAGTTTTTATTGCTTTTGTTGGATTCAGTGAAGGCTACTCTTCCTGTAGAAGCAGGTTTCAATACGCTATCGGGTCTAAAGCAAGTTGTTTTGAGACAAGTCACTCGTTGCGGCGTTGAATGCAATGATATTTCAATAGTTCTAAATCTTTATCACTTCACCAAACACTAGAACACAAACTACACCAAACTTGCACTCTAAAGCTCTCTAAATGATTATTAAAAACCATTGAAATATATCTATTATGCTTTTCGTTAGACTACCTCCCACCGAATCTTCGACATGGTCCTTGATTATTGGCCTCTTTGGCAAGCTCAAAGTCACCTTGCATAGTGTCACTTGTTTCTGGTGGTGTTCTGAAGTGAGGGTCTCGTCACTAAAAGAAACTTAAGCTACCTACCTTAGTCTTATCTTAAACGAAATCATTTATATTTAGACTAAAACCACCGCATCTTCCATTAGGCCACTATTAACAGAACGACGCAGGGTCGCTGTTTGCATTACCTCCGTCGTCGCGGCCGAATATTTTATTTTTTCCAAAACCGCGGTCTTCCACAGGGCTTCTTTTTTGTTAGCCAGGATTTGAACCCACAGTCCCGTTAATAAATCATTCATCGATACTTGATGACATGACCTATCACAGTTTGTGAGTTTGTTATTTTTCGCATGGACTCAAGAAAACGTACATTAAATGGCAAAACAAATATTATCCAAAGCGTAGGCAGTGAGCGTCATCAATAAGTTTGTAAATATTACTAATAAGTACGTGTAAAAATCAGTGTAGAATAACAATATTCACCTAATTAGAGTTCCATGGGTAGATAGAGCACGGACGAGATGGGTCTTATAATCTAATATAGTATTATATCGGTAAGTAAGTAGGTACAGACAACAGCTCGTCAACTTACCACAAAACGTTCATTATTTCGGCCACTGGACGCCAAACAATCCCCCAATGACTTTCATTGGGTGAGGCCACTCTTGTCGCCAAGTCGCCATAGTCGCCACTCTTGACTGACGGGTTGGCGAGCGTCTCGTGCTACGTGTTCGTGGGGAAGTGTATTTTTTACGGCCGTCCCCACACGGCACATTGTCATTGCGGCACATTGGCACAAAACGTAAAAATTTCTCAATTGATTGACCTCTACGTGCCAGACTTAAAGTTGAACAGTTCAATAACCTTTAACTTTTAGGTTTAAAGAACTTTGTTCTCATAAGAAGAAGAAATTTACATTTCACTTATAATGAGATACAGAGTTAAATAATAATAGTTATACTACATATTAAGCACCGGTACTTGCTGCTGCTATATGTGACTTAAGTTTATTTTTAAACTTTTTGGATAGGTTGCCCTGCCGTTGACTGTACCTAGTACTTTATTCCAAACTGTTTATTTCTATCACGTTTCTAGTCAGGTTCGTTTGTTGACCATGATCCTAGATCTGGCACTCTTGTTATAACATTTGGAGCTATTAACAATAGACCTTCCTAACCGATAAACAGGTGAAGCAGACCATTTTTTTATTAACACACTTGTACTCGTATTAGCTACACTTGTAATTAAATCTTGAAATTGATTTATTAACCAAGTAACCTTTACTAGGCTTTAAAATAAAGGTAGCATGTTCTTAATCGACCAACAAGCTCCTGCCAGCGACTTTATCTGCGTAGACTGCAGAATTAAGCCAAAGAGGAATGGATTATCATCCCACGGGAACACAAAACAGGATATGCATCATCGTATGTGTTAAGCTAGATCAATATCTATAAAAGTATGCCTATACACGTCCCACTGCAGGGCACAGGCCCAGTGTTGCCAGATTCATAAGTTAGAATTATCGTAGTTTTGCTGAAAAATTATCGTGTTTTTATCGCAACCCCAGTTCACAAAATTATCGTTTTTGTAACTCCACCGAATCTAGAAAAAAACAGAATATACGACTGAAAAGTTTAAATCTTGTAACTACCCACTTCTTTACTTTTTAAAATAACAAGTTTTTGTTAACTAAACTGCAGTACTCACTACACAAGTATTAAAGTAAACCGGTTTTTCTCGTGATGATGACTGACACCAAACTGACAGTGACAACTCTTTTCAAAACTGTCAAATTTTACGCTGACAAGAGTCGATCTCGTTCTTAGAGCAAAGAAATTAAATTCACTACCGTGCTGTCAGAGTCAGACTGTCCAAATAAACGTAAAATGTGTTCACACGGATTAAAATGATTTCCTAAAATTATCTCCAACTGAGCAAAATATCGAGGATTATCGTAGATTTATCGTGCGATAATAAATTATTTTTTCTGTGGAATTAAACTCAAAAATATCGTGGACCTAGGATAATTATCGCACGTCTGGCATCACTGCACAGGCCTCACCTCAACTATGAGGTGGTTTGGGCCGTACTCCACCACGCAGGCCCAGTACAATGCGGTGGAAGGGTGTTGTAAGGCCAGTGCCTTAATCTTACTTTCAAATGTTATTAAGCCGCCTTAAGGCCTCTGACTAGGGCTTTGCGACTATCAAGCAATATTAGCCGGGACCAACTTTTAACGTGCCTTCCGAAGCACGGAGATGCTTGTGATAAATGTCACTAAATATGGTTGAAAGGGTCACCCATCCAATCACAACTGTGGCGTTGGTAGCTTAACTTTGGTAATCACTACCAAAGCGCTGCCGTCAATATCTATATAAGTAGGTATGTGCCAAATATCAGCTAATTCCGTTCAGCCTTTGAAGCGTGATTTAGTAACAAAGATCCAAAAATACAAATTTCACATTTATAACAGTAAGATAACATCATCATCATCATCATTTCAGCCATAGGACTTCCACTGCTGAACATAGGCTTCCCCCAGTGATTGACCAGTGGCAGAATATGGTACAAGATTAATATTCCTAAAATATAGGTGACATCAGTTTTATAATAAGATGGATTGTGGAGAATAACTGGTTCCAAAGCGATCAAAACCAGTCGATCTTTGGGCAGTAGTTGGCATTATGAGACCCACAATGGGTCATGGGTCACATACATATTAAACTAGACAAGTTGTTGACATGCCTAGAATAATACAAGCATTGAATTTTTTTGGGATTTGAGGCATTTTTTTACTCTAATCTGGTGCTAATCATCGATACCCTATTGATGAATTCTATCAACGAACCATCTTTCTCTGAAACAAGTAAGTGATTTTTCACTTACATTTACTGTGAAATTACAAGTTCTTCTAATTCTCATCCATGCTTTATTTATTTATTTACTATTTATTGTGCTTTTACTTAAATTTTTGTACTATTTTAAGTGGGTTTCTAATAAAAATGACTTTCTATCGCTTTTTCTCTTAACCATTTTAACTACTTCATCTTTATTAGAAATAAAAATATTGCTATGGAACTCTTAAGTTAAATGCGGATTAAGTTTAAACGCTGTTTTTAACGTTTACCTCAAAGTTGTAATTTTACGGAAAAAATGATGGTTATTTAAGATTTATAGTCGTCTAAGCGCGTTTAGAATATTAATTACTCAGATCAAATGTTGAAGTTTCGTATGAATACCACAATAAAAAAGACATTAATATTTGGAGATTGTTAGTAGTGTAGTTTGTTAAATACAGGGTGAGTTAATCAATATTCTATTCAAAACTTTCTTTGTTTTTGAAAATAATAGGGCTGATGACATCACCAACCAATTTTGACATCAAAAATAGTAATTTTATATCATCAGTTTAATAATAGGTAGATAGGTAGTAATGACGTCATTTCTAAATATAGCATAAAACTAAGTCAAATCACTAAATATTTCAATATTACCTACGAAACACAAAAAAAGGATTCAATATTCAAGACATATATTTATTTATTTATTTATATGTTATCATACATACAGCTACCATTACAGGAAAATAACCTAATTCGATAGTTGCAGCTTCCTAATATCTACTACAAAATAACCTTATTACAAAATTAAAATAAATAAATATTTTTATTATAATTTTATACTTACTTTGTTGTTATTTTAGAGTAAATCTTCCCTTAATATTATTCATTAACGACTTTGAATTTTCTTCTTCTTTAGTCGTGACAATGGCGATTTAAGATGGACTTTGACAACAACTTGGCCACTTCTTGATTCGGCATTTTGTTTGAATTATTTGTATTAAGTATCTTATCTTGTTTTGATTGTGCTAAATAAGTATATGTAATAAATTGATATATATTTATAATTCGCCTTGTGAGTAAGTGAGTTAAAACAACATTTACGTTTTTTAAGTTTAAGTTTTTTTTTTACAAAATACCTTTCTTGAAACCAGAAATTGAGTCCACAAATCCCTTAAAGTAAGAGTTAGTAATTATGTTTCAATATCATCCCATGGACAACATATACTAAACTATGTAGGTAGGGCCTATAAAGTAGATGTCATTTATTTTGTTCAACAAAATTTTCGCCAATATTTAATCTGTGGCTGCACTGTTTTTGTATGGGTGAAAGTTGACAGGAGTTGGCAGTACATAAATAATGTAAGTGAAAAATCACTAACGTGTTTCGTAGAAAGATGGTCCGTATTGATGATCTATAGGATAAGTGTTCGATGCATCATCCTGTCAACATTTTAACTTTATAAAGCTTTGTAAATTACCTTTACTCATAAACCTGTTTCGAAATCAATCCAAAATATACTAACTAATAACGTCAATAAAAAACGACGGTTACCTGCCAGTATGCGCGCAAAGAAAAAGAAATAAAACCATTCAAATCTTTCGGAGAACCCGCGGAATAATCGCACCTACAGCACGCTGCGTTCAATAACAAATCACCAACAGATTTTTTTGTTTGTTTACATTTTACAATTTGAGCGGTTAAATTGAGCCTGCAGATATCTACCCAACAAGTTAGTGAATGGACGCGGCTCAGCGCAGACACACGCTTGCGTACGGTCGGAAATTGTAAACGACGCGATCTTAAAAAGATTTGTTTTAGTTTTTTTAAATTTCGAACGAGTTTCTTTGTTTTATAAAAAGGGTAACACTGTGATTTTAAAACGTTAACAGTTTTAAGTTTTTGTGATAGAATTCAGTGTTGAGTTTTTTTTTCTAAAGTGTTGGTTGGGTGAAAAGACTGAAAACAAAAATGTGCTAGGTATGTCAATATAATCTCTTTATTTAATTATGTACTAAATAGAATTGACGTTAATTGCAATTCAAAAGTTATGTTGTAACTTTTTATTAAAGCTGATTGATTCGAGAGATTGTTACCATTTATTGCCTACCTTGTATTTGTTGAGTTACCAATACTTCACGATTACGGAAGAACTATTTAAATATAAATAAAGTAATAGATTACCTATTAATGAATGCTGAACTAATAAATTCTAATGGAAATCAATCAATAAATACTACCTTGAAATATTACATCAAAACGCTGACTTTTTTATACCATTGTAATAACGGTTAAATAAAAAATCCATTTTTCAATCAAAGTCTTACATCAAGTTTTTAATGTAAAATGTTTCATAACTCTTTTATTAGAGCATTATATGATGTGTCAAAATAAGTAGGAAATAATCTTAACTATAGCTATTATTCCATTCAAAATGGAACCAGCATTATCAAAATGAATGAAAAGTTATCAAATTAATAATCTCCTTAATGCATCTTCAATTTGATTGCTATTTGATAACACAGTTACACCCTGTATAAATAACGTTTAAATCAAGCTACAGGCTATCCTACGATATCATTGCCTCAATGAATTCCACTGCACCCGATCTTCGATTTATGTTTTCATTGATGCGAAACACTTAATGCGACTTTCGGCATTTGCGATCGAAAATTCAACTAAATTTTAAGGCGAGTAGTCCCCCTAAATTAGAGACTCGACGCGTGTTAGTACAAATATCGCACTAAAAGTAATAGAAGTACGGTTCATAATAGCGCGCAATGAAACGTGGCTGTTACTACGACAATCGCTGCGTCTTTACGTAGCGAAAATTAGGAGATAAAATACTTTTCATTGACGCAATTTTTCAACTAAAAAATCGTGTAACCAGTTTATAGTACAAACGAATTAAATAGAGCAAGCGGTTAGAACGAAAAAAGAGAACTAGCATTTTGTTTGTTTGTATTTTCAATATGTTTTTTTTCTTCTGAAGTATTACTAGAAAAAATTGCTATGCTCAAAATGTTGTGCCAAGCCGGTTTAAATTCTTAGTTAGTATTTTTTAACTATATTTCCGTCAATTTGGGCTTAAGTAATCAGCTTTTGAAACCGCATGCTAGTTTTTGACGACTAAACTTGCCTTAATCAAAATTTTTCGCGCTGCAGCAACGATGCAGTCGCATAATCGCCGATCGCGGGTGCGTGTACGCAGGCTCTTATTTAATGGCCATACTTGAATCATTACATTTTGTTACTCTTGATTTGTAATCCATACCTACATTAGAAAGTTTGGCGATGGTGTCGCTTACGACTTGTAGTACACAAATATGAATAAGAAACGTATTTTAAACTTCTATCTTATTCGCATTTGAATTACTATTTTCGCATTGAGAATCTTATACAATGTCCTAGTTCTACGAAATTGTAAGTACATATAATACAATTTTGCAATTTCGCATGCGAAATTGGAATTAAAATGTTTTAAGAATGTCTTGCGTTTCCAGATTTTACCTCTGAGGCTTATGCTCGGCTCGTTTAGCACATATATTGTTTAATGTTTTATTTAGGCTTAAAGATAAATACCTACCTACGGTAGCAGTGGATCTGACTGTCAGACAAAGATAAACTTCAATTGGGATGTTGACATCATTCACGAATAGTTTCTCACACTTCTTTAAATTATTTCATTGATCATCTTAAATTATTTACAACAAATTACTTTTTATTGTTATAAAATCAATAAATGTTCTTTGTTTTATGCAACTTATTAGTGATGTCTTATTCAAGTAGGTATTTCAATAACAGCTCTATTGATTCTCCATAGATTGTGTAGTATGTCCAGTTATCCACAGAATAGGAACGGAGCGTAGCGTGTCATTCCTGTTCTGTGCGGTTATCCTTATATAAATCACGTTTTGACAGCTCATAATCAACGTCAACTAATTACTAAATGTCAGTGTTTCGTAGTTTTCTGTTGAGAAATTAAATTAGTGCTGTGAACTTTTTAGTCGTAGCACACTCATTTTTGGGTAAAAAAATAGTTGAACTAACAACACATAAAACTCAAGCGTTAGTGCCTAATAAAAATTATATAGCAATTTAATTAACACACATGGATTTAACAACCAAAGAATTTTAAGTTTTAAAACTACTGTTTTTTTTTGCATTAACGATAAGAATTTGATCGCATTTTTTACTTTCGCAAACATTAAGCACTCAGTATTGCTTTTAGTATTGCTAGCAAATTAATTGAACATTACTTTATTACATAACAGCCATCTTTTTATCTCATCAATACTTACTTGTTTGGTTATGACCATAACCTAAATGATTATCTAAAACCTAGACACACCTTCCTTTGGATTGTAAATCAATTCACACACACCCACACATACACACACAAACACATACACACAACCACCCAGCACTGCATAAAATAATTCCATGTCATCTTAAAATAATTATAATGTACATTCTCGTTTTTTCCAAGCAGTTTGCTAACTTATAATAATAAAATGTTAAATTAATTGTTTTAAAACACTTGTGAATACTAAGTCTTTGAGGAGGAGCCTGCCTCTCGTAACACAGGGTAACCTTATACGAGAGCAGTTTAAACTTTGTACTACATTAAGTGTTTTCATAATAAGGAAAATTTTATTATTATTATATTTATTAAAGTATGTGCCGACGGCAGTGCTACAAAATTTAAAAACAAATGTATAGTTTTAGATTTTTCCCTGTACTTTTACTGACGATATTAACTTGCCAAATTTCATAGTTCTAGGTCAACGGAAATTACCCTATAAATTTTGATTTCCTTAAGTGTCGAAATGGTACATTTTTGCGGCCAGTCGTATCTTTTTTTTAACTTTAATTTAGAAGTTTGATTTATTACCAGCTTCAAGGAACTGTAGACCACGCTTTCCCGAGATAGAGGGTCTTGCTTGACAGACATACGGACATACAGACACACTGATATCAATAGTATAGTGTATAGTGATCCTATGAGGGTTTCGTTTTTCCTTTTGAAGTACGGTACCCTAAAACGACAGAAAATGGGTTTGATAAATTGAAAAATAGTAATTCAAGATCAATACGATGTCCAAGGCTAAAATATTGTAAGTAAACGATTTTTGCAATTTTGTATGCGAAATTAGAATTATGATACTACAAGAATGTGTCTCCAGATTTTACCTCTGAGGCTTAGATGCTCCGTTTGTGTGTAGCGCAAATATTCTTTAATTATTTTATTTAGGCTTAAAGATAAGTAGGAATAACCTAGGTAGCATTCGTTTTGACTGTCAGACAAAGATAAATATGAATTGGGATGTTGACATCATTCACCAACAGTTTCTATACACATCAAAGAATTTAATACAATATGGTGTCCATTAAAATGTATCTATTCTATTAATAAATATATATATATCTATAGTATTCTATTTGACGACCGTCTGGTGAAGTAGTTCGCGCTCCGGACTACAAAGCCAGCGGTTGCGGGTTCGAATCCCGCAAGGGTCAAATGTATGTGTGATGAGCACGAGCATTTGTACCCTAGTCATGGGTGTTTATAAAAGTATTTAAGTATGTTTATCCGTTATCTAGTCGCCATAGTACAAGCTTTGCTTAGTTTGGGGCTAGACAATTGGTGTGATTGTGGAAACAATTTATTTATTATTTATCTATCTATGTATGTTATCTTGCTTGATTTTTGCGTAATTACATGGCCTGAGGCCGCATTTGTACTGCAGGCAAAGAAAATGTAAGTTTTAACGCCAACTATATGGCTCAAGGTGAAAAACTTGTCGCCATTCTAGACATTCTTGTAATGTTATCTCATTTGAAAAAACCTTACATTAGGTACTTATTTATACCCAGATAACTTTCCAGTGCTACGAAAATCATAATGAATATTAAATTCGCTCGCAGCCCACCAATCTTAATTAAAAGAAATATTTATATTTATTTACTTAAAAAAATCTACTTCGCAGTCGTTTTTTTTTTCTGAAAAAAAATCGTCGTGGGTGAACCCTAGAAAAACCTAGTAAGGTGTCATTCTTCAAGATTTTTTTGGTGAATTTGTCAATTATTTTAATAATAATAGTTTCGGCTGGGTTTGGTTTACCCAGACCTCGGTTAGGTTCGGTCCGAATCGGTTGCGTTCGGGTTTGAAGATGTTTGTGTAGTCCTTGCAAATTCAAAACATTCTTCGCAAAATTTTCCCCTAACATTTACTCCGTCTTTATATTATATGACAAGAAGTTAAATTTGGTTTGATGTCTTCTTAGCTGCAAATCTTCTTATCTTTTTACAACAAAGGCAGAAAACCTTGCAAAGTGAGATTTATGGTTGTAGTTGTAGTCAGCGGTGGACGTCCTAAGGCTGAAATGATGATGATGATTATGATCCCTAATAATCAGGAGGGCCTGGTATCTAATGGAATCTGCAACTATGCATTCTTATCAATCCAAAATGATAAAGTTCTTTTCGTAATCCTTACGATGTTAGACAGGGGGTTTCTTCTCTTTAGGACAACAAGTCATAAATCGTCATTATATACGAGTATCCATTACAATATGATCATACAAAGAGAAATCAATCATCATACTTTGGTGTTGTCAACAACTCAACACATCATTGACATCGTTAACAAAAAAATACGTACGTAGGTACGTATTACAAGTTCTAATAATGAAGTAATATACCTTTTTTTTAATAATGCTAATTGTTTGAAATTAATTATTATTTATGACAGTATTATTAACACTGAAAGGTATTTTCGTACGTCATACACTTCACTCTCATACCCTTCATTGTAATCTCCGAGAACCTATTTGTTAAAAACACTTCCAAAGAAATGCTTGTAGTGCCTAGTACTTACCAATCAATAAGTAGTAATGAGTACTTCACATTGATTCTGATAACATAATCTTGAATACTTTAAGAAAAAGGTTTTATGAATAGGAATGCTTAGTACAGCATTTCAGGGAAGAGACGCTGCAAGCATCCTTTTTGCTTCATACGGACATTTTATTTTTGAGTAAGTGCGTAGACTTTAGTTTATTTTTGTATTATTAAAATAGTATATTTTAATTTAATTCGAAATTGAGGTCTAAATTATGGAGAGAGATATGTATTAAACATTTTACCTGTATGAACATAGGCATAAACTAAAACCTGTTTATTAACATATTTAAAAGTTTAAAATAACTCAAACAAAAACTACAAATGACAAACACATGACAATAAAAATACCCCATTTCCTGGGCGTTCTAAAATTTTATCAGACTATAAAAATGAAAACCCCTTATCATGCCTAAAACAATAGCAGCCGTTTACTATTCTCAGACGTAAATCACGATCGATAAGCCCGGAGACGGCGATTAGTATTGAAGATCAATAGTTCACAAGTTAACTGATAAAGACCATACGCAGCACGCGTGAAGTTGTTTTAAGTATAATATAATCTGTACAAATCAAATCTTTTTCGGATTGTTTCGGACTCCAAGAAACAGGACAAAGCCCTAGCAGAAAGAATAAATTCACAAAAACAGAGTTAATTTTTATTATTATTATTATTATTTCCAAAAAGTAAAGAACAGCCTTCCGCCTTCCGCCATTCTTTAATATGCTAGTTTCCTGGGTCAAATAAAAATTATTCTATTTAGTCCGTCAGTTAGATTATCAAAAAATATTAGACCCATATTTTGTCTTTTGTTAATCAAACAAAAAATGACGAAGATAAAGCGCATCAAAGTTTGAGAATGAGACCACGTGACGTGATGCCGTGCTAAAAAGTGTCGCAAGGCGTGACGTTACGCGGAACTATAACGATCTATATTATCATCAGTTTTTGTTTAATTGAGAAAAGAAAAAATACGTGTCCAATATTTTCTGTTAATCCAACTGACGGACTAATTAAATTTTCTTGGGAAACTAGCCCATTGTTTTTCTGGCAATGATGTTTGATGATTTCTCTAACAAAGAAATTGGAAATATTCTGAAGTTTTAATATAGTTTTATCACTTAGTTTTCAAAAAACTATAGCAAGCTTTTATGTATGGGACTTGTCTTGTTTAATCCGTGTGTCAAACCAAATTAAATTAGCTAAACTTGCGAGTTTTACTTGTACTGTTCAAGAGTTTCACTATTCACCAGATCGGCGGTGTTCAAATAATTATGGTATTTTCATCCAAATATCAGATGAGGACTGAAACAAAATGTAATTATATTTAATCCGTCAGTTAAATTATCAAAAATATAGACACATATTTTTTCTTTTGTCAATCAACCAAAAGATTAGCACGGTTTGGGTTCGTGACGTCACTTCTAAGTAAAAATGATACCAAGACGTAACGTCATAAGACATTCCAAAACAATGTAGGTATCTTAGTAATATTTTTATAAAGTGAAAAACAAATAAAAACGTTTTCAATACTTCTATCAGTAGGATAGACAAAGAAAAAAAAGTTAGTCGTTACTTAACGATAACAGTCATTACAAAATTTCAAATCGATACGACAGCTAGTATAATTATTTGATTACACAGTTAGCTATATCTTAATAATTGTACATTTTGAAACTTATTAATTAAATAGCAAGTTAAACAGTAAGTAATAGGTATTTCTTTTTTTTATTAGCTATTCTTATTTTTCGATTCGCTACGTGTCTAGTTGGGCTACGCTTGATCGTGTCATGGGACTGTTACAATTAAAGACACCTATTTACAGGAGATGCTGAACTAAACAAAACCTAAATAGTGGTAAGGCCAATTAGGTAGTTCTTTACATTTAATTCTAACAAATACTTACATTACTATTCCTGACAAAGTAAAATCAAGAGGTGTAGGACTACCTACTCGGAAAAATAAATTAATGACAAAGTTTGCTACATGGAACTCTAAACGTTATTTATGCTATAAACGTTTAAAAAAAAATGTGTCTATACAAAAACACTCTTTTCTATTTTGAATAAGCAGTTCATCTTAGTCTGAAAGAAATAACACTATAAATTTAAATAGGTTTTGATAAAAACTGCAATTTAAAATCGTCTGTTCGACGACAATTTATGCTGAAGTGAATGCATTAAAATTATCTGCTTATTCAATAATTAATTAAGCTTACATTGAGTAAAAAAGAGTTGATAATTAATGAAATGATGCTTACATTTGAATTAAAACCTATTTTCGTAGTTTTTTCTCAATTGAAGCCAGGATGTACGCATCATTAAACTAATTAGCTTACAAATTTGTTAATTTAACTTTTTTTTATCGCGATGACGTAAGTGACTAGGATAGAGTAAAACTCTTTATGACAGATATTCCTAATTTTAATTGATAGTAGGCGTAAAATATGGCGGCCGAAACTGCGGTGGTTCAGTGTTGTTAGTAAAGACATGGAGAGCTGCGATCTCACAGAAGAAGGAAGATGAAGAGCGAAGTGAAGGCAAAAAGAAGGAAAGCGGATTCTGTCACAAGACGGGATACATGCTAGGAATGAGTTATGCTAGTCGCTTATCTTTGTGATCCGATTGAAATAAATTATAGCCTTAGTAGTTATAGCCACAGCGTAGGCCGCCCTCCGACAAGGGAGCGACGATATACGCAAAGGTACTGGCAGCGAATGGTAAAGAATAGCCGAAGATCGGCCTCAGTGGCGTGCATTGGAATAGGCCTATGTCCAGCAGTGAGCTGACGTGGGATAATAGCAAAAGACTTCGATTTTTTTTGTATGGAGCTTGGCCTACCTCAAGTTGCAAGTAACCTTAAATAACGTTATTTTGGTGTATACCTATGAAACATACGTTAATCGATAGACACAACAGATAGATACAACAAAATAACGTTATTTAAGGTTACTTGGAACTTGAGATATGCCAATTAGGTTCGATGCCTTTACAGCAGCTCATGTTCCATACGCCAGCATTTACGATGCAATACATATCTTGAAAAACCTATTAAACATGATAAATGTACTCGCTAAATTGGATACCAATTCCAATGCGACGGACAACCGCTGCGTACGCGCATGACCGCTGCGATCCAGCTGTAACCGGTCTACTACTATAGTAATTGTATAACATTTTATTTACTACAAGTGATAGGGTATTTTTAGTAGAATAACTTATCGGGATATTGTAAGTCATTAATGTTTTGATGAATTCACAGACACAAAGTATTTTTGATGCTTGCACAAGTTATAGTTCAACACATCACATTTTTTTCCCATAGGTAACTAAGATACGGAAGAGCAGGAAAGCGGACAGATGGACAGAAGTAGAAGCTTTTGGTGTTTGTCTACCGTTAGTTAGAGCCAAAAAGAACTACTGTCTTGATGTCCTTCATTTAAAGTTTTGAACTAAAAAATTAACAATGATAACTAGACAATTGTAATTCTTGGCCTATGGGTATGGAGCTACAACCAAGCCATTAAAACCAAAACAGTAATGGCTAGTTAGGTCTATCAGTGGCAGTGTGTTTTTTTTGAGGGGTTATTTTAAAGGTTCGAGGAGGGTGATTTTCACTTGATCTCCCTAGTTCTTTAAATCTGGTGGTAGGTACATAGTTCAACTAAAATTCCATATTCTATTCGAGATTAACCTACATCTATGGCCGGAATACTAAATTACTAAATGATTAATTATAAATCTCCACTCATGCGCATTCTAGACGAAAGAGCAAAAATGAAATAGTATAGACCAAACAAACAACAACAAATGAGAGAATATTTCAAAATAAGCTCAAACAGGAAAGGTCAAAGTTTATCTATCTATTTATAAATGCCAAATTCCGTTACGATAACAGTTGTACAAAGTTGTACTCCGTCAATGGAGTTGTAACTTATACGCAAAATGATAATAATCAACCTAAATTGTTCACACAAATATTATGAATACAGCGAAGTGAGTTGACTCATATCGGACATTTCGTTGCGGGCCATTAGTGTCTCATCCAGAAATTAAGGCCCGTGTAGTCGCCAAATGTAAATTAGCTGAAACTAGCATGCGTTTTCAAAAGCCTACTACTTAATTATGCTAAGAATTGTCAAAACCTACACAACATTCTGAGCATAGAGCATTTGTTTCTAGTACTTATAATTCAGGAGAAGAAAAATATTTAAATCATTGAAAAAACAAGAAAAAAAGATGCTAATTCTCCTTCTTCTTTTAAACCGCTTGACCGATTTAATTCATTTAATACGTCAATTAATAGACCAACATAATATCTACAAACTGGGCATAAGATTTTTTATTCGAACAATGGCGTCCATGCGAAAAGTATTATTTTACTCCATTTCCGCAACCATTGTCGTACACACAGCGACTGTCGTAACAGCCACGTTTCATTGCGCGCTGTTATGAACCGTATTTTTATGAGGTTTCGTGCTATATTCGTGCTAACATTCATCAAGTCGCTAATTTATGGGCACTACTTGCCTTAATTCAGGAGGTGTTGTACCCCTGAAGCACAGAGTCCGGAGAAAAATTGCTACAAAATTTTATTGCGATGTCCAAAATATTATTAAGTTCTTGGGAGTGCCTCTGCTGCCGGCGCCGGATCCCAAAAATATTGCGTTTGGGAACCGGCGGTAGCTATGCTGCCGCCAGCCGCGATTTAAAACAACGGCTGCCGGCGCCGGCACTCAAAATGGCAACCGGGGACTTATTGTAATGCGCAAAAGATAAGATTCCAATACCGGTAAACAAACACACAAAAAATACAAACGCTCAAATACAAACAACTTTTTTTTGGAAAAAAAATCTTAATCTAAAAAAAAATGTTTTCTCCATACAAACTGATGTCAGGGCCGTTTAGTAATAGAGGCAAAAAAATTGTTACAAGTATCAGAAGTTAAGCTTCTTGTAATGCGCGCTAGAGCAACGCAAACGTCATAGACATTTCGAGAACGGTGATCATACATGGGTACAATCGATAGATAATAGTGTCCTCTAACACCAGGCGCCCGCTGATACACCCTTCTTGGGACACCCTTTAGAGTAAAAAAATTAAGTCGGTGATGAATATTCGTTTCACGGAGAGATAAATAATAGAACAAATAAATCTAAATATAATAAATTAATCTTGCAAAAGTAAGAAAAAGGGGTCGACCAAAAGGGTTAGGCAATACTGTTATAATAGGTTTTAACCCTAAGAAAATGATTAAATAATAAACATAAATGTTACACAACATCACATACCTAGGTACATTGTTCTGATCTTATTGTAAGGTAGCAGTAAGTAACAAGTGCTTTACTTGTAATAAAGAAATCAGCAACAATGACGATACTTCAACACCCAGACCTAGACAATATAGAAAAGTTATTTTTCTATAATTTTTTTTTTAGTTCTTGAAGTACTTTTTACTATACCTAGCTGTAATAGTTTTCTTTTTAACTATATACAGGGGGATACCATGTTGTATAGAATATGTGGTTACAAGGTTATTCTTGAGTTAAGAGAATGTCGTGATATTTTTCACATTCCTAAAATAAAACCGTTTCTCTTGATTCTAACAAAAAAAATCAAATTACGCAAACGGAACCCTAAATCGAAAAGTGGTGTTTACACACCCACAATATTTTTTATAGGCTCTCTGTTACCCAACACGTGGAGCAAATGGTGGGCAAAATTCACTCCACGTGTTTACGCTAGTGGTCTACTCGCGTGACGCTTAATTGGCTTTATTATTGACACTCTTCGAGCCCCAACAAATTATTTCAAATTATATTCCTATTCTTAAACACCATACTAACTTGTTCTTTGTCTGTGCATTAGTTAGTACATTTGTCGTAAATGTTTTAATAACACACGCATTACTAGTCTCAAACTGGAAAATTCTTAGCGACCTAGTGGTTGACATTTTAGTCAGGAAAAAACTATTAAAGATCGACGAACTGACGTGTGGTTAAAAATAATAGAACTGTGTTCTTTTTTTGCGATTGCTGTAGCCACAGTTCGACTGTGTTGATCACGATTACGAGTGACGAGACCGACTTAATACATTATTATACAACTGACCTATTTACAAAAATAGTATTATTATATCTTTAATTATCGAAAAGAAAGAACGAGACTTGATCTGACAACACAGACAGTCCTTGTAAATGTTAAAATAACTCATCAATTTGTAAGCTTTTGAAATATATTTGTTTATCTAGAACGCAAATTTATCTAAGGCGAACCAGTACAATGGCGACAAGATAAGGAATAACTCTGGTTTATCATAATGATATCCAGGACTTAGATTCAAATTCTCGTGCTTAGTACACAAACATATTCGACACATTTCGACGATCTCCATAGCCGAGAGGCGACCATACCGAACTTGGTGTCGCTATTCTCTAAGGTTCCGGGATCGATTCCCGGTCGGTCAAGGTAGAAAAATAACTTTTCTATATTGTCTTGGGTCTGAGTGTAATTGTACCGTCGTTGTTTCTGATTTCTGTAACACAAGTGCTTTGGCTACATATCATAGGATCAAAGCAATGCATGTGATGTTGTCCAATATTATTGTAATTGTATCTCTCCTACGAAAAATCACGGCACAAAGGCCGGTCATTTTGAAGGCATTTGTGGGGATACAGATTCAACACGAAGGGGCCCGTGATACGAAAATGAATTGGGATATGTATGTATGTATTATTATTACGGGGATCCTCTTGCGGGATTCATACCTTAAACTGCCTCTCTTTAATTGTAGCTACACCAAGATTGTCGTCAATTATTTGATCTCTTTTCCCAGAAATGATAAACTGTTTATATTTCAGGACAATCATACCACCGCTGATTCATACTAATCCCAATGCATGCGTCATTTTATTATTTCATAACCATGACATTTGTTTAACTCGGAAGAGATAATATTAATAATCTTAACTATTATTTCCAGCATGAAGCAAGCACGCGCCTGTCATGCCAGCCTTAATTAGTTAAACAAGGCGTGAGGGTATACCTACGTCAAGAGAGTGGTTAGATCAAGACCTTAGGCATCCTAACGATTTACACACGACTAATCTTAACCTAGTATGAAATTAATACGATAACATAAACTATATTATAATCACTTGGCTTTATCTATATACAACGTCGGGCTAGTTTCACCAT
This sequence comes from Anania hortulata, assembly GCA_963576865.1. Taxonomy (NCBI): domain Eukaryota; kingdom Metazoa; phylum Arthropoda; class Insecta; order Lepidoptera; family Crambidae; genus Anania; species Anania hortulata. The sequence goes on from OY756410.1 coordinate 6,195,704, forward strand.
TTATCAGCCAGAACGGCTGGACCGATTTTTATGATGAATATGATTATGACCGAAAAAATGGGGGCGGTACGAAGTTCCCTGGGACACCTAGTTTATTCATAGTTATTTGTTCAGTAAGTAATATATTATAATGCCGTTCTAAAATCAATCATGTTTCTTACTAAGTCTTATTATACTATATGATAATTAATATGTTCCATAAAAGAAATAAATAAACTACTTAATTTTTTATTGTTTAAAGGGTTTTAAGATTGAAGACGGGGATAAAACAAATTGTAAATGGATTAGTAAATTTCAATTACTATTTTTTAATGAATTCGCTAATACTTTAAATAGTTTCGAACGTAACATAATTTATACCCTAGTTAAGATTTAGGCAGGGAGAACCGAATTGAAATATAGCCATTTTTAATTAAGGCGCGTTTACATTGCGCCCATTTTCGTCGTCACATGCCTTAACTGCTGTCATTAGTTAGGTACCTACTGGCGCAATAACTAATCACAACACAGGTTAATCTGTGGATGTAACAAGCTGGTTTTAGGGCGCTTTCTATCTAGACGTTTTGAAACGAACTGCTAACGCGCGTTCGCCCGACCGCACATAGAAAATTGTATGACAACGGCGTTGGAAAAAAATAGGACAATTCTACCAACAAATAGTGTGCGGTCCTGCAAACTAGTGTTGCCAAATTCGAGTTTAAACTATTTTTTTTTATTTTTATTTAAAAACTTTATTGCACAAAACTTTGAAAAGTGTACAATAGGTGGACTTAATGCTAAAACATTCTCTGCCAGCCAACCTTAGGGTCATGCAGAAAAACAAGTAATGGGTGCGGTAAAGGTCCGATATAAGAATTACCTTACATTAACAAATTACGTGGTAAGCTTAATATGATACAAATAATTACCTGTATAAATAAAATCAATACACAATATATATACATATACTACTTATATAATGACTGAATAAACGAACGTACTATAAATAAGTAAATAAATATTGCAATTATGTATTGAAATATTTATGGAGTTTATTTTTAAAAGATTGTTTTGATTCCGATTTCTTAACATCAAGGGGAAGCAAGTTCCACAGTCAATAGTTTAAATCTTGAATCAGCTACTCCATCGATAGAACTATCGATAGTATCTATAGCTTTTTTACGTCAATACTATTGCTATACTTACTTCAATAGTATCGACAGAATGAATATAATTTTTAGACACCAAAAGTGACTATAATAGCGACAGTATCGACACTATCCATACTATTAACACTATACATTTTATCGATATTATCGATAGGACTATCGATAGTCATATGTACTATCGGTCAGCTATCGAAAGACTAGATCGGCAACACTACTGCAAACCCACGGCTTACGTTTGGCTCAAAACGTCCATTCTGAATTATTCCTTAATCAACGTCTGCCGGTATTAACCTTTCGTTTAATGACATTCATATTGTAGTAATAAATTCGCTAATCACTCATAGAATAAATATCAAAGCACAAACTCAATGACAGTGAACGGCGAATAAACTGAATAATAATTACACTTGACCTCATTGTGTACGCTTGTACAGGAATCGTTCGCTTCCGATCTGTAACATAAACGGTTAAAACGTTTGTCTTTGTTGTCACACGTCAATCGGTTGCTAGTGTTGCTACGCAGGTGTATGTTTCTTTTATACCTTTGCCAAGACCTGCCCCCCTAGCATGACCACCAAAACAAGATATGATATGATATGATATAGCGATATATTGACACCAACTGTAAAAATATAATAGATATAGCCGCCATTTTGAATTTTTATCGAAACAGCAATCATAATATGTGACGTCACCGGCACGGCGATTCAAAATAGCGGCTATATCTATTATATTTTTACAGTTGGTGTCGATATTATCGCTGTATCATATCATATCATATCGTGTTTTGGTACTCATGCTAGGGAAGCTGGGTATTTACCATGATCTCTTGTGGCAGTATTATTTTAACCTCGTTTTGTTTTTAGGGTTACATACTTCAAAAGGTAAAAATAAACCCTTATAGGATCATTCCGTTAAGTTGTCGAAACGTCAGGCAAATAAAAGGTAAAATACGTATCTTTTGATGATCGCCTTAATTCCCGTTTTAGTGTGTATTAATCATTTTGTTGTCCGTCTGCCTCTCTGTTTGTCTGTCAAGACCATTTTTGTCAGAAACGCGTAGAGATATCAAGTAAAAATAAACAAAACATACGGCTACGCGGCTTTTTATGACGCATTTTTGATACTTGCAAGGGATACTTACCGGCAATTTGGCAAGAAACAATGTCTTGTAGCACAAGAATAAAGGCTAGAAACCGTAAAGTGCGGTAAATATCTAGATCTAGGCTAGATTCCCGTTATGAACTAACTATGTACCCTACAAGTTTCTACGGAACCTTCGGTGCGCGAGTCCGACTCACACTTAGCCGGTTTTTTTAATAGGGTTTGACGTTTTAACGACACTGCTTACGTACGATCCTGTTTAGTGGGTTAATAACAATAGATTAATTTTTGGCTATCTTTAGCTATTTAGACGGGCATGGGAATTAATAAACTCGTTCAATGGGCTATGAGTTATGTTGTAATTAATTATACTGACCCGACAGACCGCCCGAGTAGCCTATATTAATATTCCTAAGAAAAGACTTACAGTTTTTACCAAATTAAACTCGTGGAAAGCGGACGTATTGAATATTCAATTGCGTCTTGTTTTATGGCCGAGGGTATAAAAATAGAACAACGACATGCGCGACGTTCCACAACACCCAGACCAGGGATAATATAGAAAAGTTAGTTTTCTACATTTCTACCCGACCGGGAATCGAACCCGGGACTCGGCTACACAGGTCGTCGTGTATTGTCCTGTATATTACGAACACGACAGGAAAATATCACCAAATCGCCCCAGCCGTTCTCAAGTGATGATATTTCAAAACGTGGCAATTGATTTTTATTTACATTCATTTAAATAGATATGATAGATAATAATTCTATTTAGCGGAAATCCAAGATCGATAAATCTTGTTGTACTTTTATTATGATTACGGCAATCACGTTTTTTAACACACCAAACTTCTTATCTCACTTTATCATACAGATAAGATTCTTCTTCGGACGGCCGCTGGGTCTAGTGGATGTGCATCTGGATTGAGGGTTTTTTTAATCGTTACCAATCGAATATTAAAATGACATTCAAAGTTAAGTCTCTGTTATTTTGCCTGTCATCATGACATAACATCAATGTGACCAATAGATTATCTATATCTTATTTCGACGCAATGCTTTTAAAAACTTTACATTGGCAATGATATTGTTATTGTTGGATGCTGCAATAGAATATTGCGACTTGCATCCCCATTTATAAGGTCCAATTGACGTTATGTCATGGTGAATAACGCTAACAGAGTCTTAACTTCTATTGTCGTTTCTTTATTAGAAACATGACTACGACTGCGAAGCTATTGATTGCGGATTTCAATCCCACAACGGGCAAATACTTGTGCGATGAGCACGAGCATTTGTCCCGTAATTATGGATGCCCAAATAAATTTAACACGTTCACGGCCCAGTGTACCACATGCGAATTTTATCACATGTCTTGCTGTGAAAGCGTAAAGTATGTATATCCATTATCTAACTGCCATAGTACAAAATCTAAGAGTTATGGAATAGGTTTTGTGTGTTTGTCAGAAGAATTTTAATTGTTTTCTCTCCTCCAGGCTATCAGCACCTCGCCAAGCATGTGTCAGTAAGTGCACAACGGGAGGTCCGAGTATGTTCCTGCTGACGGCGCGATGGTTCCACCGCCTCAACCGAGATGGCCTCGCCAACCAGTTTTTTATGGCTCTTATGGGTAAGTCTATTTTTAATAGTACAACACACTTAAACACAGTTTATTCTTTCCTGGAGTGTCATCGACCACACCCATATTTTTTCTAAATTAACAATAAGAGTCAAACCAAATCATTTACGTACAAGGCTAATCTTTTCGCCACTTCTGGGGTCACATCGGTCCTTTGACAGAAGAGTAAAGGTGTTAAGCGTATACTGCCGTCGGAAGTTCCGACTCCTAACCCAAACCTGCCTCCCTAGCATGATACTCGTATGTCATATCGTGTTTTGGTGCTCATGCTACGATATGATATGATAGATAAAGCCGCCATGTTGAATTGCCGAGCCAGTGAAGTCACATAATATTATAATCGCTGTTTCGATAAAAATTCAAAATATCTATCATATTTTTACAGTTGGCGTCGATATATCGCTATATCATTATCATATCGTGTTTTGATGGTCATGCTAGGGGGGCTGCGTAACTCTTAGATAGAAATACTAGACCATGGCTACACACTCAGTGTTATGATTTGATTTGATTCGATTTGATTCATGATATTTTCCCTTGATTCCAAAAAACCCCAGATGTACATTCTAGGATTCAAACTTAGGCCACACGGACTCCACTGAACTACACTGCTCTAATATATTACTAGTACTACCTACCTTAATAATTTTGCCAATATATTATGTAGAGCCATATAAAAATCTACAAAATATTGTTTTTCATTTTGTAGAGGAAGGAAAACTTTAAAACAATGTTATCGAGGGCGATAGTAACAAGATTTGTACTACACCTTTATCCTTAAACCTCAAGTTACCTCTTCATAGAGCGGCCTAATTATTTTGACAGTTAATTACTTATGTATTCAACTATACCGAGTTGAATAAAGTTTCTAAGCAAAGCAAAACCATTAGCAAAGTCAAATTTGCCTGACTTAGTAAAACGATACAATAAAAAAACAAACGTAGTCATTGTTAAATTTTATAAACTACATAAACTCCTGTTTATATAGTTTATAAAATTTAACTCCTACATTAAATGATATTTAATTTTAAAATAATGTGTCATGTTAAAAGAGATGTTTCTTTAGAAAATCATTGTATATTGGAAGTCATTCACTAAATTCAGTGCGGGGCGGTGCCTCGAGGTACTTAAGGATCTCACTCCTTGCGTCTTGAAATGAAGAGTATACAACGAGTCAACGACAACCCGACAACAATAGAGCAGTTAAAAGAAAACATTGTACGGCAAATAAACGCTTTACCGATAGTCACTTGTTAACGTGCCATTGAGAACCTGCGAGTCCGTTTTTAAGAAATTAAAGTCGCGTTATTACCAGCGTTACGGAGCGTGGCCAAAATCCATGTCAATCTGGCTCGTTGCTCGATTGTCACTGACTGCACGAATGCTCGCTTTGTAACATGTTACAATACGCCCCGTAACGCCAGTCCCTACCTGTAGAGGACAATAATAAATCTGTTATAATTCATAGGTATTCTTGTTATTGCATACTTATTCAATTAACTATATTAACACCCTATATTAATAAATTAAAAAGTCTTGGTTAAATCTTTTTTGACACGTCCGAAAAGATGATTTTGATGCTGACGATCGACTTCGATTACGATACACTTTGTTAACATAACGATTAAACGAGTATACGGCTAAGTTCAGACTTGTCCTAAGTACCACCTGGTATAATTTCTCTCATGTTAGTCCTTACCAAGTTTTAGGTTTAAAAATAATAGTAGAATTTTCTCCCACATAAAGTCAGTTGTTACATCAAATATCTGGGATGGTTTTTATGTCCATATTACCATAAATTATGAGGGGCAACTCGTTCAAAAACCATGCAGCTGTTAATAATTTCTTAACAACTTTTTCAACATCCGCCCCAAATGTGGAATACAACACCATCCAATACAAAACCAGCTGGGGGTTCCATTCAACTCTTGTGAGGAATCTTGTTATTGTTGTTATTATGAATGCCTATCTGATTGTGAAGATCGCGACCAGAGAGTTAACGCGCGCAACGTGATAGATTTTTGTCGCAACATTGGTATAAAATGGATAATTTTTAGATTATTTATTTTTGTTTATTTATTGAATATGTAAAAGTTTGTATGCTTGAATGTTTGTTACTCAATTATGTTTTATCGGGTGCACAGAATTAGCTAAAATTTGAGAGACAAGTTAATGATGTACATAGCTAGGAAACATATTAGGGACATTAATTGTTCATAATATAATGTACATTGTGATTGTGTCTCGTTTTGATATGCTCTTGGGATTTGAAACTACCCAGTTTAACCTCATAGGACAATTTTTATCCTGTTATTGTGTTCCTGTGGAATGATTATTTGATTATTCATTTATTCATCGTTGGCCTAATTCTGATGTCTACGCAGTCGAAGTCACGGGCACAAGCGTAAGCAACAAAACTTAAGGAGTTGCTTCTTTTTAACTGGTTTGTTATTAAAATACGGAAAAGCATTATCTGCTTAATTAAATATTTGCATGCTGTTGAACATGGTTGAGTAGGTCAAGGAACTGTTATATTTTAATTTTGAAGATAACATTTTATATACCTACTGTACCCTACTTAATGGCAAATTAAAAATTTGATTTAGTAATAGGTTAGTTTCATGGGTCAACAAAATATTATTCTATTTAGTCCGTCAGTTAGATTATCGAAAAATATTGGACAAATATTTTGTCTTTTGTCAATCAAACAAAAATTACGAAGAAGACCAAGTTACGCATCAAAGTTTGGGAATTCCCGCACGTGACGTCACGTCGTGCTAAAAAGTGTCGCACGGCATGACGTGACGAAGAACTTTAACGGGCTATGTCTTCATCATTTTTTGTTTGTACAATAGGCTAGTTTCCTCAAAAATTCTAATTAGTATATAAGTTGGATCAACAAACATATTGGACACGTATTTTTTGAGAAAAGAAAAAATACGTGTCCCATATTTTTTGTTAAGCTAACTAATATTCAAATGAGATTTTTTTAGAAAACTAGTCTTTGTACCCGTAGTATAGTTGTCATATCTGAGTAGAACTATTTTGAATTCCACCTCAACACAAACCCGTCCTGATATCAGCGCATGTGCATGTTTTGCATCTGGTCCGGCCTATATGTTCCGTGTTAGTAAATATGCGGTCTTTATACACCCACCCAGCCGCGCTAGCTACCATCGCGGTGAAACGCGAATTTCTATGGCTCGCCTTTGAGATGTCTAGAATATTCGCGAAACTTCATAACATTGCGTCGTTAGATTATTAATTTGGATCTCACTCGATAAACGTGGCAAACCGCAAGAAATGTTTCGCAATATTTTCTTTTTCCTTGAAATATAGTATGATATTTGTCTGAACAAAAACAGATTATGGACAATCTCTTAGAATCGCTTGTAGATACAAGAAGATTGTAGATAAATTTCAAAAACCTCTCAGGTTCCAAATTATTATTTGAGAAATATGATAAAGTAAGATTTCTTTCTAAGATGAGATCTTTTTGATCGACCACATTATACCTACTCCCAGAGCAAAGTTGATCCAAAATTTTGATAATTTCAATAATAATTTACATTCTTATAGGCACTAATAGGATGTCTGTGTAAAGAAAATTAAATTCTATTTAGTCGGTCAGTTAGATTATCAAAATATAATGGACACTTACAAATTTATTCTTTTGTCAATCAACTAAAAAATTACAATGTTAAAGCGCGTCAAAGAGTAGAGACTTGTGACGTCACTTCCAAGTAAAAATTTTACCAAGACGTGACGTCGTGTGACATTTCAAATCAATATATCTCTGTAATATTTTGATTATGTGAAAAAGAAAAATATGTGTCCTGATAGACATAGAAAAGAATGATTGTCGTCATCCCTATTACTTATGACTGGATCAGTGCCTCCAATATGAGGAGATCTGCATATGGCGTCAGATAATACCTTCAAACGGGTTTGCCTTTTTCATAGCATATAAAACTGTATAGCTGCGCAGTGACAGGAAAGAGGGTCAACAAAGTTCACATGCCTGAGAACTGCAGGTGGTTTCACCTCCTTGCATATACGAGAATATTTGTATCTATGTGTTTAGTGAGGAAACTAGTAAGTATCTTACCTTGCTTTCAATGAAACGACGATACCTAACTTTGTACACATAGAAGAAAAATAAAATTATGGATGTAAGAGTTTCATGTTCACGAATAAATAGTACGAATACTTATAAAATTAAAACATCATCAACATATGATATGTGTGGTCGTGAAACCTATGACCATCCACTTTAATGCTACTAAAGAAGGCAACGCCTACCGAATTGGTAGACACAGAATTAACCAACGTTTGCTATTGATTATGATAACGTCTAATAAAAGAAAAGAGCAAATATTTGGATGGTGTCACCGTCATGCTCTGGCTTTGTTGTCACTTTTAAGCAAATATTTTATGACAAGGCTATGAATGGCCCGGGGCGATAACACTAACGACGTTTTTTTTTAACTAATAACAAATATCACTTTGACAGTGTAGTCGTAACACTGTCTTGAATGAAACTTTGACATTTCCAATATATAATATCGTAAACTGGCTAGTACACATACGACATTTTTTGTTTGTGTCTCATTAAAAATATATTGATAAAAAGTAAAATAAATCACCAGGTGCTGTTCATATTCACAAACCGGCAAAAAAAAAAGTAAATCCATGAGAATTGACACAATATTGCTATTCAACATTCGTGGTTTAATGGTTATGTATTATCAATGCAAGTCACTAGGCACATAATCTTGATTTACGGAGTAGACATATAATAGATTAAAGGTAACTTTTCGGTAACATAGAGACACGATGGATCGTGCGTATAAATGACCTACTCGGCCCGTGATTCATAAACTCGTAAAATTCTCACTTCTTTGTAAATATGTAGGTTGTTCAAACGACGAATACCTACAACTCTGACAACCTCTCTTTAGTTGTAACTATAAGTTATAAGTGTACCTAGAATAGTTGTTTTTAAATAATATATTGTATGTATTGTCTTCACTATTGGGGTAACCTGTAATGATAGTTGTAAGCTTGGTTGATATAAATAAATAAGCTCAATGAGAAAGATTTATTTATTTAAACAAAGTATTAGATACAGTCAAGAGCAAGTCAACCTACCCAAAAAGTTGAAGGCCATTGAACTTATTTTTAACTTTAAGTCCGACACGTAGAGATCAATATCAATTGATAAAATTTTACGTTTTGTGGTACATTGTCGAGCTGTTGTCAGTACCTAGCAGTTAAAAAAAAAAAATCTATATTATCAGAATCAGTTTAGGTCAGGCAGGGTTTTTAGCACCATATTTCAGAACAACTTGTAGGCTTCGTTATGATCCTTGCCTAAATAGAGACGTTAAGCTTAGGTATAGTTCTCATAAACCAAAACACATTGTTAATACGTGTAGATCTTTTTTTTTTATAACCTACCTTAGTAACGTCATTACTGTAAAGACTATTAAACGCAATGACCCGTGACTTGAATCTTCGATCCAAGCACTACCACGCCTTTAAGGCGGTTTCCTGAGCAAATGACCTTGAGCATAAATTTCCTTACTATCCCGTACGGCCCGCCAGAGAAGCAGAAGTTCGCAAATCATGAATTATTGTCAGAAATAATCAATAATGGACCAAATAAACAAATATTTTCAGCCAATTTGACGTATTTTAAATTTTCAATCGATTAGTCAACGCCAAAAATTAAGATAAGGATTACTTACGGAGAAGATGCATAAAATACATGTCTATTGACGTAGTTAAAAAGCCTGTTTTCGAAAATATAAAATAGAGTAAATACAAATTCTAAACGATGATTTAAGAAAAAAATTTAAAAATCCATGTTATGCCTTTTAATTATTTTTATATACATTAAATAAGGAGTAGAGAACTGCTAAAAAGTTTTGGTGGGGGTTTAACTAGTCTCAAAAACAAGATATCAGAAGCTAAGAGTCAAAGTCTGAAACAAGGAACTAATAAAAATCAAAAGATGTTTTGATAGTCTGGATTAGAGTTGTAAAGTGTCCGTCACGTTATAAATGTCTGACCAATATGACCGAGCAACCTGGACATTTTCTCAATGTGACCGGACATTTTGGACATTTAATGTCACTAACGTCACAATCAATTCTATTGACAAACTATGAAAAAAAAATTGGTCACAAATAAGTGTATTATTATAAGAAAGACAGGCTTTATTAGTGATAATCTACGAAATGAAATTTCTAAAATTAATTTATCTTTCTGCACAAACAAGCTAAAAAGCGTCGTATCGTTACCCGCGAGTTTTTTTTTAGTTCAATCAAGATCCAATTACATGTTTTATTGTATGTTTTTATTGTAAAATACTTAATATTTAAGACTTACTTTATAGGAAATCTTCTTTTTTTTAATTTAGCCTAAAAAAATATGTGACCATCGTGACAATAAATGTCCAATGTGACCGAGCATTTATCATAAATGACGGACGCTTATAGCATATGACCGTCAATTTACAACTCTAGCCTGGATAGATAAAAAATTGATGACCGTCTGATGTAGTGGTTCGCGCCAAGGATCCAAAGCGGTTAATATTTAATTCAGAATGTCTAAAACCTATTTCTAATATTTGATAGTTGTATAGATTTGACCATAAAACTAAATTTGCCATAGCGTTTAAGTCGGTAGTTGGGGTATGTGATAATTAATTAAATCAATCCCTTATTATGCGGATAAGGTTCCATAGTAAAATAACCGGTTTTCGATCCCTGACGCTCCGGACTACAAAGCCGATGCCGAGCGGTAGCGGGTTCGAATCTAGCAAATGTTTATGTGATGCATTTGTATTTTGGGCATATTTATAAACGTATTTGAGTATGTTTATCCGTTTTATTATCTAGTCACCATAGTACAAACTTTGCTTAATTTGGTGCTAGGTAATTGTGTGTGTGTGTGTTGTTGAAAATAATTTATTTAATTTTATATTTTTAATTTATTTTTTTTAAACGTCAAACTATACAGAAAAAACATAACAAGGTTAAAGTAATACTCTCTTAAGTAAGACTCCAAAGAGCTTATGGTTAGGCATTAAACCACGAATCCTATAGTATTGTATTTTAATGGGTCCAAATATTTCCGTTTCCGCGATTCCGTCACAAAACAAAATGGTCGATACCGGTTGTCACGGCTACGCAACAGGGTAGTTTAAATGCAGAACATGCATTGCAGCATCGATGCAACATCCTAAACATGACAGTTTCAAAACCTTTTAGTTTACTTTCAACGCGCGAATTTACTTACCTACGGCCTACTTATTTTACGTAATCTGTCAAACTCAAGCCATCACATAACGCGTAACAATAATAATTTTCTTGATAAATAAATAAATATTGGACAACATTACGCTATGCATTATGATCTTTAGAAGTAGCTAAAGCACTTGTGAGAAATTTGAAATAAATATATTTACAAAACTAAAAATATGTATATATATAACTATATAACTAAAAATATATTTAAAAAATACATATTTACAGAAGATAAAAGTTACTAGCAAATTTCTAATTGAAACAGTATCAAAATACCCAGACTCGTGACAACATAGAAAAGTTTGTTTCCTACATTAACCCGACCGAGAATCGAACCCGGGACTTCAGAGATGGTGACGCCAAGTCCGGCGTAGTAAAGCAGCGTGTAAAATTATGCGCCAAACAACACACCAATAGTCCTTACGAGGTACTAGACAATCTATCTAATATACTGGATGTTTTTTTAAACAGTAGCCATCTTTAAGGAGGCGAATACGTTTATCAATACAAACCACTCTTACTATGGGATCAACATCGAAATCATTAAAAAAATGCTGCTTCATACAATATTATCATCGAGTTATGAGTGACAGTTTGTATGGAGAAACCAAAAACAATTTGCGATATCGATTTTGACCCCAAGAAAAAGTTGTTTGTACTGATAAACACATTCGTCTCCTTAGATTTGGCTACCGTTTAAAACAACAGCCTGTATTTTGCCATGGGCGTACTAATACCAAAACCATCAAACGATCTTTTCCGTCTAAAGCCGCGTAATCACTCGTATGTGGACATAAAAACCCCGATAAGCCTCAAGTTTGCCAACACGGAGCAGTGTAGCTAATCGCAAATTAATACGCGAGTAGTAAATTCGGTGCTTATCAATATGCGTGAAACGATTTACGAGACGAGCGTGCCTCATTGTCTGAGATTTTTGTTTATTACGTCCATTGTTTCTAGGATTAAGCAGCCATTGTTTTTTTATGCCAGTAATTTGCAGATATTATATTATTGGCAATATTACCATGGTCGCAGGAAGACGTTGGATGCAGGCCGCTTCCAACCGGCCAATCTGGAGGTCAATGGGGGAGGCTTATGTTCAGCAGTGGACGTCCTATGGCTGAATAGATGATGATGATGGTGTATTACTCGAAGTGAGTAACATTAAATATGATCATCATCATCAAGATCATCATCATCATCATCATCAATTTAGCCATCGGGGACGCCCTATGGCTAAAATGATGATGATCATATTTAATGTTGTTCTATGTTCAGCAGTAGACGTACTGCTGAGCATAGGCCTTCCCCAGAGATTTCCAGATTGGCCGGTTGGAAGCGGCCTGCATCCGGCGACTTCCTGGAACCTTTACCAGATCGACTTTCCACCTTGTGGGTGGACGTCTTACGCTGCGCTTGCCGGTACGTGGCCTCTATTCCAAAACCTTTCTGCCCCATCGGCCGTCAGTTCTGCGTACTATTATTAGACATATAACTTACCATGCTATAAAATTAAAAAATATTGGGTATCAGAAGTTAAGCTTCATACAATGCACGCTAAAGCAACGCACACATCGCCCACGGACACGAAATCACGGAACGCTCGGGCAGGCGTATGACACTCCGCGTTTCGGTCGAGAATTCGAGATAAATACCTACGCGACGCGCACCTTCGAAGAGGCTAAAATCAGTCGAGTGTCACGCGCGCGCGCTGTTACACGTTCTTATTATTAAAATTAGTTTTTTGTACGCGTTACACCTCCGACTTTATTCAGAGTTTATTCACTGTGAATAAGAAAATTAAAAGAAATCGAAAATATTGCGCAGCATTTGGGTTATACATTTTGCCACCGGGACCGGGTCGCTCTGTAGCATTAGTAGCAGCGACGCGACCGCTCCGTTGTGATTGAAAATACTAACGTCTCGATATCCAGCAGACCTACCACAATATTATAATAAGTCCATAAACCACTTTAATAATATTTTAATTCCTCATTAAGTAGATACTTACTACGTTACGACATTTTTATACAGGGCTCTTTAACACTAATATTACGATCAGGGTGTTTTCATAAATTAATTGTATCGATATACCGGAATGGAAAGTAATATTTTCATTGAAATGATTACTAATTATCTACACGCTATGTCATGCGTAGGTAGGTATCGACCAAATTCACAAACACAAGTCGCAGCCCTTGCGAGAGAGCGGTAGCTGACAGGACAAAGTAAAAAGAGCTCTCACTTGTGGCGTTTTGGTGGATTATCGCTTGCAGTAACGCTTTGTAGGCTATTATAAAATGAGAGTACATTGCCCGGTGCAAACTAATTTGCTCTTCGTTGCTGCACATTGAGAGTAGATAATCTATTTTAGCAAATGTCTTTAAGTGTCGCTTCTGCTATATTATTTATTCTGTGGCTCGGGCTCGAACTACTGTTCAGAAATTTCATGTCCGTGAGCGATGTCTGTGTGCCTTGCCTATAACAGTTATTTATTCTGTGGTGCTAACAATGCAAAATTTTTACATGACATACTTTGCTCTGATCCTATGGTAAGTAGCCCATACCACTTGTGTTACAGAAATCAGAAACTACGACGGTACCACAACACCCAGACCCGAGACAATATAGAAAAGTTATTTTTCGGCATCCAACGACCGGGAATCGAACCCGGGACCTCAGAGATAGCGACACCAAGTCGCCTCTCTCTACGGAGGTCGTAATAATATAACAAAGTAATGTTTTTTTAACAATATAACGACGACTCAATTGTCGTAGTAGCTCGGTGAGTCGCCTTACACAAGGACCCGAGTTCGATTCCTGGCTTGGTTCAAATAGATAGATTGATTATACTCTTTATTACTACAAAAATTAAATAGTACAGTTTAAATTTAATAACGAACTTTTCTAAATTATTTCGGGTCTTGGTGTGGTAGGACTGCCTGCTAAGAGACACCTCAGGAATTCATAGTCTGGTGCCCCGTAACAAAAGGATGGTAATTCGCTACTTCGAGACTATAACAATTAATGTACTGTATGCCGCATATTTATTTATTCATTCATATTTATAAAGTACTAGCTGTCCCGACAGATGTTGTATTGTCTAAATCAGCTGTCAGAAGACATTAAATAAAATATAACAATTCTAGAACCCGATTGCAGCGCCACCTACCACCTACTACCGGGTCCAATTGTGTTTTTAAACCATCCAGGAACCCATTGAAATATACACACAAAATTTTATCAGAATCGATCTAGCCGTTTAAATAGAGTTAGGTGACTAACACATGGACAGAAGAATTATACATATTAAGACCCTCAAACTATGGGTCACTTCTAGTTTGCTATGTGCCCTGATCTGCTGAGGGGTGGACTTAAATGAGGCAGGGAATAAAGTGATTGAGGTCGCTAAGTTTTGGTCAGATCTATTTGGTGCTACAAAAGAAGAAGGTAACAAAAATTACTTACGGTAAGGAATAGTGAGGTCAATATGGTAAAGTTCTTCCTCCCCCACCGGTCGATGAGGTTGCCCATGTGAAAGCCGCAGAAGATAGGCGGCAGGAAGGTGAGGGCCGCCATCCAGGATAGTATCTCGTCTGTGATTGGTTCTGGCGCTCTTTTTATTTTTAAAAAGAAAAGTTTTTTTTTTTTATTTAAAGCAGAAAGAAGGTCAGTTTATAAAATAAAACACTGCTGGTTGTATCAGTGATGAGTGTGATGACGGACTTTCATGCAAAATTTAATACGCATTTTAACCCGCTTAGGGGTTGAGTTTCAGAAAATCCGGTCTTATTCCTTGCCTTGATTAATAAAAGAATCTCTGTGCAAAGTTTCTGTTTTTTGTAGATCTAAGGCTCGGATGTAGTCCGATGCATCGGATGCATCCGGAATTTTTCAGAACTCCCCAAACAAAACGGCTCCGGACAAGCCCGGATTCAATCTGATTTGTATGGGGTTCTGAAAAATTTCGGATACGAGCCTAAGACTGGACGTTGGTGAGTCAGTCAGTGAATGAGTGAGTCAGGACTTGTCTTTTTATATAAGAGATAAAGCATTGAGCAGTTGTAATTACTATAAGTGGATAAATTATTAGACGTATGCTGTTATAGACTTTTTTGTAAAACTTATAAAGGGGAACAATTCCGTCATACATGATTTTTGCGTAACTTTACCTGTTTAAGCAGCGCACGCAATTATCTCAGGTCTAGGTACCATATCTCATGATTTGTCCTGAGATTTCAGGATTTTTGACCTATTCTCAGAACTGCGGCCGGACTTTGCAAATCTCATGAAATCTCAGGATTATTAGAATTTTTAATCAAATATAGCTTACATTTTTAATATCTCTTTAATAAAAATTTAAACAAACTAAAAATAACCTTCATTTGGTATTCGAATAATTGCACAATTAAAATCAAAACATATTTTGGGGCGAGGGTTCATAGGAGGGGGGTATAAAGACGACAATATTGCGACTTTTTAAAATTGTTAAGTACGTTTTCAAATGGTAACGAAATCTCGGGCTTTTTCAATGGAAATCAAGCCTTTTTCCCGGACTTTTGATTTCTTCATCTGGTAACCCTACACGCAAGGGAAACTTCGCTCCTACTTACCGTAGCGTGATGTTATATAGTCTATAGTTTTTCTCGATAAATGAACTATCCAAAACAAAAATATTTTTAAATTCAATTCAGTAGTTTCTGAGATTAGCGCGTTCAACCACACAAACAAACAACTCTTCAGCTGTGTAATACTCGTAGGTACGAGTATTAATATAAGTAGAAGTATAGATTTGACGTCTTTATGTGCGGTAGTTAGATCGTTAATCTTTATATGTGAACGTCTTTAAATCTGTCACCACAATTAAGATTTTGATATATGGGCATGTCATAAAATAACAGAACTACTCTTTTCCAGTTATAAAACAATTGAACATTTTCATGACGTAATATATACATTTTCATTGGACATTAAACCTTATTATAAAGAAATAAGTTGCGAAGTGTATACATTTCATTTCTCGTGACTGTACGCCCGTAGGCACATGTACAAGACGTGTGTATGGATTAGAACCCAGACCGTTCATTGAGCGTCTGGTTTTTAGGGTTCCTTTGTAAATTAGAAACCCTTATAGCCCAGTACAAATTGCTATAGTCACCTGTACACTAATTATACTTGCAGACAATGCTATTATTACTGGAAATAAAAAAAATGGTATGATAATACACATCTGTAACGCTAACAATGTTATGAAATGAAAATTGATAAAAACAATCATTTTTGGGGTAACTCTCCTACATGTAAAGTAGGAGGAGTAATAATTAGGCAAACTAATACTACTACTAATGGCAAGCGACCGCAAATACCTACTACAAAGTTTTGAAGGCGTTTTCTATAAATAGGGTTGATACATACTTCAAACTGATCGTATTATTTGAGTTTTATTACTTTTATAATGATAAAACATATACGAAAATAATTGTGATAATAAAGAATAAGTGTCAGTCGGCAATTTTTTTTTTTATGTCACTAAATCGAAAAGTTTTGACGATCAAACGACGATCAAAGGTTTTGAGTACGGAACTCACTCCTGCGCCTGATCTAACACACTAGCCGGTTTTCGTTTCAATACAATGGAATAGCTGAAGGTTATTATTATTTATTGTAATGGGATCTGCTATCGTTTATTGACGAGATAATTGTAACTAGGTGCAGATAAATCGTGGAATTACGACGCTAGTTAAATCCTTTCTCAAAGCACGGTTCGGTTTCTTAAAACAATGGATAATAGTCACACACTATTCTAAGGAATGGTTTTGATGCATCTACTTAAAGATAATGCTGTTATTAGTTCTCAAGTGAAAGGGTACTTTTCAACCGACTTCAATAAAGGAGGAGGTTCTCAAATCGACTGTATTTTTTTACGCGTATGTTACGCGATTACTCCGCCAATTATTTATCGATTTTGATTATTCTTTTTTTTTTTGGTAGATCATACTTCAAAGGTGGTCCCATATAAATTGTATCGAAATTGGCTTAGCCGTTTTTGAGAAAATAACAAAAATATACCCAGATAATGGTTTATTTCGCGATTCTTGTATCTATGTTACCCAATATCTTCGACAAATTTAAACCGATTTTGATGATTCTTTATTTATTGAATAGTTAATACTTCAATGATACTATAATAAAAAAAATCGAAAAAAAAATTATCCCTAAGGGTGAAGAAAAAAGAGGATGAAATCGGTTTTCAGTTAGATTAGGATTTATCACTAAATATAGATGAAATAAATAAATTTGATTAAATGAGCTGATAATAGTTTCAATGTTTTCGTTGCACCGACTCCAAAAGTAACTGATTAGGTACTTACGTGTTAATATTATTTTTAGCTTTTAGTGTTTAAATTTTTTTTAATAAAATTTTTACTTTTATATTTTATGCTCAATACCTAGTATACCAAAATTTCGTATCGGCTGTTTGATTGAATAACAACGCAATCCTTAATAAGATACGCTTCATCATGATCAGTGATCGGAGTAGGTAGATTGATTTAGGGTCAATGATATCAAACATTGATGTTAATATGGACATCCGGGATTCCGGAATTTCTTGGTATCAGTAAAAAAGGCATATCCATATTATGCTAGCACTACCAAAGTCCATCAAATCAATCTACTACTCCGATCACTGATCATGATCCTAGATGCAAGTTTGGGTATTAATTACATTTAGAACGATTGCTCTCATCTCACCTTCATAACACAGGGGGACCCAACCATTTTAGATCATAGTCACACATCCAGTGTTATCTTTCCCCACTATGTCTTCTCTCAATACTGAGCAAGTGGTATAAATAAATACATTTCTTTTTCAGTTACGATACCAGTATTAAACTTCGGGATGCTCCTCGGCTGGCAGTCTCCCATGACCCCGATCCTGCAGGACCCGGAGGGACCAGCGCCAGAACCAATCACAGACGAGATACTATCCTGGATGGCGGCCCTCACCTTCCTGCCGCCTATCTTCTGCGGCTTTCACATGGGCAACCTCATCGACCGGTGGGGGAGGAAGAACTTTACCATATTGACCTCACTATTCCTTACCGTAAGTAATTTTTGTTACCTTCTTCTTTTGTAGCACCAAATAGATCTGACCAAAACTTAGCGACCTCAATCACTTTATTCCCTGCCTCATTTAAGTCCACCCCTCAGCAGATCAGGGCACATAGCAAACTAGAAGTGACCCATAGTTTGAGGGTCTAAGCTGGGGTCATAAGTGCTTAGTGCTCCATCTCTCAAACACAACTTTACTAAATTTTGTCTGCAGAAGGCAGCTACTGAGCGCATTCGAATTAGTAAATTCCAGTTTGGCCAGGGCAGTTAATGGCCAGACGGCAGATGTCTTCCACGGGAAATATATATTCAGAGAGGGGAGGGTATTTTAAAGGCCAAGATAGCGTAATTTGTTGCCCAAGCAATGTCTACCTCTGACTTAAGTGCGCTAAAGCATTAATACATACTTTCGAAAGAGCTAGCAATTGTTAACATGTTTTTACAATATTAATAAAATTGTAGTGTGTTTTACACTTTTTATTGTCACCGTGGTGCATTGTCCACAATTCACATCTGGCTTGATGACGCACTTTATAACACTTTTCGGGGCATCACTTTCGAAAACGTGATAACAAAAAAACTTCTATTGTGTCCCGCGACATGTTAGGCTACACTATTCTTCCAAGATTAGGGTCGTCCTATACCTTGTTGTGGCGTGTTGGGACGGCCGTAAAGAATACTCTTCCCCACCGCCAACAGCAGGCGTGTCGTAAGAGGCGACTAATTCCTGTAGCACGAGACGTGCAGCAGCGTCTGCGTGCGAATTGTTATAAAAAACTGCGCTCGCCAACCCGCCTGCCACGCGTGGCGAGTATTGGTAATCCGTTCCGATGACTTTCATCGGGGGAGGCCTGTGTTCAGCAGTGGACGTCCTGTGGCTGAAATGATGATGACAATGATGATACCTTGTTGACTTCAATGTATCCTATTATTATATATGTACATATATTTTATCTGACTTTGTTCTAGTAATGAATGGGACTAGAAAAACACATTGTTAAAAATAAAAATATTTATTTAGTCTTTGTTATTCAGAAATAAATTCTGAATTCTGAACATTTCTAAGTAAACTTATGCAAATATTTAAATAGTACCACAATGTGCCAGTTTAACAAACAGAAGTGACTTTACATTATGATAACAAAATTGAATTCCAAAGCATGTCTAGTGTCTCTAGAAAAATATTATAGGTTAATGATTGCAGACTAACCTTGAACCTAAAAGTATTTTTTTATATTTTATTTATTTATTTGGAAACTCAACAGCTTGTGTTACAATTAAACATTACATTCGGTCTAAATAATAGCTCTAGCCAATTAAAGAGTTCCACCGCTTATGCGTTGTAACATAATTGTTGCAGATAAAAAAGTAACATAATATGACAAAACTTCCTTAAAGAATTACTTACTAAAAGTTATAATTATAATCTAAAACGTAAGTTCTGGTTCATCATCATCATTTCAGCCATAGGACGTCCACTGCTGAACATAGGCCTCCCCCAGTGACTTCCAGATTGGCCGGTTGAAAGCGGCTCGCATCCAGCGGCTTCTTGCAACCTTTACCAGGCGTAGATTACCTACTAAAACAATCGTAGTACAAAATAATAATTATGTATGCAAATGTTAGAACATTGATGTCAACTTCTCAAAAAAATACATAAAAAGGACCATTATAAAATGTGTCACAAAAACGTTTAACTAACCATTGTATACAGAGTGTTGTTTTGAACAGCAGCCAATTTATGGGAGGCAGATGTATTCATGAACACAAACAACTTTTTTTTACCGAGCCAACATGGAAATGGCGGTTTTTTCTCCATACAAACTAACGCTCTACCTCGATGATAGTGTAGATGTATGGCTACCCTAGGCTTATCAATAAATCATAACTTTTCTCATAGATAACTATTCAAAATAAACTTTGTGTGTGTATGTAATGCTGGCACTTCACATGGCGGTAGGCATTTTCATTGGTGAATTCGTCTAGTTTGACAAAGCTTTGACACATAGGCAAATATCACAAACTGCACGTCTACATATGGTAACCAATGCCGAATTAGACGAAAGTCAGTGGCGAATCCAGGATTTTGGTTGGGGGGGGCTTGACCCAGTGAAGAAGGTGAAGTGTCTTAATTGATGCGAAACGGGAACTGAACCTGACCCTTTGCGTTGCGACCGCCACGCCACGGGTCAACCAATTGTATACCGGGTTTCATTTCAAAGTAGTGCCAAATTTAAAAAATAAGGTCTATAGAACAATATAAAAATACTAATTTATTGTAATTAATTCCAGTCGTCGTATTTCTGGAGTAAAAAATACTTAAAAATTTCCGAAAAAAAAAATACGCGAGATGCGCCGTCATACATCAGAGATCACAGGGGTACCCCGACGCCGCTCCAACTAGAACCTCATGCAGTGCACATACAGTGCAATTTAATCGAGTTATCGTAAATTTTCTACGTATTCTATTTTTTAAATGCAGAATGGAAGAATTAAAAATGAAAAAAAGAGTTTGTTTTTACGTAGATCGATTTAGTTACTGATTCTGAGTGGTCCCTGAAAAATTGGTACTACCGTAAAATGTAACCCTGTCTAATTGATGATATTGTAGTATAGATTGTAGTCAGCCATATTACTGGCCCAGGCTGACACAAACCTGTGCGTTTGCGGTACCGGGCAGTTGCAGCCACCATTTTAATTGCCTCAACCGTAGTAATTGTTTAGCATTTAATACAAAGTAGAACACTTGGGCTGTGTCTAATACCGACGTTCATATTTAAAATTATTAGTTTTGACCGTAGCTTTCGAAGGACAGAATAGAAGATAATATTCAGAACAATGCATATATTTTATTTTACAGAAAATAAAAGTCATCATTCCTAATAAATTATACATGATGACGAAATAGTTCTATAAAATGCATGTCGCACACAATAAAGTACAGAAAACACATTTAGAATTGCGCAATTTAGGCAGTCTTATCGCTAGAAGCGATCTCTTCGAAACAACTACGACACAGGACAAATAAAATAGAATAGTAGACAGTTAGTAGGGTTTAAATATCTGTAATGTTATTTTAATGTAAGTCTGGTGCCAAATTAATACAATGAAAGGTTACATGTTTGTGCTAGGGAGTAAATATTTAGTGTTGGATGTGTATGTGTAATAAACCCGATCTTCCGAAGATAAATCACAAGATTTTAATTGAGACAGTGATAAATATCACCATTTCAGCCATAGGACGTCCACTGCTGAACGTAGGCCTCACCCAGTGACTTCCAGATTGGCCGGTTAGAAGCGGCCTGCACCTAGCGTCTTCCTGCAACAGTGATAATAATATTAGCTAATTGATGGAACTTCGATTGAATCGGCACGCTTATTAATCATATTTACTGCGAGGCTACTCACCTATTACGCAACTATAAATCTATGATTATTTTTAACATGATTAATAAATACAAGATTTGTTTTTATTATTGCTTTTTATGTAACTACTCAAGTTTGATTATTTTTGGGTTCCGTGCCCAAAAAAGTGGCAAAGGGATTCTTTTACTAAGTTTATGCCGTCTGTTTGACCATCTTTTTGTCATTTTTACTTAAACAGGGCTGAATTTTTCGTTCAGTAATGTAGTTGTTTTAAATTTTAACAGAATTCTAAACCCTCGTCATGTTAACAAAATCGCACAATCTTTTCTTAGGTCTACCTCAACTGTAGGCACCTATCGTATGACGATTTTGGCGGCACCTATCCGGATACATCCTACAAACCTATCGGATCGATGGATATCCTTTTTATAAAAAATAACCATAGCCCATACAAGGAACCAATTTTTTAACCTCTTTTTGTTCTATCGTTAAAACAAGCTTCTAACTTAGTAAAAAGTCAATAAAACAACATTTACTATAAACTGGCCCAGTATAAATTGGGATCAGGTTACAGATGACGGTACGGCACTCGTGTGCCGGAATTCGGCTCGCACTTGGCTGGGTTTTTTGTGTGTGCCTAAACGATTTTGACGTGTGAGATCTTGTTACCTTATTGGATTCACCACTATAGTGTCAAGGTTATATTTTATACTTAGAAAAAACATTGTGTTCTGCAGTACAGATATAAATAATTATATGGCTTGTTGAAGAACAAGAAGCCAATGTTTTGTGGTTTATGCTAGATAACTCTAGCGCGTTCAAACAATAATATCGATCGATGAACGGCTTTATTGATTTATGGACTGCAATAATTTGTCAAATCAATTTCGCATACGGAAATATTCGATTCAATACTTTGTAGACTGAGAGATTATTCTAGATGTATCTTTCTTTATGTTTCGTTATTTTATGGAACCTTAGATAAAGATACTTTGATTAATTTCGTAACGTACCTAGATACATATCTAGGTAGATTACATAATCTACATTTGTTAGTGATTGTGTGATGAACGTTGAAATTCTCATAATTGTTGTTAAAATATAACAATATTTCAAAATTTTAAAATAAATTTAAACTAATTTAAATTCAAAATTATTAAAGTTTGTTTGGTAGAACAGAAACCGACGCAGCCAAAGAATAGGCTTAAATGAAATACGCCTAAACAGGTGGCTAATTATAAAATAAACTCCTAATTATTACCTGCATTAAATATTGTTCTTGCCTTGGCTCAGTGATTGGTCAAATGGCTGTTGGTTTGATTGTTGATTAAATTTCAAATAAGTATGCGCCAGTCAACACTCCAATTGCCATGTCTCGCAGTAAGGTCAACAATACTTGCACTACGAGTTACACAGTACCGGACATTAAATTAAATTTTGTCAGAGGCGTCTCCCAGCACACATCCAAGCTTCAGAATTTTTTTGATTTTTAGGTTTTAGATTTGAATTAACTCTGGTCCTAAGGTAAGTAGCTAAAGCACTTGTGTTACAGAAATCAGAAACAACGACAATATCACAACACCCGGAGCCGTGACAACATAGAAAAATTCGTTTTCTACATTGACCCGACCGAGAATCGAATTCGGGACGTCAGAGATGGCGGCGACGCAAAGTCTGGCGTACTCGCCTCTCGGCTACGGAAATCGTTTGGTATGGGCACGGGGTCTCCGGATATAACTGAAAATTGTTTTGGAAGAAAAATAACAAAGTTCGTTTTATAATTTGACTTGAACTGGAAATCGAACCCGGGACCCTTTGCGTTGAAGAAAAATCATGCCAGTATGCCTATCGGGTAGTTAAAATGTAATTGTTTGTTGACAGATCAGCTGGTCCATCACGCTAGTCTCGCTACGGCCCTGGGCCCTCATCGCGTCGCGCGTCGTCGCCGGCTTCGCCTGCGCGACCTGCTACGTCGTCACACCTTTGTACCTGAAAGAAGTAAGTCATACATGGTTTCGTTTTCGTTTACTGAGTCTCTGAAGAAACAAAGCTAACAACAGCGTTTCTCGTTGGAATCCACGTTCTGAAACACATTGTCCAAAACGAGGATGGCACGCCGCGAACTCGCCGCACACCTGCCTGTTATCGCTGCACTCTCGCCTTGCTCACAAATTGATAGTGTAGTAGCCCGGGTGGTCTGAAATGTTTCCGACCTAACAATGATACAAGTAATTGCTGAACGCTACAGCTAGTGGCTCTGGGCAGTTCAAATCCAGCGGCTGCCCACAACCTTGGCTAGGTCGTCGTCGTCAGTCTACCAGGTTGAGGCATGCCACGCGGTGTATTCCAGATTGTGGTCGCTACTCGAGAACTTTTGTTCCCCAACGGTTGTAAGTTCTACAAGCGTTGTGGCCAAAGTGGCTGGCCAATTTCACTACGACCTGCAATATTTTCTCTGTTTTGTTTTATCTTATTATTATTTGACCTCCTAAGTCATGTAGCCAAATCATTACATCTAATACAAGCAACCCTCCCTGGTTTGGCATGTGACGTACGATTACGATACGATTTTTTTTAAATAGGATCGGTAATTTTGGAGATTATCTCCAACATTTAAACTTACAAACTTTTATCTCTTTATAATATTAGTACAGATAATATGGACTTGGAAAATCCAGAAATATAGGTATACAGGGTAATGATTGACAGATGACAGAAATATTGGTAAGGCAGGGGAATCGCTATAAATAATATAATAGTCTACCCATGGATGTAAGTCGCCGAAATAAACAATTTTATTTATTAAAATTATCAACTTTTACCACTCTTCATCCTGTATACTAGGTGTCGAATCTCACGTCTATACATGTAAGGCGAGTCTCTGACTAGTCCACTCCGAGAAATACAAAGTACTAATAAAAAAACTAGATAAAACATCTTCATGAATACGTCCGACTCTTTTTCTGATCTGCTCTTAATAAAGGTCCATTCCTACTGACTACTCAAGCGGAAACATTGCACAAAAAAGCGTGAAGTAAACTTTAATTTGTATAGCCCTAATTAACTCTACTTTCTGCTAGGATGGTTTCATTGTAAGGGTTTAACAGATGACTACTAAGGAAATCAAACAATCAGCCATGATAGCTATACTTTTTGCGATATGCTATGCTATATCTTGCTCTACTTAGTAAGTATATTATCACAATTGAATAACTTAATAAGGCCCCTATGTCTTCCAGATCTTCCAGTTTGGTACCATCTGATTTACAGTCCCTCCTATCGGAAGGCGCTCGCTCTAATACATCGACATCACGTAACGTAACTTTTTTTCTAAAACTAAGCTAAGCCAATCGGGTACTCGTACGTATCTCATTTTTCTTGTTCCTCGGTCCTTCACTGATGAGGTCCGCAACCACATACAATGTTCTTCCACAGACTGCGAAACGCTGTGTGGACCGCATGATGCATGTTTCCGCCTACCATCTCCCTCATCGCGCCTGACCGTCTCGTAGTTGCCCGACCCTGAGTACGTCTGCCTTTCATATAACCTAAGATAATTTGGTTCTCCAGGCAATACGTTTAAAACCGCATAATGTGTCCGAAGAAACTGAGGGTACACTTTCTGCATTTAATGGAGAGCCACGTGGTGTTGTTGAGTTCTTTTAATATGGATTCGTTATTCGCATAGTAGTCCAGGGTATGCGAAGTAATTTCCGCCAACACCACATCTAAAACGTATCTCATTACATTCATCTTTACTCTTCCTCAGATCGCGTCAGACAATGTGCGCGGTGCGCTCGGCTCTCTGTTCATCCTGGCACAGAATATGGGCTACCTCCTCATCTACCTGTGCGGTGACCTGCTGCCCTTCGCGTCAGTCATGTGGATGTGCACGGCCGTGCCCGTGCTCCACCTGCTAGCGTTCTTAGCCATGCCTGAGACGCCTGTGTTCCTAATCAAACAGGGAAAGATACAGGTTAGTTTACTGAATAAGAAGCTTGCATTCTGTTGTAGTAGTCTGTCTGACAGCCGATAGGGAAGAAAGGTTTTGGAATTAAGGTCACGTACCGGCAAGGGCAGCGTAGGACGTCCACCCACCCACAAGGTGGACAGACGACGAGGTAAAGGTTGCAGGATGAAGCTGGATGCAGGCCGTTTCCAACCGGCCAATCTGGAAATCACAGGGGGAGGCCTATGTTCAACAGTGGACGTCCTATGGCTGAAATAATTATGATGATTCTGTAGTTGTTGGTAAAGCACCTTCTACTGGACCTTCTACTCTTTAGTCTTTAACCTGCTGAATGGTGACCTGCTGCCATTCTTAGTCATGTGGACTTGCTCCTGTGTTCCTTCAGCTATTCGCATTCCAGGCCAAATCTGAAACGCGTTTTCCATATCCATGACAGAACAGATATATTTTGTATTTTAATAGATTCCAAAAGTTGATACACCGATTTTTGGACGGAGAATTAAGTCCGACTAAAGCCAGGCTTCTTTTGATTGGTTGCAGCGACAACAGGTGTGAGTGGGACAGGTGTTAGTTGTAAATAAAGTAATAATATGATACGTTTGGTTTTCATACAGTTTAAAACAGTTGTGTCGTTTAACCCTTCAGCCCTGCAAAATGAATCACACAACAAATATACTTAATTGTTACGCGGAGTTACTATTTTACTACTCGTACTTCTCAGCAGCCAGTTAAATTTAATTTAGGGTTGTACTTGGCAGGTTTCACTTCTGATAAGTGGTATAAAGTATAAACAGTAATATATATAGGTACTGTTATGTACCGTACCGAGCTGTGCGCTAGCATCCCTGATTTCACTTAAAAACTCGTCTCAGTTTTCCTTAAACATTCACATCAATAAGTTATATCATTTTAATTCAAATGAAACGATAAATATTTCGCTTGTTTTTTGTCTTATATCTTGTCCTCTTTTTTTAGCTCAATCCATTTGAAAAAACCCAATCTAATGTTTTTAGGCAGTGCAATAGGCGAGTAACATGATTCATGCCTATGCTTCAGTAAAGTTTGATCACTTTCATATTAACGTCAATGCATATCTACAATTCTATTGTCTTCAAACCCTGACGAATATCAACCATTCCACCTAATAATAATTGTGTCACAAATAGGTTATAGGTAATTATTACTAAGTTTTCAACTATAAATGACATCAGATTTAAATACTATTGACGTCAAATAAATGAAATATTTTTATTAAAATCTGTAGCAGTCACACTACCAAGAAACTTCCAGTAGGTTAAATAGGCCTGTTAGGTAGGTTCCGTCGCACACGCATACAGTCATTATATCTTAGTGTAACTTATGCTTTTTACGCGTCACCTGACGCGCGCGCGTCGTTTACTTTTATAACAGAAAAAAATATCGAAGTTTAAAACAGAGATATGCATTTTACAGGCAAACTAGACCGTTTATGCCTCTAAATTTTAGATAAATCAAAACATAGACTTTAATATACAAGTTGGATTTTAAGGATTCGTTGTAGTTTGTAATTGTCATAAAAAATAAGTACGTCGTGATCCAAGCGGTCTCATGAGACCGCTTAACAATGTAATTTATATTGTGTCTCGATTACGTATTATGCCTAATAGTTACTGACAACGTTTGAGTACGTTTGGCTAGAGTCCAGACAAGCAGGCTGTTTAGCCGGTAGGGTATCGCACGCAGTATGAAATGCTGAAACTATCTCCTCAATGTGAACAGCACGTATACGGTAGACGTTGTCTTTATGTCTTCTAACTAACGTCACATAAATGAAAAGTTATTTTCCCAATGAGAATAAAGGAATTGCTTCTCATAATTACGCAGCACTCAGCAGTAATAAGTTTCTGACAATTGCTGCGAACCGCTCCTTGAGAACTTAATAACGTCAGTAGTAGGTACTGCTTGTAAACGGTGATTAAACAGCAACGTTAGAAATAATATTTCTATAACATAATTGTGTTTACATGTTCCTATAGACATACATTAAAATTATTTTATAAATACTTTAGTTATGATGAGACAATGCTGTACTAGAAAGCTAGCTACGCATAAAAGTATGCGCCTTCTTTGACGGTGACTTCTGTAATTGCGCCCAAAATGCAATACGCGCTGCATGACCCAAAATATGGTCAAGTCTAGTCATATCTGCACCTGTCTAGAATCTGTGCCCTGTGCCTGGGGACTATTGGCACAACCCTAGTTTTTCAGTACTGTTTTTAGGTCAGATTCTGGTCGCTTTAAAAAATAAATTGTTGACAAAATTGAAGCTCCGTAAATTCCCTACGCAAGGCATGCAGCGGGCATTCAAGCGTTGTTCTTACCATTGCGCTGTAAAAAAGGCACTTCTTGATAGTGTTCAGAAGCGAAGAGTAAAATGGAGCCCTGGCAAAAAAAATATTAGAAAATTTGACGAGAGTATTTGCGGCAGCGGTATTTGAGAACTAAAAATAAACAATGTAACACATCTAGAACCCGATGCGTGCCGTGCGGCTGTGGTGCGGCTGATGCAAAGAAGTGGGTACTAGAAGTGAACGCTCAGCTTAAAAAGGTTGCTATTATAACTTTTGAGACAGAGGCTAAAGGTTAAATATCCCATTTCCAGGAAGCTAGAGTAGCGTTGGCGTGGCTCCGCAACACCACGACTGACGACAAAAACCTAGAAGAAACCGTCCAAGAGTTGGAGAGAGAAGAGGAGTACACGAAATCTATGGAGCAAGCCAGCTTCAAAAGCCTTAGTAAGTGTCAATTAATCTGTAGGTACATATAGATCAATACATGTTCAGTCAACTAGACATCCCCTCATTCCCAAAAAATTGGTTTGAGCGTATGACAAGTGAATATAGTTCAAATTGTATTGGGAATAACTATTAAGGTATAATAAATATCGTTGATTTGGGACTATTTTCCCATTGTCTAATTAAAGGTTAATAAATTAAAGAAGTAAAACTGGTGACAAACTGCGACGGACGCGGCCGGCTTAATCCTTGAACACGACTGCTTGAAGAGAGGGAAGTAATGGTTTTGCCCAGCTACTGGATTATAGTCGATAGGCTCCGACAGACATAGAGGCATTTCTAAAGTTTTTCCCAGTCTGAGACTGTGAATCACGGTAAATCCCAACTGACCCGTAACCAATTTTAGTTTCGAACTCAGCCTATCGTCACAGCTACACTTTCTTTTAATACTACCTCTAGTCTAGACATTTATCTCATTGTATGCCAAAATTTGTTCAATTTGTAACCGATTTTCCTGTTTTAAGATAACATGAACGAGACTGTGAGTGTGTTTATTAGTCATTCCGGAGAATTGATGAGAAAAAAAAAAAAAAAAAAAAAAAAAAAAAACCAAATGTATTAAATTTACTATGCCTAACGTGAAACAAGCTAACACAGTAATTTTACTAAATGGTGAAAAACTTGATCTATCAAACTCCACTGTTTTTCTGGGCATTACATTGGATTCGAAGTTGCAATGGGGACCACATGTTGACACTCTGGCTGGGAGACTTGCTTCAGCTGCCTTTGCGGTTAGAAAAATTAGACATCTAACTGACGTTGTAACGGCAAGGCTGGTGTATTTCAGTTACTTTCATAGTATTATGTCTTATGGTCTTCTCTTGTGGGGTTCTGCTGCGGACATCGATACCATCTTTATTTTACAGAAAAGAGCTATTCGTGCTATATACAAACTTAGTCCGCGTGAATCCCTGAGAGATTTCTTTAAAGAAATTAACATACTCACTGTGGCCTCTCAATACATATTTGATAATATCATGTACGTACGCAAAAATTTAGATCTTTTTATAAAGAAAAGTGATATTCATTCATATAACACCAGAAACAAAAACAAACTTGTAGTCCCAAACTTTAGATTGGCCAAAACAAGTAATTCATTCTTGGGAAATTGTATTAAATTTTTCAATAATATACCTCACAATGTTACCAAACTTCCTATTAATAAATTTAAGTCACATGTCAAAACTACACTGATGTCTAAGGGGTATTATAAAATTCAAGACTATCTTGATGACAAGAATGTATGGTCAGTCCAGCCTGCACTAAACTGATGTACCTACCTGTTTATTTTGATTTATATTTTTTGTGTGGCAGCTAGTGGTGACTGAGTTTGTTCCGGCGTTTCTTCTCAGCACTTGCCAGATTGTCTGTGTCTTGTCTCGAAGCGCTAGTAGGGCCCAAAAAATAAGGAGACATGTTCTGGCCCCCTAGGGGCCTATAATGTTGTTATTGACGTTCATAAGTGGCAATTTTGTCCTGAATTGAATAAATGATTTTTGACTTTTGACTTTGACTTTTTTTTTGAGATTATCAAAAGTAAAGTGATTTAATATTAGACGGTGTTCTTTATACAGTTATAAATGAAAACTAAACAAAGTTCTTTGCGCGCCCACCATCTCACTATTATTGTTAGCTAGGCAGAGACAAAGAAGTCTATGGATTTCAATACATTGTCTTTTTTAACTTTATAGGTAAAGTCAAAATAGATAATGTATTGAAATCTATAGTTAATTCAAATATTAATGTGTGAGCAAGAAGACTTACGTGATAAATGTCTGTTGATATTAAATGCTTCGATTATATCCAACGGTTACACATTAACAGTTGGAGTAGGTAGTAAACTTTAGACATTTTAAATAGCTACCTACTCAGTAGTTTATCAAAGCTTGTTAAATTTCGTCCACAGCCTAAAAAAATCGGTCAGTTCAAGCACAAAAAATTAGTTTATCTGATAAACACACATAAATATATTTATAATCAAACATCCATGGCTTAGGTAGGTAAAATGCTCGTGCTCATCATACGTTTCTCCTGCATATAAATAAAGCGTTAATGCCGTTAATTAGGCTTAATTCTAAATTAAAGAACATTAAAAACTGCAATAGATGCTTGTAATTTCCAAAATATAGAGACCCCACTTAGCATTAGCTATGACCGGTTATCCGCGTATGCCACGAAATTGGTTTCAGCGGGACCAGCCATGTTAAATATACGGACATCCATCAAACTAAATAAAATATACACTTTAAAAAAACAAGTGATAAGAAACGTCATAAATAAAATACACAAGCAAATTGAACTGACTGTTTAATTTATGGTTCAACGAAACGGTATTTCGTATCCTGTCCAGTCAACTTATTAATTCACGCAAAATAAATACAATCGCACAAACGAGGTTTCACTTCGGGGAACCAGTTTGCATGTATTCGAGATCTTATTGATTGGCCATTTCTGTTATTCGCCTGCTGAGCTTGAGATGAAGAATTAAAGCATTGGCTAAACAACATAAAACTTTATTTAAGGATAATAACGGAACCGGATGTTTGTATGTTCGTCGATCCAGACCCTAGCTTTTTCGCACGGAACGGGTAGACTGAACAGTTAACATATTCATTGAAATCCATTCCAAATACCGTTCTTTCGTTCTTATGAAGTATCCTTAAATGCAAAAGTGCAAAGCAACCAAATGATATGGCCTCACATATTCTGATACTTGCAAGTCACAACAAAATAGCAACATGGTTTGAGCTGCAAGAAACATGCTTTTTGTATATTTAAAAAATAAAAATATTTTTTTTATTTATCAGACAACTGGGATCCATAAAAAGTTAGTAGCACAAAAAGACTTATACCTATGTTAGTATTTGATACCTAATTTAGTGCGAGTTAACTGGCACATGTGCTCGACAAGCGGAGAGTCCCCACTGTCGGCGATGGCTTGCAGAACTTTGTTGCGGCTGCCACAACCTCGCCGTAAAAGTGAGCCTGCTTTTTTACGTAGTATGGTTGGGAAACTGTCAACCCCTGAGTACGCAATAACAATAATAACTTATTTTGCATTTTTAATCAAGCAACAATCAACATTATACTACTTATTTGTCTACTGAGGAACATTACGAACCCTAACACTGTTAAATTTATGGCGTTTTTATACAAATAAGTGACTCCTAGAAGACATTCGGGACCGGGCTTTCCCCTAACACTGCGGTTTCTGGTCTTTGTAACTATAAAATACTTTATAAGGAAAAAACATCTTCGATCTTTATACTTGCCCCATTCTGTATCGCCGAAGTTGGTGCCACAAAAAACATAATTTCAAACAGGTTTTTATCACTAGACTGGTTAAGCTTGTTAAAATATTTTTTATCTAGTTTCATGACTAATTTATTAAT
Source organism: Anania hortulata (assembly GCA_963576865.1). NCBI lineage: Eukaryota > Metazoa > Arthropoda > Insecta > Lepidoptera > Crambidae > Anania > Anania hortulata. The sequence continues at coordinate 6,227,583 of OY756410.1, forward strand.
AGCTAAGTAGAAACTATACCATCTCGGCAAACCAGTTTGTGGGTTTGAAAGAGAATTTAAGACGAATAAAATATGGAAAATAAATAATTGTTTTTTTATGAAACAAGTCTGATGGTTAAAATATGATACAAGTTTCGTGGATCAAAATCAAAATGAAAGACAAATCTTTCCTGCTTATTTCTAATTTTATACTAATCAGTTTAGGTCGGAAAGCGCGCAAAAGCGTACATGACTATACTATAAATAGAAGTTATAGTATTACAACGTAATTTTTTGTTTATGATATTGCTTTTTAAATAAATCACCAAAAGATAACATTAATAATGCCCTTTCTGACAATACATAAACATAAAAAAACATTAAAAGAAATAAATCACAAAAACCATTCTGATCAGAAAAACAAAATCTGTTCAGAAGACAATCTTTAATACTTTCGATGGTAATGACAATTCAAATAGCTCCTAACGGTAGTGGTAAGTGGTAGTGGTGCGTTTATTTGCTTAGCACGCGAAGGATCCCGAGTTTAAACCCCAGTTTGGGTCTAAATCTATGTGTGCTAGGCGACGCCCCTGACTAAATTAATTGTATAGTACTTCATAACATAGGGATGCTACTTCCTTACTTCGTGATGACGACAATAAGTCTGTTGGTGAATATATTAAAAAAAACAATTCCTAGAACACAGTTTGCGTCTACACCTATACTCATTCTAATATCTACTTGTTACAGTCCAAGATAAAACGCGTTTTAAGGCGTTCCGAATAGCTGTCAACGTGATGCTCTCGCAAGAGACCTGTGGGTACCTGGTGGTGCTGACTTACGCGGGCTCGATCTTCGAGAAAGCCGCAGAAACCACCAGCTTGAACCTTAGCCCTAATAAACAAACAATAGTGGTGGGAGCCCTACAGCTGATGGGCTCTATCGTGGCCAGTTGCATAGTGGAGCAAACTGGAAGAAAGGTGAGGAAGCTAATATTTTTTATTTTTGAAAACTATTGAAACCACCAATTCAAGCCTTTATTGTTTACATCAAAGCTAAATTATGTGAAGGTTTTTGCTAAACATCTTTATGTACTATGTAACAAAACACCTTTATGTACTGCCTTAAAATTTTCTATGGATACTATATGTTTGACATATTGTTTGTCTCTCTAGTTAGGCGTCTCGTAATTTTTTAAGGTCTAGTTATTTATTCCTTTCTATTAACATGAATTGAATGAATTAATGAATTTAAACTATGAAATAGAAAGGAACGGCTACTGGAAATCGTATCTAATAATATCAAATGAAATCGGCGGTTACGATTACTGTGAAGTTTTTTTATTTATTTCGATGTTCTCCTCATTCAAAACGTGGCATCATATTGTGTTTCAGAACCAGAATTGGTACCTGCGTAAACAAAAATTAACGTATTATTTTGTTTTATTCCAGTGGCTGCTAGCGTGCACATCATTTGTGACGGGGCTCTCCATGCTGACGCTGGGTTTATGGTTCTTCCTCACGTCAGTGTCGTTCAGCCTGCCGGGCTGGGTGCCCGTCCTAGCCATGTGCCTGTGCATCTTCGCTGACGCCTCAGGGTACCAGCCCGTGCCATACGTCATTATGTCTGAGCTGTTCTCTTTCCAGGTGAGTCAAATTGATTTCTTAAGGCACTGTCGTAGGTCGCACATTTTGATATCGGGTTCATTAACGGTCTAAATGTAATAAGGTCATTCAACACATAACTAAAGTAATCGATGTAGCTTAGTGGATAAGCAAACTGAAGTGGCTAGGTGGTCACAATTGCCGCAGAACCGATAAATGGTGGAGTATACGTGTTCTTGAATGAAGATCACGACTTGGCAAACACAGCGTAGGGCGCCCCCCCGATGCGGAGCGATGATATACGCTGCTGCTGATGCCAGCGGATGGAAAAGAATAGCCAAGGATCGGGACTGACGTATAATAACGCGATAATGCGCTCATCATAACCAGACCGTTAGCTAAGAGTAAATACTTTTCTTCTAGCTCTTTTATTAGCGGTCTTGATCCTGATCGTACACAAGAGTTGCTCTGATAGGAACTGTAAAAGATAAGAGCCAGTGACACCCCCAAATGTTCTATCTATGCCGTATTCTATCTACACTGACAACAACAACTAACGAAAACAGAGAATGTTTGTCAACTAAACAATACAGTGGACCCCGGGGGTCCATCCCCTGTCCAGCCCCTGTCTGGGGTCCATCCCCTGTCCAGCCCCTGTCTAGTCCGGCGCTCCCTGTGATTTGACGTGCTTAAATTGCCTAAATATGTATATATAATATGTATATGTAGTACTTACAATTATTTCAGCAAATCTTCGTTAATGCGTACTTATTTAAAAGGTTGTAACTAAGCTTGCACAATTTTTAATATCGTTGTCGCGCTACCACAAATTTTGCTTGACGCTGACGGTCTCAGTTTGAATGTGACTGCGGTATCGGCCTAATGAGCGTTAATTCTAATTAAATAGATACTGTTATAACATATCGTTACTCAAAAAGTTTTTATTCTACTACAGAGTTTGGTGCCGTAGTCTGGTAGTACTCAATAATCTGTCATACTCGATCATCCGACAACGCCTTGCAAAACGTTTGTGTTATTACCGCGGGTCAACTGTGATGTCGTCAAAATATTGATAAATTATGAATAGGAATATAATATTATAATTTTCAACATTTACTTACTTACCCAAATCTTTTTCTTTTTCAGTACCGAGGTACAGCAACTTCCCTCATCATATCAGGAACGGCTCTCAGCGACTTCCTCCAAACAAAAGCCTACGACCCCCTTCTGAAACACCTCGGGATCCACTGGGTCTTCATAATGTTCTCCACTATTTGCTTCATGGGAACCTTTTATACAGTTCTATGGGTTCCTGAAACAAAAGGAAAAACGGTGGTAGAGATCTACGACATTCTAGAAGGAAAGAAGAAGGATGCAGAGACGGGAAAAGAAGTAAGCAGGTTATGATACCGGGGCAGCTGGATTTATAAGTTGACTCTACAGTGTAATTTGTTAAATGGTTTCTCTGTTCTCGAGCGTAAATCTCTGTAAAGAACTTAATATTTTAACGCCGTTTTCAGTTAATATAATATTAAATATTTGCTCTCTAAGAGAAATGTTATAGAAATACATATAGAGTGATTAAATACAAAAAGAGTATTGTGTTGGAAGTGACCATGCTACAGTCAAAACTGGTAGAAACTTTGGATAACTATCTCAAAATAGTTTTGACCAGGAGCATTAGTCAAAACTACTTTTGACCGCAAATTTACAGTCAAAAGCAAAATAAACCAATGATTTTAAGGGAAAACTACTATCTACCAACCTGTGCAGGCAAAACTACTTTTGGCTGATTTTGCCTGTTAAAAGTACTTTTGACCAGTTAAGAGTTTTGACTGTAGTAACCATAAATAATAGTTTACCGATTGCCATAGCTTCCGATCCTATGATTCTCTGTATTCCCATTCCATGTCAACTCCAGAAGCATAATTCCAGTAATTTATTAGTGGTCGCAATCCAGTTTCGATCTGGTTCTAGTACATTAATATCAAAAACGGTATTCCCGTTAACTTAAAACAAAACAATAATAGTTCTTAACGCGACTGAAAATGGAACAAACCAACATAAGTTTTTTTATCCCATTGTCAGTTTACGAACTTGTTAATAATTTAACGTCAAAGTTTAAATTGATACCGTTTTTGATAGTAATATTACTGGGATCGGATTGCAACTCTTTGCGACTGCGTTCTAATGGCATACACATGAAAACAATGAAAAAAAAACGATCACGAACAATTCCCAAAAAGATATCATTCATTTCAGAGGGTGAATAAATTATTTGTGCTATTCATTCTGTACTGTTCTGTACAAAGAAAGTAAAAGTATTCGCTTGTAATCGAACGCGTGGGTAAATACTAACATTACATGATTTCATTAACAACTTACTATTTTCATAGAATTTGTTCTTTTATTGCTTGCCAGTAAGTACTATAGAAATTTGGGTTTCAAATTGAGACGCAAAAACGAAATCATTTTCGGTTTAATTTAGAATGGACTAAGCGGTTAGTAAAGTATACATGTAGTGTCAATAAACCTTTCGATGACAGCTTATAATTTATTAATCGTATTTAATCCTGTTCCATCTAGTTTCAAACGATTAGACGGTTAATTTAAATTTGTAATAAAACTTAATATCGTCAATCTATTAAAGTTTTTGACTAATCAATTAGTCATACATTTGTATTTTTTAACTGATTAGCAAAAATATTTATACTAAAACAAATATCATGGCAGCTTATTTTAATTTTATACAAACATGCGATGGTGGTAGTCCCAATACAAAAAACGACGTATTCGATTTCTAATGCTTTAAAAATACATATTTTCAGGAACTTCTAATAACCAAATTATTCTCAGAATTTTTACAACCATTATTACAAACTACCATTGACTTTTTTATTCTTCAAATCAACTATTAACATCAGTCTTCAAAACTAGAAAGAAATTTTTATGGTACTGCATACTTACATGTTACTAGGAACTTGGTTTACAGCCATTTCAGCCATTGGTCATTGCATCGGGCGATCTCATTAAATTTAAGTGACCGATTTAGCATCACAGACCAAATGAGTTTAGCAAAAGCCGTAAGTACTTAAGATGTTAAACAATTCATATTTTAAAAAATTAGACACAGTGTTACGTCAATTTGATATAAAACATTGAAACTACTCGGTTAAGAGTATTATGATTAGATGCCTTTAAAGTTATTTTTTTGTGTACACAATATCTCCTAAGCACTGGTGTTGAAATACTTACAATTACTTCTATTAAGGGTAACCATCGAAATTACCATCAAATCGTATCGTATCGTATCAACGGATCGGCCATTTTGAGTCATTTAGTTACTAAACTTTAGTACTAAAAACAGCCCTTAATAAGTATTGCGTAATCAAATTTTACGTTTTAAGGTGCTTCACCGGGAGCATTCGCGTGTAATGTAACGTTACAGATTCGAGCATTACATCAGTGAGGGAGAAAAACCGACCATTACAGCTCGCACTTTGTAATGATACAAAACGAATATACATCAGTGAAGGAGGAGAACCGAGCATTACAATGCGCGCCTTGTAATGATACAATCTGTGATATCGTGATATCACAATAAGTCGAATCTATAATGTTACATTACACGCTAATGCTCGTCAGTCGGGGAGGTAGTATTGTAAGGTAATGCTCAGTCGAACATATAATGTTCAATTTACATGTGAATGCTTCCGGTGAGGGAGCACCTTACTCTGGTAATGACATCGTCAAAATAAATGGAAAAAAAAATATTTAACCCAATAATTGTCATCTTAATTTTACTTCATTTTAAAAACTTTCAATTAATTTTTACTAAATTCATTTTATATTACAATATATTATTACAATTTCGTGGTAGAATTTTATTACAGATTGAATGCTTCAAAAATACGCCTCCATTTCACAGATTAAATTCATTATACGTAAAATTGCTTCTTATCTTTGTTTAACTTCATTAAAAAATATATTTTTAGCATAAAATATGTTAATAATTCAATTATTTTTGTGTTACAATGACATGATTGTATATTTTGACTCTTATTTATAAAATATATGTATTATGGTAGTGCCTGATATTGTTACTTAATGTGATGAAAACGTGCCTTTTCATTCCCAATGTGATATTAAAGATGACGAATTATTAAGATTAAAATAGTTATTGAATTATTAAAGTAATTTATTTAAAAGAGTAATTTGACTTTTATTTCCATGAAAACTATTATGTTCCTTGAACATTTAAAATAAGTTTAAAATATGAAATCGGCAATAGGGCTTCGTCTTGTAAAGTCTCGTCTTGAAAGCCTTGCAGAACTGATAAATCCAATCAAACAAGATCCCAGGGCCGTCAGACCTTATTTTCTTAAGTAACAAAATGTAACGGATTAAGTAGTAAGTATAAGTACCTATGTACTGTGAACGTGTGCATACCTTCTAGTTTGTGCCGACGGTCAATTTCTAGGAACCAAGCGCTAAAGTTACAAACATTACTAACTTTTCTTAAGGTCTAAGTGCAGATTTGTTTGTTGAGATGTTGTTTTCATTTTAATACCTAATCAAGAGCTGCCACACACTTTCAGCCGAAAAGCACCATTCTATGTATCTCAATAATTCATGTCTCTGTGTAGCTAATTATAAGCAATGTATCGTAACTTATATCCAGGTTTTAAAAAAAACTCGGAGTCTTCAAAACTTGCTGAACATTTACGTGGGTACATAAGAGATGCTCTACAGCATACGGACACTAGTTTAATGACACCTTTTATCAGGCAACATGTAATAACATTGGATGGATCCAAATTCTAAAGATATCGTGTCATTCAATAAGTATTAAATTATTCTTACAAATTTATCATTTTATTACATGATCAAATGAGAAAAAATCAATTCACGATAACTTTATTTCACAACTTAAAAAGTTATAAAATATCGATAAGAAATCCATATTTTTCAGCTTACACGCCAGTTCACAGAAAATGTTTTTACATTATGTAACAGTGGCTACAATTTTGGTTGGATCTACAGTTCTGTCTTTGACAGAGTTTGCGGAAAATGCAGACGGTGTTGGTATGTACTTACTATATAAGGGTTCTGTTCAAATTCTGGATGGACTCATCCATCTTCGTCAGGACGTATTTAGCCTTGCAGATCCTGCTACCATAGTAATAAAATAAATCCTGCATAGTTTGGAGAAAGACCCCACCGCTATTTCCCGTTTTAATTATCTTCGAATCATTAGTGCCGGAAAACCGGCCAAGTTTGAGTCGGACTCAAACTTGGCCGGTTTTTTCCGTTGATAACATATGAAAGAAATAGTAGTTACACTTATGGGTAAGTAAGTAAACGTTTATTTTGCTGCAAAAACTACATCGAGTCGGTAAATACAGGTACATGGTAATCGTACTAAAAACAATGATAAAAACGTCCAGCTGAACGCGAGCAGTATTCCAGCAAGAACGTCTCTATCTCAGCATGTATCAGTGAGCGAGTTCATGTACAATTAGGACCACTACTATCATCCGGATCCAGTTAAAAAGGACCTTACCATTTCTAGTAGCAATCACATCAAAATCTAGGAGTTTTATTCTGAGAGAATCCCAAGTTACATTAAAACTCTACAAAAAAAAAACCGGCCAAGTGCGAGTCAGACTCGCGCGCCGAGGGTTCCGTACAAACCTGTAGGTACCTATATAAGTAAAAGTTCACCCATCACGACAATCGAGTCATAGTTATGGTATTTTTATTGCAAAATGAAATCCATAACATTCGAAAGGTACATTGCGGTTTACGATTTATGACGTTTTAAAAAAAAACTACTTACTAGATCTCGTTCAAACCAATTTTCAGTGGAAGTTTGCTTAGTAATGTGTAATATCATATTCATTTTTTTTTAGTTTTATCATTCTCTTATTTTAGAAGTTACAGGGACACATTTTACCACTTTGGAAGTGTCTCTCGCGCAAACTATTTAGTTTAGAAAAAAATGATATTAGAAACCTCAATATCATTTTTGAAGACCGACGGATAGACAGACAGACAGACATGATGAATCCATAAGGGTTCCGTTTTTCGCCATTTGGCGACGGAACCCTAAAAACAACAGACATTTTGGAAATAACGGTGACGAGACGAGCATTCTGCTACTCTAATAAATCTAGTCCCCGTCAAGTTTGTGCGCGATACTCATGAGGAGACACGCAGACGCGGGCGCAGTGCCGGATTAGCCCTAAGCATATAAAGTAATTGCTTAGGTCTTGGACCAGAAACAGCACCAAAAAATGGTTTACTTATCGATAGGGGCGTGGATTGCTGGGGGTATCAAGTAATTTTAATCCGCCACTGTGCAACGATGTGCACTAAGTAAGTATCAACATCTAGCGTACATGTCATTCCAGTCAACGCCTGACGCCGCATGAGTATTGCTGGACTTAAAGCTGCAAACGGAGGCATTATTTTTTTTAGTTTAGTTGTGGCTCGAGTATATCTATGTCACTGGGTTCCACCATTTCCACATCTGTACCTCTACCAGTGTAATTAACTAGACCCTTTCGATTAAAGTCAATTTCGACATGAACATCGTGAACGCAGAGTCTCCATACGACGGGCGCCGTCGTAGTCATGGTCATGGTCATGGAAAAAAGCACAGCCTGCGCATACGCAACCACCACGACATGAACGTGGACAGGAAAGGCCACCTGCGTATCCGGGGCGGCAACGTGACGGACACGAAGAATTTCCCGTACATGGCGGCCATCATCATCAACGGCCGGCTGTGGTGCGCTGGCACCATCGTAGACGTGAACTGGGTCGTCACTGCGGCGCATTGCCTTAACTAGTCAGTTCTTTCACACTACGCTTTCTACTGATAACTATACACCAAGGCTATATTATTAGTTTTTAGACCAGTTGCTAAATAATTATAGAGATGTAGACTTACCTTTGTCAAAACGCTCTTTTACAGTTTATGCAGGGTGGTCCAGGCAGATGAATATAAATTTTTTTTAGGTAGTCGGCTTAGGGACCTATTTGTACCCGCCAGGAAAAAAATCGCTTGCCAGCCGCTTACAAGATATGATTTTATTTTTATTTTAGAAATATCACCACTTTAATGTTTTAATAATTTCTTATTTACTTTTAAAATGAAAAATTCTATTTTATTTTTTATTTTAGGAGCTTACTTAGACACAGCACTTTCTCAGAAAAAAAATATCAGACTGATCTGCAAATTTGAAGTGCATTTAATTTCATATCAATGCAAGAATAATTTATTTCCTTGAAATCGACAGATTCTTCGTAAACTCCAATTAAAAATTAAAAAAGCGGTTCAAAGCACTCATGAATTTTTAAAAACTGTAGCAACTTATGCTCTTTCAATTGCCAAAAATAAAGTCTCATGTTAACGAACCAGAAAAAAAAAACGATTTTTTTTAAAAATCTAACTAGGAAGAAGACCTAAAAAAAATTTATATCCATCTGGCCTGGACCACCCTGTATACGAGTATAATATGCTTATGACATTATATCTGCTATACAGTATACATATAAAAAGTGCTTTGTTAGACATAACATTTCATTTATAAAAGTACGCAGCATGAAGCTGGTCTTACTTCTATCGTAATTAAAATTAATTATATTATTGGAAAATACTTTCAACTTTACTTTTACTCATAAATGCAGGATCTGCATTTTCTTCATTTATTATAGCAACTAGCTAGGTATACTTCGCTTCAGAATACTTTGTTCTACTCCTTTCTTTGTTACTCCTCATGCACTCCCTCACTTATTAATTAAGAATCAACTTATTCTGTTGCTTATTTTACCCATTTAAACGCACAAAACATAATATATTTTTTTAACGCGTTTACAATAAACTTGTTTCCAACTAGCGTTCTCCACGTCTCTCCAATGAAGTCCCTGGGTCAATACGTAAAGGTCCGCGTTGGCAGCCCGCGGCCACATGAGGGGGGCACTTTAGTGGACGTAGTGGGGGCTGTGAGACATCCCAAGTTTGAGGAAGAGCCTGTACCACACGCTGATGTAGCGTTGCTGAAGCTGGCTGAAAACCTAGGTAAGTTGTAATATTAATCCGAGATCTGAAGTAGAACGGACAAAATAAACCAGTGGCTTGAGAATATGTAGTGCACATAGTGCAGTGGGTTAGAAACGAAAATGATCTAAGTGAGAATGAAGATCAAGTACTGGTCAGCGCAGCGTTAGACAATCCGATGAATGTTTGATGTGATGAAAGTTGATCTTTTTGATGCGAATTATTCCCACTGGATTATAGAAGGCCTTTGTTCTCTATAGCCTGAGATGATGAAGCTGTCGTATGTTAGTCAACAGCATATCAAACTACCACAAAAAAACAAATTTCCGCGACCGATTATCTCAGGAACTCTATTTGAGGAACTTTAAGTTTAAACTTAAATTTAATATCAATTGTGAGAGCTGTTAATTGTAGGTTCTTACACCAGAATTGTGCCAAAAAATACCTTATTACTAGAGTGGTACATAGAAGACAAGTTAATATGTAATTCAATGAACATATTACAAAATATTCTACCTACCTCTCGTACTCACCTGTATGCCAAAAATATTCCGTAATAATAAATTATGTTTACACCACAGAAATGCACGAGCTGGTAAATCTTATTAAAATTTACGATGGAACTAGCGAGCCTTACGCGCAGAGCTTTATCGTTACCAGTGGCTGGGGAGCTACCAGGGTACGTACACAAATATCAGCCCTGTATGTTCAGGCTACTACTGCAGGCTACTACACCTACCTCCTGCATTTAATCAATTTATCCTTAATTCTTTTAGTTTTCTATTCCTTGCCAGTTCGATTTGAGATTATGTTAAATTTTGCTTCACCGACTTAATTTATCTCTTTTCGCTTGCACAGAATGTGTCAGGTATAAAATTTGTTAAATACTATTTTCGGATTTTACCTGCAGCAGTTCACTTACCGCGTCATTGTTTGTTTGGTAGCTCATAACACAAGGATTTAGTTCCTTACTTCAAGACCATGACAATCAGTATACCTCTATTGTCTGGTGCATATTTATACGAGTATAATATACCTTTATCCCCCATACCAGGGATCTGACACAGCATTTCGAGACCACACCCCAGACCTCCTGACGGCCAGACTGAAGGTCCGCACGCAGCATTACTGCATAGATGCCTACCAGCTCGTCAATGGTTTCCAGTTCACTGAGGATTTCTTTTGTGCTTCCTTGAGAAACGGCACGCGAGATGCTTGCCTAGTAAGTATTCCAGTAACCAATATTCATGCCAACCAATTTACCTTCATAAAATTTTAGAGTCGATACAATATCCTGCGTGGACAGTAGATATTTTAAATAACAAGGCACAATTCTACTTACTCAGTAATACTCAGTAATAATGCCGTCCCAGACAACAATACGCGCACGAACTTGACGACTTTTATTTTTTTTAAGTAAGAAAGTAGCTATGTATTGCCAAATGATTAAACGATCAAATTTGACGCCAGTTCGACGCCGGCGCCCCGGCTGTCCAGCAGAACCGCCTCATGGGCATCATGAGCTTCGGGCCTGAGCGCTGCGGCCATGAGTACCAGCCAGCTGTTTACATCAAGGCTTTCTACTTCAAGTACTGCACTTATTTTACTATGAAAAACATCTTAAATCAGATACGTTAGAAAGACCCATTGATTAGAAATGTAAATTTGTATAATTTTTGACTAAATATACATAGAAAAAGCCAGTGTAAATCGTACGTTTGGTTCCTTATACTGACTTTTATCACTGTGTTTGTACAGTTGCAGACGAAGCATATAGAAAAATATGGTAAAGAAAGTACCACACAGTTTGATTATCAACTACTTACTGTGTAAAATTTAGAAGACAATGGAAAAATACCCCATTACAACTGCCAAGAAAGTCAATGTGTGTCATGTAACTTTAACACGATTACGACACTCAATAGAAACATCCGCTAGAGAGGAACTATCAGCTCAAGTTTCAACACAAGATTAATATTTCGTTCTAAATTACAATTTTCAACAGAGACTTCGTAAAATCGACGATAGCGTCATACAAGACGACAGCGGACCTGATCGAAGCCATGCAGGAGGCCGACCCTGTGGTACAGCCCCACATTCAGCCCTTGCCAGAGGTGGCCGAGGGCTACCAGGGCGGTCCCGGAGGGGTAGAAGACGTCACGCAGCCCGACTACAGACACGATTAAACTTTTCACAAATTGGCCTGCTGTTCATTTAATGTTCCTTCATCTCTTCTCTTATTAACCGGTCAGCAATGTATAAGGATATTTATCCCTAATAACAATTATATTTCTTGTGCCTCATTTTGTTGGGCTGGGTAAAAAAAGCATTCTTAGGCCAAATCTCCTGCGGTAAGTTTTTTTGATGCAGAGCATGAACTACCTCACAAATTTTGTCATCTGATGCAGTGGGTAATATGTTTTTTTCAAATTTTTGCATTAGACTTAGTCTTTGTAATATGAAGAACATTTATTATTTTTTTAATTATGATTTTTATTTTGTACCTATATAGTAAAGTTGTACTTTAAGATTACGTTGATTAAGGGGTGTTAGTAAACTCTGTATCAAAAAATCTGATTGACCTACGATAGAGCAAAAAACAAACATCGTTGATCTATACAAGTAACATCAATCGTTAGGATCAGTATCGGAACGATTTTCCCGAACGATAAAATACCTTGTTTAATAAATAATTCTGTAAAAATGTAACCAGTTCTGCTAAAAAGGATATCTGCACCTGCAGTTTCTACTTAGGTGCGCGTTCCCAATAGTGAAGACTTCACTGAGGACAATACTTCACTTTACTATACAGGGTTACATTGCAAAGGGGTGCCAAATCTTTAGTAGCTCAAAATCAGTAACTTAATCGAAAGTGAAACGTGATTTTTTTAAATGCAAAGAACATTTTAAAAAATCACATTTTATTAATCCTATCCGCTGTTAAAATTCGTACGCGTGGATAATTTAACTTATTCATGAAAAAATTGCACCTACGCCTCTGATGAATGACCGCGTGGCTTTTGTAGTCTCTCTATTGACTTTATTTTCGGATATTTTAAAGTTTTTTTTTTCGTAGCATATGATTATTAAAAATACTTCTTTATATTGGTTCCTATATCTTATTTTTTAAATTTGGCACTACTTTGCAATGATCCTGTATAATAGCAATAAAATACTAAAAAAATATAGTAAACATTATTAATGCTTCTTAATTGTATAACTATAATGATGTGCTCGATGCTATAATACTTTTCAACCATCCAAAACAAGATTGCTTTATCTTTACTGATAATTAAATCTATGTAAGATTGGTCTAACTTTAAACTAGTCATTGTTTTATTGAATTTTATTATGTTTAGAATGATGAAATAAATACCAAAATGATCTTAACTGTAAAAAATGAAATAGATTGGAAATTACTTAGCACAATTACACAAACTAACAAACAATAAGTTCACTTAAAGAAGTCTGTAGGTAAGTACTTAGGTAATACCTTATGTAATATCGTTACTTAGGGCCCACTAACTTAAATATTGTCCCGCAGCAGGGCTAGGATAAGAAAAATAGGGACGTCTTTATTTTCAGAAAAAAAAGAAACTCTAAGAATGCAATGTTTCAAACTGATATTAGCAAAAATATTTTTCGTTATTGTATCTCAAAACGTTAATTAGCGTAAATATTTCAATAACCATTACAATTTTATTGTTTTCATAAATTATGGTAATCCTTTTAAAACACCGTTCCATAATAATAAAGTCGCAATATTATTCTGTATTCTGTCTGCCGTTAATGGTGTAACTGTAGCCACTAAGATAGAGATGTCACGTGACTTTTCGTAGTGTGTTTTGTCGTGAAAACGTTGATCGAAGTTAAATTTAGTGGTCCTTTAAAATAACGACCTACGTGCACAATAATGTCATTACGTCCTTTGAGAATAAGAGTCAAGTTGGTATTTTTTTTTATTCCTACTTAGAAATTTGTATCCAAGTTATGAAGGGTAAGCATTCAAGCATCCTAAGAACACATTATAGGTACATAGAGGTGGAAGAAAGTCTAGTCTCCTGGATTCCTGCATTTCTAAAGTAAGGATCAGAAGTTGTGATAAAAATTGTTATGAAAGTTATAAATAAATCTCCAATTGGAAGTAATGGGATTGTAAATTATAATAAGTATTTTTTTTGTCATTGAGATTTAGGATGTAGTAAAATTTTTTATCATCAAGGCGAAATGACAGCTGGAATGTTGTTACACGGAATTTCAGTTCGATCGAAGCATAGTTGTCGTGAATGATTCATTTCATATCTAAAATTAAATAATAAATCATCTAAATTATCAGGTAAATAGACGGCAAATAAGCACTTAGCTAGACAATAATAATTTATTCCCTGTTCTACCTCTTGATTTATGTTCCATAAACAAAACCCATTGACAAAGCAGCATTCGTTTATTTTGTCACAACACCATAATGGTTTTGCCGTTATCAAAGCATCTTATATTAATTAAACACAAGTCATAAGGTTGAAATTCTTGTGAAATCCCATATCTTCGGCGTACGATGACCTTGGTCAGCATTTGTTTGACCAAAATAACATAGCAGTCTTTAAGACCTAACGTCATGATATTTTCGACTCTAAAACCGTTTAAATACGGGCTTAAGAAGTCGAATGCGAACTGTAATGTTTAATGTTGTCGGCATACGTAACTGTTTGAAGAAGTATGAAGTTATACACACATTTACTAACTTGTGTTCGTATTATGTACCTATTGTCAGTAGGAAATCGGTGGTTGAGAACGTAGCGTGGCGTTTTGGTTGCCCAATTTGCGAATGAAAAGTGAAAATCTTGGAAACGATGACTTAAAACATTTGTAAAAGTTGATATTACATAATGTGGCTGCAGAAAAGTGGATTCCTATCAAAGTGTTAAAGAGTTGGCGTGAGAAATAACCTCAAAGTTTAAAGTTTTTAAAATTTGTATTCTAATCACGACGTGAATTTTGTGCAGCCAAGATATTGGTATTCCGTGACCGACATGGATGGAACTGCACGAAAAGGCAAAGGCAATGCCCGGAAACAAGTTCTAACTGCGTTATTAGGTGAGTATAGAACGTGAAGAATTTAAAAAATGCAGACTTTATTTTACAAATACATACTCAATACTTATCACTAAAACTTTCAATTCAATTTTACAAAATGGTTTTATAACATTCATGATAAAGTTATTATTTTAACGAATATTACTAATTTTATGTAAAATTACATTAAAACCAATTTTAGAAAATTCATTTACGCTCATTTTACGACCGGTAACGGCAAAAAAAAAAATTTTTTTGTCCACATAGTAGATACAAATAAATCAATACCATGTACTGAATAAAGCACTCTTGACGGTTAAAATGTGTACGTTAACGTATCTTATTACATCCTACTTACTCAGTTTTTTTTATATTCTAAATTCATTAAATTAATTCTGGTAAAGGTTGCATGAAGCCGCTGGATGCAGGCCACTTCCAACCGGCCAATCCGGAGGTCACTGGGGGAGGCCTATGTTCAGCACGTCTACGCCCTATGGCTAAAATGATGTAAACATTAAACAACCCCTAATAATGTAATAGATAGAAACAAGGCAAACAAATCTTATTGCAGACGGAGGCATACAAATAATGATTTTAAACTCTAAATACTTATTCCGTGTAAAGCTGTTTTATAGATTTATGGAACGCAATTTTTTTTCTTGTCTTCCGCCATTTTGTATTTTATTGACGCTATTTTGGTTTTACAAAAACATAACCTAACCTATAATATTGCACAGTTTTAACGATCATTATCTATAGTTGTCCTCTACTTAAAAGTTTCCTGGAAGAGATCGCTATACACCCATCTATAGTCCAACCACTTATCTGAAGTATCTTTTTCTTTCTGTAAAAATCATGTAATTACTTTATATGACAAATACATGACAACCCTTCGATAACGAACGATACGATAAACGGTAAATCACGTGACACTAATACTATTGTCACATGGTTTTCCGGTCGACAAATTTTTATGGAACGGTGCTAAATCGGGGGCAGATACCTACGCTTGTAAAATATATCCCGGTATTCCCAGTCTTTCTGTAGGGTAAAAAAGCTTCGTTATAAGAAAAAACCCATTGTAGTCATCCAGTGATTTGCTATTACAGAATTAGATTCGACGAATTGCTGAAGCAATAAGATACGAATCGTGAGATCATCACTTACTAAACAGTGGTGAAGTGGTCACATACCCATACATAGTGGTCATATACTGCAAAATTTTCAGGAGTGACTCAGAATCAGTAACATAAATTGATCTACAAAAACATTTTTTTTTTTTTTTTAAACTGGTCAACTTGACAAACATTGCTTTGATCCTATGGTAAGTAGCTATTTAAAGCACTCGTGTTACAGAAATCAGAAACAACGACGGTACCACATAATTATAGCTATCTTCTGTATTTTTTTTTTTAATAACCGACTTCAAATACACTAAAAAGCTAAAAGTGCCACCGCCAGCCGTGGAGTCTTTGAATATGGTTGTTTGCACCGACTCCAAAAATAACTGTTTGGTATGATTGTTTAAAAGTTATTTTTAGCTTTTTAGTGTTTTTGAAGTCTGTAATTTTTTTTTATAAAAATTTGTTTTATTTGTCTGTTTTTTAGTGTATTTTTCCACTCTAAATGGCGATCTGTCATGTAATTACATTACTTCCCATGACGATTCAAATAAGTCCAAACACGGCTATGATACATTGTTTTATCACAGAGTTCCGGTGCATACCTTCCGTCTTCTTCATCAGATCAGTTTGATGGTACCATTCTCACCAGAATTATTTATTAAATTTGATTTGTCGACTATGGCAAGCCTTAACTGTCTTAATGAAAATATCTTATCGCTACTCGTGGAAGACTATTGTGGCCAACTATGGTCTCTTTTATCAGTTCCACCTCAGCAAATGATACTTTCTGAATGCAAATGCTTGACTTGTTAAATATACTAAAATCGCTATATGTATACCTACCTATAATATTTTAGGAGTTCCCTCAATTCCTCATGGATCCCATTATCGGAATTGAATTTTGAAAAAAATGGGACCAATCTGGAGGTGGTCAAATCGGTTAATTAATGGCGAAGTTCTGAGGTAATACTTTAAAAAAAAAACACAACCGAATTGAGGACCTCCTCCTTTTTGTAAAGTCGGTTAAAAAATAGAACTCGTGGAAAATTTACGATAAGTCAATTAAATTGCATATGTACACTGCATAATTTCTTTGTCAGAGCGGCGTCGGTTGAATACTATCAAATTCCAAAAATACGAAGTTAATTTTATTAAGTCATGTTTTTATATTAATCTTTGTTATTTCTAAAATTTGCCACTTTCTTGCAAATTACCTGCTCGTAAGTCGAATTACCAATTGTTATGATCTCAAAATAAGTATTAACATACTGGTATTATGAGGCACATAATACCAGGCACACAAAATAAAAACGTTTCCTTAATTGATCCGAACATTATTAAGTGCTTTTAAGCTCACAACGCACTATCTAAGGCAAAGCAAAGCTGCATACCAGCGCGCCTTACCGCACCCCCAAGCATGGTTGCCAGACACAGGCTTATTATTTTCGGGACAATTCCTGTAATAAACAAACTTACAACAAAACAAATACACCTCCATAAGGCTTAGGTAAACTTTGGTAGAAACAAACAAAAGAAACTAAATAAAAAAATCATTTACAGACAAACAAACTAGATAAGTAAGCGGAGCGTAGCGTATCATTCCTGTTCTGTGGTAACAGATGCAGCATTGATAAAAACTGTCATAGTCATGTTTTATTTGATAGTACTTTCTGCCCTCGACTTGGTCTGTGTAGACTTCAGAATTAAGCCAAAGAGGAAATAATAGTCATCGTACAGAAAAAAGGTATTCTATGCAATAAGCTACATCGTAATGTGTGCTAAGTTTTGCTTACTCCATTCAGCCGTCAAATCGCAATTGAGTAGGTAATTACCTACTCAATTGCTTAAGCAATCGCATACCTAGATAAAGAGTTCGAACAACTTTAAATACACGGGTCTCTTTGGAGTAATGTAGTATAAGATCATATTAAAGAGTAGCACAACTCATGTACACAGGTGTCTTTGGAGAACGTAGGTTCCCGTAATCGCAAAAACTCGAGTTTGTATTATTTCGAGATGTGCCACTCTTTGTCTAGACAAAGAGTGGCACAACTCGAAATACACCTAGGGTGTGCGAAGTATCCAATTTAAAATCATTCACATTTATGATATTAGTTGGATGACTTACCAAGCCTCGCATAACTGTTTGATTCGCCAATTTCGGGACACCTGTAACTAATCCTTTAATGTTTCATTAAGGATCCCCGATCCACATTACACTGTAATTTCCTTGTTTTGACACCGAAGCCGACGCCTGTATATAAACGATTAGCAATACGAGCACAATCCGATTATTTTACACAACAATTCCACTGTTCACTTACTTATTTTCTTCACTCAAATTACATCAAGCTACTTCTTTATTTTTCTTCTTCTTAATCGTTTTGTACCTTAGGGCTGAGAGTCAAGATTATTTTTGAATGAATCACACATAACGACTTTCATGACAAATTAAGTGGTTTGTCATTACCTTCTCAATTCAAGTTATTTCACTGGCAATCCTAACTGAACACAAAACGGTCGAAGGTCTGCAGCATGCAGCTGCATCTTCAGACTTTATACAAGTTCTACCCTTACCAGGTAATTGGTATGATTGTTTGTTAGTAAAATGATAGGTACCTCGCTAGGCGGTGCAAATACGCAAGCACACGGTTTCGCTGGCTATCCGATAGGCATTTTACATTCTCGTATCCACTTCACTAGAGGTAGCCACTAAGGTTAACGTAGCATTGGGCTGGTCACATTTGCCAAAGAACCGATAACAACTGGGGTAGACGTCTTCTTGAATGGAGACCGCGACTTAGCGAACGCAGAAAACGCCTTCCAACAAGGTAGGAGATGATATAACCTACGCAAAAGCAAAGCAGTGGAAAAGAATAGCAAGCTGATTATAATGATGATGAAAACTTACTAGGAGACAAACGCGACGTTGTCAATGTTGTCCGACGTCGCCAGACATCTTGTCTCCTCTCCATACCGGCACTATTAGGTATTATTGACCTTATGTTTTTGCAGCAACAATCCCAACCTTCACCTACGGCATCCAGATCGGTTGGCTCTCGCCTATGGGCCCGCTCCTCAAATCCGCCGATTCGCCTGCGCAGGCGCCGCTGCGCGACGGTGACATCTCGTGGATGGCGGCCGCACTCCCGCTGGCAGCGATCTGCGGTATACCATTCTTCAGCTACGGCTCCGACAGGTTTGGAAGGAAGATCTGTGTGATTGCTGTCTCTTTGCTGTCTTGTGTAAGTTTTTTTGCGATATTTATTATGTCGTATCGTATAAATAAATAAATAAATTTAACAATACACCAATTATCTAGCCCTAAACTAAGCAATGGTTGTATTATGGTGACTAGATACCGTTATTTATCTGTATAAACATACATAAATACGTTTACGTACTATGTTAACCACTATGTCATCATATATTTATTACCCTTCCACTTCGCCATATAGGTATGTATATCTCCAACAATAATAATTCTAACCAGTAACCATGATTTCATATAGCAGTAATAATTTAGCAGCAAACTTGTAATGCTTTTATGGTTCCGTCCCTCAAAATGAAAAAAGAAACCCTTATAGGATCACTTCTTTGTGGGCTGTCTGTTTGTTTGTCAAACCCGTTTTGGTAGGTTACTCAAGTCGGCAATTCCTTAGAGTTGTAAAAAATTCAAACTTCTAAGTCAACACAATCAAATTTATGCTGCCGTTTATGCCGTATATTTTGACACTCGCAAGGGAATCAAAACCTTTAGGGTACCCGTTATCTTAGAATCTTGAAAAGGAGAAAGAGATGTCTTATAGCAGAAGTAAAGGGGACAATCTGAAAACCGTAAACGTGTAGTTACTAAAAAACTTACTTAATAAAAAAAACGATTTTCATGATGGACGAGTTATTTAGGTACCTACATACCACAGTACGAGTATTATAACTAGTGCGCGAGTCTGACTCTCTTAGCAATTTTTTTCTACTTATTAGAGCTAATGTAAAAACAATAACTACTTACGCAGAACTGATTACAGAGCTTGTTAATTACCATAATACAATAATTACTTTAATAACCATTTAGTTTACTTTTGAAACAAGTGAACAAGATAGGTAGGTACATAAATATTTTATTTTACTTGCAGGCAGGCCTTTATTAAACTTTAATTCTTCAGATATCCTGGACGCTTAAGCTCTCAAAAGTGACGGTCCCATCGCTCATAGCAGCTCGAATCATCGCCGGCCTAGCCGCCGGCGGGTGCTTCGTGGTCGTGCCAGTATACGTCAAAGAGATATCCGAAGACTCATGGCGGGGGGCGCTGGCATCGCTCACGATGACAGTCTGCAAGTTGGGAGTTATCTTCGTGTACGCTGTAGGCATGCTGCTCTCCTACTCAGCAAATCAAGCGGTGTACTTGGCACTGGCTGCAGCGCACGTCGTGGTTTTCTGTTTTATGCCAGAATCGCCAAATTATCTGCTCAAGATTGGCAGAGACGAGGTAAATAATAGACCCTAAGCTTACTGATGGTGTTTGGTTTTTCCATTTTCATTTGCATTACGAAATACTTAAGTTTAAGCATTTTTCGAGTTTATCAGAGAACCGTTTTTTATCTTAATGTTATTTACTGGAACTGGACCAAAACTAGACTTTGTTGATAAAAACCAATAAAACTAATTTATTTCTGTAAATAATATTTTTGCCTTTGACTTAATGAAGTAATTTCGAGTTTTTTTAACTATATTACCTACCTAATACTTGTTTTTTTTTAATAAACACGAATAATATCACATTAGTCAATGTTGGTGGTTCTACTAATCAAGTTTAGATTTTCTTCTACACGTTATTTATCTACTTACCACATTTAAATAAGTAGGTACAACACAAGTAAGTATTTAGCAAGCATCGCATAATTTAACTGTGAGCAATTGCACATACCTACTGCTTGTTATCTCATGGAAATCTGCGAAGCAAACATTTCTATTAATAGGATTATCGGCTTTATTTCGCGTTGTTTACAATTTGGTAAGCATTTACCACATCAACAGTCATAATTGTATTCCAGGTAGTAAGTAGGTATTTACCTAATGGATTAATGCGTCTTCTAAGAAAGTAACAGGTTTTTCTGTTGATTACAATGCGCAATGTAGGATAGAATTAAAATATGTCACCATCAAGTCTAAACTAACTAAGGTAATAAAGAAAACGATTCAGTTTTGTTTATTGACCATAAAACATACGTTTCCCTAGCACAAAGCTTACATTTTAAATTGTAGCAGTTATTTATGTACATAACTGAATTATTTTATCATTTTATCTACACCTAATGGCGTAGTAGGGTAATAATAACAAGCAAAAGTCTTGAACTCATGTTTTTGCCCAGAAAGCCGCAAAAACTATCAGTTGGCTGAGGAGTGTCAATCGCAAAAGCAAGGTCGTCAACGAGGAGCTGGCCAAGCTTCGCGAGGAGCAGAGGCAATATGAGGAGATGCCCAG
This sequence comes from Anania hortulata, assembly GCA_963576865.1. Classification (NCBI taxonomy): domain Eukaryota; kingdom Metazoa; phylum Arthropoda; class Insecta; order Lepidoptera; family Crambidae; genus Anania; species Anania hortulata. The sequence continues at coordinate 6,248,914 of OY756410.1, forward strand.
AGTCACGCTGCAGAGTATTGGTAAAGTACGTCCACCATAATATTACCAGACAATCATCATCATCATCATTTCACATAGGCCTATCCCCTTTGATTTCCGGATTGGCCGGTTGCATCCAGCGTCTTCCTGCGACCCTTATTACTAGGTCTTACCCTTACCACTTTGTTAGTGGACGTCCTACGCTGCGCTTGCCGGTACGCGGCCTCCATTCTAGAACCTTTCTGCCCCATCGGCCGTCAGTTCTACGTGCTATGTGCCCCGCCCACTGCCACTTCAGCTTGCTAACCCGTTGGGCTATGTCAGCGACTTTTGTTCGTTTACGGATCTTCTCATTTCTGATTCGATCTCTTCGTACCAGACAATACTAACATTTATTGCTAAGCGTCAAGCAAGATGCAACTGCCCTATGTTATGAGGCGGAAGTGCCTTACCATATACCACTACCGAATGCGTTAGGTACGCATGCCACTACACTTACCTACTGCAGTTTAGCATTCGTCTTCTTTCATGTCAATGGCATTAACCATATACCCGACCAAACTTGGTAAACTCGATTGCGTCATTCGTCGCCATGAATATTTAGACCCACCCCTGTGCAGGTCTTAGGGCACAGGGGGTGGCCCAGAATCTGAGGGTCCACGCCGCAGTCACACGCGCTGTGTACCCTTTCTGTCAACCCACACCTTACAAGGTTTTGTCTGCAGAGGGCAACCTCTGAACAGAGTCGAGAGTTTTTAGTAAGGATGTAGGTAGATAGTGGGAGGAGGATGGTTTGAAAGACCAGAGTTTAACTCTAGCGTGTGCAGAATCTCGTACTGCCTCAGGACGCTTTTGACTTGTGGCTTCTCAGGCTTGCCTATGCCGCGGCGTGTAGTACCCAATTAGCCATGGAGGGGGTACCGAGTTTCGCGTCGGTTTCTTGCTTCGCCTTCTCGATCGTGCAGGCGACTTCCAGACGAACCTTAGTAGACTCTATCCCTAGAAGCGAATAAAGCTTCTGCAGCGATGTAAGAGACAATGCGGCAGTTCCCTGAACCAGCTTCTTAAATTGGCTCGTACTTTTTTAACAGCCATGTCATAATCGGAATGCTTGCTATGCCCATAGAGTACATTTGTATATTGGAAGATTTGTATTTGGCTATGCCCAGACACGGCTAGTGTACAATGAATAGACATTAGGAATTCCCGATGATGTCACATGAGACATTATATCATAGATCACCCCGAGGTTATCTAAGCAATAAATTACCGTTGTAACGTCATGTCGTTGAAGAATCCCTAACATAAAAAATCAAGACAAAAGTCTGGTAGTTTCAAGACTTATCTTTTGATGTCAATATTTTGGGAGTTGGTAATTCAGATCTGCCTAATAAAGTTAATTTGGCTACATTTACCTACCTACGCGACGCGGTTGCATAGCAGCCGAGTTTTGTATAAGTTAATGCACATCAAACGTGGTAATAGCGATAATACTTAGTATATTTTATTTGTATATCACATAATTAAATTTTGCTGAATATTTCTTCCATATCCATCATTTAAATATAATTAAAAAATCGATGAGCACACTATGAGCAATGAGCTTAATATATAGGGTGTACAAAAGAGTAGGGCACCCCTTAAAACCATTACTTCCTAATTATCAGCTGATTACTTATATACATATACAACAACATTTACTAAGGAACATCTAAGTAAGTAAATCGTTAAAAGATATATGCTCTATTATCCTTATAATAATAAGGTAGCGCGTTAGTTTGGTACTTAGTAAGCATCTGAATATGTTTTCACGGTTCCGATGTTGACCGCGTAAAAAATGAATAAATATAAATAGATAAACTTATACATTTGTTAGGAAAAATATTTGTACAATTGTGTTGTTGTTGCTTTATAGTTTTATTCGTAATAAGAAGCATATATTGCTTTGTTTTGCTTCTTAAATAAATTAAGTTTTTTTTTTTGTATGGTCAAGGAAAACAGGAAGTGGTCGGTCAGTTTCGTAATTTGTTGGTCCTAAAACTTTACAGGACCATTTTTTAGTTTACAAGGTAAAAAAAGTAAGTGGTTTGTTTGGGCCATACTCTACCACGCAGATCGGTGTAGGGAGAAAGGCCAGTAACTAACCTTACTGTCAGATGTAATCATGATTACATCTGTCAGGCGATGGCTTAGCATGACTAGGCTTCACGGTTAGTATAAAGCGAAATTAGCCGTGGCCAACTTTTAACGTTTCTTCCAAAGCATCTCGGGATGCAGTTGATAAATCTTGTTAAAAACTTTGCACACTTGCAATAACAGTAACCTCTTCTACAGTGAAAGACAAAGCGACGTTCTCGGCGCTCCGCATGACGCTCACGCTCATGGCTATGCAGACCCTATCTGGGTGCTTCGCCCTGATGAACTTTGCCGCGGACGTGTTTAGCCGCGCGGGCACCCACTGGAGCCCTAACACGCTGGCTCTGTTCATGGGCTCCCTGCAGTTGGCTGGATCGTTCTTTACTACAATGTCTATTGAGAAATTTGGGAGAAAAGTGAGTAGAAATATAAAAAATTACCGGCCAAGTGCGTGTTAGACTAACGCAGCGATGGTTTTGTAAAAACTTGTAGATAATATGTGTACACAAGAATGGAGTCTCGATTTTTTTTTCGTATTTTCCGAGTTTGTGCAAAGAAAACAAAACATATGTCATGTAGTCACATCAAAGTTTTTTTTTTGACTACTTACAAATTTTTGGTTTTTGGACTCTGTCCTTCATTATAAAATATTGCTTATTGCCAAATTTTATGATTTTAGAACAACTAGAAGTACTCTACAATTTTTTTTATAGGATTCCCTTTCCTTGCGGTTAAAATATGTGGCATAACCACTAGATAGTATCTTTTGAATGCTTAGATGTTTGATTTTTTCACAGTGCAAGCAGACCTGAGTACCTATTTGATAGTAATTTCAATTTGATACCTTCACGCTTTCATGATAAAAAGGGTCTTGACAGACAGACAGAAAAACAACGAAGTGATTTTTTAAGGGTTTCTTTTTTCCTTTTGAGGAACGGAACACCTCAAATTTTTCTATCGATCTTGTAGATACAGTTCTTGCATTTTTACAGCAATCATAATGATTTTAATTAGTTGGTTTTTCTAGACTGGCAAAAAATTTAAACAAACATTGCGTCATTTTCAATTAGCATTTTATGTAAGTAGTTAAAATAAAAATAAAACAGGTTAAATATTAAAATTATGATCAGATAGCCCAAAAAAATAAGGTTAATTATATTAACTTTGTGGTTATTTTACAAAAATGTTAGCATTGTGATCTACAATTGGATGCAAGAGGATTGTGAATCACCTATCTTGTAAAATTAGTTAGGTACGTACGGTGAGATCAATCCTTTGTTTACATCTCTCTCCCTCGGGAAAATAAAGTTGACTTTAAGTTAGACGTGAACTGTACTAATAATATATTTAATTAAACATTATTTGCAGTATCCCCTAGCGTGCAGTTCCTTGGTAGTGTCAATCTGCATGGCGACCCTGGCAACAGGATTCCTGGTCAGCACTAAGTCCGTCCCCTGGCTGCCCGTGGTGGCCGTTTGCGTATGCATCCTGGCTTATGGAGCTGGGCTTGCACCGGTGCCTATGGTCATCATGGCGGAAGTCTTCACCTTCCAGGTATAATGGCTATATTTTCTACTAGTTATGTCCGTATCTTTGCCCGAGTGGAATACGGCATGTCAACCCCCTATTTTACTCCCCTAGGAGGTGGATTAAAAATAGTAGCTTATCCTATGTACCCTCTATTCTTAACTTTTTTCGTATTAAATTTCATCAAAATCTGTAGAGTTTTCGTGACAAAAAGTAGTCTATACCCTTCTCCAAGGTCCAATCTATCTCTTTATTTAAAATCATCAAAATTCGTTCATCAGCTTAGGTGTGAAAACGTAACAGTCAGAGTTACTTTTGCAGTGCCAATTTTTCAATAGCCAGATAACTTTTATTTGAAGAATAAGTTTGACATGTTGACAGTTTTCGTATAGAAAATGTGTCAAAACGGCAATTTAATTCGTTAGATTAAAATTATAAGTGCTAATGGATTAGAGTTGATAGCACCTAAATTATTTTTCTTTATGTAGGTAAACATCAACTGTAATTCTTCGTGTGATGCACAATAAAGACTATCTATCTATCTACAAGACTTAGGGCGGATTTTTCAATCGCCAGATAACTTTAATCAACGAATAAAATTAACGTTTTGACACAATTTCTATACGAAAACTGTCAAATTAATGTCAAACTTATTCTTCAAATAAAAGTTATCTGACTATTGAAAAGTAAAATAATATGTGTTTGTGGCGTTTCTGAACGCACACAATTTCGCGCCAAAAAAGGAAACTGTCACTTTTGACAAGACAGGATTTCGTCTAACTAAAAACTGATGTTTTTGCTGTTGGTTGCTTTTTCGCATTTTACTGTTTTGTAACTATTGCTTACTGCAAAGTAAATTTACATAAACCTCAAAGAACTGCCATTCATTGATTGGGGACACCATCGGGAGGGGATCCCCGACATATACCAAAGAATCCCAAAGTGGTGACCTGACATTGTATTGCATCTACACGCCGAGAGTTACAACAATCTCGCCTACACGCATTGCCAAGATTGTGTCCCCCGCATCTACAAAGACGAATCACAACTATACGTATCCGCTGCAGCATTTGTTTGTGTGAAAACCGGCGTCCGCGAGTCGACATTGTCACCGCGGATCTCTTGCCAAACAACGCTCTGCTGATTAACAGTACATCGTCGTGCCTGTCGTACTCAACGAATAGCAAACAGCAACCGTGCTTCGGGAACAGCCTCACTCTAAACCCACAACAAGCAGCATCAGAAACAGCATCCCAGCCGTCGAGCAACCTTTCCACGAGCTCCCACAACGCTTAAATACCTCAAAGTGAACTTCTCTGTGACATTAGTGTGCTAATCTCAATAAACTTTCTACACAATAGCATAGGTTTACTAGCATAGAATAACATAATTTAAAATTATAATTTTTGCAAAACTAACCTGCGAACGCCCTTCCCCACGGAGTAACTTTGGTAAGTTTTTTCAAATTATCCTGATCTGCCAGAGGTTAACAACTAAAACCCACTTTGTTTTATTTATCAGAAACAATATTTTGACATAATTTTTAAAGATTTTAAGTTTTCAAAATTTAACTTTAAAATATATTTTTTTTATTTCTCTTTGTCAATTAATTTGAATATATTTCATACTTAATGGCCATGGCTGATGAAGAGCTTCAAACTCGTTTAAGACAGCTGGAGCAGGAGAATGCAGCACTCCACCAGCGACTGGCTCAGACAGGTTCTGCTACTGAACCAAAACCAACACCAGCAGTGTCTAGGGTAGCAGTGAAGTTACCACCGTTCTGGTCTGACCGTCCTGCTATATGGTTCTCACAAGTGGAAGCACAATTTGACATTGCGGGTATAACAGTAGACTCAACAAAATTCAACTATGTCATTTCACAGCTAGATCAGCGTCTAGCCCTCGAAGTAGAGGACATTATTACAAACCCTCCTCCTGCTGAGGAAAAATATATCAAGCTCAAAGTAGAACTCATACGTCGTCTATCCATGTCTGAAGAACAGAGGGTACGTCAGCTGATTAGTGAAGAAGAACTTGGAGATAGACGACCGTCTCAGTTCCTCCGACATCTTCGCTCATTAGCTGGCGCCGCCCTGTCGGATGACAACATTCTTCGACAGTTATGGATGCGTCGTCTCCCAACCCCAGTCCAAGCCATACTAGCATCTCAGGCTGAACTTTCACTAGACAAACTTGCGGACCTTGCCGACAAGGTGAGTGAAATCACTACTCCGCACCAAGTATACTCTTGTACCACCCCGCCGGCACCTCCATCCGTCTTGGACAAACTGGTAACTCAGGTCGAGGAACTCCGGTTACAGGTAGCATCTCTTTCTACCTCACATCAACGTGGACGCTCGCGCAACCGTGGCAACAACCGACAATCTCGCGACGGAACACCCTCTAAACTATGTTGGTACCATAAAAAATTTAACAATAAAGCCACTAAATGCACTGCACCTTGCAACTGGCAGGGAAAGGAAAACGACAAAGACAGTCAGTAGTGGCGGCCGCTGATTGTTCCCTATCCGGCCGCCGACTTTTTATAACAGACCAGAAATCGAAATGCCAGTACTTAATAGATACTGGCTCCGACCTCTGCTGTTTCCCCCGGCGTCTAGCTAAAGACCATCGCACCATCACTAACTACACACTTAGTGCTGCTAATGGAAGTTCTATTAATACATACGGCACTATATCCATACATCTTAACCTGGGGCTTCGCCGAGACTTCCATTGGAATTTCGTTGTAGCTGATGTGGCTACTCCAATAATTGGATCGGACTTTTTAAGCTATTACAATCTGCTTCCCGACTGTCGTCATAAGCGCCTCATTGACGGTAAGACTGGTCTATCTGCAACAGCTTCAATAGCCCCGTCAGAGCAACATAGCGTCAAGGCCGTAGTCATTGGCAACTCAACTTTCGCACAAGTGCTTGCTGAGTTCCCTACTATCACCCGACCCCCCGGCCAGCCACAGATCATTAAGCACAGCACAGTCCACCATATCCAGACCACACCTGGACCGCCCGTCTCTTGTCGCCCTCGCCGTTTGGCACCGCAAAAGCTGATCGCTGCCAAAAAAGAGTTTGAGGACATGGTGAGGATTGGTACAGCTAGACCGTCCAAGAGTGCCTGGTCGTCTCCATTACACCTGGCAATAAAAAAAGATCACTCCTGGCGTCCATGCGGCGATTACCGCGCCCTGAATGCAAGGACAGTTCCGGATCGCTACCCGGTCCGGCACATAGGGGACGTCTGTTACAACATTGTTGGCTGCACCATATTCAGCACTCTCGACCTCGTAAAAGCCTACCAACAGGTTCCTGTGGCTACTGACGACATATGCAAAACCGCCATCATCACCCCCTTCGGCCTCTATGAATTCCCGTTTATGACATTTGGTCTCAGAAACGCAGGACAGACCTTCCAACGATTCATAGACGAGGTCGTTGCGGGGCTTGATTTCTGCTTTGCATACGTGGACGATATTCTGGTCTATTCCAGAAGTGCGTCTCAGCACGCTGAACACCTGCGAATCCTTTTTCAACGATTGCAGGATTACGGTGTGGTCGTAAATCCCTCCAAATGTGTGCTTGGTGCCAGTGAGGTTGTATTCTTGGGCTATCAAATCAGCGCCGATGGGACCCGCCCTCCTACAGACCGCGTCCAACCCCTGCTGGACTTCCCTCCACCTAAAACAGTCCAGGGTGTGCGCCGCTTTCTCGGCATGATAAACTTTTACCGTCGTTTTATCCCACATGCTGCACAGTTCCAGGCTCCCTTGATCAATGCTTTAGTTGCTACCAATGGTAAGGTGCTAAACCGTTCCTATGGACACCTGAGCTCCTAAAGCAGTTCGAGGCCTGTAAGACCAGCCTATCCAACGCTACGCTGCTGCAACACCCAGTAAGTGACGCACCCCTTGCGCTTTTTACTGACGCCTCCAGCGTTCATATTGGCTCTTGCTTGCAACAGCAGGTGAACGAACAATGGTTCCCTCTTGCCTTTTTCAGCAAAAAGCTGACTCCTAAGCAGACCGAGTGGCCTGCCTACTATAGGGAGTTACTGGCAGTGTACGAAAGTGTACAGCATTTCCGGCACATTTTGGAGGTCCAGCACGTGACAATATTCACCGACCACAAGCCATTGTTGTACGCTTTCATACAGCGTCGCGAAAAGCTACCACCATCACAACTTAATCAGCTGTCCTTCATCGGTCAATTTACGACTGACATCCGTTACATCCGTGGCGAGGATAACGTCGTAGCCGATGCAATGTCAAGGATAGAAGCCATTTCTCTTGAACAGGACTACGAGGCACTTGCTAAGTCACAGGAGACCGACCAAGAACTAAATGACCTCCGTCAAGGTATCTCTAGTCTCCAACTCTCTGCGGTCATCATTCCAGGAACGAACACATCTGTGATATGCGACGTATCCACTGGCAAACCTCGACCGTACCTGACTCCTCCATTTCGTCGTGCGGTGTTTAATAAGTTGCACAACTTGTCCCACCCCGGCGTACGAGCCACTACTCGACTTCTGACAGAGCGATATGTTTGGCCATCCATCAGAAAAGACTGTCGTCGCTGGGCTCAAACGTGTGAATCATGCCAGCGAAGTAAGGTGACTCGGCACAACACTGCTCCTCTCGGGTCATTTAACCTACCATCTAGGCGTTTTATGCATGTCCACATCGACATCGTCGGACCTCTGCCTATCTGCACCGATTTCCGTTACTGCCTAACGGCTGTAGACCGCGTATCTAGATGGCCCGAGGCGTGGCCTATGCGGTCCATCACCGCCGAAGAAGTTGCCGACACCTTCACCAGAGAATGGGTTTCCCGTTTTGGCGTGCCGACCGTCATAACAACAGACCAGGGCACTCAATTCGAGTCTGATTTGTTTCGACGATTGATGCAGCAGTTCGCTACCAAGAGAATTAGGACCACAGCGTATCACCCCTGCGCCAACGGCATGATCGAGCGTGTACACCGGCAATTAAAAGCGGCCCTCATGTGCCACGGCGACACTTGGGTGCGGTCTCTTCCATTCGTTTTGCTTGGCATGCGAACCGCCTTTAAGGAAGACATCAAAACGACAGCAGCCGAAATGTTATATGGTGAAAGTCTCCGCTTACCTGGGGAGATGCTCATCCCAGTCAATAATGACCAACAGGAAAACCCGGCAGACCTTGTCGTGCAATTACGACACAAAATGTCAAATGTGCGACCTACTGCTGCTTCTAGACACTGCACACCTTCAGCGTTTATCTTTAAAAACCTATCATCGAGCTCACACGTGTTCTTACGCGACGATACCGTTCGTCGCCCATTACAACCCCCCTACACTGGCCCTTTTGCCGTCATTAGGCGATCGGACGACGGTAAAACACTTACATTACATATCAAAGGCAAGGAGGTTGTAGTGAGCGTTGATCGTGTGAAACCCGCATTTTTAGAAAACGAACCCGACCCTACAGAACCAGTTCGACCAGAACTGCTGTCTCCTGGAGACACATTGTCACCTCAGCCTCCTCATGCTTCTGCTGCTCAAGCTGATAAACAGCCTTACATCACACGATCTGGCCGACATATTCAATTCAATAAAAACAATAAATATTTTTATTTCTGACTAATATAATTACATTATTCGTCTCCGTGGGGGAGTGGTGTGGCGTTTCTGAACGCACACAATTTCGCGCCAAAAAAGGAAACTGTCACTTTTGACAAGACAGGATTTCGTCTAACTAAAAACTGATGTTTTTGCTGTTGGTTGCTTTTTCGCATTTTACTGTTTTGTAACTATTGCTTACTGCAAAGTAAATTTACATAAACCTCAAAGAACTGCCATTCATTGATTGGGGACACCATCGGGAGGGGATCCCCGACATATACCAAAGAATCCCAAATGTTATAGTTATCGCGCTAGTAAATCTGAAATCGAACCCGGAACCTATTGCGTTCTAGGTGAAAAACTGCGCTACTACACCAATCGGGGCGTCCGCTACACCAATTTACGGAGAGGAGCTGTTTTTCATCTCCTCTCCTCCATCCTCCACTACTACTACTCCATCATATTACCTCTTTTCACAGATGCGTGCGCGCATGGCCGGCGCGTCTATGGCCTTCTCATTCTTCTGCAGCTCCATGACTGTGTTGTTCTACACGCCAGTCGCGAACCAGTTCGGCGAATACGTTGTATTTTATACGTTCGCTGCAGTGACCCTGTTCGGCTTCGTGTACACTTTGCTATGGGTGCCAGAGACTAAAGGGAAGAGTTTGCAGCAAATACAGAATAACTGGAAAGAACCGGATCCGGAGTTCGTTTAGTTACTAAACCATTATTTTAAAATTATTATGTACTAAACTTTATGAATAATATTATTTAGTACTAGTAATATAGTTACTATACCTATTATTGTTGAGAAATTTGTATTTAATTCCGGCTAATGTATGTAAGATATGTTGCATGGTAATGAATAATATGAGATTAGACTGAGAATTAGATAATCGATATTTGTGATAAATCTCCTAAAACAGATAGTAATAGTTGTCAGAGAGCATATCGATTTTTTAAATTGACTGCTTTGAATAACGAAAGAGAAAAGGTTTTTTTAAAGCTATGATGCTTAATGCACATCTACCGCATTTGGTTTTGGTTTTTCTGTCTATATATCTAATAGTCCCATGGGTCCATTAGAACCCTAGCACCTCCGTATCATACATATGATTGAAACCAGGACTAGCGAATTACTACGGGGGTTAGATCGGCTGAGCTAGGAAGCTACTGGAACACAGTCGCTCACGGCGGAAATTTGCTGAATTAAGACAATAAAAAAGTAAACGCGACTAGAAAGGTTAATGTTCATTCAGACAGACACGACTACTTATACATTTTAGGTCAGTCAAACTTAGGTTACGTTATTTGCCGTAGGTTTCTATTATGGAGGAGTTACCCTCCATAGTTTCCATGCAATATTCTTTCTAGTTTGTCTATAGGTGCTAATTTCAGAGTCTGATATTTTTTTCTAAGAACAGAAATAGATACTAGAACAAGACTGCAGGGAATCGTACCCAATGTAAATAACAGACACGAATTTTTACAAATCGAATAGCCTTTTTAAAGCAAGGAAAGGAGCAAGCAAGAACATGATACATGAGTATTATTTTGTTATAGATAGGCGAAGGGATTACTCTATCTATGTGATAAATCTACCATAGTTAATATTAAGCGCAGGTGTAATATTTTACATCGATGTTATTTAATTAAGGTATGATATTATGTGGTATGTAATGTATAAAAAACTAAATGGTGGACTGGTTACATTTTTAAACTAAAACTCTATAAAATCACTTAGTACCTAATGGTCTCAAAAATAATTTGGAAATTGGAAAAGCTATAAGCTGCATTTTTCATTTTTCTTTGTTATAAAATATTTATACTTTGATCGATGTGTTTTATTTTACTGTCCAGCGTCCACATAAATTTCAAATCTATTCACTCTTCCAAATCCAGAAAATATCTTTTAACTCCTGCGGACGACTAGATTGTTAAGCTATTCAACATCATTTCAGCCATAGGACGTCCACTGCTGAACATAGGCCTCCCCAAATAACTTCCAGATTGGCCTGTTGGAAGCGGCTTGCATTCAGCTTATCTTTTTGGCCAATGGCTATTGGAGCAGTTATTTCCGGTCAGTCACTGCATGACGCGACGAGGCGCTGCACAGCGCGGCAAAAGAAGTTACGCAGGGACAACGCTATGCACACAACGTGCAGTGCCCAGTGTAGCGTAAATGCCTTTGGACCTTAAAGATGTGCACACAAGGGCGGGTCGCACCGCAAAAATCAGATTTGCACACAAGGGCGAGCCGCACCGACCGCAAAATTTTTCTTGACATCTCTTTTGTATTTTTATGTATCTCATATCTTCATTTAAAAGTATTTTTGCCTGCCCTAGTATGCGCAGCCCTAAGACTACACTATTAGTTTGTCAAAGAAAACGGCTAGATATGAGTTTATTATTTTATTTAATACATAACTACAGAGAATCATCACTGCGCCGACGGAGCCGGCGCCCCATACGTTACTCCAGACGTTTTTGGTAAACTTACAAAACAATTTTAATCGATGGCGTGATTGTAACCAAAACACTTCGTGATAATAATAAGAAATATAGTTACATTATAAATACGAGGACATTTAGTGGTGAAACCAATTGATTTTTGATCTGAGCTAAAATAGGATAGGCCTCAGCTGATGTGTGCGACTCTTATTACTGCATGCGTATTATAAAACCCAGTTATATTACAAATGACGAACTAGAAAGGCCCTGCGCTGTCTTTTAAATACTATGTCATATCGTTTCACATTTTTATGACAAGTCTAACGACGATACAGAGATTACAATGTAAATGGAGTAAAAAGAATCGCACGATAGAACTTATAGAAAGATTTTAACATTTTAAATTAATAGTCCTACATCACACAAATGAATTATTTACTTTAACATAAATGTAATGGCATTATCAACTAAAATTGCTTTACTCTGAGGTTGTTTCATACCAAACTGTAACATGTGCCAAATGCGAAAATGCTTCTATTATACATATTTCCTGCTTGATATTATAAAATTGTGGATTAACTGTTGTAACACAGAGTATAAATACTATAATTTAGGCCTAAAATAATAAAATGAACGAACTATAATCGTATTACTTTATGTTTATGAAATACTAAACCATATTTCTGAAACTAAATTAGCAACAATTGTGGATCTTGTTGGCTAGGCCGTGTAGGAGATAGGTGCTTTATATGAGTCATGAAAATTATAATAATAAAAAAAGTTTACAACTTTGGTATGAAACGTGAAACAAACTGAGCATAAAAATGTCGTATCTACCACTTTTGATAGGAAATGCCAATGCCACACAGGCAGGGACCCGAGTTATACAGACAATATAAAATTACAAAGGGATCGACCAGCCGAATTAAATTACAACTAAAACAACTTTCAAACAAACATTATGATAGTAAAACTTATGATTTAAAAACTATAATACAGACTCATCTTCTCAATAAGCATAGTCATCGTTCATTTACTTCATTTTCTCAAACAAAGACCGTTGTTTATATTAAAATAAGACGCATATTATAGTGAGGGGTTAACAAAAAAAAACTTTTTGCACCCTTCGATAGAGCTGGAATTTTACTGAATCGCATTTAAATTCACCGCTTTTTTTATAGAAAATAAAAAGAATCCATCTCCTCCTCAACACACGTCTTTACATACTTTCGAGAGGTCGTGGTAAAAAGTATATTTCCAAAACGATTTCAGAGTTGTCTGATTGTATATAATTATCGCGTTACCGAGATTTAGACATAATCTTAACAAATACATAAAAAAAAACATTGTAGGTCTTTATTTTGTTTAGAACATCCAGTCTGTTATTCACATTGGTGAAGTTATAAATAAATTGCCAAGATTGATGTTTTGATTATATTCAACCGCTTAAACAATTGAACATAGAAAACAAAAGGGAAAAGAAGACTTCAAATCTGGCGTAGTCCTCATTTTGAATAAGCCCATTTCTTTATTTTCTTATAATCAAATACATTTTATTTCTTTTCCTTTAAGTTCATTTATACATAATAAAGACGCCGAAGTTTCCTAGATGCGCACTCTCTCAACCATTCCTTACGAAGTAAAACTTATAGGTACATACAATAAAATGTGGTTACAACGTAACCAGAGTCTCAAACGATTTTAATCTTTATTACAAAGATGGTAGTGTCAATGTTCAATGGTTTGATGTAAATAGCTAACACGGATAATTCGTGTGTAGAGGCTTTATTTTATCGTATCGGGATTCGTCAATTAAATGTCAGACGTCTTTAACTAACAATATTTTATTTGGGTCCTAACTAATTGTCAGTTTTCTAATTTCACTAATTAGTCAGTTAGATCAAACCTTTTCCGTTGATCTGATCTACATTTGACTAGGATTTTGTGCCAATTGTTGTCCAATTACATCCCTGAGTGCAGATGGTATTACAAAAGTTTACAAAAACATGGATTGTCACAAAATTACATCCATCTACCAGTCCCGTTACGATATCGCAAACGCCTCGAGCTAAATGAACAGTCTTCATAATGTTAAGCGTATTGATACCTTGGGTCGGTTCACACCCAACGAAACGGAGTGTTCGTCTGTCTAAATAATATGTTGAGCGACCTTGCGTTTGTGATCATCATTACTTAAAAAAAACTAACAGAATAATGTTTTAATAAGATTGAGCGCAAGCTTTTTTTATTATTCACTCATTGGTACCAGCCAATGTTCCAATTGTCAATGCTGCAATGATTATCTGGTACTGTCATCAGTTTAAGCTTTACACAGAGCAATTAAGAAAGTATCTGACTATTTAAATTAGGAAATAAGGTATTTGTTTAATGGGTCAAGATAATTTCTTCTCTATCTTGACCTTTAAGAGCGTAGCATTAGATTACTGTCTTTCTATTGACGAGCTCAGTGTAAATGATGACTTCTCGGATCACGTTCTCGAAGAGCACCTTTAGGACACCATACATCTGGTCGAATTTCAAACCAGAGTTACGTGTTTGGCCACCTCTGCGAGCGAGCTGGCCAAGATACCATGGATGTTATCACGAAGTAACTTCCACTTACAGCGACTGGTCATCTTGTCCGTTTGATTTATTATACACAGACACAAAATAGAAATATGTTGAAAGTATTTTAATTTAAGTAAGAGTTAGATCCACAAAGCACGGTCGCTCACGGTTCCAAAGTTCTTCATCGTGCGCCACAGACAGGAGGGTAAAACTCGATGGCGGTAGCAGTTACTCCTCCACGTTCTTTATCCTCCATGTTTATTAGCTTTACAGCTGCTATCACTATAGTTCTTTAGTTAGTGCTGAATTCAGACTAACTGACGTTCAAAATTGAAAACCTCAGCCAATATGCAACTTTATTTATAGTATTGCAGTAAGCTAATCATCTAGATATTTGTGTTTTAGGGCGCACGATTCAGAGCACAATCTAGTTTTGTACACAATATCATAAACACCAGTACGACCGGCACAGTAGCACGACATTAAGTGCTTGATTGACGTCGATTTATGTCAAAATTGGGATAATTCACTAGCAACACAGCTATTCTCAAAGCCCCAACGCACTGTGCAGAGAAACACCGAACCACTGCACGCCAAATCCATCCAAACTTACATAATGTACGTGTCTTACACTAAGCCACAGACCAAAAAGAACGTGTACCTAGTGAGATCGTACACTGATCTTTACGATCAATCATACTTTTTAAGGCGCTCAGCCAAGTTGTGGAAATCCCTGAATTCAAATACGTTCACGGTACAAGTGAGACGAGGCTTCTTTTAGAAAACTCTGTCCGTCATAGATTACATTGACATTCCTGGGTAAAATTGTAATTAACAACCTATCCAACATAAAAAGAGTCAGTCCTAATACAAGGCCATCACGTTGGTTAGGACTAGCCATCACGGTAATTTGCAAACTGTGATTGACCAGCGGAACAAAGGTTTTTATTGAAAGATCTTCTCTCCACCCAGGATTATACATGTAAGTATAGCCAGAATTCTGAGGCATCTAAAATAATCAGGCCTTGTGGTAACTTTGCATCCAGTGGTCGTAGTGTCAACCCAACAATGCGTTAAAAAGAATTTTGACTGACTTTGACCTATGTTTAGGATTGGATTCCAGTCCCAAACTATTCTCATCAAGGAGTGTGCGACAAATTACGTTTATCAACCCGTATCTCCCCGTGTGAGCGAAAAACACGATGCCACATTTTACGAAAATATCAAAGAGTAGTATGCCTACGCGTGGCGTTGTTTTCGCGTAGACCGACACCTAAAATGACACATAAAACGTTTGTATCGAATCGCGTAGCAACTTGTCGCTTGCGACATCGAGTTAAGGAGATACTTTGCAAAGTGTCTTGAAGGGTGTTAGAGGATAGCTTAGCTGTGTCGTGTGGATCGTGTGGGTCGTGTGGGTCGTGTGGGGCGTGTGGGGCGTGTGGGGCGGGGTCACTCGCTGATGGAGCGCTTGGCCTGCGGCTCCTCGAGCTCGGTCTCGGGCGGCTGCTCGAGGCCGGGCAGCTGGATCTGGGTTTCGGACGCTTCCGAGGGCTGTGGGGGAGAAATTATCAGTGAAAAATGTGAAAATTTGGGTACAGCCAGCAAAGGAGGGGATGGCTTCGATTTTGAGGGCCTGCGCTCCCTATCGGGACGGCTAGGCAAATGATTTTTAGGTGACGAACAGTAATGTACTTTATAGAACTACGATTGAAATTGCAATGATAATATTCTTAGCGAGCCGCGGTGAGCCGCGGTATGCTTAGGAATACCGAATTATTAATATCAACCTTAGCGAAATAAACTTAAGGTACATTACTATTCGTCACCTAAAAATCCTTTGCCGTGCCGTCCCAATAGTAAGCGCAGGCCCTAAGGATTTTATAATCGAACTCTCAGTCAGAACTACTCTTTGTTTTCTGTGTGAATAAAAAGAGACAATACACAGCCGTAAATGTTAGCAATTGACAAACTTAGCATTAGTAGAAAATTTTGACAGCTTTTACATTAAAATAATAATCAATATGGACAAAACACCAACTGTCATGATCTCGAAGCAAGAAATTAACGTCCTTGCGTTACGAGGTACCATACAATGCTAGGGGCATCTTCTAGCAAATCCAAACTCAAACCAAGAGTTTGAGTTCGACTTTAGAGTTCGATTTCTGGATTGATCCGAGAATAGGGCCACACCGATCGGTCCTCAAATGAGTTTTAATTTCCATCTAGGCCAAATCTACGTTTGCAAACGATGTGAAAGTGAATTGGCCTTTAAAATGCGGTAATAACGCCAAGTTTTTTTTTAACTAACTACTTACTTTGATTATAAAACTGTTTTAGGACCGATTTTTCAACTGCGAGATAGATTTTATTTGAAGAATAAGTTTGACAGTTTACGTATAGAAAATGTGTCAAAGCGTCTCTTTTATTCATCGGATAAAAGTTATCTGTCGATTGAAAAATCAGCCCTTAGTACCTTATTGCTGGCCGTACAAGTCGTTACAAAGTCAAGTACAAATAATACACGACAAATGATATGCTATAGCAACATATGGACGTATAACAGGGACACAACGCAAGGTAGACATGACCAAACACAAATTTTGGCAAAATAATTATAACAAGCTCAATTTTCTTTATGAAATTAATCGAAATTATACTGAACTTTCATCCCCTGCTTACATCACGATACTTAGAGGCCAATTAGGCCTGTATCACGAGGCACTAGACAAAGAAGAGAATATAAAAATATATATAAAAAAAGGCTGTAATTTGTCATTTTTCCATTTACTTAAACTGTTAAGTGTAATGTCAATTGCCACATTTTAAATTTTATGCATGCCGTGGTGGCCTTTAATTAAGGAAACACTATAAAATGTAAAATTTGAATTGTATTTTGTATTGTCTAGGTGTATGCTTTGTTGGCTGTCCTTAATTAAATAAAATTAAAATAAGAAGCCTTAAGCGCCTGTTATTGATTATCAATCCGCACTGAGCCCGCGTGGAGTATAGCCCAAACCACCTCATACTTGAGGCATACTCACCAGGCTTACTTTACAGTTAACAGCCTAACACAAAGCGTCAATTTCAAAAAAGAATTTTTTTTTAATATTTTTTTTTTTCGAATATAAAGTTGATATTTTTCCTGTTCTAAGTAGTTCATTGTATTAACTGCTATTGGCCAATCAAAGGTCTATGTTCCTTGTCTTTCCATTGACTTGTGAAACGGAATAGTCGTTAACGGCAGCGTCCCACCGGCTTCAATCGTATTGTGCCCTTTACTATAACACTCAGCCCTTCAGCGAATAAATATCAGTTATGCGTTAGAAAGAAAACCAACCTTTTGTAATTGTATTTTAGGTATTCTTTGAGTACCTTACACAAGTCGCGACCCAAGATGAAGTCTTAGGTCGATAACTATGGCAACCGCTAATAAAGATAAACCTCTGCGAGGAACGCATTAAATAAAGAAGCTACTTCGCCGCTGATACCTGATACCGCTGAGACAAGTCGTCAGATCAGATACCCTAAGAAAGTCTTTGACCAGACGGTCAAGTCTTCTGTAAATATCGTACTGTAAGAAGGGGATCGACAACTAGTGCTATTACTAACGTTTACCTTAACATCGATACTCCCTGAGCGTCCGGTGGGAAGCTTGGAACAACATTACACCGGGGCGTTACACGGACAATGCTAGCGTAGCGGTACGGTTCACATACATTCTCTAAAATACATATATATAAAATGTGTATGGTCAATTCAAAGGTCGGTAAATTACATAATAAGAAAGTGAATGTGAACGAAACAAATATATTTTTTAACTCCTTTTATATTCACTATACACATTTAATATTATCAAGACGTAGTAAGGTGTTGTTTAACATATGTTCATTATATTCGGAAATAATATGTAACTTAAGGTAGACTAGTAATGGAATATCTTTAAAAAAAAAAAGATAATGAAAATACTTTGCCATCAATTTAATCTCAGATCTCCCTGTTATTGATTGTGTTGTGATACTGGCTGTTTTGTGTAATATACTTTATGCTGAGCTCCTTTCTGGGACACAGGTTTCATAGTTTAAAAACATGTTTTATTTATAACTATTAAACTTTTATAAAACTGAAATTCTGAACAAAGTTTATCATTTACGACATTTCATCAAAGAGTATTCGTTGTTTGTAATCATTTTCTCCATCGACTAGTGTATGTATTATAGGTGTACACCAAAATAACGCAATTTAATACAAAAATACAAAAAAGTTCGAGGTCTTTTATTACACGCACGAATAAATTCGTGACGGAAAGAGGAGAGATCTCAGCATCGATAAAGCCGATTGTATATGAACGAGCGATCTAACACGTTACTACGCCTCGGAGGGGTATCGGCTCGCGACATGGGTTACCTCCACATCGACGCTGGCCTCGTCGAGCGGCGCGGTGCGCGGCCGCTTCTTGCCGCGCGGCGCGGCGGGCTCGGCGGCCGCCGGCGTCCGCTTCGGCTGGAACTGGACCGGACGGTATTTAGATACACTCGCGAAGGTTATGTATGGTGAATTTACGTTGGGTTTCAATAGCGTTGAAAAAAGCAGAAAAAATAGTTTTCTTAATCCATCTATTATTCAAAAGTTTCAAAGAAAGAAAGATGTATTGCTTAAAAAAAAACATTTTTTTTTTCTAACAAAACCGAAAAAAAAAACGAATGATTCTGAATAAAACAAGCATTTTTTACAATTTCAATTAATAAATTGAAGAATCACGAAAAATAATATGGTAGATAGGTATTGTTGTAATACTTCATACCTGTCAATAAAACCTGTTTTTTTTTCACTTGTTTTTAAATATTTCAATGCAACATTTGCAAAAAAACATTTTTTCTTGGTTTTTCCAACTGAATCTTCCTCGTTTCTTTCAATGGGGGCCCTCCACATATTACGTCACGCAAAATATTGTCCATTTTATCACCCCCTCTTGTCACGCTTTATTCCTGTCTCTTTTACATGCATTTTTTATTTTAATAATTTACAAACATCTTAAAAGCTAACAGAAGTATCCCTTCAAAATACTTAGATTATTAACACATTACGATAAAATACCAACAATTACCGTATGATAAAATCAATCTTCTTCTAAGTAATACAGAGCCATACAATTTAATGATAGATGATTGTCAAGAGTCAAATCATAAATTGATTGTCAGAATTGTGGTCAGGATTGCTTAATTAAAATTATCAGTAATAAATAATCAATACAATATTGCGAAAATGATTGCAAAGATGTCCTAAACCATCAGAAATAAGGTAAATTTTATAGTGCCGAGCAAGTTTGTGGCATGACCCAATAATACCATAATACTCAATAATACTCATTAATATTTTTGCACATAGGCCCTCTTCCGGGCACTCATACACGTCCCAAAATATAGCTCGGTCCTACCACCGCTTCGGGACTACATATCGGCTGGCGATGTGAAGAAACGGCGCAACAAACTGAGTCACCTTCGACCCTCCTTCCTCCCTATAATCGTGACGTAATACGTGGACGACTCTCCCCAGCCTCTATGATACGTTGACTAACCTGCAGCTCGGGCGGCAGGAAGACGCGCGTGTTGACGAAGTACTCGGACTGCGGCGCGAAGTACATGGTGGGGATGCGCGCGTCGGACAGGAAGTCGCCCAGCTCGAAGCTCGACGAGCGGCTCCAGATCACCGACATGGCCAGGTCGCACACCGCCCACAGCTTCTGCAAGGGGAACCGGGGCGGCCACGTTAGGCCGCTCGCGCTCAACTGCGCAACGGGTAACGAGTGACGAGTGACGAGTGGAGACGTGCCATGACTTTGGCCGATTCATCATCGTCTTTTCTTATTAGCTCCAAACTATGATGAATATACAGGGTTACATTGCAAAGGGGTGACAAATTTTAGAACTAAGATCTAGGGAAAAATATACAGAAGCGACTTAATTGTATATGTTACGAAAAAAATTTCTTTAAAATATCCGAAAATATAGTCAATAGAGAGACTACGAAAGACGCGCGGTCATTTATCTGAGGCGTAGGTACGGCGAGCCAACAAGGACCTTACAAAGTGCACATACGGTGCAATTGCTTCATGAATGAGTAAATTATCTACGCGTACGTTTTTTAACAGCGGATAGGACTAATTAAATGTGAATATATATTTTTTTTTGTTAGTTGCCTTTGCAATGTAGCCCTGTATATTGCTAATTGGTGTGATTGTGGAAACAAATGAATATTATTATTTTAGCCATAGGACATAGGCCTCCCAAGTGATTTCCTTATCAAAATTCATTTAGCTTAAAAAAATATTTTCATCTTAGTAATACTCGAAATAAAAACAAACTTGCAATTTAGATCTTCAGACTTCACTAAGTTGAAAATTCATTCTTATGTTAATAACAATATATTGGACAACATTACATACATTGCTCAAATGCTAAGGCGAGTAGCTAAAGCACTTGAAAGTTATAGAAATCCGAAACGACGGTACCACAACACCCAGACCCGAGACCACGTAGAAAATATATTTTTTTACATTGACCCGACCGAGAATCGAACCCGGGACCTCAGAGATGGCGCTGCCAAGTCCGACTTACTCGCCCCTCGGCAACAGAGGTCGTCAAAGTGTAAACAAATATGGATAAAAAAAACAATGATTTTGTTACTCTTTTTTTTACATATTTCTTTAAATTTTTCGCCAAAGCAGAATAACATACTGATAACAAACGACCGTCTGGTGTAGTGGTCCGCTCTCCGGACTACAAAGCCGAGCGGTTGCGGGTTCGGATCCCGCAAGGGGCAAATGTATGTGTGATGAACAGGAGACTTTGTACCTAAGTCATGGATATTATAAAGTAAAATGTATTTTAGTATGTTTATCCGTTATCTAGTCGCCATAGCACAAGCTTTGATTAGTTTGAGGCTAGCTAATTGGCGAAAGAAAGCAATTTATTATTATACTATACTGATTATAATTAATCGCCGTGTTGGGACGGCCGTAAAGAATACACTTCCCCACCACTGACAGGAGGCGTGTCGTAAGAGGCGACTAATTCCTGTAGCATGAGACGGGCAGCAGCGTCTGCGTGCGAAATCTTACTAAAAAAAACTGCGCTCGCCAACCCACTTGCCAAGCGTGGCGAGTATTGGCAATCCCCCCCCCCCCGATAAAAGTCATAAGGGAAGGCCTATGTTCAGTAGTGGACGTTCTATGGCCGAAATGATGATGAATATTGACTGATTATGAAAACTGTTAAAACATACATAATTGACGGCGTCGTCGGTCTCGTTGAGCGCGTCCTTGTGGTTCTTCATGCGCTCCACGAGGCTCTTGTAGAAGCCGTAGCAGTAGAAGTCGTTGCGCGTGATCAGTGGCTCCAGGATGAACCACAGGCATTGCTTCACCACCTACAAGATTGTAACGTATTAAGATTTTTCCTTTGATTTGTTATAATTTAATAGATTTTTTACATAACTGCACGTATAAAGGATAATATGTAATTCATATAAAAGCGTTATAATGTTAAAGGCATGTATGTAAAAACCCATTTTAAAACAATATTTTTAGATTATGAGTTTTGTTGTTGGATTCGGTCCCGGAACAAAATGAAATGAATATTTATTTGCCTTTGAAAGTTGTACATTTAGGTGTTAATTATGTCATGAAGTTCAAGCTTTTCCAGCCATCTAAGAACAGCATGCAAATACATTTTTATAATTATGTTATATTTAATTATATTATCAAATTCAATCAAATTATCGGAATGTCATATAGCAATAATAATATCAATGATAAAACGTCTCGTGTCTCGAAATCGCAAGACTTTTTCTAAATTTAGCTGTGTCGGGTTCCAGGACTTTTGGATTGAGTCTCGAATCTCGCTCTAGACCTGAAAGTGCCAAAAGAAAGAATAAATAAAAGTGACTTAGAATCTGGGGAGCCATCTGTAATCTAAAGGCATTTGTTGGAAAAGATGAATGATGATAATCATTATTGTACAGTCAACGGTAGGTTACGTACCCAAAAAGTTAAAGGTCATTGAACCGATTTTCAACTTTAAATCCTTCACTTAAAGATCTAGAAGAAAGACTCGTCAATTGTGCAAGTGCGAATCCTTACGATGGACATACCATCCGCAACGAAAGCTCTTTGGAAATATTAGTGATACAAGGTAGAGTGAAAGGTCAACGTTCTCGCGGTCACCCACAAGATGGACAGACCTCATAAAATCTTCTACGAAGCGTTCCCTTGTTGCGTGTGCCCGCAGTGCCACGAATAGAGAAAGATGGAGAAGTCTTGCAACAGCCGCAACCAACTTATCGGACAATCCATAACCACGACCACTCCGCCAGGAGTGTACAACTAAGAAGAACTTAGAGATCAATATCAACTGATAAAATTTGACGATTTGTGATAGGTTGACGAGCTGTTGTCTGTACAGTGTATAGTGTATAGTGTATACCTTGAGTTGCGCGACGTTGTCGTAGGCGGTGTAGAGAGGGTCGTGCGTGAGCACCGGCACGGCGAACACCAGCATGTAGTCGGGCAGGATGTGCGGCAGCTGGCTCACCGCGCGCTCCACTGCAATGCATCAATATATTTATAAATACAAGCCAGACAATACTAATAATAATAAAAAAATCATTTAAGGTACCTGAGGTCAGCGGTGACTGAATGCCCAAGTATTTGAACTGAGCCACTCTATCTAAAGCAGTGGTGACCTCTTAATGATGAGGGACCAATTGACAAATTTTGTAAGGAATTAAAGTCCTTGTGTTTCGAGTAGTGATCCGATATTCGAGCGCTTATTTACCTAAACATCCTAATTTTTGCCGCCCATAAAAATATTCTTGGACATACCTTGCTAAATAAATATTTTTATTTGTATGACTTTAATCCTATTATTGCAAAAACATATTTACGTTAATTCAATCAATAAATAACAAGATTAATTAGCAAGAACGTGGTATTAACAAAGTAGTTCGGATTCGGGACCATTTGAGTTGATGGCGAATCAACACGCCGTCTTGAAAACTACCTGGATCTAGTGATTCGCTTCGGGCTAAAGTCGCGGTCGTGAAATCGATTTCTGCAAGAGGCAAGCAATATGCAAATATATTCGCCAAGTCACGGCTCCAGCTAAAATGTACTGCCGAACTAATGACCAAATATGTCGGTTAGCGTACATGCCTTTGAAGTCCAGAGGTAGATATTTATCCCATTAGGGTCTGACAAATGTAAGCTGGCCTCCTCTTAGCATTGCTCGACGGTCGACTCTTTGCTTTTTGTTCCGGATTGAGCATACATCGATTTTAGCTTACTGAAACTCGAGTGGTGTAGGCGAATATAAACTCGGACAAGGTTTAAAAACACTAATATCGAATATGACCAGTTTCGGAACAAGAAGGACGGCCGGCTGAAGGAAGTGGACGGAAGGATCATCCAACAACAGCGTTTATCCCCAGAATGTCTAGAGGAGGACTATAATTACCTTTCGTGCCGACAGTGATGTTGCGGATATACTCGCGACGTCGCACGACGTCAGCCAACATGTACTGGCGCACTAGAGACCGAATGCGTCGGTCTGGCTCGCGGCCCGCTAGCGCGTACATGCCCATGAAATCCAGGGGTAGGCATTTGTTGGGGATACCCTGGAAATGTTTAAATAAATTAAATTAAATTCATTTGTTTATGGGCTGATCTTTTAATCGGCAGATAACTTTTATTCAACGAATAAAATTTACGGTTTGACACATTTTCTATACGCAAACTGTCAATATGTCAAACTTATTCTTCACATAAAAGTTATCTGGCTATTGAAAAATCGGCCCTAAGACATAAACATGTATTACAGTTTTTAAAAAAACTACTAAACACGTTTTTATATGTAAGGCACTCGAACTTAATCGAATAAGGTTTTATTCGAAGCCATTGAACAGTTCCACTATCAAATTTCTGGATCTATCATCAGATCAGCTCAATAATAAGATTATTGTATTGCCATCTGAATGTCATGTGATTACATTACCAAATCGAGGCAACAGTTTGAAGTACATTAAAAACGATTTGCGACCAAGATTTGATTACATCGTTAGTAAATTAGGTCGTCATCATCATATCAGCCTATTGCAATTTACTGCTGGACGAAGCCTACCCATAGAGCGCCAAAAAACAGGATCTCCCGTTGTTTTAATCTAGCCACCGCCAGCCATCTTCTTAAGGTCGTTGGTCCATCCTATGCTACGTTTGCCGAGGCGTCGTCTCCAGCGCGTTAAAGTTAATTCCGAATTTGTGTAGCAAATGTTCTAAATAAATATTTAAACAACAAAATAAATATTTACCTTAGAAAGTCCTTTGTGTAATTTTCCTGCAAAAGCTTCTCTCACTTGTGGTACATCGTCCTAAAAAAGGAGAATTCTAAGTCAAGTTCTGTCTTACACACACAAATGAAGGCAAAAACTACACGATTAGTCAAGAATGATGTTCCATATTATGTCGAGTTACTTCGCAGAATAATAACATCTCGCTATTTCTTGTAGTACTCGGAACTACATGGTTACTGACAACCGCCTCGGTCAATTGGCTCACGCTCCGAACTACAAATAAAGCTGTTACGGGTTTGAATCCCGCCGAACCTAGTGATTTTTTGATCAATGGCCGAACCACTGAATCAGTAATAAAATAATCACTGCCGGAAAGACCAAACAAATCTGAAATATTCTTCTTGTTTATTTTTGTTTTTATCTATATTGATTTTATGTAAAACTAGCTGTTGCCCGGGACATTATTCGCGTGGTCTTTGGTTTATTATACATATAAACCTTCCTCTTGAATCATTTTGTCTATTGTTGAAAACCGCATCAAAATCCGTTGCGAAGTTTAGAAAATCAAAAGCGCATTACAGAGAAGACATGATGCGACGGGTCGGCTCGGTAGTACGGCATACGTTTAAATGGGCGCCGGCTGCCTGTCTAGACTATGCAATTTTTATGAGCATGTCTATCATTGTACCTCTATGCTTTATCTTGATCTTTTACAGTTATTATCCCGATAAAGCTAAGGGCCCATCAAAATGTGAACCAGCTCCAATGATACAGAAGACTTGCGATTATGAGGTGCGAGAGAACTATGCAATTTTTGAGCATGTCTGTCAGTACCTTTATCTTAATCTTTTACATTTATTGTCCCTATAGATCTAACGGTCCATTCAAGTGTGAACCTGCTCCAAGCTCCAATGATACAGAAAACTACTGAACACTCACGATCATGAGGTGCGAGAGATTGTAGAACTGTTCGGCGGTGAACTGATCGCCCACGCCCTTCTGCTCGCAGATCTTAAGCATGGCGGCGCCGGCCGCCAGCCGCAAGTGCGCCATCTCCGCCCGAGACAACTGGTTTTGCTGTAAACAATATAGTATTAACAATTTCACGGCACCATACGTAGAAGAGGCACAATAGGGAACCACACTGCACATTTATCCCGATAGGTGTCGCATTGTAGGTGGACTTGAGTGTAGTGTTTCTTGATGATCAAATAATCAGTACGATAAAGGCTTGTCAAATGACTGTATTTGCATCATACTAGCGACCACAGAAAAAAAAAAGATCTTTGGCATTTGCAAAATCCGTGACTGTTGCCCGCCCAACGGGCACGAATTTCACAATCACCAGGATCGCTCCCGAAAGCCTGCAGGAGTCTGAAAAGGTTGCTGACCTTCTGGGATGACCTAGGCTGGTTGGAGTAAGCAAGAACAGGTAGCACGCACAATGGCCCAATTAAGAGGCTAAGTGCAGAAACAGCCCAGATAAGCTAACTATTTGCGTGAGCATTCAGTTAACAACGGTTGACAACACCAAACACGCTAGCGCTATTTGAGATTAGCTTTGTCTGTGCTTCCCCATTATAAAACGATCAGAGAGTGGTAATATAAAGAAGTTGTCCGTTAAGAACATTTGGACGACCCGATTCCCGGTTTGGATTAATTCAAAATTTGGACTTTTCTAAACTGGAGCTGGTCTGGGTGTTCTGGGAGACGCTTTTGGTAAACTGATGTAATTATAGTAAAAACTAATACAAAAAAATCATAAAACTAGTCAAGTATGAGTCATATGGCCAGGCAGGCAGGCATAGGTCTTTGTGCAGCATTGGACTTCCAGGGGCTGCTGATAATGATGAAAAACACGGTGGCACGGGTTAGTCTGGACACGACTACGTTGCACTCGCACTTGGTTGTTTATTTGCGACTGTCGCATGCGTGCAATGCATACATTGCAGCTTTTATCATCAGCAGTTTACAACTAAAATTACCACCGGAACTCAATCTCAAGTCGACAAGTACCGCGCATAGTCGCGGATGCTAGCGATCGGTCGCAGAGTCACCAAAACGCAATGTAGCATCGATGCAGTCGCGAAATCGGCGATTGAGGATGCAAAAGACCGAAGTGTATGCAGATTCTAAGTTAGCGTTTGACTTACTTGTAGCAGGTCGCCCTTGTGAACTATGAACGCGTTGAGCATCCTGAAGGTCTTCTGGGCAGACAGCTCGTCCTTCTTCAAGCCCAGCAGCCACCGCGCCATGCATTTGAGCCCTTCGAGTTTGCACCGAGTCTCCTCGGGTAACTCCTCTTCTTTGCACCACTCTCCAGTGGGCGCATTCGGCCCACCGCCGCCTTCTCGGACGAGAAGCTCTTTTACTATCTGCAATAGTAATTTAAGTATTTAGTATTTTACTTTATAGCTTGTTGAGATGTCCAAACACTTTCCTATCTTTTGTTTCTCCGTATTAACTGAGTGCGTATGTTATCGGAGGTATCTAATAATTTATTTTAAAGTTTAAAAAACTATCATCATATCATATCATATGATTTATTAATTCATAAACATGGGTATTACAGAATGTCACATACAAAATATTATTAGGTACACAGCCATGATTCACCATAAAGGTGCACCATAATATGAATACTTCGTTGTCAGTCTTGTTAAATTATAATTCTATATAATTATTATTACATTATTGTCACATATTTTAATTAGTTACAGTCTTGTCTTGAGACCTTTAGGAATTATTTTCAAATTAAAGCTTAAATTATTTTTTTTACATCTTGTCATCACATAATGATCTAATATCATAATAAACTTTTTCAGCAAGGAAGCCATTAAGCGCATTTTTAAAACTTTTAATATTATTAATTGATCTTATATACAATGGGATTTTACTATAAATTTTTGGTGCCATGCAATTTACACTCATTCTGCGGAGAAGGGTTTTGCATCGATGGGTAATTTTCAGTGTGCCTTCACGACGACTTCCGACAGTATTCATTTCAACACTCTCATTCAACATTCATTTACTGAGGAGACAGTATCACACCATTTAATATGTATTGGACTAATCAAAACAAATTTTATGAGCTTAAACACAAAAGTTTTAGTAGAAGCCATTTATTCTATCATCCACCTCTTGGCTCCATCATCAGGACAACACTATGGCATTGTATTGTTATCTGGATGTGCACACTTAAAAAGGGTCAAATTGATCCGACAGTTGACAGACAGAAATAGGTCAAAAAAGTAGGACCTTTTACCAGTTATGGGATCTCGGTGCTAATTAAGATGTATTGCGTCGCCGTCCTGCTAAGAATACCTAGGACTACCTAATTTAAAAACAACTCTCTCTTTTATATAGTGGCACTGTGAATTTTGTTTTGTTTTGTTTTAACTTAATATTTTGTGTCATTTGTACTAACATCAGTGTGTGATGTCCAATGAATATTAAATGTTTTCTTTTTATTCTTTCTTACACCGTAGTTTGGCAATATTCACGAAAGTGTTTTTAAAATCAATAATCAACCATATACAAATACATTCTATAGAAAATCTGTTTTAGTTTTATAGTTAACTGTTTTCCCTGAAATATCGATTTGGAATTTACTGAAATGGTGTTATTACTTTTATTATTATCACTTTTTCCTTTAATGTCTAATTAGAGTTTATTATAATGATGTTAATCATGTTGTAAAATTTTCATCCTTCTAGCGACTTGTTGACTTCTGGGCAGGAAATGCTTGCGGCAAGTAGGAGCAGTAACTCCTTAAGCAGGGGAACCAGACCACTTTTTAAAATGACTACACGTAGGAGCAGTAACTCCTTAAGCAGAGGAACCAGACCACTTTTTAACATGACTACACAATCAGTGTTATCAGACTGTAATGGTTTCCTCACGATTTTTCTCTCACTGCCGAACAAGTGGTAGATTTATACCACATAAAATCCGAAAAATCTATACAAACAAGCTCACGACTAAGTATTTTTAATCTAATATTACAAATGTGAAAGTGTTTATGTTTGGTGCTCCATCACGCAATTCACACCTGCTGAAAGTATAGATATTAATCTAGCATAACACATAAGATATTATTAATCCCATGATGGGATGATAATTCATACCTAATTGGCTTAATCCTAAAGTCTGCCCCAAGAAAGTCGCGTGTTGAAGTTAGTAAATCTAAATATCCATTTTATTTCTCGAGATGGGAGTGAGGATCGATTGTAGACCGAACTCGCCTGGAGCATTTCATTAGCTTCATAATATGGAGCACATAACTTAGAGTAGAAATATTCAACAAAATTTTCTGTAATTTTTTAATATTACTGTTTTTTACGGGCGAACGTTGACAGGAGTTGTCATTTCATACTAAACCTAAATGAAAAATTACTAACTAGTTTCGGAGAAGGATGGTTCGTATTCTGCTCTATAGGGAATGTGGTCGATGCTTCATAATAAGTATGACTTAGGCATGTTCCGTACCTTCCTGGAGACGATGTTCTTGATGTGCACAGGGAAGTTGTCGGGCAGGTTGTGCGCGATGTGGCCCAGCGTGACGATGGCGGTGCGGTAGTGCTCCGAGTGCGGGCTGAGCGTCGCCTTCAGCGTCTCCAGGATCTCCGTGAAGATCTGCGTGCGCTGTTCCGGGACGTTCACGAATAGGCATCTGAACACGACAAATAAATTAAAATGATATAAATAAATAAATTGTTTTTATGTTCACACCAATTATCTAGCCCCAAACTAAGCAAAGCTTGTACTTTGGCGACTAGGTAAGATTCCCAAGATTACATAAACTGTAAGACGTTCAAGAGGTCACATACCTGACGGCGTTCTTGGCTTGTTTTGGCGAGCCGACTTCCGCGTATGCTTTGCAAAGTGTGATCAGTTTAGGGAACAACGCTGGGCAAGCTTCACCTGTAAACAAGACAACGTGTTAGGACATAACTGGAAAGTTCTAAGCGAAGATATTCATTGGAAGATCTTGAAGTGACAACCGTATCCGCAAAAATATGTTGTTCACCTTATTAGTTTTTTTTTTCAATTGTCTCTGTCTGCTTGCTCTCTATCTATGACCTCGTCAGTCACTACGGTTCACACGTATTTATGTGCACTCGGATTTTATTATAAATATATCTTATCAAATATGGCGTTTTCTTTCTAGAAATAGATGCAGTTTCAGAAGGGTATTATTTGCAAACAAACGGACGTATCTTTTTAAACTCCGGACTTTCGAGTGAAGCCCGTGTGAACCTTAATCCGGAGTCATATGAGAAGGTACTACCGGTTTCGCTATAGGCCTAGGGCCATAGGTATACTCCGCAGTCCCAGCTCGGCTGTGGCTCGCCTGTCAACGAGCGCCACAGTGTTGCTGTTAGCGTACATTTTACACATTTGACGTACCTTTTGCCTTCCACGTGTAATGAGTAATTGAGTCTATTTACGTATCTTTTAAACCTATCCAAATTCTGTGTAAAACGATATGATTGCTGCATTTAACGGGTTTTCTCACGCCTAGAATCCAAAAACTTTTGAGTATAAAAATACATGCACCATTTTACCCCAAATTGTACCTTTTCAGCGGTGGATATGTGCCTTTTGGGTGCTCAGTTGCAGCAACACTCAGCGCCACCCGGCTTAGGAGGGAGTGGAGCTTCCCCAGGTGGTACTGGCACCAGGCTAATCCTCCAGCCTACCAACCTACCGACCCAGCCTACAGCGCCACGCTCTCGTCGTCCAGCTCCAGCAGCGCCGTGAGGCGGCGCAGCACGTCCTCGTGCAGGAAGTGTATCTACCTGCCTACCTAGCCTACTGAGTACTCACTGAGCGGCCTGTACTTCCCCAGGAAGGTGAGCGCGGCCAGTATGTGCGGCGCCACGCTCTCGTCGTCCAGCTCCAGCAGCGCCGTGAGGCGGCGCAGCACGTCCTCGTGCAGGAAGTGTATCTACCTGCCTACCTAGCCTACTGAGTACTCACTGAGCGGCCTGTACTTCCCCAGGAAGGTGAGCGCGGCCAGTATGTGCGGCGCCACGCTCTCGTCGTCCAGCTCCAGCAGCGCCGTGAGGCGGCGCAGCACGTCCTCGTGCAGGAAGTGTATCTACCTGCCTACCTAGCCTACTGAGTACTCACTGAGCGGCCTGTACTTCCCCAGGAAGGTGAGCGCGGCCAGTATGTGCGGCGCCACGCTCTCGTCGTCCAGCTCCAGCAGCGCCGTGAGGCGGCGCAGCACGTCCTCGTGCAGGAAGTGTATCTACCTGCCTACCTAGCCTACTGAGTACTCACTGAGCGGCCTGTACTTCCCCAGGAAGGTGAGCGCGGCCAGTATGTGCGGCGCCACGCTCTCGTCGTCCAGCTCCAGCAGCGCCGTGAGGCGGCGCAGCACGTCCTCGTGCAGGAAGTGTATCTACCTGCCTACCTAGCCTACTGAGTACTCACTGAGCGGCCTGTACTTCCCCAGGAAGGTGAGCGCGGCCAGTATGTGCGGCGCCACGCTCTCGTCGTCCAGCTCCAGCAGCGCCGTGAGGCGGCGCAGCACGTCCTCGTGCAGGAAGTGTATCTACCTGCCTACCTAGCCTACTGAGTACTCACTGAGCGGCCTGTACTTCCCCAGGAAGGTGAGCGCGGCCAGTATGTGCGGCGCCACGCTCTCGTCGTCCAGCTCCAGCAGCGCCGTGAGGCGGCGCAGCACGTCCTCGTGCAGGAAGTGTATCTACCTGCCTACCTAGCCTACTGAGTACTCACTGAGCGGCCTGTACTTCCCCAGGAAGGTGAGCGCGGCCAGTATGTGCGGCGCCACGCTCTCGTCGTCCAGCTCCAGCAGCGCCGTGAGGCGGCGCAGCACGTCCTCGTGCAGGAAGTGTATCTACCTGCCTACCTAGCCTACTGAGTACTCACTGAGCGGCCTGTACTTCCCCAGGAAGGTGAGCGCGGCCAGTATGTGCGGCGCCACGCTCTCGTCGTCCAGCTCCAGCAGCGCCGTGAGGCGGCGCAGCACGTCCTCGTGCAGGAAGTGTATCTACCTGCCTACCTAGCCTACTGAGTACTCACTGAGCGGCCTGTACTTCCCCAGGAAGGTGAGCGCGGCCAGTATGTGCGGCGCCACGCTCTCGTCGTCCAGCTCCAGCAGCGCCGTGAGGCGGCGCAGCACGTCCTCGTGCAGGAAGTGTATCTACCTGCCTACCTAGCCTACTGAGTACTCACTGAGCGGCCTGTACTTCCCCAGGAAGGTGAGCGCGGCCAGTATGTGCGGCGCCACGCTCTCGTCGTCCAGCTCCAGCAGCGCCGTGAGGCGGCGCAGCACGTCCTCGTGCAGGAAGTGCGCCGGGAACACGAACGACAGCATCACCAGCAGCTTGAGGCCGCGTTCCGCGCACTTCTTAATATCTATACCTGGGATACAATATAGAAGCCTTACTTTAATTCATCACTTCAGCCACAGGTCGTCCACTGTTGTACATAGGCCTCCCCTAATGATTTCCAGATTGGTCGGCTGGAAGCCTGCATCCAGCGGCTTCCTGCAACCTTTACCAGGTCATCTGTTTACCTTGTGGACATCCTACCCTGCGCTTGCCGGTTAATTAATAAACGTTACTTACTTTAATTAATACTCAATAATACTCATTTATTCAGTACTAGCTTTTGCCCGCGACTTAGTCTGCATTGACCTTACCGGGATTAAAAGTATCATGAGAGTTAATCCAGGCCATGACTTTCATAGACCATGGACTATCAGAATACCAAATTTCATCAAAATCCATTCAGTACTTTCACGCAAAATGAAAGTGTAACAAAGATCCATCCATACTCACAAACTTTCGCATCTATAATATTAGTAGAAAGTAGGACATAGGCCCTCTTCCAGGCACTTATACATGTCTCAAAATATAGCATTGCCCTACCACCGCTTCGGAACTACATATTGGCTGGTGATGAGAAGAAACGGGACGGGAAACGAAATTGGGAATTGGGAACACTGCACAATTTTCCCGATAGGTGTCGCATTGTGTTTGGTCTTCCCACGTCATTATTGATCAATGTTTACTATGAAAAAACATTATGATAAGTTGCATCATACTGGCAAGCAGAGAAAAATATCGAACTGAGATTTGCGTGGGCATTAGTTGACAACGGTTGACAGGACCAAATATGCTGGCGCCAACTGAGGTTAGCTTTGCCTGTTTCTTGCTTCTTTCGAAATACACTTGCTTATCCATATTTAGGTAACTAACTGTGTTAACGGGTCGGGTAAACAGATTAAGATATTTTTTGGTACACAGATACAGAATGAATTTTCATTGGTTTTAGAGCTGCTGAACAAATACAACAACTTTTTTTATAGAACTAGCATCGGAATCTCATCTCAAAACAGTTCACTTGTGGTGTCTTATAAATAAATCGTTTTCACAATCACACCAATTATCTCCACCCAAACTAAGCAAAGCTTGTACTACGGCGACAAGATAACGGATAAACATACTTAAATACTTTTATAAACATTCATGACTTAGGTACAAACATTCGTGCTCATTTATTTTTTTTATTTAAAACTTTATTGCACAAACTTAAAAGTGTACAATAGGTGGACTTAATGAGCATTATCTGCCAGCCAACCTTCGGGTCATGGAGAAAGCAAGTTATGGGTGCGGTAAAGATCCAATATAAATTGTAATAGGTATCTACTTATCAATCTTAAGGACAAACACAAATCACACAAACATTAGCCCCTTGCCGGATTCGAACCCGCAACCGTTGGCTTTGTAGTCCGGAGCGTATACCACTACAACAAACGGTCGTCAACGTATACGTTAAACGCTTTTTAGAGATATAGAGAAAGCGTATGCGACGCTATTATTATTACATAATTATGCAATTTTTTTATCTACTTTCGCTGCTACATATAATATCATCGAGGTAGAGCGTTAGTTTCATGGAAAAAAAAACGCAATTTTCAAGCGAAAGCGCGTTTCAAACACGATTTCCATTCATGAACACACCCCCCGCTTTCCTCAATTTTGCTGCTCTTCAAAACAAAACCCTGTGTTGAATTTTCCGGTTGTAGGACATGACTTACCGCACTCCTCCGCTATGGAGGGGTCGGTCCCCTTGACGGCGCCGTCGACGTAGCCCACTAGTATCATCAGCGACTCGTGGTCGATCATCACCGAGCTGACTCGCTCGAGCAACATCTTCACTGTGTTGTAGTATAGGTTCGTCATCACCGGCTGGCCTAGTTTCTTGAGCACACTCGACTGGAAAAAAATATCAGAAACCTTGTTTTTAGGAGACTTTAATTAAAAAGTTTATTAACTAAATGACTATGTGGTATTTCATTATGTCAGCCTATTGCAGTCCACAGCTGGACAAAGGCATAGAGCCCCAAAAAGCACGATTTCTCGCTTTCTTCATCCAGCCACCGCCAGTCATCTTCCTAAAGTCGTCGATCCCTCGAGCAAAGAGGCGTTCTACACTACGTTTGCCACGACGCAGTCTCCAATCGAGCACCCGTTTACTCCATCTTTAATCGGTTAGTAGCTATTTAATTTGGCAAATTTCTATCAGTCGTTTCTCGATATATCCTATAATATATTCAGTGGCCATTGTCCTGATCATATGGAGCCAGTAGAGTGGAAAGTCGAACTCTTTAATATCTAATAGTTAATGTTTAAGTATATTTGACTGGTTTTGAGAAGTATAATGTAAATGAAAGTGTTGTATATTAAAGTATGATATTAAAAATCAATTCCAGCTATAATTTGAACTACAGAAACACAGATCTCTTAAAAGAATTGGCTATTCATGGCCGGCCGCATGCAACGGTCGAACATTAACGCTGCGGTTAGGCAAATAATGATTTACGAATGTTTTTAAACGTGTTCACAGAAAGAAGACTTTAGTGCGGTCAAACTACACATGGTGTACAGAAAGATTACCTGCTGCAAATAGTAGTGCAAAACCTAAAATATGGTTCAATCAGTAGATACTCGAGTTTAAGTAGAAAACTCTAGCCAACTATTTATATGGCAGTAAAACAAAAAATCTTTTTACAGAACTAGTATTTCAGTTAAGCTTGCTTTTATCATCTCTGTTTTAACTCTTTCTTGATAGTTAATGGACTCTTAAAGCAAAGATGTACTTTTTTTTTGGACAGACAGTTTTTTTTGTTTACAGTATCTATTTTATTACTCGTGAAAATTAAATATAAGATAAGATAAGATAATTTTTATTTACGTAAACATGTGTGAGATATACAAAGCATTGGCCGACATAGTTAATAGAATAAGACATATTCAATGCTACAAATACTCACAGTAGTACGAACGCAGACCTCGCAGCTCACATTGGGGTTGAGAATGGTCTCCATCCCTTGCAACAATTCAGGCGCTTGCTTCATATGCTGGGAGAATTTATTTAGAAACTCCTGCGCTTTAACCGATTCTGGTAGGAATTTGGAGCTTATATGCAACACTTTAGAGATCATTTCCTTTTGCACGGCCGGCGTGGGCGGTTTCCTATGCAACTCTATCCACTCCGCTACAGTGCGACGAACGGCCAGTTGATGTTTTTGCAGTTCAATGAACGCTTTAGTCGCATTATCATCGACATTTGACATTAGGTAGTATAACTTCTTCATCCGCACCGGGGCGGGTAATGTATACGGAACGAGAGAAGTGTTTAGTAATCGCTCAACCAGGAGTCGGTCTTCTAAAGCAGCCATGTAGTACCCGTGTAGGATTTTGTCTTTGATCCATTGTACTGCTTTTTCCGTCGCCGCAGGAACGCTTTCTTCCGTCAAAAACTTTTTGTATATCATAGCGAGACCGGACATTGCCTCTTTTCGAATTTTGAATTTCTTGTCCAACGTTCTTTCTCTAACGAAGTGTAATAAGTCGTCCGACTCCGCGACTGCTTGGAAATCCCTTTGTGCAGTCGCTATAATAGCCATGACGACTTCATAACGGACCTGTTCATGAGCGTCGTGCTGTCTCATTTTCAGCGTTTCTGTAATATCTTTCCTCAAATCCGGGTGGTGTACCAGAAAATGCATGCAGTATTGAACGCATTTGATTCGTATGGGCACGGATATATCGTTGAAGCGACCTAAAAACGCTCGCCACAGACCCGGGTATTGTTTGGCAAGTTCCGACCCGGGTTCTGAGAACATTCTAGCTAGTAAGGCGACGCCGCTCAGTCTCTCTTGGAACTGAGCGGACTTGAGTTTGCACTCCAGTTGCGGTAACACCGCGAGCAGCAGAGTTGGGCAGCACTGGTAGAGCTCGTATATAAGCTCGTACACTTTGGAAAAAATCAATAGATTCTTCTCTTCTTTGCCGAGAATGAGGACGTGGTTGAAAAACTGTAACAATAAAATACAAATTAGTGGTATGCGTCCAAAACGTCTATTAGAAATCATTAACAAAATGTTTTTAAAAGTGGCTCATGAGAAACAATGAGAATGCAATACAGTGGGATTTGTTCGACAGTTAACCGCGGGAGATTTGCGTCAAAATATGCATTTGGCTGACGAAATAGCTTAGAAATTAATTCTCGATAAAGATTTTAACAAAACAAAATGGCTCCTACATTCGACGACTTACTTTAAACATCACATTATTTAATAAAATATTGGCTTATGTGACATTTACAAAATTAATAAAGACTTTTCTTCTAAAGTTAAAAGGGGTACTGTACATTTATCTGGTTTTATTAACGGAAGATTAATTTCACATTGTGATAGATAATACATTGAATGACTAATTAATGAATTAAATAAAAGCGTGAACTCTTGAACTCTCTGATTCTCCTTGAACTTTACGCGCGAGTCAAATTAATGCAATCGCAACAGGAAACTAATATCAACACCCAACTATTAGCAAGTATTTTGTGTCAAATGTTAAATAAATCGTTAGAGTGAGTCAAAGATAACTGATAAGTCGAGTATCAACATTGTTAGAAATAATCTTGAAGCATAAATTAGGTAATATCGACGAAAGCAATGATCATCAATCATTTAGTCGAATCACATTTTGTAATGTAAACTGTGTCGACTAATAACTACTTAATGATTTTCCTTGAACTTCTAATTTTCCTGTCTATGGATTATGGAGGTTTGATGGAAATGGTTCTAAATGTAAAGGCTCCTACACACTATGCCAGCGGCAAACCCGCCGAGATAAAAAGCCGCAACTCATACTGTCACCGGCCTATACCGCCGTCACGGTGTGTAGAAGCTTTAATTACTAGACTTGCCGCATCGAGAATCATTGGTCAAGCATTAACTAGGAACGGAATAAGATAAGATGAGATAAGATAGGATAAGGACAATGGTTAGGAGGTAAAATGTTGTAGAGAAGAGACTAAATCTCGCTAGAAACCTTAATACAGAGACATTATTAGTAATAACATTATTATACGAAATCTTTTTCTAATTGCAAAATCCGATTCCACACACATGACACCACGCGCATTCAGTGTAAATAAATGGCAACTTTATTATCTTGCTAATCCACTGTAATCTGACGTGATTAAAAGATAAGCGAGTGTTTAAAAACCTAA
This sequence comes from Anania hortulata, assembly GCA_963576865.1. NCBI lineage: Eukaryota > Metazoa > Arthropoda > Insecta > Lepidoptera > Crambidae > Anania > Anania hortulata. The sequence continues at coordinate 6,286,099 of OY756410.1, forward strand.
CACAGAAATATAATTTTATGAAACACAGATGCATTACATCAAAGATAATCATTCTTTACACCTTTAGTGGGATTTGAACCCACAGAATTTTGGCTTTTTGTTTATAGCATATAGTTAGTTATTAAATGAAAGATGCATAGAAAAATCTTTTTAACATTAGCATTAAATGAATTATTTATTTTATTTTTGGAACAACAATCATTACGACTGAACTGTTCTGTTCTATAATATGCTACACTTATTGACTTGTAATAAGGCTTAATTGTTTTTAAAATAGTACTTATTAGTACGTATGCAGCTGAATGTACAGTCGACAGCCGGTCAACCTACCCAAACAGTTAAAGGTCATTGAACCGATTTTCAACTTTAACTCCCGACACGTAGAGATCAATATCAATTAAGGAGTTTCGACGTTTAGTGGTAGGTTGACGAGCTGCTGTCTGTACAAATACTAGTGTTATTTTTTATCAAAACTCGAACGACGATAAGCATGCATCAGTGAGATGAGGTAACCCCAATACACGCAAGCTAAATCATACAAACATATAGTAGCTTGTTTATTCGAATACACTCGATCTCATGTTTATTTGATTCACGCCGTTTTCCAATATATAAGGATAATGGAATCAGGCGAAAATAGATCGGAGTATTACTAAGGTCAAGGCCTCACTACGAGTATCGATACTTAGACATGTTTTATAAAACGCAGATGCATCGAATGAATGAAAGGAAGGCCTGACTGGGGTACATGACGTGGTGGTTTGCTTTGCATGCCAAGGGTTTCGGGTTCGGTTCCGGGTTCCGGTTCTCATTGGCTCAGGCCAAGACCTGAGCCAATGAGATACCCCTAAAATATATTATTGTCTGGAACCTGGTAACACAAGGATGTAAATTCCTTACTTCTAGACTATAACAATTAGTATGTTGCCTGGCGCTCACTTCTTTATTTCTTTGATAAATCAACACTCTGTAATAATAATTAACTGTACAATCCAGTTCATTATTATTATAAAATATCATATGGATCACTCTAATTGTCTGTTATAAGACTTAATTGAGGCCAAAATTAAACCTGTTCTTGCAACTGAGTGTACTTATTAATACAACTGATTGTTAATCGTAATCATAACACAAAAGTTCAATGAACATATTTCATTCATTCATTTTGGGATGCGGTCACTCAATAGCCTAACTAAATCTAGCCTGAACAATGTTTATTCGAAAACACTCGATTTAATGTTTATTTGATTTTTACAGTTTTAGATAGGGATATGAACGCAGGCAAAGACAGTAACTACTGAGGTTAAGGGCATGCGCACAAGACTTTTAGCATCAGCGTTTGAAAATTAAAATACGCACAATATCAGCGCTGAGCTGTCGGTTAAGCTGGTTGTCTTTGTCTTTGGCATGTCGTTCTTGGCTTCTTTTTCATTTTTTTTTTATGATTCTTACTTGTATTTAAAAAATCATTTTTTTTTCTTATAATATAAAATTGTAAATATACTATTATTGACAGTAATCGTTCCCCGATCGTTCCGAAATTACGTTTCCGACAGAGATGTCTATGTGTGCGTTTGTCTAGAGCGCATTTTATGAAGCTTAACTTCTGATACCCATAACTTTTACTGTGTGGTATTATGTAGTGTGGTTACACCTTAAGGAGCTGTCCATAAATTACGCCAGCTTTAGGAAAAAGACTGAATAAAATATACGTTCTTGCCATAGTACCTCTACATTCGACCTTTCCAAAACGTGTAAATAATATTGCTGGTTTAAATGCTTTTATGGTCCCGGTTTAGGTCAATCTAGAAAACTTCTTCTTTTTTATTATATCTCGTTTATTCTAAATTTACTAGGGTCTGGGTGTGCTTGGAGACGCACCTGGCGATATTCATTGTCCAGTACTTCTGATAATACATGGATGTAAATTTCTTTCTTCGAGACCATGACATTTGGTGTTATGTCTAGCGGTTATTTATTTATTTTGTTTTTGATGACATAATGCTTTTCCTACCAGTCAACTAGTGGCATGATAGGCAGGATTTTTTTCCATCATTTTGCAGTTTGTTTTGAACAATCTTGCGCAAATAGAACCAAAATATTATTTATATTATTTTTATTATTTTGATACCGCCATCTCTAAAATATGTATATTTTAAATCTTTCAACCAATATAATTATATCCGTTAGAAATATATTTTCACCTCGCTTGCTTATTGACACACAATTAGACACAATCACTCATTATCTTACTCTTCGGACCAAATTGTTTTAAGTTTAAATAATAGATTCATCATCCGATGCAAGATTACAACTGTTTTATTGAAAATAATATTATTTTTAATTTATTATTATACAAGGTGCTTCATAAATATCTGCAACGGCTGAAATGGGCAAAAGTATTGCTGATATAGATTACGATAGTAAAGAAATTTTATGTTCAGAACATCATTAATTTTTTCATTAAAAAAATATATTAAATAAAGATTAGGCTTTATTCTGTCTCAAATCGTCCACATCTGTCCAAAAATGCTAACGTCACATTATACCGCCCCCGCGCAGTGTCAAGGGCGGATGACGAAGAGTGTTATGCAAATTAAAGCAAGTAACCATTTATTTACTGTCTTTTCGCAAATAATTAATTACCGATCCGGGGCACGTAATTCCTTCACTATCGTAATCTATATAAGCAATACTTTTATCCATTTCAGCCGTTGCAGATATTTATGAAGCACCTTATATAACGTAATTTTGCATATTTTTGTACGTAAATCTGAATTTGGAATTATATTTTGAATTAAAATTTTCCTGTCGACACAAAATAACTTCAGTATTTAATTAACAAGAACAGCCTAAAGATAACACGTAAATAACAATAAAATACCTATTTGAATTTGGATATAATTTAGTTATCTTATGTTTTTAAATGACTCATTCATCATCTATACTAATATCATAAATGCGAAAGTAACTCGGTCTGTTAGGTTTTCACGCCTAAGCCGCTGAACCAATTGTGGTGATTTTTGGCAAAGAAATAGACTGGACCTTGGACAAGGACATAGGCTACTTTTGTCGCGAAAACTAAACCGATTTTAATGTTATTTAGTACGAAATAAGCGTACACCCTAGGAAGGGACAAAAGCTACTATTTTTCAATCCACCTCCTAAGGTGACATGTCGTATTTCACGCGGGCAAAGTTGCGGGGCGCAGCTATAGTTAACCATAAAAACAAGGTTCTACTTTATTAGTTAACCTTCCTTAATGAGGTGATTCTGCTGCTCATATACAACTTTCTCCATGGGACCAATATTTATATCGCAATAAACTAAAATTAACTCCATAAATGTTTAAACCTTACATTGCTGACAGTGGTTGGATAAAAAAAGCGAACGATCGTGCCCTTTGGCGCTTTTGGGGAAGGCTTACGTCCAGTAGTGCATTGCAATAGACAGCTCCATACTAAAATCTATAAGCTACCTCCAACCGAACAACTGTTATGTTCCGATTTAAAGCCAGGTCAAAATTAAGCTGAATATGGGCGTTAAGGGAAAATAATCCGTGTAGTTTCGAAAATTGGTACAGTTATACCTTGCGGTGTCTAGATGAACATAATAAAACACACCGTTGTAGCTCCGAAAGTAATCGTAGAGTAAAAATTTATGAAACTAAATTTGAAAATTTTATGCAGAATCTTTTGTTAGAATTAATCCTAATGTTATTCGTATAGATATTAGACACTGACAAAAACCTAGAAACAGACCTTCAACGCAAGACAAGTAAAGACAAATAAATTTGCGAAAGCCAACAAATCGAATGTCATAGTCTCGAAGATAGATAGATAGATAAGACACCTAATTGCACAAAAAACATTAAAGGTTATTACAAACAAGACACAGTTCTAGTACAATCAGGCGGCCTTATCGGCAAAATGAATCAACATCCTTATGTTACGAGATACCAAACAATTACCAAATACCAAACAAAAGCAAAAATAAACACCCAGACCTGAGCCAACCTGGTATCCTTTGCTTTTAATCGGTTAGTCCATTTATGTCCATTTATATTTATTACTTGTCTTTCCAAATTTTAGATTGCACAAGGTAGAAAGTTCATTCATGGGAAAATGTTTTTTTCATAAATTACCACAATCCCTTGCTGAAATGTCAGTATTTGAACTCAAATTACATGTTAAGATGATTTTAATGAAAAAGGGTTATTACACCGTTAGTGATTATATAAATGATAAAATAGTGTGGATTTAAAACTGCTTAGCTCGCACCAAAACTTGTAAAAATAATAATTTTAAAAGAGGCTGACAACAGTGACCGAGTTTCTTGCGCCGCTTCTTCTCGGCACTAGCCTACAAATTGACCCGAAGCAGTGGTAGGGTAAAAAAAATATATTGGGACGTGTAAAAGTGCTTTTCATAATGGCCTATTTGCAAAAATAAATGATTTTTATTTTGGTTTTTATGATAATGATAGTACATCAGTTGATACCTAATTATGAAATAACGTTGAATTGTCAGCATTTGTTTCGAATAAGTACCTACATACATACTCTTTTGTACTGGTGACATTGAACAGTAAACAAATACCCAGGGTCGGCAGGTGTTGGTAATTATGCAAGTTGTATCTGTATAACGTTATTATATTATTACGTACACTTTTCGTTGTCACAAAGATGGACATTCAGCATTAGAACTATTTAAAAATTAACTGACCCGAGAGACGTTGTCCTATTCCAATTTGACAATCAACTGCAAAACTACATTTGCGCACGAGTAGCAAAAATCCTTTAAAAAAAAGCACTTTGTTTTTCCCGATTTAACCGGAATAAGTGCTACATTTTGCGCTATCCACGCACCGCTCAATGAACTGTATTTTGACAGTGAATAACTGTCTTGTGACGACACAATGTAATAATAATGTAGTAGCTACACCATAACCAATTTTTTTTTCACTCAAATGTAAAGGTTTTTCTTTTTTGTCTTACAGCTTTAAAATTAAAACCAAAATAAAAAAACTCTCAATCTATTTCAAAAATTTGACAAATAAAACATAAAAATATAAATTGTGTATCTTGCCCTGTGCACGACCAATCTGATGCCCATGCAATTTAGTTTAAACGTCTTGAGCAAATGAATAATAAAAACCTACCTACCTTACGTTACACACGTTAGTATGAATCACGCTAGTGCGAATGTAAGCTGTGTAAGACCTCCGTAGCCGAGAGGCGAGCATGCAGGACAAGGCGGTCGCTATCTCAGAGGTCGCGGGTTCGATTCCCCGGTCGGGTCTGGGTGGCATACCACTGGGTGGTACGATTATTGTTTTTTTGTTTTTATAACACAAGTGCTTTGGCTACCGCCCTTAGGATCAGAGAAATGTATGTGATATTGTTCAATATTTTATTTATTTTATAGACATGATTTCAGTATGCGCTTATTTTTTAACTACATAGCCAAAACAAATTTAGGAGAATGTTTATTTAGAGGCATGAAGAACCAATATTAGCAATACTACTTCTTACCCCCTGTACCTAGCCAGTTACTAACATATTCGTGAGCATTACCCACCGCCTGTATATACGGCTCCAGCGTCTCGTTGGTTTTCACTATGAGCTCCTTGGCGAGCGCGTACGCGTGTTTGTGCTCGCGTTTGTTCGGCTCCACCAAGTTCATGAGGATCACGTTGAGCAGCTCGTTGGAGACCACGTCGGACTCCGTGATGAGCGGGCAGAGGACGTCCAGCATGAACGACTTCACCTTCGTCGAGTGCTCCGTGCTGTTGGGAAAATATAAATATTAAACTGACCAGCCAGCCAGTATATAGTCCCTGATGCAAAGCTATATTTGGGACGTTTATATGTCGCGGTCAAGGTTGCGGGAAGCAGCAGGATGCAAACGGTCAAGAGTGGTTCGCTGTGACGTTCTATGGGGGGAGGCTTATGTCCAGTGGATCTCCAAAGGCTTAGGATGATGCTATCCGGGCTCTCATAGATTGGCCATACTTAAAAATGTCTCCCTACTACTACGCCATCACAAGTCGCTCGAAAACCGTGCTGCAGCTACGATGCTGCCACACTGTTGTGAATTGTGATAGCATTATTTGCAGCGCGAATAATAATAAATTAATAAACTATTTCCACAATCACACCAATATCTAGCCCCAAACTAAGCAAAGCTTGTACTATAGCGACTAGATAACGGATAAACATACATAAATACATTTATAAACATATAACATTTATAAGGTACAAATGCTCGTGCTCATCACAAACATTTACCCCTTGCGGGATTCGAAACCGCAACCGCTGGCTTTGTAGCCCGGAGCGCGAACCACAACATCAGACGGTCGTTTATGTATTTACTGCAACGCTGCTTAGCCACACGCCCAATTTGCCCAATAGACAGCGCTCTAAGGCCACGCTGCACTGCGAGATACCTCGCTTAGCGAGTGGCGCGGCGTTTAGTCTGAGGCCAAACGAGCGTAATGTTCTAAGGTTGTATGTGAGTAATGTTTTTTAAAGTTACGTAATTTCTGCTGCAATAGGTTCCATATTTTTGACCGGTTTGGGCTATAATACACAACGACGCAAAATGAGTCGTCAATTTACGTTGAAAGTGAATCCAGGTCTCAGAAAACGCGACTCACAGCTTACAAAATTATTTTCAGGTTCCTTATAAGTTCGTACATTTCTTTTTACAAGACCTCACGCTTACTCGGAGGACTTGAACCTTAGGCGCTAAACGAAGCATCCTGAGTGTGGTCGCGGCTTATTGTGGAAGCACTCTTGTCCGCGCTAAAAGAATTTAAGCATCTCCGAAAAAATACAAAGGTACATTAAACAGACATTATTTCTAGCGACACGAAGAAGCATTAACCATAAATAAATAATTTACTTAACAAGTAAGTAATTTTATATACAATCAATACGATCCTGCACAAGCTAAGTTATTGACGATATTGACGTGGCCTTGGAAACATTCTTCATAATACTTAATGAACAAGCAAGTATTTATATTGATTGCCTATTTCACGTATTTATTTAAATAATCAATGGTGATGTACAGTTTTTTTGTCCATCTCAACATGACCTTACAACAGGCATACCTCAAGATGTAAGGATCCTTAAATAGCGTTAATTGTGTGTACATCTATGAAACATACGTTAGTCGTAATATTTGATTTTATTTACATAATCAAATTGAAATTCTGAACAAAGGCTATTATATAATATACGACATTTTGTTGTTTGTAATTATTTTCTCTTTCGATTAACGTATGTTTCATAGGTGTACAACATAATAACGTTATTTACGGTTACTTGCAACTTGAGGTATGCCAGGCTCCATACAAAAAAGTTCGAAGTCTTTTAACAGACAGTATAATTTCAAAATCCGAACTTTTTGAGCTGTTCAAATGAAACACTATAAATACGTCAGTTTTAGAGTAAGTTGATAATAAAGAGAGGTGGACAGACGACCAGCACCAAAACACGATATGATATGATATGATAAAGCGATATATCGACACCAACTGTAAAAATATGAGAGATATAGCCGCCATATTGAATCGCTGTGCCGGTGCCGTCAAATATTATGATAGCTGTTTCGATAAATTCAAATCTGCGGCTAGGTATATCTATCATATTTTTACAGTTGGTGTCGATATATCGCTATATCATATCGTGTTTTGTTGGTCATGCTAGGGAGGCTGGTCGCTGGTGCTGGTAAAGGTTACAGGAAGCCGCTAGATGCAGGCCGCTTCCAACCGGCCAATCTGGTAGTCACTGGAACATAGGCCATGTTCAGCAGTGGACGTTCTATGGCTGAAATAATTATGATGATGATAACGATAAAGGATAACAGATAAGTACATGCTCCTAATAAACCTAGTGACTTAAAAACAAAAATCCAGAAACTCTATTATAACAAGGCAAGTGTTGCCAAATATGTAAAAAAATACAATCAACAGCTTCCGTTAAAAATACTTAAGTTTTGGAGCTTTTGCAACGCGAATTTTAAGATAAATACTTAATTGTGGTAATGAAGTTACGTATAGAAAACTTTTCAGAATAAGATCATTTAAATTTTCGATGTGACGTGTATTTGTTTTGATGAGGTCAGTGTCTTTCATCGCCTTTAGATCAACTATAAATAACCAATTAATGGCCATAAAATTAGCTTTCTCACATCGCCTATTATAATATGATTGCGGCAAACTGCCACCATACGGTAAGTGTTATTAGTTGACGAGCAGCCAACTCAGATGTCAGAGGCTTTCAGCCCACCATAAAGATCTGTCACATGGTTAACAACCCCTCTTTTGACAACCGTGACCGACTTGGGCTGGTTTGCGAAATTTCCGAAGCTCAAATGGAACAGATTAAAAACAACATTGGTTGTTGTGGATCCTTTCATCATTATCAACATTATCCAGCTTTATTATTTAAACGCATTAAACGCAAATTGTAGGCTTGATATTGGCTCAGCTCAGTATCATGTAACGTAGTACATGCAAAGAAACGGACCTTCGACTCTTGGTCACCTCCATATAAAACAAATCACCAAGCAGGCCCAACGCAACACTATGACTTCAACAGAATCAAACTCAAAACGATGCGTGTTGTTTACACATGACGCCGCGAACTGCCACGGCATCAGCGGCAACTGCGTTTCCTAGGCCTTTCTCTAAGAGTGTTGCAATACTTGCAGTGCTCAAAACTACAATACTCCTAAGTTTAACACTCACTTTACAATCCTGAACATAAGCGAGAACAGCGCGCAGAAGATCTCCTGGCAGTCTTCAAGCTCGAAGCACATGTTAAAGGACTTAACGTAGGCCAGGTTCTCCAGCAGGTAGAAGTACCGCTTGAACGCAGGATCCTTTGGGTCCCGGAGACCTTGCAGTTGCTTGATCAGGAACAGGAATATCGTTTTTACCTGGCGACGAAAAAAATAGATTAGATTATGACATAATCATAAGATATATCAATCATACACAATTTTCTGAACGAGGTTTTTTGCCCTTGTGAAGCGTTACTTATTTTGATGCCATATTTTCGTAGGTTTTTCGTAAGAGGCAAGTAATTGTACTCGACGATTGATGAATAAATCAGTATTATTGAAATTATCTATTTTGCTAGAGAAGACCTGTTTCTGATTTTTGTACGGTGCCTCTGGTGCATAGACGTTAAAAATATCAACCATGCAGCAGGCTAAAATCAACTGTACATCGCGGGACAAATATCTCAGGGACTCGGATAGCTGCTCTCGGCAGTAAAGAGTATCATTAACACCCACTTGATTCAACCGTCAGCAATAGTACATTATGGGGTTCCTGTTTCTGGTTTTTTGTATCTCTGGAGCATAGACTAAGGATGATGCAACTACATAATAAAAAGCAACTGCACATCACGGGATGGATGTGTTAGAAATACAGAAAGAACTTTTCAGCTAGAGAAGTGCTAGAGTAAACTTACCTGTTCCTGGTCTTTGTATGGTGCCTCTGGTGCATACACCCTGAGTACATCAGCGATGCAGCAGGCTATAAGCAACTGTACATCGCGGGACGGGTTTGTCAGGAAGAACTCGTCGGCCAAGTGCAACGCCAGCGGGATGTACTGTTGGTACATGCCCTCATCCTGGCCCAGACCTTGGAGGGTGTGGGCCAGTACCTGGGTAAAAGATAAAGGCAATGTCAGAAATATAATAATCATGATTAAAAACGTTGTTTTGGAATCGACCTAGCAATAGGATTGCTGTTGATACTTCAAAAGAACGTATTTATGTTGAGAGGTGTTGTAGTTAATGAAAATCCAAAACTGGCGAAGTGCGAGTCAAGACTAGCGCAGCTAGGGTCTTTACCACCGTATTTTATTTCAGTGAAGTTTGAAAGCTACACGAACCCGACTCACACCTAATTAGTTTTTATTTGATGTTTAACTTTAGGATTTTCACTTCAATCACACCAAGTGTAACATTGGTACACATACTACATCGTGTAATATTGATTTTGCGGTAGACCACAACGTAACAAAAATGGTCACAAGTAACTTTGGTCACTGTTGTCAAATTTCGACGGTCCAAATGTTTTTTTTTTTTTGAGTAGAATATATATTTTTGTAATCTATTTCAAGAGCTGCAGTCTTAAAACCCATATTGACTTCTTTTTATGTATTTAACATTTATAATTTAGGCTTGACACAAAACAATTCAGATTTTTTAGATCTGTAACTCATTACGTTAACGAGTTAGAATCCCCCGATATACGGACGGACAGACAGACAGCGAGTGATACCGGGTAGGGTTTTCGTTTTGCCTTTAACCCAACGTACTAAGTGCGTACTAGTACTAAGTAACAACGTAAAGTACTAAGCGATAAAGAAACTAAGACAAAGAAATTGTGTATACAAATCTGTATTAAACAAAAGTAGGTATGCTAATTTCTAATGTAACTTTTGTAGATTAGGTACAAGATCTTTTGAATTAATCTAACTATACTTATGAGTGAAAACCACAAAGAGGACTAAAAAGTAATAAATTTGATTTAATAAATTAAGAAGTTTACTTGCCTATTAACAAATTTTTTATGTACCTACCACAAAATGTCAAAATTTTCGACTTAAAATTCAACACGTAGAGTCCAATGTCAACTGAGAAAATATGAGACTGAGATACGCTTATTATCCTACAAGTAAATACGGCAAACTTACTCAAATCTGTTACATTTATAGATGTTATTTTATGGATCTGTAACCAAGTTTTCTCCTAAGAGTTGCAAACTCAAATCCTCAAGTGCAATCAGGACGGAAGATTGCTGATGGAACATTTATCTCGGGCTTAAGTGTTTCTGGAACATTGACTACTTCCGCATTCTATTAAGATACGGATAGATAACAGCAACATCGATTTGTGTGGAAACCTGAACTGAGTTACATGTGCCAACACAAAGTTTGTAATTGTAATAAATAAACGTAGTAAGACCTCACTTAGGTAACGAAGTAATATTTACTTTTAATTGATCTATAATCCATGTCGTTAAAGTCAGTTCATGTTTGGTTGGCGTTTTTCAAACAATCTAGCAATGTCTTTTTACAATAAAAGGGGGTTAATTAAAGCACTGTTAGAATATAGAAGGTTAATAATATTAGAATTAATAATTTTGTAATTTAAAAAATTACAAAGTTGTATACAATATTCGCCAAGTAACGAAAAATATTTATTTACTTGCTAGCTTCTGGCTGGGACTGAATGCATAGTCTTTAGAATTAAGCCAAAGAAAAATGATTAATCATCCCATGGGAACACGAAACGGGATAAAAAAATATTTAATGTTTTAAGCTACCTAATCTATACACGGTATAAAAATATATACTTTTACATACAAACTAATGTCTGCTGGTCGCAATTTAGTATGAGGAAGTTTTTTTTTTGAGAATTCGTCCAATACAAAATGTTGTTGTATTTGAGCCCCATAATTATTTCAATTACACCCTGTATATGTGCCAAATTTCAGCTAATTCTATGAACCGTTAAAGCGTGATTAAGTAACAAACATCTAAAACTTCCACGTTTATATATAATACACATTAGTAAGATTGGTAAGGTAATCAAAAATCATGTGTATGTTAGAAGTGAGTTTATATAGGTACATATCAGTAAAATATTGGTTGTTATGCAACACAGTTTTTTTATTTCGAAATCTGTCGAGCAGAAAATAACCTCAAATTATTCTAATCCACACTGACTGCAATTTACAATACCATTGCGTACACTACCTATGATTGAACAAGTTATCTACTAATATCCAAGTAGAAGATGTCTCAAAATACTAGTATAATATATATGTGTATAATACTAGTATAATAATGCGATTTTGAACACAAATCTTGTTTCACGATAGAATAAATGTATCGAATCTGAATATTGCAGTGGCCTAGCGTTTATTGCATAACTACGTCCTATCATGATAACTCTATACAATAATGTATACCTACTTGTACGGACATGTTGTATTGAGGTGTATCTCATCTCCCTACAAACAATGTGTTGCATGATTGCTATGATTTAGGGCGAAGCTAGGATTGCAGAACATCCTGTGGTAGCACCTGTGTTTTATTGAAATAAAGCGAGGTACACAATAGTTGTATTTACCGGGTTTTGGTAAACGTAGAAAGATCGTAATTTTGTGATTTTGGTTTGCCTCATTATAGACTACATCCATCCTACATCAACAGGCGTTGATGGGTTGAATTTAGATTTCTAAGGAATGAATTTTTATCATATGCCTATTCGTATTATGCACTCTAAAAACTTATTTACTCTTATATTCCAAAAACTGCATGTCTAGTATACAATCTTGGATTTTCAAATGAATGTAATATTCCCTAAATCAGCACGGATGCATATCCATCTATCTAAATCAGCAGCCCAGGAAAACCCGAAAATAATACCCAATTGTTTTACCTTATACCAACGTACAGGGATGATTTTCCATAAGTACTGCAATTTCAACCCACAATTTTGTTTGAAAAATGTCATAGTGGGTGAGTCTAAAGCTTCAGAGTCGACGTTGATACAGGAATGAGTTAGTGAATCAGTTAAGACAACTTTTTTTTATTTCACTAATTTATGGAATGAATTTCCCAAATTCTAATCCGGCTATATACGAAATACCTAGTTAAGCTACCCTTCAAATTTCAACCAGGATAGAACCCGCTTGGTTTCGTTTTGTAGTCCGGAGCCATAATCTATGTCCGGAGCGCTAACCACTAGACCAAGACGTCATAATAACATTTTACCGTCATCGTGATGACAAGTTTTGAATGATCCCAGTTTGTTGGATTACCGATTTTCAGATTACAGGCGGTGACTGGGATAGACTACATGCGGAAACAAGATAGCAAGCGGCGTTGTTAACTCGGCTTGGGATAAGGTCATGGATGATGATAGGTTGATTTGAACATAACCGTTCGTAATATAATAATGAGATGAAAAAATCGTAGTGTTATCTTTTGGCGATGAATGCATTTTGTTTCGTATCTTCTTGTGAAAGCTGATAATACAAAATTCTAAAAAAATTCGTGATATTGCTTTTTTACTAGGAAATTGGAATTTATCATTTCGATTTTGATTTTTATTTTTATTTGATTTTTAGAATCACGCAATCATCAGGACACGTAGGATTCAAGTATATCCACCATTTTAATTCGGTTTTCAATTAAATGTTTAATCCTATTAACCCCATTAAAAAAAAACCTTTTTAAATATTGGTATATGAATACTGTAAGTCGTGATAATCTATTTATGTGTCAATTTCCATTTAAATCGGTTCAGCTCTTGATGCGTAATTGAACAACTAAGCATGCTGTTTATTTGTTGGCGATTATTTAGTCGAACTAAGTAAAGAGCAAAGTGAAGGACATTAATAAAATGCTCGAACCACGAATTACATGAATTTCACAATGACTTTGTAGAGCATTTATTCTTGTACAGCTGAAGATGACATCTGTGACAAAAGGACATTTATCACGGTGTCTTTCAAGAGTAGTAGTAGGTAGGTACTGTTTAATTTGTTACGTGTTTTTATATTTCGTTCGTTTTATTTTAGCATAAACGACTACAAGCAAATACAGCCTAAAATGTAGAAAGTAAGTTTATTTTAGGATGAATTTCATTTCATTTTTTTCGTTCTTAGCGGTGAAATATTTTCATCAATTAGAATAATTGATGAATACCTTAAAACGTAACAAACAAAACCCTATTAGGAGCAATTTGTTGAAACTTTTTTCTCACGGAACGGGTAGAGGTACCGAGTTGAAGTTACCATTATTACCTACGTCTGTGCGGAACACTCAGGGTGCAAATCCTACTCGCGCTTGTTCGGTTTTTAAAAGCTTTCTTTTGACCTAAATGGTGTACTTCTAAAAGGATTGACGTCATATCTTAGTAGTTTAATATAAAGACTGTGTAGATATAATGTGGTCCATACGTGGTAAGACAACCTATTTATCGACGCTCAAATAAATGGTTTTTATTGGGAACTTTACTAAAAAGAAAGCTGAAATTGTAGTTACACACATGGTGACTCATTTGCTATCACAGCAGACCCATAGGATGTATGTGTAGGATATAGGTCAGTCACTATGTGCGCGCAAATATCATGTCAAAGTGTATTCTTCATTTCGGAATGTAAAAATAGATTGGCACGATCATCATTCACAAAATGTGCGGGGGATATGTTAACAAATACTCGAACTCATATTGTGTAATGCTGACGTGTTGCAATCAAACACGAGAATACAAAGGCTGACAATAATTTCAATATACTTTTTCTCGGTACTCTGCCACATGGTAGGTACAAGCAGTAAAATCGGTTTGGAAATAGCTTGAAGCGGTTGGAAGACGTAGTCCCTATTGTGTTGACGGCTCTTAAAGTGACGGATATGGATGGAAGAATCTCTCCTGCTTGCTGCAATTAACATTTTTTATTTAACATTATTTGGTAGCTTTGATACCATCAAAATTTTATAATGAATGCCTAAAATTATACATCTTTCTGTGAACATTCTGTCAGCCTATTGCAGTCCACAGCTGGACTTAAGCCTCCCCGAAAGATCGCGAAAGAGCACGACCTTCCGCGTTTTCAGACACTGCCAGCCATTTTCCAAAGGTCGTCGGTCCATCGAGCTGGGAAAGCATCCTACACTACGTTTGCCATCTCCACTCGAGAACCCGTTTACTTCACCTTATACTACTTAGATATCATATAGGTATTAGTAAGAAGGGCCTGCTAAACTTCCTCACCACACCGCCTGCCGCAGCTGATCTGATACCTAGCCCACCTCGGCCCCGTCAGCATCTGTCGCCGCACGTGAGATCATAAATTAAATACGATGAAGTTCATTGACTTTAACACCTTCGAAAAACCCGAGTCTATGTGGACGATTTCTTAGTATTGCACTTTTAAAGCAAATAAATGAATTATCTTATGGAATGAGGTGTTTCATTTTTATCTTTCTCACTATGGCCTAGGCTAATATCCTCGTATAATAAAATCCGAATGATTAATAATATTATAATTAGTGATGTAGTCTTTTTGTTTTCTTATTATTTAATCTTATCTAGTGACACTCGCTTAAAATTGCTAGCAACAGTAAGTTACTAAGTACGCATTTGTTTTTATTTGTGGTTTTATGAACGAATAAAAAGAATATTGACACTAAATTTCGGAGTAGCCCTGAATCAGTTCACTTGTGTGTGTCGGTATCCTATACTTACCGTGTGAATATGTTAATGGAATTGTGGTACATACCTTGAGTCTTCGGACCAGTTCATCAGGTCCAAGGTCATCGGTAATAGGGCGGCAGCCTTGCGGGTACACTATTTCCGCCATGCTGCCAATCTGATGGCGAAACAAATAATTGGATGAATTTATTTTATTATAATTTTAAATTTTTCTTTTACATTAAAGCTATTTTTTCACTTTATCAAAAAAAAAATGCCTCATTCAAATAATTCAGTTAAAAATTATAATTTCAAGTGATAATATGCTCTAGAAATTCCTAATAATGAACTAGGTATATGGATGGCTTAGAAACGAAAGTAGCAGTGATGCTTTTCTCTTAATCTTGTCATTAAGGCCTTTTTTTAAAGAAAATGTTTTCTGTATATGCTTATAAATAAATAAAAAATAGGTATATAGTAGGTAATGAATTTTTTAAATATCTAATATGATAATGTACTTTGGGATCTTGATGAGCTAAATTATACCCTATACACTTGATGAGCTAAATTTTAGGAGTTTAAATGTAAACAAAGTCTAAGCCGTCATCAAAATCAGTGTCATTAGGGTTTTTATCTATTGTGACATAGATAATATCTTTTACAAAAATACTATTTTAATTAATTGTTAGCTAATGTCATTAATTGCACATTAACATTAATCACACTTGCCTAATTATTGAGCTTTAATAATTATTAATACGTTATTAAAAATATTTATTAACAAAAATAAGCAAAAAAATAAACAAAATAAAAAATAACGTCCTGTTTTAAACCAAAATCGTAATACAGTAGAACTAGCATATTTATTTGCAACGTCGATTTTCTGTCCCACTCCCTCGGCTTACCAAGGAAGGAGTATCATAATAGGAGTTGGAAGGTTTTTATTTTTTAAGATTCTATTTTAAAATTAAACCATTTTTATTTTACATGGGAATACATTATTTAGTATGTATGGACGCTATATTATTACGCGTTAACGGATTGCCTTTCGTTAATTAACTTACCTACTTACTGTTAATTGTAAAAATGAGTGATATGCTTTTTATTTATTTATTGTTTCCTCATTTACTCAGTTCCTAAATAATTTTATTGGTTTTTATTTCATTGTATGGTAACTTAAAAATGAGAGACGAGTTTACAATTCAACGATGAAGCGAAGTCAGTTTCAGTTAAATTTCAACAGTTTGTTCAACCAAAAAATCATTATAAATTTAGACCTTTTGTATTTTAAACAGTTTGTTTCTCTATAATAAATAAGATAAAAAAACAATAAAAGTGATATATGGTCCACTGATAGGAGGCAGTGTCACAGAATACCTAATAGTACTACCGTACAGAAGACTCACTTCCTAACAAAAGTCAGGTTTAGGTATAAAAATATACCTAGACTCGCCAGAGCTACTTGCCTGCAAGCAAAATTGAAACTTAAAACCGCGCGCGAACCACGAATTTTCTTTGCGCGCCCCAGTTTTATGACCGAGCTGCGAACGACGGCACGGGGTTGTCACTTAAGAAGTTTTTGTACCTAGTTGATTTATTAGTTTTACGATTAAAATGGGTAGATTAAGCATTAGAAACGTTGATTCTGTAAACATATAAATTCCTTAGGTATTCATATTGTTTCAACTAATTAAGGATTTTTATTATAACTATTACTACTTATTATGGACATAATAAATATTTCAATATGGTGTGAAATTTAACAAAATGTTAGCTCTGATTCACTATTCGTTTTATTCAGACAACCGGTAAACCAACAACATCTTTTATACGCATTATTATATTGACGTTTAGGCTAAGTAGAAGACATTGCGGGTCAATTTGCAAAAGCAAAAAATATATTATCAAGTATGCGCTCGCGCGACGTGACCGCGACTGTCGTGCGAGCCGAGCGACAGCCCACTGGCATACGCCGCTTCGGGCGGCGCGCTGGCCGAATATACCTAAACTGCGGAGTGACACCCCCCTGGCAGTGTTTCCCACATCAGATTATTTTTTCAGGTAACTTGGATAGATTGTAACTACATTTGATATTTGTTAATAGTTACAACTGTCTATAGCAGCTCTGAAATTTGTTTAAAAAGACTTATTATCCCATTTAAGTGTCTGTAAGTTGAGCATGATTAAATGTTAGTTTCCTAACATTTATTTCACTAGTTGACAGATTTTTATGCTAGGGAAACCAGAGATAAAATGTTATTCTAATCTAGTAATTTATTAACCCGTTAACAACCAAGCGGTCTTATGAGACTGCATAACAATGGAATATCTATTGTGTCTCGTTTTCATATACTTGATTAGTTAATACAGATATGGCTTCTGATCCAAATATAACAGTAAATATTTTAGTACCTTTTTAGCAATCTTTAGAGACAGAATTTAATTGACGAAAAATGACATATGATTTGTTTATTTTCGACAAAAAATTCCACCATTTTTTAATCTATTGTTTTTGTATGGGCGAGAGTTGACAGGACTTGTCATTTCATACAAAATGTAAGTGAAAAATCACTTACTAGTTTCAGAGTAAAATGGTTCCTTTTATATAGGTATGTGCTCAATGATCTAATATAATTTGTGGAACGTTATGTTAGAGTCAAAACTCATTACCGGTCAAAATTATTGTTGACTGATGGAATCAGTCGAAACTACCTACTATTTTAATATGCAAAGTTTGGCTATGGTGCTTTAGACACTTTGTAGGTTTTTCTATCACAATGGTGTAATCTAGTATAGAGAAAACTTTACCTAGAGGAAACCTACCTCACCTAGCATAGTCTATTTATATTTAAAAGAATTCAGTCAAAATCAGTCATAACTTTGGACTGGTAAAGAGTTTTAACTGTGATGTAGATAGATTATAACTTTCATGTTTAACCTGTTTAAGTCATATAATGACCTTTGAAGTCAGAGCAATAATGTTATGAATGCCTTAATTATTTTACCACTACTACTTTAACTTTTTATTTTTCTATGTGTATAGTCATGTTTAACTGAACTGATATTAACCAAGTGGTCTCATGACACCGCATAACAATATAATTACTATTATTGTGTCTCGTTTACGTATGCTTGATCAGTTAATATCTGTACTCTACTTTTCTGTACACTAAATTATTAGCCATTTATTATAAAAACAGTGTAGTATGTAAAGTAAGAGAACTAGAGAAGCAAGGTGGAGTAGCAATATGTCTTGTCTTGTGAGAATAATACAGATCTTAAACTACATATAAAGTAGGATAATTAGTACAAGCATGTAAAATTTACTTTTTATATAAAATAGCCCTACTCTGGCAATTGTTGGTTTATTTTGAAGTTTAGTTGAATGCCATAAACCTAAAAGACAACCTAAAAGACATAGCACACAGCCATCAAACTAAATAGCTGTCGATAAACTTCACATTTACAGATAATTTTTAATGCATTTATATTACACTGCCTTTACAGGATTTTCGAATAAACAATTTAATATTAAAATACAAGTCAGTTTTACATGGACAGTTCAGACCTTTACCGTCTATTTCTTATTCATTACTCAAACAGAAAAAGATGTCATAAATTAAGTATAAAGAGTGGCTTTCTGGAAATTGGTAAATTGATCACCATTGTAATCATAAAGTAGAATAGCCTACTAATAAAAAGCAATTTTAAATACATATAAAGTTGAACTTTTTACCCAAAAATTGAGTTATTTTGTACACATATGTTAATGGATACAAAAATAAATTCCCATACAAACATGGGTTTCATACTTTCTTGATTTATTTTAGAAATATTATAGTATAAACTTGTACATACCTAACATGTTTTTGTGACATATGATCCGGCAGAGTGTAGCCTTTCAAAGGAGGTTTAGTACATTTATTATGTGAAAATACAAGCATGAGCTACTCAGGTGAAAAACAAATTCTTTGTTTGGTTTTGGTTCAGTGGATCTATAATAAAAATTTTGTAAGATTCCTAGGTAAAAAATTTAGAGAATCATACCTACAACAGAATCTGAATACCAGATTCTGAAAGATATTATGCATTTCATAGTTTATGGAAATAATGTTAACTTTCCCTGCAAGTGACATTAACTGACCAATAAAATAAAACTGTTTATTGATTACCAAATAACCTCACAAGACACGAAATGCCATAAATACGATTCAGTTGCCAAACAAAATCAGACATCTGTAATTTGTTGCTCAATGTGTTATTTCATGATGATCACAAAACACTAAATCAGGAACAAAATAATATTTAAATAAAACGCAGAGAATAAATTACATACATTTACAAGCAACTACAAGTGCATAGTAGAGAGTAACAGAACTGCATTCGTGGTTTTACAACAAATAGACCCGATTATGGGAGGCCCATCTTTTCTCGAAAACCAAACATCAAATTTCGAGGTTAATCTTTGTTGAGTAAGCATAATCCTACAAAATTATGCGCTAAGTTTGTCTCAATAACATAAAATTAACAAACCAATACCGATAATGGCTTGAATACGTACAAGAAGTCATAGACGTGGGCCAATGTTCCTCCTGATGTTTACAAAAATCACCACAGCACACGGGAACAAACAAAACAATCACAGTAATAACATCGTCGTCTCATTAAAACTACACTGGAATATAAATCATTTAAGTTTGGAATTGTCCTATTGATCTAAATACATAGAAATTTCTTGTAATAATTTTTCAATCTTGTGGACGCCAAACTGCGGGAAAAACTACACCGAAGTTAGCAACGTTTGACGTGCAATTTCAAGGTCATTTTTTTGTCTATGGTTCAAACATCACCTTTACCAATCCGTAAACTCTTCTTGTCTATTAAAAGTTAAATTGATAAAAGAAAACGTATTGATCAATGTCGTAGCATGGGTAGTGTAGTGTAACTTTTATGGTACGTCATGTTCATAGAGTATTTGTGCAAGGCGACTTCCGGTAAAGAGCATGTCCGTTTCCGGAATTTTAAAAAGTGAGTTTGAGTTTTGAGTTACACTTTGAGTTACAGAAATCAGAAACAAGGTCGGTACATTGACCAACCGGAAATCGAATCCGGGAACTCAAAGATAGCGACAACAAGTCCGGTAGGATCTCTCATTTTTTTATCCAGCCACTTCCATACATTCTAAGGTCGTCGGTCCATCGAGCAGGGGGGCGTCCTACACTACGTTTGTTAAGGCGTGTGGTCTCCACTCGAGAACCCGTTTACTCCACCTTTCATCGGTTCTGCAACAGATATGGCCGGCCTAACTATAGACTAAGTTAGTATAAAAAGCAAATCTTAAATCTGATCTTTAAATCTTTCTATCGAATACTTTAAGACTTATTACCATCGTATTGTTGATTATTTAATCATACCGCATCTCTGTAATCATCGTCTTGTCGACACTCGACACAAAAAAATGAAATATTAGCGGAGCGTAGCGTGTCATTCCTGTTCTATGGTTAGGGCCATGGGAAGTTTGTATTGTTGTTTAACAACTCAACCTACTTAAATTTCAATTATTGTTACTTACGCATTAATAAGAAAAAAGCATTCCTTAGTCCGAAATATTATTTATTGAAACCTCTACATTTTAGGTTTTACAGAAAATAGTATAATATCTATAAAATTTACAACTATAAATGTTCCCTTAATAATTGAAATATTCACTCACATCACATATTTTATGAAACAGTCATATTGTATAAACTTTATATTCACGCAGCAGTCAGGTTGTCAAGTCAAAGGCACCATAGGATTACACAAACCCTACCGGTCATTTTCATAAAGTCACAGATGAGAAATTAATTATTTTTTACACAGTCAAATGGCCGAGTTACACAAAAGATGGGGGTACCTAATCAAATAGTTTCAGACTTTATTAATTTGTATCAAAATTTTGTAAAGTTAAACGTATTTTAAATGCAAAGCGATAAGGTTGAGCAAAAACCTTACTCACTTCAACTTTTAAGTAGATTCAGTGTCGATTTTCGGCAATGTCAATTAAAATCGAATGTAAAGTATGTATTGATAATAACCTTTTGATAGGAATTTTTATTCAACCGGTAGCATTGAAAAATTAGGATCTTACTTGTTACGTTAAAATATTTGCAAACTGAAACATCGTTTAGCAATGAAAAACAGATAAGAATGGTAACGTGACACCACCGACGGCTGCCACTAGCTCTCTAGTCACTTAAATAGGTAATTAAAAGTTAACACACATAAAAATACTCCTGCGAATATGGAAAACATTATTTTATTTAAGCAACAGTTAAGCAAATTACTTCCAAAAATCTTATAAACTAAAAATGAAGCTTGAGATCTATTTTATGTCATTGTGAAATGTATTTTATCCAGCCCACCCCCTTTTAGGTAAGAACAAGTAAAAAATATACTATTTCAAGATAAACTAGTTTTAAATAGGTAAGTAGGTAGGTACTACATCATCATTTCAGCCAAAGGACATCCACAGATGAACAAAGGCCTCCCTCAGTAACTTCCAGATTGGCGGGTTGGAAGCGGCCTGCACCCAGCGGCTTCCTGCAACCTTTAGCAAGTAGGTACTACGCGACCACAAAAATAATACCTATGTACTTGTTTATTTTCACAATATCGAAAATAGCTTACAAATAAATATAAAATATGACCCTTGGTCTTATTTTTGAAACGATTAATGTATTTAATTTGAATTTAAATGAAATAGTTTTACTACGCAATGATATTACTCATCAGTTCATCACTGTTACAAATTAGTTCGACATTAATCAAGTTCAAGTTTTCTGAAGGAACCAGCCGTAGAGTGGATGTCTTGAGTAAGGTCGTTCTTTTCCAAGGCGTACAGATCAACGCACATGTCGTCTAATGCTAATAGGTCATCTCTGCGTTTTAATAGATTTCGTTTTAACTCTTCAATCATATCCCTCAGTGGGACGGTGCCTCCATATTCTTTCGGCAATATTGATGGGTCCACGTGTTTGGTCAAGTCCTCACTCGTGCGGTGGAACTGAAAAGTAAGAATACGTTGGTTTTGAAATTATCATAGTATCTACTTAGCTCAATCTTTGCACTCATAATAAAGCAAGCTCAATATTTTTATGTGTGCTTTATTATTTTTATTAAGTTGGTATTTGATTACGTAATATTTTTTTATTGATTGATTGGACTTTTCGGCGGGGAACCAAAAAGTTTTTAAATCAAATTTCGATTGGAATCGTGTACGACAAATGTCAAAACACAAGTTTTCGCCCATCGTAGCGTATTCTAAGTGTATGTTTTCGCCAATAAATGAAAAGAAGAAGAAGAGGTTGTGACGTGTGTTTTACTCACACGATACGAAGGTTTTATTGAAAAATAAATAAACCTGAATTTATTGAACAAGGATACGTTTCCTTACCATCACGCGGTCTTTTAGTTTATCACTAAGCAACGACACTGCGAATTCGAAGAATCTGACTCCGTAGTGTGGTATGTTGACAAAGTGGGTCCGCTTGTGACGCATTGGTGTTGAATTCTGAAAAGGAAACATATTCTTAAAATAGGTATATGGTACATAATATTGATAGAACAAGTAAAGAAGTACCTAGATGGAGCTTTAGAGGCCATTCAGAGTTTCTTTCGATGTTTTAATAATTGCCAAAGAGACCTTGATTTTGAAAAGTTTCTGCTTGTATCATCTACACTGCTGCTGGATATAATAGAATACATGCATGATGCAAAAGTCATTGTGCAAACTTCAGCCTCCGGAATTGATGTTAATGTTTAGGCTAGACGTCGTTAAGCGACCTGCACAGACTGACGTGTGGCCTCGTTGCTCGATGACGTGCATGTAGCAGCTGGGAACGCGTCTCGTCGAGAAACAGTTCGCTTTGTAGGGTAGACGAGCATGCTCGCGAATTAGTTACCTGGATGCAGTTGAGCATGATGCGGACGTCGTTAAACGACCACAAGCTGACATGTGGCATCTGCATGCCGGCCGGCCTCGTCGTTGACGTGCGTGTAGCCGAGCAGCCGGGAGCGCGGCCCGTCAAACAACAGTTTGTTTCGTAGGCTAGCCGAGCATACTCGCGAATAAGTTCCCTGGATGCAGTTAAGCATGATGCGGACGTCGTTCAGCGACCACAGGCTGACATGTGGCATCTGCATGCTGGCCTCGTTGTTGACGTGCGTGTAGCCGTGCAGCTGGGAGCGCGGCTCGTCGAGCAAAAGTTCGGTTCGTAGGCTAGCCGAGTAAGCTCGCGAATAAGTTACCTGGATGCAGTTGAGCATGATGCGGACGTCGTTAAATGACCACAAGCTGACGTGTGGCATCTGCATGCTGGCGTCGTCTTTGACGTGCGTGTAGCTGAGCAGCTGGGAGCGCGGCTCATCGAACAACAGTTTGGTTCGTAGGCTAGCCGAGCATATGCTCGCGAATAAGTTACCTGGATGCAGTTGAGCATGATGCGGACGTCGTTAAGCGACCACAGGCTGACGTGTGGCATCTGCATGCCGGCCTCGTCGTTGACGTGCGTGTAGCCGAGCAGCTGGGAGCGCGGCTCATCGAGCAACAGTTCGACGATCATGGAGTGGACGCGCGCCATCACGCAGCTGTCGTACACGTGAGGGTCGAAGCGACCTAAAACAAAGGACAATTAAAAACTATTTGTTTATTGATCCAAGTTCCAACTGATCTTATGATTGAACATCTTTTTTTATATAGTTAGTTAGAATTTGGTAGAATATAAGTATTGATACTTTGTCTGCTTGTCGGACAAAATGATTTGGTATTTTAGAATACCTCTAGAAGCTTAATGGTTAATCCGATTAGCCTAATGGTCTAATGGGTGGATATTATACCACATGGACTTCAGATTACTTTATTTTTTTTTAATTTGTGCCATTAATTTTAATAAATAATTCGTTTCCTGCTACTTATTACAGCTAGACCTGCCAGTAACTTCCTTACCTATCAAATCGATTTGACTGTAAGTTTTATTAAGTATCAGCTTACCCATGCAAGACAACACAACGCGTCTTCCCTCAGCATCTCTTTTCGGCAGTGGGACCAGGTACCCCGCGTCGATAACAGCCGCTACTTTTGGATCCAACGGGTCTAGTTTCTGGAACCATTGGGGGTACATCTGACGAATGGTGAGGTACCGCTCCAACATGGAACACGCTTGTGGGATGGAGTATTTCTTGGTGCGGAGAAACCGGAGTAAAAATGGTGCGTCTGGGGATGGAACAAAGTTTTATTTAATTTTGTAATTTATATGCTTCGTTTTTCTTGGTATTAGAAACGTATTTATTAGGTAGGGTACTTCTTGATTTAAAAGAACCTGATTCATTTCTCAGGGTTAGGCTTAACGGATTTTTTAAGCATTCAGGGCTGATCGGAATTTGCTGAAATTTAGCACTCATGATATTAATCTTAACACAGAGGGTTCATTTTATCCTGTTTTTGTTCCCTTTCGATGATTACTGATTATTCTTCGGGTTAAATCTGAAGTCTTGTAGACGAAATTGCGAACGGGAGATAGAACTATTCATCATATGACATATGGAATTTTCTGAGTGGCTAGGGCTGTGAGAAAATATTTAGCTGGTGGAATACAGAAGACATATTTCACATTTCACAGTAAGTCATTCTTCTACTTCTATTAGATAGATATCTTATGTATTAGATTACCTGTATTCTATTTTACTTGACACAATTGACAAATGTTTTTCTTCTTATAAGATTGTATATCTTATACCGACTAGTTGTGCCCGCGGCTTTGCTCGCGTGGAGCTTGTTGTCACCTTCTTTTTTACTCCCTAAGGAGGTAAATTAAGAATTTAGTAGCCTATGTCATGTATTCGGACCCCTAAACTACCACTATACAAAAACATGTCGATCCCTTGCCCTGTAAAAACAAAAACAATCTATTCTACAGGAACCGTACATTTTTCCGGGATAAAAAGTAATGTAGGTGCTATTCCAGACTATAATCTATTTCTATACCAAATTTCATTAAGATCTGTTCAGCCGTTCTGATGTGATTGAGTTACAAACATTCATCCATTTAAACTTTTGCATATTTAATACTAGCTGTCCTGGCGAACTTCGTCCCGCCCCTTCATAGTTTATTTTTCCGTGTTTTTTTTTAAATATATTTATTCTGCTATTCGGGGCGGAGACAAATTCAGCAAATCAAAGATCATAAAAATCGGTCCAGCTGTTCTCGACTTATAAATGGTTTAACTAACCCGACTTTGTTTTATATATATTTACTTTTATATATATACTTCGTACTGCCTCGTTTTTTTGTGAATTTTTCGATATTTTAATATTTATTCTGCTATTCGGGACGGAGACAATTCCAAAAAACCATAAATCATTAAAATCGGTCTAGCCGTTCTTGACATATAAATGGTGTAACTAATCCGACTTTGTTTTATTTAAATAGATCTATATCTATTATTTAGCAACAAGCATGGTGCGTTCAATTTGATATCTACTGCATTGACTTACAAATCAATGCAACCCCGCATACAACTTCTTGCCGTACCTGTCTGTACTCACCTGTCCTGTCCTACATTGTTTGACACTAAAACAATTGCCTTAACCGTATTAAGTATTCCGAAGTGCAAGTGAAGCTGGTAGCGGAATAGCAATTGCCCTATTGTGTTGTGATTTGAATAAAAAATTTCTATGGTGGAAATGGTTGACAATTTCACGGGCTATAAAATGCATTAATTTGCTGGTCATCGCACTATCCTTTTTCTTAGGGTCCCCAAAGTAGACTTACTTCACTACCTTTCCAATTAAATTATGTTTAGGAAGAGCAGGTAAATTATTTTAAAACTATACATAGAGGTAAAAAAAAATACATTTTTTGTGTAAATTATGGTTTTATTTATAATAAACTGCTCCTTCTAAATGAAAGTACTGCCCGCTGAGAATGGTATAAATTACACAACCTCTTTGTTTGTCGATCTAAAACTCATAATCTACTTATTTCTGACGTAACGACTTCCGTAGCCGAGAGGCGAATATATCGGACTTAGTGTCGCTATCTCTGAGGTCCCGGGTTCTGTTCCCGGTCGGTCAATGTAGGAAAGTAACTTTTATATTGTTTCGAATCTGGGTGTTGGTACCGTCGTTGTTTCTGATTTCTATAACACAAGTGCTTTAACTTCATAAGTTAGGATTAGAGTAATGTAGGTAGTTTTGTGATGTTGCTAGTATTTATTTATTTATTTGGAACCATTGAAAGGTCTAACCTGCAATGGTCCTTGAAGATTAATACGACACTCTCCTAGTCCTCGATTGCGAACCTCTATAAGATAGGCAGAAACTAAAAGATGATTGATCGAAGTGCAATGCGAGTGAAAGCTTATGCAGCACCACTCCCGACCAAGATAAGACAAAATACCCTCGCTCTTTTTCACCTGACGACAGCATCCCCTGTAAACTATACTCAGGGTACCCAGAAGAATCAAACCCAAACTCACCAGTTCTACATTTCTTTATAGCGGGGTGCTTCTCAATAAAATGCCGCATTTGAGATAAAGCCTGCTCCCTGAGAGCTGTTTCCTCTCTCAGCTCCAATCTAGCTCTTTCTCTCAGTTCTGGCGGAAGATCTCCGGTCTCCCTTTCTTTCCCCTCAAGGATGTGGATGCGCTCATCATCCGTGAGCCTTGGCTCCAGGTCTGGTTTGGGTTCATGTTTCCGGCATTCTTCTGGCTGGAGAACTGACGTCGCCATATTGAGCTATCTGAAACCAAATGTGTGAGTTTAAATATGAGTGCTTACCAAGAACTCTTTGTTTCGTATTTCGGTTTTATATTTAAAAATAATAATTGTGTCGCGACTAGAATACACTTCCCGACCGCCAATAGGAGGCGTGTCGTAAGAAGCGACTATATCCTGTAGTATAAGACGGGCAGCAGCGTCTGCGTGCGAAATTTTATAAAAAAGACTGTGCTCGCCAACCCGCCTGCCAAGCGTGGCGAGTATTGGCAATCCCCCGGATAATAGAAATTATTGGGGGAGGCTTATGTTCAGCAGTGGACGTCTGACGGCTGAAATGATGATGATGATGAATTTTGTAACAACTAAGTACTTAGGTACGTTTTTGGTAATTTCTGTGAGGATGTATTTGCACAAAGAAAATATTTAGAATAAATTGTTGTTTAAAATGCGGTAGAACCTAATTAAACAAGTACACATGTTTCCGCATTAAAAGTGTAAACTGGTATCTGGTAACTTTTGAAAGGGAGTGACATTATAATGCCATTGAGCGGTTTGCCAAAACCTTCACCTTGGCTAGATTGTATTATTTGTAAGACTTTCTAATTTAGTGCTACAAGCGCCAGTATTGTGTGGTTTACCGCCAAGAAGCAAGGTCTTAGGATCATCAAAGTCGCATATATTTCCTGATTCATCTAACAACAGTTCACTTTTAACTTATTATAGCGTGCTGCTGTCTTTGCAAAACTACGGGTTTTACATAGGTTTTACTAGGCTTTGATAATCTTCAGCCGTCGCCTTTGCGTCAACTTCTTTATCAGCCTTCTGTCAAATCGTTTTTGCTAATATCATAGAATAGTAAAATAAGTAAGTAGTTGATTAAATAAGTACCTACATGTATTAGTATTTTGCATACAAAAGTGATTTAACTGAACAATCGATCATACGTAAATAAACAGGTTATTTATTACGATCTATCGACATAAAATCCTAAATTATCTACAATAAATTGTTCTAATAGATCTGTTGTTTCCGATCAACTATCAAAAATTGCCGTAGATTTTTATTTTTAATCACTTTTAAAAAATACACTTATGTAACGATACAATGAATCATCAGCTTGTACCTAATTAGCATTTACTAAGTAATATACGTTACGGTACGCTATTTCATCGAAAGCTCAAGAGAAATCAAACGTTTTTAAGGTTGGAGCATTAACAAATCGATGACATTGATGATATTAATTTTAAAAAAGCCATCAATGTAACGTGTTAGATCATTAAATGTTATAAGCTTCGATGTACTGTAATTCGATGTGGCG
This sequence comes from Anania hortulata, assembly GCA_963576865.1. NCBI lineage: Eukaryota > Metazoa > Arthropoda > Insecta > Lepidoptera > Crambidae > Anania > Anania hortulata. The sequence goes on from OY756410.1 coordinate 6,314,408, forward strand.
TACCTACCGGACTCGATTTGCGAAGGTTTTGACAAATTTCATTATAGCGTTCCTATAGGCCACCGTTTCGGTTCAGAGGGAAAATCTAGTCAAGTGCCCAGCTTAAACAATCTCGTTATCTCAATTGGTACCGAATAAGTATTAACTTAAACAGTAATCAATCATTTAGTACGCAAATAACTTGATATTAAGTTTGACCAACTTACAGTGGATTACGTGACTTACGTATTTACCTACGCGTGTTCGTGGAACATGCAAGACGAGTTACCTACCAGTGTACAATTTACAATTTTGCGTATTATGAATATCTATTCATATTCATCTGTGCTACTCCATTTTGCTAATAGAGTAATAATCTAGAAAAACCATACATTTTATGATGTAGGTACTACCAATTTACGGTTTTCGGACTATTTTCTTTAGATAGGTTACTTCCTTGTAAAATGGTCAACGGAAGTATCATAATGATTCACTTAAGAGTTTTAAAAATGCGGTATTTTAAACAAACAGCCGTATTTTTTTATGATTGCGTTGTTTTATAGAAGTTTTTTTGCAGCTTAGGATGTCAGACATAGTATGTATTTGATATAAATATCAACATGGTTCCTCAACGCGTTCCTAGTAAAAAGGGTCTTGATAGACAGACAAACACACGGACAACGAAGTGATCTTATACTTAAATTACTTAAAGCCCTAAATTATCTAAGTTGTCTATAAATCTAAGCACGGAATGTTTAGTTATTTTGATCTTCGGTGAAAATGTAGATACGGCATACTTATCATTATCATGAATCTAGTATAAACCGCAAGTACTTAGTAAGATTTTCAGCTCGTTATAACCTATAACCCGGTTCAACCTGCCTCTCCCATTGACCAAACATTCCTGGCACAATATTATGCAAATGATTTTATTTCAGTTGTAATGACTGACAATATAATTCATCACAAGGTGTGTTGGCATACACGATATCTCAATATTTATCTACACATGAACCGCGTGCTTCATTAGGTTAGTTTACATTACAAATACTATCGATTGCCATAAAAAGTTAAGTAAATTTATTATCATAATTCGACTTCCATTGTACTTAGACTAATAGGTATTAAAGTCGTACTACATACCTAGCCTACTCTTACAAAGAATCCAAATAATTTTTGAGATAGCGAATGGTAACGAATAACGTCCTTCATACTGGATAGCTTTTCTGTATCATTATTTGCCTTATCTACTTATATTCAATTTTGATGTTTAAATCGAAGTTTTACTACTTCAAGACAGAACAAAAGGCATTGGAGGTCTCCGAATCTCGCTAGTTAAAATCGGTGGGTGCCATCTATTAAATACGTGATAATTTGTAAATAAGAAGTAGTTTTATTAAATAAAACTAGTTTAGTTTAATTATAGGGTTACATTTAAGAAAAATATATGAATTAACGTAGGTACTTAGTTACCTACCTACTACGCAAACACAACAAATAGGCGCCATGCATGACAGCTAGAGGACGTTATAGAACAAGAGAGTAAGTACTTAATTAGAATACCAATTATTGAAATACCTAATACAAGCTCTAAAGACTAATTATAATATCACTCCGAGGGTGGCAAGGTTCATAATTTATTCGTTTTTGTAAGACCCATAAATGCCGGTAAACCGGTGAGTTTTTTTTTTCGTAAGCCTTCGTACCATGGAGCACATACACTATAGAGTAGAAAGTGAAAAATCACTTAAGTACTAGTTTCGGAGAAAAATGGTTCATATTGCTGCTCTACTACATATGTGCTCGATGCTTCGTACAGACACAGAATATTTATAATGGCAAAGATCTGCGAAACGCGAATATGCCGCAAATACACTACAAGTTCGCTGCTCGTGATTATTACTTACTCAACAATACTTGTTATACCCGAATTCCGAAACCGAGAATAATATACCTACCGCAAATTTTCTCTAAAAACTTTATAAATATAAATAAATATTGGACAACAACACATACATTGCTCTGATCATAATGGTAAGTAGCTTAAGCACTTGTGTTACAGAAATCAGAAACAACGACGGTACCACAACACCCAGACCCGAGACAATATAGAAAAGTATTTTTTCTACATTTACCGACCGGGAATCGAATAGGAACCTCAGAGATAGCGACACCAAGTCCGGTATGCTCGCCTCTCGGCTACGGAGGTCGTCAACTTTGTTGAACATTTAAACGAGTAAGGTAAAGTTTTCTTATTATTGCGATGATAACTGACTGTCCGAAAACAGGTGCGGTGTCCGTCAAACTGGCTAAACTACCTACCTACATCCTATTAATCTGGTCAAAGAAGACAAAGTTTCCTGATGTCGCAAACTCTTCTTCGTCGCAAAATCCTTCATGACACTAAACCAAACACTTTCAAAATCCCAAACAGTCCTATTTCCAAACTTAATATTGCGCATTTTCTATTCCGGCTGTTCGTGTCGATCGTGACCTTCAATCCAAACTTGAGCCGACTTTCGCTAGCACTTTCAAGTATTTCGGCAAATAGCACAATCGAGATAAGGCTGGACCAGAGCTGTTCAACTGCTAGCTGTAAACGGCTGATGCGTTTGCATAATACCTACAGGTTGTCAAAATAGTATCAAAGAAGCTTAGAGATAGAAGAGTTAAAGGACACCCGAATTACCCATGTATGTTCCGTGATTTCTGTGTTTTTTAAAAAGTTAACTTGACATTGCTCACAAAGACATAAATTATGAAGATCATGCTAGTTATTGCCAAAATAGTTAAATATTATAATATTATGCCTTTCAGTCACAAAAATCATTGTGGGTAAATCTTATATGATGGATATGGATGGTAATTTAGATACTCCTAAGGTTACTCCTTAGCTGGACAGAAGACCAACAACACTTTTTTGGGATATTCTGTATTTTTTTACCAGGTACGAGTACCTTCGTAATTGCATGGTGATGGTGTGATTGCCCTTAAACTTCTACAGAGCTTGTACAAGTTGCTCGTACTAACGCGACTAGATAAAGGATAAAATCCTTAAGCTATGGTGAATTTAGTTCCGATACACGAGGTCACATAAACCTTTGCCCCTTACGGGATTCCAATTCGAACCCTCCTCGGGGTGTTTGCAATGCCTAGCTAAACCTAGTTCGACTTTTGAATCCATTTTAGCATATCCGTGCGTAGTTCCGTGTCTACATTTTTATCATGTCTAATAGCGTTAGGGGAGACTAGGGATTATTGTATAAGGTAGTGGGTTGACAACTGTCAAAACCTAGACTTTATTCAAAGTGGAGCGTAATTCAACTAAGCTTAAGCGCGAGAAATGCAAAGCTGCGTGTCCAGTGACAGAGCAGGGAGAGAAATTTGGTTTTTGCACTCTTGAATAATGTAGCACTTTCAAATAGATCAAGTTTTTGACAATTTGTCAACCTATCAATAGAGTCAACTAAGCTACCCTCGGTTTTCCTACTAGTCAGCATTGAAAACATCGGAAACCTATTTTTTCACGAATACGGATTTAGACAGAACTCGTTTCGGCTTGGATGCATAATAAATAACTCGCGGGGCTACATAGCCGCAAGTGCGATATTATCAGGGCAATATAAATTCATAAGTACTCTTCGAAATGAAATAATTAACTATTTTTTTCCTTCGACTTAAGCAAAATTACTCGAGCACTCGGAAATATTTAAAATTGGCTCTACATTTCAAAATAAATAAATACTATTTGAAACATACTTTATTGATCACATAAAATTTTACTTTTTTGACAAGCCGGATATCCTTTTTTAGTTTTGATTACATCATCATCATTATCATTTGAGCCACAGGACGTCCAACTGCTACACATAGGCCTCCCTTAGTGATTTCCAGATTGGCCGGTTAGAAGGTTTTGATTAAATGTAGATACTTGAAAATTTTCATGTTTCATGTTGTTTTTTATAAATTTAAAAAAAAATCGACGACGGTCTTGTGTAGTTGTTTGCGCTCCGGACTACAAAGCCTTGCGGTTGCGGGTTCGAACGAATCCCGCAAGGGGCAAATGTTGATGTGACGAGCACGAGCATATTTTATATTGTACCCAAGTCTTTTTAAAGGGTAATACTACTGACATTGTCAATGTAACCTGTATCGATATCCTATGTTATACCGCGTCGTAGTGTTTAATAACTAATTATATTGCATTGAGTCAAACTACATAAGCTCGGCAATGTAAATAAGGTGATACGGTCGTAGCTGGCTCTACCCTATTTGATATTCTATTGCTTAATCAATAAGCCATTTGAAATCTTCATGCGTATCATCGGTGTATGTTTAACGTCATTCGTAACAATGACGTTTTGGACTGTATCCAGCAGTGATAAGATGCTTATTACTGTATTGTAGTGTCAAATAGTTTCTCGTCCCTTTTGTAGGATTTTATTTTTAATTCGACTATTTATGGTGCAAACAGAGGTAAGCGGGACAGGAGTAGATATCAGAATTCACACTAAGGGATTCAAACTTTTGGTGCAGTGGTATCATCGACTCTCATTTGATTTTGTGACTGAAGGCATACTTACTATTCACACAAAAAATAAGTACCTAAGTTTTTTTTAAAAACTAACTCTACTTAATTGCAGAACATACCTACATGGGTTTGATACAAGTCTAAGGGTGATCTTCTTCTCTAGACTTTCGCTTGACTAGGTATATTCGGGACACTTTAATTTAATTTAATAAAACTCAAGACCGTTTCTCAGACTATTGCAAATTTAACTTGTGTTTGTTAACTATTTTAATAATTTTTATTTACAAATACTTAAGTAATTATATTGTTATAGGGCGATAAGGGCGTAAAGGCATAATTATTTAAACAGAAATCTTTGATATTGGCAGAAAAGTAACCACGCATTAGAAAAAACACAATCAACTCTATCTGAAGGAGTTGCTGTCCAACTTTATTGTTTCTGATATGACGGTAGATTTTCTGAATTTAACTTTAATCATCAAAATACCAACATCCGCATAACCAAGAAGTGTACACTAGACCTAGCATCAAGTCACTCGGCGAAGACGGTCCGTAACACTCACTAGATCACTTACAGGTCACATCTCCAGATCGTCAGTTCCCTATTTCGGGAACATCGGCACGTCGAACGGTAGACGTAGGCCGAGTCTCACTGAAGTTAAGGTACTGACGCCCGGACCCGGTCGATGCTCCCGGTCCTAACCGTTAGCTCCCAAAATATTGCGACACAAGTACACAGACTCGAAAATTCAATGGGCATTCTGGTGCGTTTACCTTTGCCTATCTGCCGTGAAATCGGGTAATTAAAAGTATGAGCATTAGTCATTTGTCTTCAAATATTTGGGGAAGACTAACACCAATTATGTTTAGCAGACCATTAATTGACATAGATCTAATGATAGTACGTGCTTACCAAATTATGGACAAAATCTGTACACCTACATAGGTACCTTTATATTTATCAATCAATTGTTTGTAAAAATATAAATGATTTAATTACTTTTGTCTTCATCAAGTAGCAAAAACATGATTGTAAACTAATGTACCATGAGGTAGGTACGGTAGACACGCGTAGACGCCAAAATTTACTTTTACCTTTTTTAATAACCGATGCTTAGTCTAAGTATTTGCAATAAACTACATGCCAATCGTTTGTTTTGCGATCAAACATTGAAAATTTGGTCTCACGAAAGTCGTAACTCAACCGAGTATTTAGCTAAATAATAAAAAAATAATCATGCCAAAAACCTTGTCTTCTCTTGGAGCCTTACTCATTTTCAAGATTTTTTGAAATCAATAATTTGTTAAATGCGCACCGCTTAACACTCAGTAAACTGTCGACAGCTTCTTTTTTCATGTTTTAGATAATGTTGTGCATTTGGCTGTACCTACGTACTCGAATCTACCTTCATCTAAATGATGTAACAAATGCAAGAATAATAAAATCACAGTTACATACGACTAGAACTGAGTGTAGTTACATCATGGAAATTGCTGCATTTCGCAATGTTGTATTAAGAGCATTTTCAATAAGGTATTGTGTAGTATGTATTGCAATATTTGCAACAGCATTTGACAGTGCAATATAGTGCAATCAAGGTATTTCCAATATACTGTTGCGCTTGAACAATTTAGTCTAAAAAATAAACATCCGGCGAGTTTTAGGCAATCTATAACTTTGCTCAATAACAGACAAAATAAAAAATTTGTTGGGACCAAAGAGAAATTACACACCAAATATCAAATTAAAAAATCAAAATGACATCTGCAACGTACAAAAAGGCTTTTTGTCAGCGTAGGTAGTTCATGGTTAATTAAAAAACACAGAAAGTGGGTTAAATCTCCATTTTACGAAGATCCCATCACTAAACAGGAAGTGCTAATAATCTTCGAATCAGCTAACCCGATATTCATCACACGTAGAGCTAAGTACCACCCTTAATTAAAAGCTTTTTTCAAAATCTACGGTGCCAGACACAATATCGACAGATAAACACACCTAAATAAGCGTCAACACCCCTATTTTTGCAACACAAATAACACTAAACATGTGTCAATAAATGTTTACCTCAGAAGCATACCGGCGTAAGTTGTATAAAGTCATTAAGCAACATACGCCCGAATGCTTCTGAGCTGAAGAAATATAATTTAAGGGGTCAATTTCAACAAGTCCATTTTTTTTGTCATTACGGTGAACTTTTTTATTTATACCTTTTTTTGAAATAAAACCATGCAGTATTGTTATTTATGATATTGTTATGATTAATCTTTACACGACATCAAATTGAGTTCATATACTTAGGAGATATAGTACTTTAAAATTTTGGTGTCACCGAAATTAAAGAATAGTTCACCGAAATGAAACTTCTCATCACCGAAATGAAAAACGCGAGTCACCGCAATGAAATTACTTATGCAGTCACCGAAAAAAACTAAACTGTTACCACGCAACGCACCTAAAATGCTGCTATCCTAGTTCCATAATTACTTACCTACGTTTTGAAGAGTGCTATCACACAGTACAGGTTATCCTTTTCTGACTATACTATAATGGTATTGAAAGTAATAATTAAAATGTACCATACATGGATATTAACCAATTTAAACTTAAATTCATTTAGGAACGTGTGAGAATAAAACAACAAAAATAACAAATATATTGTAATAATCAACCATAAAAATATACAGGTTGCACCCTTTCCATGTTCAAAGTGTCCAAACTCTACAGCCTGCTGACTATCCGCGCAGGATTGCATTCTGCAGAACCATGTTAAATAAAATAAGGGAGGACCCGCAATTTTTCAATAAAATGTTGTGAACGGGTGAATCCTCATGCCTGAAAGATGGATATCTCAACATCTACAATCTACATAGCTAGAAAGTAGAAAACCCACATTTGATGAGGGAAGATCGGTCCCAAGTTCAATTTAAAGTTAACTTGTGGACTGGGATTATTGGCGGACAGGTGATCGGGCTATATGAACATCCAGCTACACTGAATAGTGAAATTTACCTTAATTTTTTACAAAATGATTTACCCGGCATGCTAGGAGATATCAGTTTAGAAGTGAGGCGGAGAATGTGACTTCAAAATGATGGGTGCCCAGCTCACTACGCAATAGTAGTAAGAAATTATTTGAATCAACACTACCCACAGAGGTAGATAGGCCGACTCGGCCCTATTTTATGGCCGCCCAGATCGCCGGATCTAAATCCCTTGATTTTTTTTTATTGGGGATGTCTGGAAGACCTTGTCTACGCGAGACCAGTATTCTCAATAACAGAGTTGCGAACTCGCATACAAAATGCAGCTGCATACATAAAAACGTCTGGTTACGCGAGCCGCATCAAACATTCTTTTATAAAAAGATGCAGGGCGTGTATTAGAGCGCAAGGACGCCAATTCGAACATTCATTATAATTTTAATAAAAAATTAATAAAAACCAGTCATAAAGTTTAAGAGATACAGAAAACATAAGCTTATTATACCTTTTCGGAAAATAGAATAACTAAGAAATTTTTTAAGATAATGGGCACGATGAGCGCCATACATTTTTTTAACATGGTAGTTGACCAAACATGAGGAAAAATATTTTTTTTTTTTTTGTGACATTGTTTTTTTGAAGCACTTCGTGATTAGCTAGCTCAATTTTAACCATTGTCATTGATAGCTAAACTATTCTTTAAGAAATAAAAAAAAACTGAATTAGAAAAAGTCCGTATTTGTACCGAAAGTGGCATTAAAAAAAAACTAACTTAATTATCTTGAAAACCGAGATATTTTTACTAGTCAAAATTTGAGATTAGAGAGGTCTTGACGAAACCTATCGAAAGTTAAAGGTTTATCCATTGTTTCTGGGACAACCTGTATATCTTTACAACTTTTTCAGATTCTTATTTTAAAAGATTTTAATTATTAGTTTTGATAACACAAAGATACTGTAATATATAATGTAACAATTAAACAAACGTAATCTCTTGTTATTTGTCTTCACAATATCTTATTATTACACTTAGTCATTAATAAATCAGGTAGCACAAAAATCTATCTTTTGGATGGGGACACGACTCTAGCAAAAATATTTCGGAATTTAAACAACGAAGGTTAATATTTCGGAAACCGATCACTGAATCGAAAAATGGTCTTCACAACCTCGCAATATATTTGAAAGACCCATCCAACGATACCCCAAACGATGGGGTAGACTAAAAATAATTAATTCATCCCTTCTTTACGTGTAGGGGAGATACCCTAGAATTTTTGTTTTCAAGATTTTATTGTACCATTCTGTCGGCGTGTTTAATGTTTATACTCGTGCAAAATTACAGCTTCCTAGTACAAACAGTATCTGTGTTAAGCCGTGGACTGACAGACGGACATGGCGACACTATAAGGGTTCCTTTCGTACAATTTTGGTACGGAACCTAAAAAAGCACGTGTTCAATATTTTTGAATTAGGTTTAAAGTGGACTAATTATCATAATTTAGTCAAATAGCCTATTGCCCACGCGAGCAACAACTAGAGGTTATTCTTTTAACTAGTAGCTACATTTTAGTCCCCAAAACAAATATATTCCTTTGGCAACTAAAATGTACCAAAAGAAATTATGGTCTGTTTTTCACCGAGGTGAAATAATTTGCCACCGGAATGAAAAAAATAAACACCGAGGTGAAGATAAAAATCATCGAAATGAACAACTTCACACCGAAATGAAAAAAAATCACCGAAATGATATTTTTTCTCATTTCGGTGGTCAATTTAGGTCACCGAATTCACCGGAATGAGATCACCGTCATGAAAAACAGCCAACAGAAGTTAACACTACAAGCACAGTATTTATGATAGAAATAAATTGATACTACCTACTTGATCGGGCGACATTAAGTAAATGTACATATATTTAATAGACATATCGGATCATTGGATTACAACTTTTATCCACCCACGTGAATGAAAGAAAAAGTGGTCCCAAGTCACCGGAACCCACTACTTACGTTTTTGGCGGGAACACCAGACAAGCAACACGCGTCTTCTCACATCAAGCGCTTAGGCGTCCCTGGTGCGCAAGTTTACTGCGCAGTAGCGAGAAGCTAGTGTTGTTGGATGCCTAGATATTCGCGTACAACGAAAATTCACCGTGGTGAAAAATCTAATTTGGACACGTGAATTTGTATTTACCATTCATAAAATACAACAGATTTTGTAATGAAGTTTCCGCAATAAAGTACTGCCACTATATAGGATTTAAATAAAAAAAAGGAAATCATTAAAAAATCAACTGTTTTAATTATATGATTAAAAGTATACTGAAAAACAAATTGTGCCGCTTCACCGGTATGAAAAACTTAGGTGTTTATATATATTTTTTCCTTATTAGCGACAATCATAATGGAAAAATATTTGTAGGCTGCTGTAGGAGACAACACTTTTCATCTAAAAAAAAATATTACAAGTTAAAAGTGCCATCCTGCACTAGCAGTTTCAGCCATGCCGTTTACGATTTGGTGCTGGGAAAATCACCCTAAGATGAAATCTTCGTGGCTCTACATGTTTTCTGTCAATTAAATTATGATTAATACTCAACGAAAAAGGTCCAGCAAACTTGCTGCAACTCCTCAAAGTTGATAACTGTAAAAATCGTGAACTGATTAAAAAAGTGCAAGTCAAGTGCGGTCGACGCTCCCGTGCACCGTTACTGCCGAATTGCAACATCCCGTGGGACAGCCGTGCGACTTGTTTGGGGATCCCAAGTCAGTTCACATGAACCAAAATACAGGCTGCTAAAAAATGACCAGCCATATTTTAGGGGGATATTAAGATCGAGTCTACAGTAGAAATATTTGTAAAAGTAAATAAGTTAAAAAAAGACTAATACGTCCTACTGCATTTCATGGCACAGGCCTAATCTCGACTTGTAGGTGGGTTGGGCCGTATTCGATCACGCGGCAAATCATTAAAAAAAAAATTATGATAAAAAACTATAAAATTAAAAATTATCAAATCTAAATCATTAATTCAAATAGAGCGTTGAATAAATGATTGCAACGCGGCACATTTACACAATCGAAAGCTTATTCATATCGCTTTTGCGTATGATGTTACGAATTATCCGGTTTGGCATTCGAACCTTAGACCTCTGAAGAACGAATCTGCATTTTGACTATTGAATCGCGAAGATGTTTTTGGAATATTTTTCCTGTGTACAAGACTCGATTCTTGATGGAAACGAAACGCAGCTTTATGTAACGCACACATTTTGTTCTTTCTATTACCTACCTATACCTAAGTCTTTCCATAAATACTGAAACAAAGAAAAAAAAATTCTATTGCAAATAACATTTATAACTTTTAAAGTGTGTTAGTTTAATACATAAATATAATATAAAAAGCTTATTCGAAGTGGTCTCCGTTGGCTGCAATACAGTCCTATAAACGTTAAGGCCAGTTATCAATAGAAACACTCTTTCCATGGGAAAATTCTTCACTGCCAATCGTACGGATTGTTTTAGGGACTCCAAATTATCATGGCGTTTAGACCAAGCCGTACTCTCTAAAACTGACCATAAATCATAATCCAGCGGATTAAGATCGGGACTAGACGACGGCCAGTCTTTAGCTCTGATGAAGTCCAAAACGTTCGTTTCCAACCGAGACTGCGTAGACGGAGCTTTATGACCCGGCGCCGAGTCTTGCTGGAAGGACCATTTTTAGTTATTGAATTGTTCACTACCTTCTCAAGAATGGTATCTTGATACACTTGTGCCGATTTTTTGATACCTTTTTCACAAAAGTATGGCTCAGTCACTCCTTCATAGCTAATACCCCACCAAACCATCACTAAAGTCGGATAGTGCCCACGGAAGCTTCCTTCGAGCTTTGAGAATAAATAGGGTCATTTTGTTTGTTAAAATATGCGACATGGTTTTAGGTGCTATCTTCATCTCCCGAGATAAAATATTTTGCTTTTGGACAGGATTTCTTCGAATTCTTTCCCTTACTGCTTTGACCACCTTTTTCGTACGAACACTAGGTGGACGGCTAGATCTTATTCTGTCACAAACAGGGGAGGTCTCATTGTACCTATTAATAGCCCGGTACACAAACATTTTACTAATACCAAGCGTATGGAGAGTTTTAAAAATTGCATTTAGCTCCATACCTACTTTGTGTAATGCAATCACAGCGATTCGGTTCTCTTTATTACCCCACTCCATTTTAATATCGCAAAATATTGTACAATGTATTGGCGCCAAAATGAGAAACTCAATGAACAATCATATAAAAATGACAAATTCCAAATTCAAATGTAATATTTTGCTTATTTTTAATTGTTTTTATGTTCAGACCATGGATTTTACACTCTTTCTCCATGAGGCAGACTAAGTATTTATTAGTTTCTGCAAAACGTGTAAGTAGTTGAAAAAAACAACAATTTAATATTTTGTAATTTCCCTCCCTCTTCAAAATAAATATGACACTACAACTATTCTCAATGGAACTCTTAACGAAAATTAATACTTATAAACTACCAGAAGAACCTTCGCTTAAAAATACATTTTCATCTTGACGCAGTGCGAATTTTCTTTATAAATTTTTGTCGTGAACTCGTTTCGGTCACTTCCGCGATCGCCGAACCCACCGTGGACATATGGCTACGCTGCCCCCTCAGGTGGACACTGAATAATCAGACGACTGCCTACCTTCGACTGGTTTTCTACATAAATTTTAATGGTTCAAGCCACGTGTTTCACAATCTTTGCTGATGTATCTGTCCAATCGATTATTAATTTAACCCGGCCAGAGAGCCATTTTATAATAAGGTAAACGACTCTAACAAGTACTTAGATTATATCACGAAAATATATAGATATTTTTAAGTGAATTAACTAACTCATTGTCCAACAGTTTTATTGCTATAATAATAATTATGAAGTATTACACGTACTTACATAGCATGGATCACATTAAAGAGTAGAAATGACATTTATTTTGTACGATATAAATTGTGCCATTATTTAATTTGTAACTTGTGTACTGTTTTAGTATTTTTGTTGCCAGGATTTATTTCATACTAAATGTGAGTGAAAAAAGTTTCAGAGATATTTGGTACCTACATAGGCACCACAGTTTTACATTACTTACTTATTTTGCAAGCCACCGACTTTAATTGTTTTTGCAATGAAATCGATAATTTATTATGACACCTTAATTGAGTCATTGTTATAATAACGTCACGGAAAATTTAGGGGGTTGTGACGCGAGTAGTTAAGTGCAAAAATAGCACCAAACCATGAAGTTCCTTAAGTCGTACGAATGGAACATTGAAGCGGCTATATTAAGCAACGATTACAAACAACAATGTGCAGTTAAGAAGTAGGAAAAGAGCTATAAAGATGATTGATGTTTTAGCAAAACTAATGGTGTAATGAGTTGGGAGTTGAATGAGTTTTAAATCGCTCTGAAAATCACTATTTTGGTTATCATTTGTTTATTTTGTTAACGTTACAACAATAAAATAGAAGCAATATGTAGTCTTATAAGGCCAAAGTCCAGTAAAAATATTGGTTGTATGCATCAGAAAATTGGTTTTCTGACCCGTCCGCGCCGCAACAGGAAATCGAACCCGGAAACCAAAACGGTTTTGCTGGATTCATTTTTAGCTAGATCCTGCAAAACCGCGTATAGTGTTCGTTCATCCCGTACAGTTTTGCAGGATCCTACAAACCGGGACTGCTGCGTACGACGCCTTAAGAACACACTAATATCCGCGGCTTCGTGTGGGATAGACCGTACCGTAGGCAAATCAATGACGCTACTGCCACTAGCTACCATTCTGTGATTACATCGTTTTATATTATAAAGGCATAATATTAGGGATGACTTTTTTCTTCGTCTATCAGGCAGGTATCAAAAAGTATTGGACACGTATTTTTTTCTTTTTCACTTAATCAAAATATTACAGAGATATTATATTGATTGAAATGACGCATGACGTCACGTCTTGGTACAATTTTTACTTAGAAGTAACGTCACGCGCCCCTAGTCCAGAACTTTGACGCCCTTTATCTTTGTTATTTTTTGGTTGATTGAAAAAAGAAAAAAAACGTTAGGGAAGTGTATTCTTTACGGCCGTCCCTACACGGCCAAAGAAATAAAGAACTTTACTTTATTTTTTATAATCTAACTGACGGACTAAATAGATTTTCATTTTTTTAACCCAGTCATCATCCCTATTATGTATGTCATCTAAATATTGAGCACAACGATGTTAATATCGTTGATTAAGCATTTAAGATTGATACAGAATAAAATCTAAAATTTAATTTTCAACGGGAATGCCCGTTGAAAATTAAATCGTGTAAGATTCGTCTCGAGCAACGCAGTGAAAGTCGGGTAACTAGCAGAGCAGAATGAGGACGCGTGAGTCAGCCCGGTAGATATCCAATGAGTAGCGAACGCGCGTTTCAGTGTCATCAGCGAATTATGTTCGTTGAACCAAATAATACGAGGGGCGAGTTTGAGAAAAGAATCGCTTTTATAACAGCACCCATATCAAAATCAGGATAAATTGTTAAACTTATCATCAAAACCCTCAACGATATAATGTAGGGAGAATCCGTTTTTTCCGCCCCTTCAGTCTGCATCAAACGATGCAGTAGATATAAGGACAACTTAATTTTTTTTTTGTAAGCCAACTTATCAAAAAAAACAAAGGTCATACAAAATAAAAAATAATAATAAAAAATAAAATAATTTATTTGAGTAACTTACAATATAATAACTTACAGGGTTTGGAATCTCCTACAAATACAAACTACTATATATATATTATTGAGAAATAACAAACCAGGAATGGTGGTTTTGCAGTTTGCTTATCAAACGCTTGGATTTGATGGGCAAACTGCAAATCCAAGGTTAGGTTCGTTATGTTTAGTCTTCTCTCAGGGGAAAACTTAATCGAACCAGTAACGAAACTATGCAGTAAAAGTGAATAAGAGTTCAAACTTCGTCGTCTAATCAGCAAAGGCACCCGAAGGTGAAGAATTGTTCTACATAAAGGTGTTCCATAATAACGATTTATTATTACGGTGCTGCGTCTTGATAGCTGATTATGTCTTTATCTGTACTGGATGGGGAAATGAATAGAAGATGGATTGATATTTTAGTCGTATTTTAAATACCTATTTATAAATAAGTAGGTACCTCTGCATAATAAGGAAATAATCTATGCTCTGCATAGCCATACCTACGCTAGATTTTAATATGTGTCAAAAGAACTATCATATCCGCTTCTATTTAACTATAAAACTTTTGGTCAAAGTCTTAATCGTTCTACAGAAGTGAAAGACTTGGGAGTAACACTGGATAGCGAATTATTGCTTTCATCACACATAAATAGAATTACCACTAAGGCATATCAGATGTTGGGGTTTATTTTTAGGCAATGTGTGGAGTTTACCAACGTTACCACATTAAAGTTACTGTATAATAGCCTGGTTAGGTCACAGCTTGAATATGCGTCAACTGTCTGGAATCCACAGTATCTAACTTATATCAATTCAATTGAAAAGATTCAGAGAAAATTTATCAAGAGAATGAGTTACAAATTTCGGAATAACTTTAACGCAGACAACATTGTCTCCCTTGCACTGCGTAGAGAACACTGTGATCAATATTTATTATACAAAATTATTAATGGCAATATTGATTCGCCCTATCTTTTAAGTAAAATCTTGTTGCGATGTCCGAGAGCTAACATGAGGTCATGTGATACATTCTCTGTTTCCACTTGCCGTACTAATTATGCGCATAACCGTTTTATCCTTAGAACTATGAAATTATATAATTCCAAGTATTGTCACATAGATATTTTTAGCCATAAACCGAACAGATTCAGGTCTTTGTTAAAGCAACTATGAAAATAATAAAATAATAATAAGTTCTGATGAATACCGCTTTAAGAGCCTGTTCAAGTGTGTCTCTTGTGTTTATTTAACTTTTTACGATACCTATGTAAGATCTATTTGTGAAAACTTTTTTGGCAAATGTATAGTTTGATTGGTTTGTTTATATGTGTTATAACTGCTGTTTGTTTTCCTAATAAATAAAATAAATATAATAAATAAACAATTAATTTTGACAGGTTTGTCTTTCAGCAGCAAACCCAAAACTAATTTAGAAAATATGTTTTTCTGAAATGACGCGACAAGTATCAAATGTCAAATTCGGGGTCGAAATCGAATACAGAAATTGCGTTCAATGTGGTTCAATGCTTATTTTACCACACCACTGCTGCACTGCGTCAAATACAATCTTGATTTTTAGATCAATTTGGAAGTAGATAATAAAAATGGAAATCCTTAAGATTCTAACAAGTAATTTAAAACAAATGGGTGCAATTTACTGCGATTTTCACTTACATGTACCTATAAAAATACGTACCTAGCTATATCGAATCATGTAATTTTCTAGGACATTACGTTCAGATTGAAATTATCGGCTCTACTTACGATAGTTACGATTGAAGGTATATTTAAACATTGCGCCACCTTGCCCACCTTAAGGGATATTTTGTAACATTGCATGCCCAAGAATTTTCTGACTTGTATGACTAATCATGTACAACTTTTCACTAGTTAAGTACTAGCTACCAGTTATAGCGCATTCTATGGAATGGAGTACCCATTACTGGTTACCTAAGCACAGGTTCGCCGACTGACCAACTGCTCTACTGTTGAGATCGCTCAAAAGAGGTAGTAAACCTTTTCCTTTTTATTAGGATTTAAAAAACCTATCATTGGCTGAAAGCTATGGTGTACTCTTTATTGTTGATTGACCGTCCGAAATCTTTATTTTGTAACAGCTATTGTATCCCAGGTACAGTCAGCATCAAAAGTAGCAGATCGAAAACTAACTTCCTAACAGTACCGACTGTCCAAATTTCACAAAAACCTGACTCCCATACATTTTGCGTAGTGATTTTGCCAGACTAATATAACAAGTTTTATAAGCAAGCTGCATTGACTAACATGTTTTAAATAATTTTAAAAACGCGTTTAGCATTGCAATACCTGCAGTATAAATGAGCACGATAATGATTTTTGATAAATTACAAAAACAAAGACAAATTGCAAACTGATCATTTCTCATCATCGATACAAAGTTTAACGAAAAACCCAAAATCTCAGGGGCTGATTCTGGTGCTTTGATACAACAACTTATTTCTATGACTCATAGAAATAAGAATAAGAAGAAATAAGAATAATGAATAAATAAAATTAGTCTCATAGACTATGAGAATAAGTCTAACATCGTAATCACAAAAAAAGTATTTCACTTCCCCATCCATACCACAGAATCATTGCCCATACTTAACCTGCTTAAGCTGACATCAGTTTATATGGAGAAATGTTTTTTTTTTTGAGCTTGTATATTGGTAGATTGGTGTACCTACGTAGGTATAAGAATAAATATAAATACTTGGTACGCATGGCTAATGTACAGATAATAAAAACTAAACTCGTGACTTACTTACCTAAAAGTAAAGTTTGACTTTGTCTTGCTAGATCTAAAGATTTGAAAATAGTTGCAAATGGAACGTCAATGCTTTCTAAAAGATTTTTTTTCGTAAAAAATATTGCAACACTTGCACCTTTTCAAACTGTCCATAAAATTATTATGCTTGTATTGCTAAACGCATTGTTTGCCATAATATATGAAAGTATTTGAATATTGTTTTTTTCAAAACAACTAATTTATTCATGACTAATATCGACCCAAGACCCAGGGAGAGTAGCACTTAGTAGGTATCGGTTAGACAGGCTGTTCAAGACAAGCCTTTCATTACAGAACAAATAAAAACAAATGCACAAAATAGTTTTTTTATTTTTTGTAAAATCAGAAAAGAGTAGATATCTATTAGTCTGATAAAAACTATTGGCTAAAGACATTGTCCATTCATTGTAATGTACATACAAAATTTTAAAAAATATTTTTTTTACAATGGTCTTTTAAATTATTTAGAATTAATCAAGTACTTAAGTAAGTACCTACTCGACCATAATGTTTATATGTCTAACTAATGTCTTTTAATTTAAATCGTATCGAAATTCCTACTTCGGAGTATAGTTCGCAGACAGACAGAAAGACAGACAAATCCGATGGAGGGCCTTGAGATATAATTTATAATATGTAGTAGTGGTGATCATGATGTAACGAAAATTCAAAAGACTAAGTACCTACCCACATATTTTCATATGCGTGAAAATGGTAAATCGCAGATTATTTCACAGTGCCGCTGTTCTGAGCAATTTCTAACACAGCAAGCTTGAGAAACATAGTGATAGTTGACATCCGCTTGTTAGAATTTCGTAAACCTGCCAACTTATGCTATTTGTGCAACTTGAAGATATTTCAGATTTAAATAACACAGGATTTCTTAAGCAAGTGGTATATCTTATCATATTATTAGCCCGCGACTTCATTCGCGTGGTCATTAGTTCAGAATATTTTTTCTGGATAGAGACACCCGAAGCACTCCCTCCCTAAGTAATCATCAGGGGTATAAAATATACTTTACGACCTATTTCTCACCTACCAAAAATACATAAACAAATCATAAAAATCGGTCTAGCCGTTTCAGGAGGAGTGCGACTACAAACACCATGACACGAGATTTTATTTATATGTATTTGAAGATTAATGTATTTTAAATTGTAACTTGACAACCCTGGGCTTCATGATAAATAATACTTTTCTTTCTACATCGTATTTGTCACTTTTATACTCATATATGCAAAGAAGAATTGGAACTTTTTAAATGTAGAAATTATTATTAGTTAGTGTACGCCATGAATAATTATTAATTAGCATGATTAATAAATAATTAATTAGCAAAGTATTTGCTACTAAGTATTTTAAGAAGTTAATGATTCTTAAATTATTTCTAAGCCATTTGTACGTACCCATACTAAATCTAGCTTTAACTAACTTCAAGACACCATCTCAGTAAATTTCAAATAAACTGACAGATAGAGAATGATATTTAAAACCAGGGTTAAGTTCAATTAGGTTAAGTTTCAATTTAAAAAGGTTGTGCAAATCGGCCTTATTTTGAAACTTTTAAGTAGCTATAAAACTGCTTCATTCTTACACGCTATGTTATAATATATGGTAAGTATGTCATAGCCATAAAGCAAGCAATAAATACATGGAGGATCTCAACAGAAACCGGATTGTTCGCCAAATATGTTTGCAAAGGTTGGATTTTTACATAATATCATAGGTACCTTATAATGAAACCTGTTGCCTATTATTATTGGCAGTTGGCAGTGGCATTGGCATTACGACTAACTAGATAACCAATCTTATCAAATTAATGTCGCTAACCTAACGTGTGAATTTTCTCTCCGTTTGACCTTCAAATCTGTGCTATAATGAATAATTCATAATGTTGACATAAGCCATCCAAGCCGTTGCGCTACGTGGTTTGAGCAATCAATCTATTACTGCCATGGATTTAGCTATGGCTCCATATTCTTGTATAGCAAAATGAAACCTTATTTCGCTGCATTTATGTACTGCTTTAGACTTCATCCATCCAAACTAGATTGAACTTACGCACTCTGTCATTAGGGCTGATTTTTCTGTACAATTAGATCTTCTTCTTAAATCTTTTTCAAGTGCGATGTTGTGCCTTAATTCTATGAGTACTTAAACTTATGTGCAACCGCCATTTATTATTTTTAATTAGACAGTGATGAAAAACGTGTTAGCAATTATTATAGCCCAAGTTATCAACTGACCAATTGCTTTCAAGTGACAGGAATCTGTGATTTACCAACTTCATGGTTGTTATTAACTACTATAAATTAAGAAGAATATTGTTTAAGTTTATAGAAAAAACCACCCACACCACTGCGTACGTACCTACCACTCAAATCAACAAAAGTAGAGGGTAAAATAATTAGAAATGAACAATTTAGGCAATGTTATCTTTCAGAGGACGAAATGACATATTATTAGACACCAATAACAAACTAAAAACACAGTTGAAAACGTAAGGAAAACAAATGTAGATTTTGGGTAAAATTTCGTAAAATCTTAAATAAAAGACAAAACATTTTTTTAAAAAAATTCATCACCTACCTATACTTACACCACACCTCACATGTTTGGCAAACTCTCTTCCGAACAGCCTGTATGAAGACATAATAATATAACACCTTTTTAATGAACATTATTGAACAAAGGCCACATAGAGCAAGTTTTTGTTTTGTTTTGTGTGGTATTAGAGAGATGAAGAGGTTTTATTTGACCTTAATAACTACACAAACATAATGCAGAAGACGAACACGATGCACTCCAACAAAATGAAAGCACTATCCGAGCTTATTAGAAAGAGAGAGCTACAATTTTCACTTTCTACTGGGTCGTTAAGTACCTACTCTACATAGTTTGGCATTCGCGAATCTGCGTGAATTGCTCAATAATTTACATGAAAGTCAACTCGACATCATCATGATAGTGTTGCTTAATATGTGGTTGACATTATTACACAATCTACATTATGTGCCTACTACCTGTTTTATAAAATCCTTACTACTTAGGTACATCTCGCAAAGATACTAGTGAATTAGTTAATTATGTAGACTCCCGAAAGTTTAGAAGAAAATAAATCCAATCTCATTCATATTGGGACTCAAAACTCTAAATTACCCTTAGACGGCTACAATTCAATTTAATTCAATATATTTATTGCATTCTATAATGTTACACAGGTGTCTATAAATAGGTACATAAAAAAGATCATCCAAACACTTCCGTCGAATTGGTAACGATTCTAAAGATGTCATCAAATTAGGGGTCGCTAAAATTTACAAATCAAGCCTTTGTCAATCGAGAATTCAATTTGATTCGGGGTTATAAGTATTTACATCTTGACGTTTCATGACTGGCTAAGCTTGAACCTCGCACATTACAGATTTTTGATCGACCGATATTGGATAGGTCTCTAAATGATATTAAACATTAGACGACAAATCTGTAAAGATATGACTTTACAGTGTGCGCGTTCACATAATGTATTCATATAATTCACAAGACTGATTGAAAGGCTGCTCAATAATACTCATTTATTTTGTACATAGGCCCCCTTCCGGGCACTTATACACGTCCCAAAATATAGCTTAGTCCTACCACCGCTTCAGGACTACATATTGGCTGGTGATGAGAAGAAACGGCGCAACAAACTCAGTCATCTTTGTCAGCCAGGAAATATAGTTACAAGACATGTAGTAAGTGTGAGCTAAGCAGGTTAAGTCCATGCAGTCTTGTCGTTTAAATAATCCTCTATTTTACGATATCCTTTTTTCATAAGGATTTTTTTAATGTGAATTTTGAATTCATGTACAGGTAATTCAACAAGAGTCTGTGGTACTTTATTGAAAAATTTAATACATTTCCTCAAGAATGAATCACCAACTTTGTGTAGTCTGAAGCTCGGAACGGCAAGTTAATTTTTATTTCGAGTATTATATTGATGAAAATCAATTTTTAGGCTAAACAAACTAAGATTTTTTCGAACGTACATAATATTTTCAAAAATGTATTGAGAGGCTACTGTTAATTTATTAAATATCTTTAAAAATCTCCCTCAGTGAGTCACGAGGTCCAAGACAGTATATAGCGCGTACGGCTCTTTTCTGCAACACAAAGATTGATTCAATGTCAGCAGCAGAACCCCATAACAGTAAACCATAAGAGCTATGAAAATAACTAAAGTATACTAGTCTTGCCGTTTCGACATCAGTTAAAAGCCTTATTTTCCTCACAGCCTTCCTGACAAGGCAATTATATGAGGACCCCATTGCCGCCGGGAGTCTAATGTAATTCCAATAAAAGTGGTAGAATCGACTGCATCTATATGATCATCTGACATATTAATATGCGTACTGTCCTGTCTTACATTGGGCATAGTGAATTTAATGCATTTAGTTTTTTTTGCATTTAGTAACAGGTTGTTCGCTGTAAACCAGCGTATACTTGAGAGAGAGCACTATTTGCATCGTCAAAGGTAGCTTTACCTCTGTCAGTTTTAAAAAGCAATGAAGCATCATCTGCAAACAATACTATCTCACAAAGGTCTTTAGTAAAGTAAGGAAGGTGATTTATACAAATTAAAAATAATAGAGGTCCCAATATAGAGCCCTGGGGCACACCCATGCGTAATGGAGCTCCAGAAGAGTCAGTTCCATTAACATTAACTTTTTGCATTCTGTCTGTGCGGTATGACTGTAACAATTTTCCAGAATCATTTGAGACACCATAATGCCGTAATTTCATTAATAATGTCTGCAGGGTGTAAGAATAAATGAGGATAGAGGCGGCACAAATAATATTAGTTGAAGCAACCAACAATACCTTTCGACATCACATTAATACCTCACGTGCAAATTGGAAACCCAAACTCAACCTTGGCATCTCCCAAGTAAGGCATTGCACCCAACTTAAAACCTGTAAACCTTGATACAATCATAATAAAATTTCAAAATACCAGTTGTCTTTTTAATTTTCATGTAAGTAGTTTGTAAATAAAAAAAGAATTGCATTTAATCATCAAGGTCTCGTAATAGTACTTTTCTTGTTTTCTTTCCGGCCAGACAATGGAACATTTTGTTATTGGTTTGAAAAAGGAAGGCAATACAGAAACGGAGCGTAGCGTCTATAGTATATAGCGTCTATCTTTGTTCTGTGACAGAAAGTTAATGAGTAATCAACAAAATTACTTAATTAAGTGTGTGAGTTATGTATAAAGCATAAATGTTTTGATTTCCTTCATCCAACCAATCAGTAAAAGCCATGCACAAAATTACACAACATTTTTGCTTAATGTAAAGTAATATGCCTGTACAATATGGTTTTGAATAAGACCATAATTAAATATTATGCGAACATGCATTGTTTTTTCTATTGTTGTGTAGTTTTTATTGTCTTTATCTTTTTCAATGTCTGAACTGAACTCGCGAAATGTACCTACCTAATTACTGACTGACATACATAATTAATTTGTTCTTAGGTACTTTTGTATGTAAATAGTTTAATTCAGCCAGACGTTCTACACTAGTTGTCTTTTGTCTTATCTCAGATTAATCTCAGTAAGACCTAATAAAATCAAAGTTATTCTGCTTTCTAACTAGATTTTTATGTAACTATTTATGATATTATAGTATGGTGCTCCCAGGAAAACAGTATTATAATAAGATTTTGAAAATAAATCTAATCACATTTATGAGAGCAAAAAATACAGGGGGTCCCAAAAAATGTGTCAACTGAAAGTCCATAGATAGGTAGGTCACACCACCACCATTTATGTTGTGCGATTTTCGAATTTTTTGGGTGTATTTTTTAATTTCAACTGACTTATATTGACCCACAATAATTGTTCTTGAGGCGATAAGGTCTGTTAATATAATCTACTGAGTATTCACCTATTTAAAAAAATATATTGCACGTAAGTACCTCAATAATTCATCTCTTTGTGCCCAATAACTTTGTTGTTTTTTAAGTCAAGGTTTGACATAAATAAAATAATAATAGGATCGATACTCACTCAATTAAATACTCAAACGTATTTTAATAAACAATCTACAATACCCTAGTCGTCTTTTACGTAACTATAAAGTGCATTCTCACGACCACCAATTTCCTTATCCCAACCGGTCCCATGACACCCATCGGGCCCGCTCACCCACTTTCCAATGCGGAAACCGTATCCCCAATAAAGATAGGCATGTTTTTGTAGTATAGCATAGTTATGTTTTTATAGTAAAATATTTTCGTAGAAAATAAGTAAGTTAAACATCCAAACAGAAATCATGATTTATTGTGAGTGTAAAGGGACACCCATTTTAGTAAATAAGTGCAGTGTAATTGTTTTAATAGAACTAAAGAATTACACTTATTTTTAGTTTACGTCATTTCCCTTTACGTCATTAGGAGTCCAAAAATCTAAACACATGAATTTTTTAGGACTAAAATTATTAATTTTATTACTGAAATATCTACAATAAAAAAACCCGCATCTAGCTTTTAGAATAAGATTAGGTATCTATGCTAAAGATAGAGTCGTTCGTGCGCTTCAAATTTATTTGGACTGTACATTCCGTTAAACGTTGTTTTAATTAAATAAAAATTAACATCAGATATTGTTGTGTAAATTAAATTTATTAAACCAGCATCTAGGTGACCGTAAATAAAAAAACTTACTTAATTTTTTCGTTAAAAAATTCCAAGGCTGTAGATTAGAATTCCACTCAGGATTTCACTATTGCAGTTTTGGTATTGTATTTTAGTTTTACTTTACACTAACACGTTAAATAGTTACTAGAAAGTAGAAGTAAAGCGATGGCTACCCACCGCACCGAGTGTCGGCATAACACTAACTGACTGACACCAACCGTAACTATACCGACGCACAAGACCGTACAATTAGTATTTTAGACTTTCTACCAAGACGTGAAAAACTCTGAAATCGTGGTAACTGTCATTAGAAATAACACATATAAAGGAAAACGTAGATGGAACGTCTTTTCTTTTTAATTTTGTTGGCGCGTTTTCATCAAAACCGGTTGTTCATTGGTCACTTGGTCTCCTCTCGGGCGTTTTTGTAGCTTTCTTTGACCCCAATTACGGAGTCGTTACATTTTAGTAATCACTTTTTTATGATTGATCTAGGACAAAAGTAGATATTTGCGGGGCGCATTATGATGAAGTAAACTATGTCTATTATACGTCCCACTGCAGGGCACAGGCCTCACCTTAACTTTGAGGTTAAGGTTTGGTGGAGTGGTATTGTTTTAAGCCGGCCTAAGGCCTCTGACTATGCTATATGACTGTATCAGGGCATATGACAACCTCCGTAGCCGAGAGGCGAGCATACCGGACTTTGTGTCGCTATCTCTGAGGTTCCGGGTTCAATTCCCGGTCGGGTCAATGTAGAAAAATAACTTTTCTACATTGTGGTACCGTCGTTATTTCTGATTTCTGTAACACAAGTGCTTTGGCTACTTACCACAGGATCAGAGCAATGTATGTGTCCAATATTTATTTATTTATTTTATTTATTTATTATTTATATTAACCGGGACCATATTTTAACATGCCTTCCGAAGCACGGAGACACTTGTGATAAATGTCTCTAAATATGGTTGAAATGGTCACCCATCCAATCACAACTGCGGCGTAGGGGCCTACCAACCAAAGCGCTGCCGCCACTGAGCTACAATCACCTCCTATGATAAGTTGGTTAGTATTAATTAGGAATTAGGGGTCTTTTAAAAAAGCCGTCATTAATTTACATACCTATGTAAAAAAAAATGAAAGTTTGTATGATTTTTGTTGACGACCAAAATAATGGTATATCAAAATAATGATAGTCCAAAAATGTTGCAAGCTAAAGTTGTAGGGTAGTAGGCCGGCCACAGCTGTCGCAAAACCAATTAAAGGTGGAGTAATCGGGTTTTCGAGTAGAGATCACGTCTCGGCAAAGTAAAGTAGGGGCTCGATGGTCCGACAGCCTTAGAAAGATGGCTGGCAGTAGCTGAGTGATAAAAGCGAGAGATCATACTCTTTGGCGCTCTCTGGGGGCTTACATCCAGCAGTTGACTGCAATACGCTGAGATGATGATGAAGTTCGTTATTCAGGTACGCTCTCAAGGCTAACAGTGGCTGAACGGAATTAACTAGCTGAAATTTGGCTATATCTTACATTTCTTACATATCTTATATCTTACTATATTAGTATAATATCTTTTATCTCGTTTTTGTGTTCCCGTGGTAACTCAAATAAGTATTCCTCTTTTGGTAATTCTTCCTAAAGTACGCAAACGAATTCGCGGGGAGAAGCTAGTAGACCAAGTATATAATGCTTCTAGATGTTCGTTCGTATATTATACACGTCCCAAAATATAGCTTTGCCTTATCACCCGCTTCGGGCCTACATATCGGCTGGTGATGAGAAGATACGGCGCAGCCAACTCAGTCCCTTTGTCAGCCTATTTTACAGAAAATACTTACAAGACATATAGTAATATAGTATGTAAATGCGAGCTAAGCAGGTTAAGTCCATGCACTCTTGTTATTTAAATAATATAATCGTCTACTTATACTTAATATCCTTTTTTCATAAGGATTTTTTAATATGAATTTTGAACTTATTACTTAACAGGTAGTTCAAAAAGAGTTTGTGGTATTGTGGTACTTTACTGAAAAATTTGATACATTTCCCCAAGAATGAATTACCAACTTTGTGTAAGTATTTATTCTGAGAAGCTCGGAACGGCAAGTTTAAATAAGGATTTTGTAATTGTTGTTTAATTGAAACATAACTTCTGTTCTTTTGCATACAATAACTTTTTTTAGTAACTATTAGTACCTACCTAGGTAGGTACCTAGGTAGGTACCAAATGGTTTACTTGCTAATGAGTGGAACTAACAAAGTGTAATCAAAAACCAGAAATGTTTTACATAATCATACAATCTTTGTCATTTGCATAGCTAAGTAATATATTTTTTAATCTATGCATGTAAAAGCCTTTATTCTAAGTATTATGATCTCGTCTATCTAATTTATACCTAAATAGGTTAGAGTAAATACTCTAAGGACTTAAGTAATCTTGTCTATCTGCTCTATACCGCATCACGCACGCACGCACGCACGCACGCACGCACGCACGCACGCACGCACGCACGCACGCACGCACGCACGCACGCATTCTCGCACCTACTGATACTGTTTTCCTTCATACTCATATTTACATATTTACAAAACTGATCTCCACAACAATACTCTTATTTATAACTTAAGATTTAGATATTCGTTTGTTCTGTGACACCTAACCCTCGATTCAGAACCCTTCGATAGCAAATTGTCGACTGGAAAACCACGTGACACTATAAGATTTAATATTAGTGTCACGTGATTTACCGGTTGACAATTACTTATCGAAGTGTTCTGAATCGGGGCCCTGGTGAACTATAATACAGTTTTTTAATATTCCCATTTTAGGCACCAGTCTCACACAACAAGATCTTTATTGTGTAATAGTTATTAAGTCTTACTACGTACAGTTATTGTGTGAGAAAATAAAAAAATATTTAAAAAAAAAATGTACAGGGTTATACAAAAAGTTATCGTATTTGTGTACCAGAATCAGCCCCTAGGAGGTTGTTGATGATTTAAAAATAACCCTGTATAACTGTAAGATTTTTATCCCATGCATTTGTTTTGAATAAAAGTTAACGTCATCATATTTATGTATGTATGTATTTTATCTATGTAGTCTATGTATTATATTATTTAGTTTATAATATTTGACATAGATACTGTGTGTAGTTTATGCTGTGATTACATAATAATGTTCATTTTTGTAACGTCATATGCACCGCCCACAAAACATTTCTGTTTAGCCTAATGGTCGACTGGTAGAGAATGCCACATGGCATTAAGTCCACCTTTTGTACGATTTTATTTTGTGCAATAAAGTTTAAATAAATAAATAAATTACAAAATAAGTGAGATTGGTTTTCCAACAATAAAAATTTACCTAAAGTATTTTTTTGACTTGGCGAATATTGTGAATTTGTGATCAATTTTTTATTTTTTTTTATGAAATCTGCATTTAAAAATAATAACTACAGTAAATTCCTTATAATCACGAAATCTTTTGTATTCTAAAATTTTGTAAATTTTTATCACTGATATTTTTGTAAAAAGCCATGCCAAGTTTGTTTATTATATTCTCCAACCAAAGATGAAAACTTTACATTGCTTCATTTATCAAATCAAGTACAAATTCAGAGTACTTAAATAGTTTAAACCTAAACTCATTGTTTAATTAACTTATTACAGTTTACTAAAGCTGCTACGAAATAATTAGAAAGCGAAAAATGTAGGACAGCATAATTATTAAATAACGTCGATAAAGTAATTACCAATCGATTCGATGATGATTTTGATTACACACCCAATTGCTGTGGGATTAAACTCCATTGACTCTCTAGTATTAGAGTCAGTTAAATAATAATTGGGTACGCAAGTATTACAGATGTGCCAGGCAATTAGTCTTAAATACCAAATCACATCCTTGACCTTGTGTTACAAAGATATACTTTTAGTTGGCAACGTCGTCTAACACATCCTGCCCCCGTAGCATGACTACCAAAACACGATATGATATGATATAGCGCTATATCGACACCATCTGTAAAATATGCTAGATATAGCCGCCATTTTGAATTTTTATCGAAACAGCGATCATAATATGTGACGTCACCGGCACGGCGATTCAACATGGCGGCTATATCTATCATATTTATAGAGTTGTTGTTGATATATCGCTATATCATATCATATCATATCGTGTTTTGGTGCTCATGCTAGGAAGGCAGACACAAACCAATGCCATAGTCAATAGCATGTACCTAGGTACATTTTCTAATTTCAATTGGAACTCAAACTTGAGACCCAACCACATTACAAGTGCTCAGCGACTGCGTCTATTGGACCGTATCTATGTCGTATTGTACCGTATCGGATCTTATATACTTACTCATCATCATCATCATTTCAGCCATGGACGTCCATTGCTGAACACAGGCCTCCCCCAATGACGTTCATTGGGGGGGATTGCCAATACTCGCCACGCTTGGCCGGCCGGCGGGTTGGCGAGCGCAGTTTTTTATAACAATTCGCACGCAGACGCTGCTGCCCGTCTCGTGCTACAGGAATTAGTCGCCTCTTGCGACACGCCTCCTGTTGGCGATAAGAAGTGTATTCTTTACGGCCGTCCCCACACGGCACTATACTTACTAGTTATCTATAATTTATGTTCACTGAGGACCGCATCCTTTTGTAACTCCAAACCCAATGAGTTGTTCGGTTCAAGAATTGTAATATCTACCTATAAAATAGAACAGAAGTTAGGTTACAATTAAACAATGATTACAAAGTCCCTATACAAGGTGTTCATGAAATTACGCAAAACCTCTGAGGGGGCTGATTCTGGTGCTCAAATATAACGACTTTTTATATGGGACCAACATCGAATTCTCAAAAAAACTATCGACGCTTCCATACAAACTAATGTCAGCTGGTCGCGGTTTAGTATGGGAAAGTGTGGGTATATTTTTTGCAATTTTGATGTTGGCCTCAGTTAAAAAGTTACTGCATTTTAGCAGAAGAATCACCCCCTAAAAGGTTTTGCGTTATTTTATTAACACCTTCTATATACAGGATTATTAGTAAAACATGAACAACCTCCTAGGGTCTGATTCTGGTACTCAAATACAACAACTTTTTCTAAGGGACCAACATTGAAATCTAAAAAAAAATTTTACTGCTCCATACAAACAAACTGATGTCAGCTGGTGGCGGCTTAGTATGGGGAAGTGATTTATTTTGCGATTTCAATGTTGGTCCCATAGAAAAAGTTGTTGTATTTAAGCACCAGTATCAGCCTCTAGGAGGTTGTTGATGTTTTACAAATAACCAATAAAAAACCAATAAAAACCCCGTGACTTTGTTTGCGTACTTTAGGAAGAATAGGAAAAGAGGAATACTTATTTTAGGTCCCACAGGAACACAAAATCGAGATAAAAGATATTCTTAGTGTAAGATGGCCAAATTTCAGAGATCATAACATGTGATATCACCGGCACGGCGATTCAACATGGCGGCTATGAACAACATGTCGATAAATCGCCGATTATATCGTATTTTGGTGGTCATGCTAGGGGGGCTGGGGTACTATGATGAATCACAGCATTACGATAAGAATAATACCTACAATTTAGTTGCTAGACTGTAGTTGAATTGTGTGAACGGACAAACGTGGTTTTAAAATAACAATCTTGGGTCACCGGTCACCACCACACCAACATGCAATCACACATTTTATTATCACTTTCCCGCCACAACGCGAAGGCTGTATTAATATCTGTGAGCGTTGTAATGTTGGAGTACGAAACGTAATACTTACCTACCTACTTACTTGCCCTTGTGCCAGATGTGGCGAATCTCTGACGACCAAGGCTGATTCATTTGTATCGGATATATCGGATGCAGATTTTAATTTAAGTTGCATGCGGATTTTTAAATGCATATCAAAATACCTTCAAGAATAGAACAATTTTATTCAACACCTTTGAGGCCGTCCATTCATTACGTGATGTTTTTTAGAAATTTCAACAACCCCCCCCCCCCCATATCACCCTTGGTAAAACATAGTGAGGTTTAAGACTAACAACACCCCCCCATTTGTTGGCACAGTGCTTTGTTGAAGATAAACATCGGTTTCATCAAGCCTCTCAGCGTCATCATTTTCGCGCACTACGCAGAGCATATCTCTCGATCTACCGTTCGATCGTCGCGTGAGGATGCGGGAAGGACGAACATTGTGCATCTCTAGGCTATTATTGCTCGGATTCAGTTGCTTGTGACAAGAATTCACGTGCTTTACCTTTTTTTTTGTACAGAAGTACAATGCACACCTTTGGCCTTTCCAAAAGTATCTGACGATCCTTCTGCAGGCTAGTTATGGCAATACAGATCATAAATGAATTTGCCGAAGCCTTCATACGTTGGAGTAATTCCAAGAGACCGACGCCATCATGCTCTTAAGGCTTTGGAATATATAGACCACTGGACAGCTGCAAAATCGGGTAAGGAGGTGTAACGAAGCGTTCCGAAAGAATGGATCGTATAGAACTCGGTTGAGTAACGCGCGTTTTCGAGGTTCATGGACCGAGGTTATACAGGGTTATTTGTTAAACATCAACAACCTTCTAGGGGCTGATTCTGGTGCTCAATTTTTGAGCTATGGCTCAAATTCGTAATTGTGGTGGTTTCGAATTTCTCGACTCGGCAGACGTGTGAAGTTGTGAACTCGGGCGTTGTCCTGGTGAAACAACACTTTCTTTCTCAGTAATCCTGCCTGCCTAGCATGAGCACTAAAAACACGATATTATATGATATGATATAGCGAAATATCGACACTAACTTTAAAAATATGATAGATTTAGCCGCCATTTTAAATTTTAATCGAAACTGCGATCTTAATATGTGACGGCTATTCAACGTGGCGGCTATATCTATCATATTTTTACAGTAGGTGTCGATACTTCGCTATATCATATCATATCGTGTTTTTAGTGCTCATGCTAGGCAGGCTGGGCATTTCTGCTTATTTTCTTCACGTAAACGACGCGCGTAAAAGGATCCAATAGTACGCTGAGTTTATTGTTTCGCCTTACGGAAGGTAATAACCGGTCCACCATAATGACATCCTTAGCATCCTAAAAAACCGACGCCATCACCTTCCTAGCCGACAAAATTGCCTTTGCTTTCTTTGGAGTTGTTTCATCAAGTTTTTTCCATTGTTTGAATTGGGGCAAAGCTTATTGCATACGATTTAGTCTGCCTTTAAGGCGCCGGGTAAGGAGAATGTACGTAAAAGAAGTGTTTTTGTATAAGTTTTCTGGCGAAAATACTGGATATAGGATGTGGAATTTAATATACCATGTAACTTATATGTTAAAGTTTTTCCTGATGTATCTCAATACTAGTTATTATTTCTTAAAAACACAAAAAAAAATTCAAAGTACCGCAAATATCGCAAGCTTGTACACATTTTTATTTTAACCGACGTTTTTGTTTAGCTTCAAAGTATACCAAATCAGTGGTTCAGTTATTTATAACATTCGTGCCTTTAGGGTGAAGTTTTTTTTTCAAATAGTCAACCAATTAAGTATTATAAGGTTTTTTAATGGATTTTACTCTTAGCGCCTACTTTTCCATGAGCGGATAATTTTGCTCGCAATGATAATCTATTAGCACACCGCACAGGAGCGCAACGGATGAATGTTTAGTCTGCGAGAAGCATTTGTATTATCTTAGGCACTTAATAGAAGTCGCATTAATCGATGCTTAATGTTCAAGGTCACTTGCCTTAGTCGCCTTAACCGCGCATTGCTACTAAAAACTATTGTGGTCGTAATTGTTTTGTACGCAATTTTTTCTTGACCCTCATGTTAAAATTAAATTACATTTTTAACAAAACTTTGAAAATTAATATAAATGTATGAAATAAAATTGTACTTTAATTTGTTATTTTGAAAGTGATAACACTATTCAGAATAAAGTTTTTCGCTTCGTATTTAAGTAGACCGTACCTACTTACCTAGTGTATTTAAGTTGTACCTATGACATAATCAATCTCGAATTTGTAAGGGAAAATAATATCATCATTATCATCATTTCAGCCATAGGACGTCCACTGCTGAACATAGGCCTCCCCCATTGACTTCCAGATTGGCCGGTTGGAAGCGGCCTGCATCCAGCGTCTTCCTGCGACCCTCCAGGTCGTCTGACCACCTTGTGAGTGGACGTCCTACGCTGCGCTTGCCGGTACGCGGCTTCCATTCTAGAACCTTTCTGCCCCATCGGCCGTCAGTTCTACGTGCTATGTGCCCCGCCCACTGCCACTTCAGCTTGCTAATCCGTTGGGCTATGACAGCGACTTTTGTTCGTTTACGGATCTCCTCATTTCTGATTCGATCTCGCAAGGAAACGCCGAGCATAGCCCTTTTCATAGCACGCTGCACCTTGAGCTTTCATAAAAGGCCCATAGTGAGAGGCCACGTTTCAGTTCCATATATGTCATCACTGGTAACACACACTGGTTGTAGACTTTCGTCTTGAGGCACTGAGGTATTTTGGACGAGAAGACGTGGTGTAGTTTCCCGAACGCTGCCCAGCCGAGTTGGATTCGACGATTGACCTCCTTCTCAAAATTGGATTGGATCTACCCAACTAGATAACTTGTCCTAAGTAGACATATTTGTTAACAATTTCAAGAGTAGAGCTCCCAACGGATACTGGGTAGGGCGCAACATGGGCATTCGACATGAGCTTGGTTTTGTCCATGTTCATCCGCAGGCTTACTTGTTGGGAGACTCGAGTAAGGTCATCGAGCATTGTGCTGAGGTCTTCAAGCGATTCTGCAATGACCACAATATCGTCGGCAAACCGAAGAGTGATGTACTCGCCGTTAATGTTGATGCCAAATCCTTTCCATTCCAGGAGCTTGAAAGCGTCTTCCAATGCAGCGGTGAACAGTTTCGGAGATATAACATCTCCCTGTCTTACGCCTCGCTGCAGAGAAATCGCCTTCGTGCTCTGCTCCTGTACTCGGACGTTTTTGTATAAACACTTCAACACCTCGATGTACCGATAGTCAATATGGCACCGCTAGCACTGCCCAGGTCTCGATCGAATTAAAGGCTTTCTCATAGTCCACGAACGCCAAGCATAGTTATACTCCTCGGTTTTCTGTATAATTTGCCGCAGCGTATGGATGTGGTCTATGGTACTAAAGCCTTTTCGGAAACCGGCTTGTTAGGGAGGCTGGAAGTCTTCCAGCTCTTCTGACTTCCAGCCTCCCGAAAATAATATGGTTTCGTTAATTTGGCGCCAGGTAGCGCCACTACTATACCTTTATTTATATTTTTCGTTTACTTTTAAAAAAAGCTATCGAGGAAAACTTGGAAATACTCCCTCTGTCTGTCTAAGGGCCGAGTATGAGTGCCACAGAAAAATTGCTTCATCTACATTTTTTTTTTACTACTATGATTGCTACAATCGTCATCATGGGTTTGAATCGGACTATTTGTATGTCAATGTCAGTGAGCGTCAGGCTGTCACACTGTCTGTCACAATCAAAAATCAAACATATGTGAAAAACAAGAAAAATGGCGAACTTACCCCTGGGTATCAAAACCCATATCCAAAAGGTTTGCAGTTTATACAAGCAGACCCTACGGAATTTGGAAGCATTCTACGACAGGCGGTAATTTTTTTCTTTTGACTAAAATACAGGCTTCTAGGCGTACCATGTTTACGTTACATAACTTAACCTATTTTTCCAACTTTATTTTCAGATTTTCCAAAACATTTGACCATACCTGAACCCCATTTTTCTCCTATCCATAATCTCCTGAAGGTCTTTAATTTTTGTTTTCTTTTATAATATTTTACTTTGTTTTGCTCTGTTTTATTGACTTTGTATTTTCATGATTTCTTTCTTACTATTATGTTTAGTTTCATTTATAATAGCAGAACATTTATTTTATTTTGTTTGTACTTATATCTATAAGTAAAGAAAATTCAATTATCACTTTATTAGAGTATTTCCATTGCAAGTTGCTAGTGAAAACTATTATACATATAGTCACTATGGTTTTTTGGTATTGTTATGTCCCTAAGCACTGACTACTGCTGCACTAGCATTGACTGGTAAAGAATGCAATTAAATAAAAAATAAAACAAATATGATATACTGAAGGTTGTACGTAAATAAATGTTCAGTAAATTTTTAATTTTGGAATATAACCTCCAATGTAAATTATTATATGTAAATCATTATTTTATTTAACTATTTCCAGTAATGTCTACCGCTTCCATGCCGTTCAGATGCGGCAGCGCTTCGAGAAGATTGTCAATGAGAAGGACATGTGCAAAGCCAATGAAATGCTGAAGCAAGCCCAGCAGGACCTGTTCCTTACACAGCACCCTATTCCTAAGAAGTGTAAGTTGCAACTAGAAGCCATTGTTCACCGATGATCCTTTAAGAAACCTTTATGCTGCATTAAGGGCACAGTGCGGGTCAATGCGGTACATAAAATTAACCTTGCCTAGTCCAAATAATTTTCTAAACCAACCTATCAAGGACAAAAGATAGGATTTTATTAAATATTTTCCAGTAGTTACAGTTACAAAGCTTGGCAGAACATGCTAGAAAACAAAAGGAGGCATTTAATCATTGCCATAGAGAATAATTTGTTTAAATTTAATTAAATTTTTCTTCATTCTTTCAGTCGCCCAGAGTCCTGGCGGTGTGGCTTACGAGCGTGTTGTGCATCCTCCAGATTGGGTCCTAGACTACTGGCACCCTCTTGAGAAAGCCCAGTATCCCGAATACTTCAAACGACGCGAACAGAGGAAGAAGGAGTTCATCGCCATGTGGGAAAAAGAACACGGGAAATACGACCCTAAAAGCGAACACCATTGAACACTGTACAGTAGTCTGATAGTAAATTAATTATGTTATTGCATGTCGAAAGTCTTATTTTTCCTTGTTCCTAAAACACCTTCCATCTGGCTTTCCCCAACAAAACAATTTAAATATTGCGAGATATAATTTGATCCTTTTTTACCGTAGCGCTCCGCCAGTTAAAAACAACAATAGCGGCAAGTAGTGCGAAAAAAATTATTAAAAACCAGTGTTTTTCAATTCAATTAATTCAGTAATTCAAGTGATGCAGTGCAAACTGCATGAAACAGACGACTTAAGAACAGTTATTATGCTAAACTGACAAAAGATTATGAATCGCAACAGAAACCAGTGCTCAAGGCGTGGACTCGACAAAAAATGAAAGCACGGAAAGTTACCCTTCGTCTTCAGAACACTGACATGCCAACTTTGGAAACTGAAAACTTAGAATTATCCCGACCGATATCACCAATATAAGCATTGTTATAACCTTCCTCTCATAAAATGAATCACAATGACCCTCACAACTACACAGGATCCTGACAAGACTGATCCAAGTTAGAAACTTAAAGCCGAGAATTATCTGGACCTCTTTCTTCACCAGGATACATGCCATGTTTACCAACTTTTAAGTTATTGTCGCTGCCATCATGCAAGTCATCTTCACCAGCATACAAGCCATCTTCGCCAGGATTCAAACCATCTTCACCAAAATGTCTTCAACCTTCAACCTTCCGGCTTAACAAGACACTGGCACACAAATTGAATTGTCAGTCATCTTAATATTGATTCAAAAAATTACGATATTGGGGGGCGTAGAAAAAATACTGCAATATCTTAAAAGACACCTTCCGACTACTGCCATCGAACACTGATTTGTATATTATGCAAACTCTTTTAAAGTATTTCCACACAAGATACATGCTGAATTAATGGTAGAGATCGAGTTGTTTTAAAAGGCCAGACTAAGAGGCTACAGAATTTAATGAACATAAACAATAGCACTCATACTCCAATAATACTGTTCCTTTTACAGTTAAATTAATTTACATAAAATAGCAGTTTAATGAAAATGTTCAAATGATTCTCTCGGCTGTCATCTGGATGCCAGCGATACTGTAAAATGTATAACCAATTATATGCAAGCCACATAAGAAAAAAAAAAAAAAAAAAAAAAACCAATTATTTTAAAATCGCCGAAAAAGATATGTAGCATAGTTGGAATAGAAATCGAGCGATTTCAGATTGGGTTAAAATCCCACCTGAAACAGTTTTGATTGAAATATCAAGCGTTAAGTAATAAGATGTAAAAATATAAAACACAACATTACATTATACCATTTTATTGTTAAAAACCATTTCATACAAAGATATTTTCCACATTTATGTACACAAGTGAAGACTAGTGAAAGTTTTTCACAAAAAAATATGTATTTATGCTCGATAAAATCCTACTTGATTTTATTTTCAGTCATTACAATTTGATTTCTAAAAAGAGAAATTCATGTTTTGTGTTTTTTATATTTTGTTTACATAAATATAATACATAATATATTTTTCACCAAATAATTTAAATGCCACTATTATGTAAATAGGCATTACTGGTAAACACAGACAACATAGCTCGAGTAGGCGCGCCGCCGCTTTAAATTATAATTTTGTTAATTACACAATCTCCAATATCTATGTTACGAAGTGCGGCATTATTGGGCTAGTTCTTGAGCGCGTCAAGCCGCAAAACGGACACAGAAGGAGTTTTTGTCAGCTCACGAATAAACATAACCCTCTTAATATGTAAAAACAAACTTACTTTTACGATGCTTTTAGCGGCGACTATCTTATAACAGAGTTGTCTGTGACGATAGTCAGACTGATTAGCGGAGTAACAAGAGTGTATAATTGTTCTACAGCAGTCTAAGTAAATACCATAGTATTATCATTAATATTTGCTACACTGTAATAATAACATTAAATCAAAACAGTTAGTTAATGAAACTATCTTCATTTCATTAAAATAAAATACATACCTACGCTTAATAATAAGAGTCTCAAATGTTGATATTCTATAAATCCCAAATGTTGATTTTATAAACGTAAGAGGTGACAAGAAATTCGAGTAATATATATACATATTTCAATGTTTAATAGTTTCATTAAAGAACTGCTAATTCTTAATAAAAAAATACCTACACTCTATCCAGCATATTTATTTGTAAATAACGAACTTATTTAAGACAACGCCAAACATTGAGGACTTCCATTCGTCATAAATATAACATCAATTTAATATTACACCTAGTTATTATATTAATGGAGGTTGAATACATGCAAAAAAAATGTGTGAGCAATGTTCCTTTAGATGAGGTTTTTAACTGTATCGAAACATTATTGACTGATTGTGATTTGTAAGCTCAAGAAGCTCCTTGAATATAAGAATAGGAAGAATAAGGAAAAGTATTTATTATTATTTAATTAGACGGTTTTTTATGGGATCGTCGACGCACCCTATAATAATTTCAACCATTGGTTTATTTTGCAAATGTATCCCCTGGTTTTATGATGATTGTGATAAAGGTTTCGTGGAAAAATTGTCCCTGCATGAACTGCAAAACACTTTTTCACCGTTTTTTCTTTATTATATGAAAGCCCGACCCAATCATACAATGCAAAATAACTTCACGGCCAAGCAAAATATTGTAGGATGTACTGTACAACTGTCGGTTTTCCCATAACAACACATCTCAAGTTCATAAAATAACAACTGCATATCTTATAAAAATGCAACCTCTTTAAAAAAAACGACCAGTATCATCCTCATTAATATTAAAACTCCGTTAGAACATCGTATTCGATTCCGTCAGTTACGTGTAGGGTGACCATGGTCTCAGTTGCCGCCGAGGGCTTGTCCGCGGCCCCAGTTGTGTCCACCGAACATCGTGGCGCCTGGTCGCGCTCGCTCGCCTCCTGCAGCTTGCGGGGCGTTGCCGAAGCCACCCACAAAGCGGGAATCAGGGAACATTCTTTTCCTGATGACCGAGAGAAAATTATCATGATTGGTATCATAAATTATCATACATGCAGCAAAATGATTAATGTGTATTTTCATTTAGAGTACATTGAATGCACGGGTTCATTCCAAACTTAAACAGTCAATTAAAAAAAGAGGAATTACGATGGAAGTCATCGTGAATTAGTAATAACTTTGTTGGAAAAATGATCGAACAGTCAGTATCAAACGTAGCTTACGTAGCAGAGCATCAGTTACCCACATGGACCACATAGCCTATAGAGCAGAGTAGAAATATATGATTTGTTCGACAAAATTTTCCGCCATTTTTTTATCTGTATCTGTAATGTTTTTGTTTATAAGAAGTCTAGAAGAAAGGGAACACTATAAGGATAAGTATACTTACAAGAAAGTAGGTGGTGACAAGAAAGCTGGGCCGCCGAATTCCTGAGGGTACTTGAACTGCAGGAAGAATGACAGGTGACCGATGAGAATGCCCACCAGCTCCATTGCACCACTGCAAACAAACATGTTAGATTATAAAGATTTAATTAGGTGCCTTACCTGCCGTCTCTACAACCCACGTACCACCCACGAACAGTTGGAGCTACGGCTAGGTACCGGTGACATCACGCACCATCCCAATAGAGGCCGTAAGAGTATGTAAAGTGTAGGCTGATCAAAAACAACTTTTTTGCAAATTTTATCCTTTTTTAAAACTTCTTGATTAAAAGTTGGGCATCTAATGCTTAAATTTTTAAATCATCTTCCTGTACTAGTGGTACCTCTAGTTAGAAGAATAGGTTCTTCTTCTTCTTCATCTATACGGTCAATCCCGGTTGCGTCCAAAGCCATTGCTTTGGAGCCCAGGATCCGCTTTCCTTGATTTAGTCCTCCGCTTCGCACGGTCTTGAGCGTCTCTAGTTGTGAGATCATTGACATGCATGTCAGCCCTCACGACGCCAAGCCAGCATTTCTTGGGTCTACCCCTTTTGCCAGGACCTGGCGGTGGCGGCATGGCCAGACATTTGATTCCTAGGTAGCTTGACGGTTTCCGCAAAATACCAGCGTAGGCGACTCTCTTTCAGTTTGTCTGCAATATCACGGGCACGAAGGCTACCGCGGATGTGCGAGTTCTTCACGCAGTCCTTCCGCGTGACTTCGCACATCCACCGCAGCATATTCATCTCCGTGACACGTAGCTCCTGCTTTTGTCGCTTAAGTAGCGGCCACGCTTCGCTGCCATATAAAAGGACAGGCCTAATGATGTACTTATAGATCTGTCCTTTCAGCTTAACCAGCATTCTGGGGTCACAAATGACACCAGTCACCTCTTGCCATTTGGCACACGCAACAGCAATGCGTGCTCTGACGTCGCAAATGATCTCTCCCGACGCGTAAAGTACAGATCAAAGGTATTTAAAATGGTCCGTGCGCTCGACCTTGTCTCCGCTTATTCGGACGGACGTTGGATCTGTAGAGTTACAGGCCAGGCCAGGCCTCTTCGCCACATTGAGTTTCAGACCACCGCTCTCAAACGACTGCTTCTACTCGTTCACCCGTCTCACCAGCCTGCCCCTGTCCGCGTCTACCAGTGCGATTTATTGTCAGCATACATCAGCAGCCATGGTGGCTACTCATGTGAGTCTCAGATGCTGTCTGACACAACGTCTAATATCACACTAAACAGAAACGGACTGAGGACGTAACCCTGGTGTACTCCGACGGTGATAGGGAACGGTTTGGTGTCGCCAACAGCGGTCCGAACCATAGAATCGAAGCTGCGGTACATTGCTAGAATAATAGGTTATTATTGCTAAATTTAACACACACCGCTATGGAAAAATGACATAAGAGGGGCTGATTTTTCGATTAAAACACTAGTAACCTTTAATATTATATTTTGTTAGTATAAACATATCATGCCTTCCATTCAGAAGCTTTGGTGATAACATGTCGTTCCACATGTAAAAAGATAAGGGCAAACGAGTTCATTACAATTTTATGTACTGTTATTTATATTACAAATAATTATTTATGGTATGCAAAATGCTAGTTATGCAATACAACATACTAATGTTATTGTCTAGCTGTAATAGATGAGAATTGAAAATATTAAATTATATTGGACAACATCACATACTTGTGTTACAGGAATCAGAAACAGATTTCTACATTGACCAACCGGGAATCGAACCCGGGACCTCAGAAACACGACAAGTCTATGCTTGCCTCTCGGCTACAGAGATTATTGTGCACTAAATAATTCGGCAATAAGACTTTAAGAATGTCTATCCATTGTGTAGTCTCCATAGCATTAGCTTTGCTTAGCTCTACAATATTGGGGTTGGAAGATTTTACTATTATGTTCAAGGACATAGTAGGATATTTTGGGTATGTAGGGTTTTTAACTAAACACTAAGAAATGTGTAAACAAATCTCAGACATCTTACTTTTGAAATCATTTAAGCGTGTGCTGTATAGGTCGAAGGGTGAGACATCAACGCATTTCTTATTTGTCCGATAATACCAAACAATACCATGTTCTAAAATGTGCTTTTTGCCATTTATCGAGTTTTGATATTCTAAACAAATGAAGCAAATGAATGAACATGCCATGTGGGGACGGCCGTAAAGAACACACTTCTCCACCGCCAACAAGAGGCGTGTCGTAACTAATTCCTGTATCACGAGACAAGCAGCAGCGTCTACCAAGTGTGGCGAGTATTGGCAATCCCCCACAATGAAAGTCATTGGGGGAGGCCGCTGTTCAGCAGTGGACGTCCTATGGCTGAAATGATGGTGATAATGAAAGAAATGAATAAAGTTTGTTAATTACGTCTACAGGACAGAGCTGAATTAGCAGAATTAATTCATATTAAGGAGTGCTAAGATGACTAGGTAAAATTTTTTTGGGATATTGGAATTTCTTTTGGGATAACACACATTACTCTTCTCCTTTTTCTAGAGTATTCCAGACATTATGCTGTAAGTAGGCTGAGTTGTTATGCCGGTTTGAAGACGTGAAGGCTTAACAAACACATAAACTCACAAACTTAGGATAAAATAAGTCAGCTTACCCTCCACTGAGAATCATGTTGAAAGCTAGCAACACCCAGGGCAGGTACATCG
This sequence comes from Anania hortulata, assembly GCA_963576865.1. NCBI lineage: Eukaryota > Metazoa > Arthropoda > Insecta > Lepidoptera > Crambidae > Anania > Anania hortulata. The sequence goes on from OY756410.1 coordinate 6,355,167, forward strand.
CCTTAAAACGGGTGCCGAACCAGAATGACACCACCACATCCTTATTCAGTTGGCACCACACATACAGGACTGATAGGACTAGGGGGTCCATGATGAGCTGGAATTTACAAGCATTACATATTTCAATTTGTGTTATGAGTTTCAACAAAACTACTCCTAAAATGCAGCAGCACTATTGATTTGTATGTATTTGTATGAAATGTTTTTTTATAGCTATATCATTGCATAGCAGGTGTTTTTGTCTACAAAGTTTAGTTTTGAAGAAACAAAGGGCTGCCAGAATTATATTTTGTGCCTTATGGCTTATGATGGATACTGAGTAAGATTAATTTCAACAAAAACTTTTCATAACAAAGTGCAGTGCAGTACTGTCTAAATTTCTGTAGAAATCTTTATAATATACCCATCGGGCCAAGGAAACGAGATAATGCTTTTTAAAAATATATACCACCACTAGAGTTGTAAAGTGTCGGTCACGTTATAAATGTCTGACCAATATGACCGAGCAAATTGGACATTTTCTCAATGTGTCCGGACATTTTGGTCATTTATTGTCACTAATGTCACATTCAATTTCAAAACTATTGACAAACTATGAAAAAACATCATTTGGTCACAAATAAGTGCATTATTATAAGAGATACAGGCTCTAATAGTGGTGATCTAAGAAATGAAATTTCTAAAATCTTTCTGCACAAACAAGCTAAAAAGTGTCGTATAGTTACGCGCGAATTTTTTTGTGTTCGATCCAGATCCAATTACATGTTTTATTGTATGTTTTTATTGTCAAATACTTAACATTTAAGACTTACTTTAGTGGAATTCTTCTTTTTTAAATTTATACTAAAAAAAATATTTGACTATCATGATAATAAATGTTCTTCTTGGACTTCTTCTTCTCCTTAAGAATGTCCAATGTGATCAAGCATTTATCATAAATGATGGTCGCTTTTAGCATATGACCGTCAATTTACAACTCTAACTACCACATTTGGATGGTTTGAGCTTGCCAGATTGAATTTACAACTTACCGGTACATTAATCAGGAGTCCAATAACAACACAGCACAGCCAGTTAAACAGCAGCATGTAAAGGTAATCTGCAGGCTTGCCCTGGAACATGCCTGTCTCTAGTCGCTGCGAGTACGTATACAGGAAGTAGCAGTTGATCAGGAAGTGGAAGCCGGTACCCGGACCAATTGGGTAATAGAATGCTGCAGTTATCGGTCTCCATATCTGAAAGTTTTGGAAATATATAGCATGTTTGTCATAACATGTTTGTCATGTCAGCTTGGCAAATATTGTAAACAACCTTGACATTCGTTTTAACAAATTTATTGTTTCAATATAAGCTAGACAGGAAATTAACAATCGACTATAATAATTAACCATTCAACACAAGAACCTTTATAATGCTAACATGTGTATTTAATTTACCAGTTTGCTAATTTTGTACACTGATATTTTTGTTAAAGATACCAGGATTGTTTAAAATATTTGACAACTATATTTATCTTTGGTCAAACTTTAGTCCAAACTATTCTATTGTATGTAGGTAAATGTATTATTAAATTACCCTGGTAATAATGCATGGTAAGAATGATTACAATTGTCACAAATATTAACCTATTTATTTGCGTTATATTATGGAAACAAAACAACAAATTTATATTATAGCATAAAAATGATGCATATTAGTACTTCAATAACAAAAGCAATAGACAGCTTATTACAACAAGATACAACTAACTAAATGTACCGGGTACCTATAAAAATTTCTGAATGTATTCTAGTAGGAGAGGTACAAGCAGATTCCAGTAGAAGACAATTATTACAATTCTAATTCGCATTCGAAATACTTATCGGTCACATATTTCTAGAAAAAATAGGCTATCAGCATGGCATCGGAACACTCACCTGGCACTCAAACACGAAGGGATAGAAGTCCAGCAACAAGTAGTAGGGGTTAACGAGTCCAAACCGGCCAATAAGACTAAACGCTATCGTCAATGATAACCATGTCCGCGTGAAGAACGGCACACTTTTGTACCAGTCTCTAAATTCAGACATTTTCGCTGGTTTTCAGCCAAAAACACAGTAGGTTCGCCACACTACACACTAAGTTTGAACACTTGTAGCCACTTTGGGGGGGCCTTTTTAGTTTCACGTAGGTACGCAATATTTATGTTGATGATGAAACTGAATACAAACTAAACAGAAAGTACACGTGTCCTATGAGAATTTGTCCAGGAAAATCAGAGAAGGGAAGATGATTTTTATTTATTTTGACATTTACGTTCCGTTATTTAAACCTAGATAGAACCAACACATTGTTATCGATTTTTGATAGAACCAAAATGGATATTTAAAATTCTAACTGCACATTTTTTAATGTAAGTAATTAATAAAGTGCAGTTAATTAATTTCATGTTTTGACGTAAATAACTGTTGAGTATTGTATAAACATTAGTTTTCATTTTTTCAATAGTTCGGACCACAGTTTAAAGATAGATAGATTGACGATTGCCTTGCATGGTCATGCAAAACGTAGTTTTTTTACTTGATCAGTGATGCATACATCGTAAAATAACGATTGTTGGATGTATCGATATTTGAATAAAAACATCGAATTGGAAAAATAAGTCCCTGCTAGACTGAAAGCATTCCCAGAATTCCAGCACAAGGACTGCAACTTAAAATTTCTAGCCAAACTTTTAAATTATGTAACTAGAGCGACTGACGAGAAGATTGTTGGACTGGAAGATGTGTAGGCTAAGCTGCACTAGTGTTATTAATCATCATGGGGCTATCAGAAATCCGATAAGAGGTCACTATCACCCTGGCTGATGACCGTGACTGAGACCGGGCAACCGACTCTACTACCGGGAGGGCGACCAACTATCTCAAGGACCTGGTGTCGGGTCTTTTTCTAGTCCACAAGTCTCTCATCAACAACATCTTTACCATCGGCAGTTTGTTGAGCTGGGCTGCATACCTAATACTTATTATTATTAAAGTATTCAATAGATACTCGTTGAAGGTGATACAAGTATATGCGCCGTCCTGTGCTTAGTCTACAACCAGTGTGAGTTACTTTACTTACCTACTTCCCAGAGACGATTGACAAATAGATCTGAAACGTAAACTAATCAGAAAACTCAAGGTTGTACTATAGAAATGGAAAGGTCTATGCTTGTTTCCGGAAGGAGATCCGTAAACGAGAAATAGTCGCTGACAAGATAAAGTGGCTGTGGGCGGGGCACACATAGCACTTAGAACTGACAGCCGATGGCGCAGAAATGTTCTTTAATTGAGGCCATGTACCGATTAGCGCTGTGTAGGAAGTCCACCCACAAGGTGGACAGGCAACCTCGTTAAAGCCGGTGACAGATGGTGACTGACACGGCTCCGGACTCGTCTTGACATTGTGAGGTCAAGCGCTGCCATTGGTCTATCCTTCAGTCAACTTCCGCCAGCCCAAGGATCGACCAATGGCAGCGATTGACCTTACAATGTCAAGACGAGTCCGGAGCCGCGCCCATATACATAAGGGTGATTCCGACACCTCAGAACACGAGGCACCTAAAAAAAATTTTTGGACGTCACTTTTCTGGCTACCCTGTATAAAATACTAGTCTTTTAGTAAAAGCTCTAAAACAATTGTAAAACCAATCTCTCTATTTGTAAAGAAATACGACAAAATATACATCATATAACGTGTGCTCACTCAGTTCTCACAGAATAACAGATGATTTTTTCATTAGTTAGTTAATAATGTATAACATAAATTAGTGAAACTACCTACCTAGTTATTGTAAAACGTGTTAGTAATCGGAATTTACAATCAAATATATTTCTGCAATTTGTTAGTTTTATTTATGGAATTCCTGTATACTGACTTCATAAAACTTGACAAAGTAAAATTATGCCAAATGATTATTTGACCAAGTACATAAAATACAAAATGTAAATTTGCTAAAGATTCATTTGGGAAATGAACTGAATGACTAGGTCGATCAGATTTTTGGTAAGTGAAATTCGACCAAAAATATTTACCCAAAGGGCAGTACACCGATGATGATGATAATGCTGCGTCCGCACGCTTGTCACTTGCCGCAAACTGCAAATCGCTACAAACGTTTGGCTTGAAATTATATCGAGAATCAAACGTCGCCATCCACACGCTTGCAGGTGCGTTAATATGTTCTAAAGAGGCAAGCATGACGGACATCGAAGTTGTTGTATCGGCCTTAACATTTGGTTTGAGTTATTTTTGTTATAAATGCAAGAAAAGGAGTGCAAAATTCATGGTTCTCTATGGTACTTAACATTCCAGGAAGTTTAAGACTTCTTTATTTGACCACTGACTCATTTTTCACAGCACAACCTACATCTGCTCGCCACGAGTGCATAAACGAAACTGATTGCGCACAAACGTGTGGACGTGTCGTAAGCGCTTGCGGCAAGCAAACTCCCTTTGAGTTGTAGTAACCAAAAAACCGACACTCGTCGGATCGACCACAAGCGCTTGCGAACCTATCAACCTACGCAAACCAAGGCAAATGCTCTATCCACACCAGGCCTAGGACACTCAGCGTTTCGGTCAAGATAAATACCTAAGCGACGCGCACCTTTCTAAAGGCTAAAATCAGTCGAGTGTCACGCGCGCGCGCTGTTACACGTTCTTATTATTAAAGTTAGTTTTTTGTACGCGTTACACTTCCGATTTTATTCAGAGTTTATTCACTGTAAATAAGAAAATTAAAAGAAATTGAAAATATTGCGCAGCATTTGGGTTACATATTTTGCCACCGGGTCGCTCGGTAGCATTAGTAGCAGCGACGCGACCGCTCCGTCCGTTGTGATTGAAAATAATAACGTCTCGATTTCCAGCAGACCTACCACAATATTATAATAAGTCCATAAACCACTTCTATAATATTTTAAGTACTCATTAGGTAGGTACTTACTACGTTACGACATTTTTATACAGGGCTCTTTAACACTAATATTACGATCAGGGTGTTTTCATAAATTAATTGAATCGATATACCGGAATGGAAAGTAATATTTTCATTAAAATGATTACTAATTATCTACACGCTATTTCATGCGTAGGTAGGTATCGACCAAATTCACAAACACAAGTCACAGCCCTTGCGAGAGAGCGGTAGCTGACAGGACAAAGTAAAAAGAGCTCTCACTTGTGGCGTTTTAGTGGATTATCGCTTGCAGTAACGCTTTGTAGGTTATTATAAAATGAGAGTACATTGCCCGGTGCAAACTAATTTGCTCTTCGTTGCTGCACATTGAGAGTAGATAATCTATTTTAGCAAATGTCTATAAGTGTCGCTTCTGCTATATTATTTATTCTGTGTCTACACGTTTGAATTTGTGACAGTTCGTTGAGGTTTGCCAAGCGTGTGGATGCTGCTTAAACAAATTATTTTTTCCTAAAAGAACTTCGAGATCGAAATGTTAGTGAAAATTGGAAATAGCTGGCGTTTTCTGTACTGTAAATCAAAAACATGGATGACTACGATTTATTAATTATTAAGACATTGATGACAAAATCGTTGTTTTTCGCCAAATGCAACGTTTCATCCTGCATGCGTGACAGTGTGTGTGACAGTGACAGTGACATTTGTTGTTAAACAAAATACTGGCTGAAGCAAGCTGGCTAGAGCCCGGTTTTAATAATAGGCTATTTCAGGTTTTTTAAATAATGAGAAGTGTTTTCAGAAGATTAGTTTCTGCAAGTAACTTGTCGTTTGCTAGAAGCAACAATGTACGATATTTCTCAAAAGAAGTGGAAGTGCAGAAGGATAATAAGGAAGATGACGACGAAATAAAGAAAAGTAAGGTTATGTTTTTGTTTTTTCCTATTTATCAATTTGAACAGTAATTATTTTAAGAAGTTTAATTATTACCTAGATCCAACAAGTAGTTTGCTTCTGACTTTATTCATTAGTTTAATAATTAAATTGCGTCGTAAAAATATTGTGCGGTTTATTCTTAATGTTTATAAATATTGTTTTTATGCATTAATCAAAGACCGTATTTTAAACCTACATAACACTATTCACAGATTTAATGATAGAAAAGTTTGGAGTTATAACCACTCTCAACATTGATCGTCAGCACACTAGGAACAGCTTAGATGAGGCTACACTGCGCGAGATAGCTGCAGCATTAGAAGCTTTTGATAAGGATGAAACAGCCAAAGTCCTTGTATTCAATGGAGAAGGTGGCTCCTTCTGCTCTGGATTTGACATAGATGAGATTGGAGAAAAAGGTTACAATAATGTTAAAGATGCAGCTGTGAGTATTTCACATACCTGAATTTAACCTTTAATTTTCTGCTTTTAATTGTTCATGGGGCCATCCAGACCCTACTTAAGAAAAGTTACAACACATGTTTTACATTTCTGACTAAGATAATAAAAACCAACAATGCATATAAATAAAATTTCTATCGTGTCTCGATTATGCATGGTTCACCAATTAAACAGAATCAATGATAAATACAGCACCTTTATTTAATTTTTAGATTAATGAAGACATATGTCAATGCAAGAGATATTTAAATTAACTAAAATATTTAAATATATGATTATGATAATTATTATGATTTAAATTTAGTTTATTGTATTTTTTAAGTTATATTTTTCTGTTTTACAGTCTCGTCTCATGCGACGGCCATTATGTGACAAAACAACGATAGCAGCGGTGTCAGGGTATGCAGTTGCTGAAGGATTTGAACTGGCATTAGCATGTGATCTACGAGTTATTGAAGATACAGCTGTACTGGGTTGCTTGGGTCGCAGATTTGGTATGTAGAGAAGGAATTTATAATATTATGTAGTCTGAATAAGTTAAGAGTTTTATTTTCCTTTCTGAAATAAACTTTGTTTGCTGATATGATTTGACATTAACTCGTCAGCACCAAAGTGGTCTCATGAAACTGCATAATGATGGAATCTATTACATATGGCTGACGAGTTAGGACATGGTACATAAAACTGTTTGCGTCAGCAGAAGTGTAGTGATTAAGGCCTTGCGCGACTGGCTAGAGCGACATAGCGCGAGTATTTACCATTGTTCATTGTAGTAAATATATTGTCCATGGTTTGCGACACCTATATGCCTATAATACATCTAAGCGTTAGAATAGCTTGTAGTGTATCGCGCCCACAGCCCTAGTCACCGTGCATTCACTGTGGCCACATACTAATGCATCTACCTTTGTTTACTAGTATGTCTTTCAGTTTTATATTTAGGTACCAAAGTTTTACTACACAATAATATAGGTACAATGAGTCTTAACGTCTTTTAGCGATCTCTTGACCTTCCTTGTTCTGCTTACTTGTTGTGCTAAGTTGCTAACTTAACAAGTGCTGTTAACAAGTGCTAACTTGTTCTGCTAAGGATAAAAAATCCAATTCCTTACTGTTCAACAGGTGTTCCCCTAGGCTTGTTCGGCGGCAGACGGCTGACCTCCCTCATAGGTCTCTCGCGAGCGTTGGACCTCCTGATCACGGGCAAGCTGATCAGTGGAGTGGAGGCGCATCAGGCTGGACTCGCGTCCAAGCTCACGGCTACTGGCACAGGTTTGTACTACTCTACCTTACATTATACAGGTTGTTTCTAAAAATGGTTTCAAGCAGAAGTAGAACACTTCCCTTAGGTACCCAGATCAACCCCATGTATGTTTTGGTATTTTTGGTTTCGAGATTTTTTAAAATGATGATGATGAATCATGTACACACTACAGCTCGTCAACCTACCACAAAATGTCAAATTTCTCAGTTGATATTGACCTGCCGTTGACTTTACTATTTTCAATGAACACCGTTATGTTTCTCTTTCTTATAGTGTAAACTATCAAACCAAATTATTAGTAAAAATTTTTTATACACGGAAAATAGCCTATACTCTTAACATAGATTTTCTTTACAGCCCTAGGCGAATCTCTGAAGCTGGCCAAATCGCTGGTGAAGTTTCCCCAGAGTGCGCTGATGATGGACAAGCTGGCGGCCATCAACTCGCAGCTGAACCCCAACAGCGAGGAGAGCATGCGCGACGAGGCTGTCATGCAGAGCTTGCTCGGCGCCGCCATCGACGACATCACGCAGGGCGTCAAGAAGTTCCAAGGAGGTAAAACTGGTGATACACGGGCGGCGGACGCGTCTTTACACTGCTTTTACAGTCGACTCTTCGCTTCTTGTTCCGGATTGACTTTAGCTTACTGAAATTCGAGTAAATATAAAATTGGACTAAGTTTGAACACTAATATTAATTATAGCCAGTTTCTGAACAGGAATAGGCGAAGTCTTGCTGGCGGGCCGGAAGTTGACGGAAGGATCGACCGATGGCAGCGTATGACCTCACAGTGTGAAGAAGTGATGTGCGTCCGCCCCCGTCTATCACCAGCTTTATATATTAAGTGCTTTTTTCCTGTCATACGGATTTCCGTCCGCGTTTTATTATTTTATTTTGTTTTGATGACCGTCTAGCGTAGTGGTTTGCGCTCCGGACTACAGAGCCAGCGGTTGCGGGTTCGAATCCCGCTAGAGGAAAATGTTTGTGTGATGAGCACGACCATTAATTTGTACCCACCTAAGTCATGGCAAGGACCGGAAAACCCCTTTTTTTGATTAAGCCGATTGTTAGGGAAACCCTATTAAAAGGTTACCCAAAGATAAGTTTACCCTATTGATAAGCTACTCCAGTGTTAGCCTTTTGTTACGGAAATCTTTTTGAATAAAGTTAACTGCTTTCAATGCGCTTACCGAATCAAAAAGGGTTTTGTTAATTTCAATATTTAGCACTTACCAACTAAAAGGGTTACCCTATTGTCTATGTCTTTTTCGCGCATTCTGGTGATTTGTACTAACCTGTAAACCTAAAAAAAATGTGATGGGATGTTTATAAAATATGTTTAAATTAAGTATGTTTATCCGTTATCTATTTGCCATAGTACAAGCTTTGTTTAGTTTGGGACTAGATAATTGCATGGTGTGAATGATGTATTATTTTTGAACTGTAATCGAGTCAAATCTTGGTAGGTATTAGTAACTTTCAGTTTAATGTAGCTGGCATGCAGTAGTTCATTTTACGAGTTGGCGATGCCAAAAATAGGATTCCCAGTGAGTATACATGTTTAATCTAAATGCAAAACATTATCCTTCCAGGTATCGGCAAACACGGGAAGTTCTACAAACTGACAGAAGTACCTCTCAAAGACTGGGAATTAGAAGACACATTCGAAGAAGTCACAGTAGAGCACATAGAGCCCCCCCCGCCTAAGCAAGCCAGCCCGGCCGAAGCAAAGCAAACCGCGCAGCAAAAATGCGATAAGTTCACAGATAAAAAGAAATCGTAAAACTAGTGTAAGATTGTTTTTTTTTTGTTTCGTAACTTATTGTTATATCTAGTCAACGTAAGTTCTATTTGTTTGAATAAATTGAGCTAACCATTTTTAAGTTTATTCATTAATAACTCCTTATTACTCATTTTTAAACTTACGTACAATACTTGTAGTGCAATTCGCTGTAGTCTTCGTTGGAGATAGGAGAGACTGTACTATAGGAGCATTTAAAGAACATTGTGTGTCTTTAAACTCGAAGGTATGTAACTATTTTATCATGCGGCCGACCACTCTCCAAAATATCTTCGAACCCTACTAACGCGTAACGATCTAGAATCATAGAATGTCTGTCACTGAAAACGCTAATAAGTACAACAAGCGGCACGGATTTTGAGCGCTGATCGAAAGATGCGTAGAAGAAAGACCATTACGATTACGTGATCCACGCCACGCGTCCGAACCGCCGGCCGGGATTGGTTACTTGCGTCGCGCACACGCGTCTCATACGATGATCGTCTCGCAAGATGCGCAAAGCAATCCCTACTCTTTCCTCCAGCGCTCAAGATCCGTGCCGACGAATATATAGCAAGAAAAGACAAGTTACATTAAAAATATTTAATTGAAAAGCCTTAACCAAATAACGACACTAATCTTCTGGCTCGCCTTTTTCGGCGCGGTACTTGTAGTGCAGCTCGCTGCAGTCCTCGTTGGAGACGTTGACCCAGCCCTGGTCGCTGATGTGGTACACGCGCACGATGCCGCCGGAGTACGCGTCGCGGTGCGTCGCGTGATAGATGGCGCGCCGGCCGAGCTCTACAAATAATCAATAATTTATTTAACATCGTCCTATACATTTGGATATCCACTGCTGGACATAGGCTTCCCCATAGAACGTCACAGCGAGGCGAGTGACTGGCAACCTTGCCAACCTTCCAATCTTGTGGAACCCTGTCTGGGGGGGTTTTAAGTGTTTTATTTTTAATTTTTCATAATAGGGCACAGCTACGGAGAACAAACTAAAAAGCATACAACTATAAAAAACAAACTATAAAATACACTTTTATTTATATTAGACTCGTCAAAAAGACTTATACATACTAGTAGCTAGTGAAGAGATCAACTATCCATCTCCTGGCTCCATCATCAGATCAGCACGGTATTAGTATCAAATGATTGTTTTGTCATCCGAATGTCACTTATAAAGGTATAAATCGATATGACAGTTGGATTGGTTGGTTTATAAGTGAAGCTATTTCATTATTATCATCATCTCATTCATCATCAGTAGCGCGGGCGAGCCACGAGCGTAGCGGCAGGTATGGCGCCGACCGGGCGTTAAGCAAGGCATCCCACAGTGCCATAGCTGGCCATAGTGGCAGTAGTAACCAAGTGTGAGTTGGTATAGTGCTAGACAAACACTGGTTAAATTTGATGCCAATAACACATGTATACAACGTAACATTCTTACCTTGAGCTTCTAAATCAGTCAGATCCCAGTTGTAGCCAGAATCCAAGACACCAAAGGCATATACTGAACCAGAACCAACTGAGAACACTTTTCCGGGTGTGCGAGTGCCTTCACTGTCGACATAGTACAGCTGAGCTCCCTGCGACCAAAACAGATTTCAATGAAAACAAGTACAATTATGCCATTAAATATTATTGCAAGGTTATCACTTTTCTCAGAACTACATTACTCTAAGAAACTAAGCTAGGTTTAGTTGTAATAAACAATATACAAAATGGCATAGTCATGGGTAATTTTTTTTTCTTTCAGGCTTCAGTGTACATGTTATTGAAGCTGTGTGTGAGTGTAAAAGCTAGTATTATATTTTTATTAACACATTACCTGTCCCTTGATAACAATAGTTTTGCATAATGTGTCTACTCTTGGACAAGGAATGGGTGAAGAATAAAAACTGCTCTTTATGTCAGTAATATTATTATTAAAACCATGGCATCTTATTTTGGGACCAAAATACAAAAATCCTCTTACCCTTTTATCAATTCCAGCAAGCATCATTCCCATGCTGAGCCCCATGCCTTTGTAGTTGTACACCATGTTGGCCATAAGCTTGCTGGCAGCAGCCACAGAGATGCGCTCGCGATTCCGTAGCTCGTACAGGCGGCACTGCTTGGCTAGCACACGGTCCCAGTAAACGCAGTCTGCTGCTCCACCAGCGAGTGTACCTAAAATTTTGTATTTTTTACAGCAGTTTTCAGTATCATTATGCAGCTTATATAATAGATTTCAGGGTGAATTTTGTCAACAAAGTTATTTGTTACCACAGAAGAGTAAGAACGCAAATAAAGACCCTTTCACCCATTTACGTAGGTACCTGATTAGATCAGATCTTCAAGAGCATTATAGATTCTATAGTATCATTAGTAGTAGTACACAAAGGAGGCAGCACATGTTTATATAAAAAAAATGTGCAGCATCAGCTTATGATCGGTGGCTAGTTACAAATATAGTTTGGATTAAATGATAAATGGGTCAATAAGTCTTTCTAAGCATCAGTTTCATAAACTATGGAATGTCATCTGAGTAATAGGAATGTTGGACTTACCAAGCAAGTAGTCATTGATTTCAACAATTTTCTTCATGGATTGTGAGCCGATGAACTGGCCGCCAGTCGCTCGGGAGTCTACTGCCAGCAGCACTCCACCCTACATTATTAAAATACAACTTAAAACTGATTAAATGCCCAGTGTCTTGGCATAATTATAGCTATCATGTTTTAACGTACACATTTAGGCTCTTTTAAAGTAAAATTATTTTCTAAGAGCAGCCCAAACAGCAAGGGATTCCACTTACTTTGTATCTGAATCCAAGAGTTGTAGTACCATGGTCAAACTCGATTTTGATCTGTTTGCCGGTCTCATCTTTTGTGTTGAACTGGGCTAGTGTTTCCACAGGCTGAAAGAGTAAAGAATGAGCTGTAGAATACAGGCAAGTTTAAAAATGTATATATGATACACAATAATAAAATAACCTTACATTTGCAAATGGAGGGGTCGCGAGTTGGGAGCTATTTACGAAATTCTGGCTGAATCCGATCACGTCATTTTGAAAGGAGGCAAGGGAGTCTGAGGGCCTCAAGTTAATTTTCTCATCCAAACGACAAAAATCTAATAAAGCCATTGTTAATTTCACAAAATAAAACTTTACTGGATGACAAGCGAAAACGCCGAATATGATTTGACAGTTTCGGATTTGACAAGAAGGTGAATGTGTTGCATCAATAAAAATAGTGCTATTTATAAAAAAAAACTGTCATTTTTTCTGATAATAAAATATCATATTTATAATATTGATGTGATGTGACGATATTCACTATCCACTCAATTACTTAAATATTTAATTCATGAATTATCAGATTTCAATTATGATTTTTACATGGACTGCCATCTAGAATTCTTTCAAAGTACTAAAGTTTCCACAAACTTTCTACTTCATCACAGATGGCGCTACAAACATTCTGATAACTTTTATTATATTTATTTTTTCTTGAAACAGTGACATCTGTTGAAGAGTAGCAAAACCAAAAAATAATGACTAGATTTTGATGTTGAAGAACTATTTCGATAAATTCTTGTGGAAGATTAATAAAATACCTATAAAAAACCCGAAACCCGTGATAGGTTGTTACGAGGCGTGGTAAATTATACGTAGTATTTAAAAAGTTGGAATTTTAAAGACACAAGTACTTACAACGATAATTTAATATTATTGCACGAGTAAATTATTTCGGTACCTAATTTAACAAAAACCCATAATATGAGATGTGAATCTAATGAATAAGGGTAAATGTATACCACAAGATTTTTTTTTGATTTTCACAAGACAGACAACAGTTGCAGGTTCTCAAGAAATCGTCTACAGGTCAGACAGAATTATAAAATTTAGCGAACGCAAGCTTTGGATAATAAATAGTGAAGGAGTTAGCAAGGCTATCATTACACTGTGAGTCACAATTCATCGATATAATCTCTTATTGTCCGTTAATTCAAATTTTCAGTCTAAACTCTGTCATTATATTTACTGGGGGTAGGGACGTAGCAATTTGTATAGTTTTAGCCATTATACTCGTTTATGTAGTGGTAAATAGTAAGTTATATAGATTAGTTAGACAGTTCCTAAGATCGTATCATTCTAAAGAACGGCTTCACGATTGTTAGTCGAGGTACCTAGTTATTATCAATAGGTATTTCTTTGTAAGTAGGTACCACATATTACACGACATAAAACTAACTGGAAGTTTTTGAATCTGTATACTTACTTACATAGATGGAATGCGGATTTTACTAATGCGGTTGCTTCATGAACTTAATAGGCAGGTTTAGGCAGGATTCTTTAACAATTTTCTTTAACAAGTTGACCGATTTAGATAATATTTTTTTTGTTTGAAAGGTAATACTTTCAGAATGGTCCCATATACATTTGATTAAATTCTGATTATGGGATCTATAAGAAAATCATTAAACATTTCATGAACTCCGTACCACGCCAACTGATTATAGTATCTATCTTACCTAATATCTTTGCCAAATGTGGACCGATTTTGATAATTCTTTTTTTAATGAATAGCTTATATTTCAAAGATACTTTAATAAAACATTTTCGGAAAAAAATTCACCCCTAAGGGTGGAAAAGTAGGAAATGAAATCGGTGTTCAGCAGTTAAATTATGTTTGCACTCGTAAGATTTGTTTTGATTAGGATTTATCACTAAAATAGATGAAATAAGTTAATTTTATATTTTAAAAAAACCGACTTAAAAAAACTAAAACGCTAAAAATAATCTTAACACTTAAGTACCTAATCAGTTACTTTTGGAGTCGGTGCCAGTTGATGAGAGATTCTATGTTTTTTGAAGTCGGATTTTTTATAGACTAAGATTAATTATATTATTATACTCACAGCCTAGCCTAAAACACGGATACGTACTGCACTACCTTTAACTATAATGTCTTGGCTTAACCCATTTTCCTCAAGCTAAAAAAATAGGGTACTTATAAATTAAACAATGAAACCGATTCTAAGTCCATGGTGCTTATACACGTCTTAAAACACGTTAATCCATCACTTAACCTCTCTAATTTGGACCTCAACATTAAATACGGAGTTTCTCCCTCCCAAATGTATAACAGACATTAGTATGGGCAGACAAATTCAAAATTCGTGAACCTCGGCTCGCTGGCAGTCACGACTGGCCAGACAAAGTCCAAAAGTGCACATTAACAAATGCTAACCTAGTCCGACGAAAATGATAGCCCAAAATTCATAATTGCAAGTTTAGAGGATGACGGTTACACCGGAGAGTCAACAGAGAGTGTTAAATTCTTTTTCAAATGGCGATGTTTCTAAAGTGGTAGAATATGTTAAGAAAAAGATAGAAAATGTTCACCAAACTATGACCGTGATCGTCACCTTACGTCACCTTTGAGCTATTAAATAGTCGACCTCCCTCCGTAGAGGCGAGCACGCCGGATTTGGCGTCGCCATCTCTGAGTCCCAGGTTCGACTCCTTGTTGGGTCAATGTAGAAAACGATCTTTTCTATATTGTCTCGGGTATGGGACCCGTGGTACCGTCGTTGCTTTGGTGCGTGGTACCTTTGGATCAGATCACACATTGCGTGTGTGATGTTGTCCAATATTTCTTTATTAGTGTATAGGTCATAAATTGTAATTTGTAAGCAGGAATTGGGTATATTCGTGTACTGATTTACTTAAGGCCGACATCAGTGCCAGTAAAATATTTTAACGATACCATTTTCTCCTTTCTCACATGACGTTGCTGCGACGGATATGAAGAGACATCCTTCTGCATCCTTCACGTAACTTTAAGTCTAGGCACTGATTTGGTGGTCTAGGCAATAGAACAGTATAATATAAGTTAAAGGCAATAGGTATATTTTGTAGGTTGAAATCTTGTTTTTACTAAAAAATTTTTATACCCAAAGTACCATAAGCATAGGTATGTAATTTGAAGAAATGATGAAAGGTTAAATAATATTTATTTATTTTATTAATAAATATAAATACTAAAAAAGATCATAAACTTGTAAACTCAAACAACGAAATTAACGACTGCTTTTTTTGTTAAGTATAGATATTTTCAGTCGCATTACGAACTTTTTGACAGTATTATAACGTCATATTATAAGTTTCCGAGAATACAGTTTTGATAGTAATATTACTTGGCTGGAAGCGGATCAAAACCAAATTTTAAGGTTTCAATTACGGGAATTTTATAGGCGCAGGCTGAAGCGAATTTCATGACGACAATATTTTATTGCGCCATTTTTTTTTGGTGAAAATATTGCAAGTAGGTTTGTTGAAAGATTACGAGTCGGTGTATGCGAAGGATATAGTTCGGCACATATCACCGCACAGTTGAAGGAATCTGCGCGATCCTCGAAAGGGTTAGGGCGTTAGTCTCTGTTCCCATGACCAGGCGCGTCACGCGATACAGGGTCGCCTGGTATTCCAGTATGGTGACCATGACTTTGTTATATTCGATACACTAACAAAGTTTAATTGGGCGTTTTACCTCATCAAGCTTACGTAAACGAAACACAATAGACATTCTATTGTTATGTGGTCTCATGAGACCGCTTGGTTGTTGACGAGTATGGCATATAACATTCTCTGCTAAAAAGTAATAAAGATAAATAAATAGCAATAATATCATCATCATCAGCCCCTGGAAGTTTACAGCTGGCCATAGGCCTTCCCTTTATAAAATATATACAACACCACAGCGCGTGGGTCTAGGCAGTTGCATCTATACTAATAATTCTAGATTTTAAAATGATGATAATTGAGGCTTTACAGTCAAAGCCGCTCAGCATTTTATATAACCTTTCAAATGAATAAATCTAGTATTCTAATAATACCTACTACCTTACTATGCTACCACATACTTTTTTCATTAATTGGGATAGGCCAGTTTCCTGGGTCATAAAAAGATTATTCTATTTAGTCCGTCAGTTAGATTATCAAAAAATATTGAACCCATATTTTGTCTTTTGTCAATCAAACAAAAAATGACGAAGATAAAGCGCAGTAAAGTGAGCACGTGACGTCACGCCTTGCTAAAAAGTGTCGCAAGGCGTGACGTTACGCGGAACTTTAACGGGCTATATCTTCATCATTTTTTGTTTGATTGAGAAAATAAAAAGTATGTGTTCAATATTTTCTATTAATCCAACTGACGGACTAATTAGAATTTTTTAGGAAACTAGCCGCCCATTCTACACAAGTTTTATAACCTAATCTGATTGTAAAAGGGATGATTGATGACTAACTTAATGATTTTTGTGCAATAAAGTGTCAATTTATCTATCTTTTTTTTCTTCGTCGATCAGATACTTAGATTATCAAAAAGTATTGGACACGTTTTTTTCACATAATCAAAATATTACCCAGATATTGATTTGAAATGTCGTAGGAAGTCACGTCTTAATACAATTTTTACTTAGAAGTGACGTCATGAGCCCCCACTCCCGAACTTTGACGCGCTTTATCTTTGTAATTTTTTGGTTGAATGACCAAAGAAAAACAATTGACTATTATTTTTTGATAATTTATCTGACGGACTAAATAGATTCTTTTTTTTACCCGGTCGTCAACCCTATTCTCTGTTACTATGATAAAATTGTAATAGCTCTAATTTCATTGTTAATACTCTTTTTTTCGAAAAATATCTGTGTTCTCTTTTTATACTACCTGCTTATGCGAGATTTAATGTTTATATAAGAAAGGTTTGCTAGTACAGTCAAGCTAAGTACTAGGTTAGTATACAATTATTTGTCTGTTAATCCTGCACCTGTCGATGGCAAAACTACTGCGTCTGTCTGGTGTCTGGTTCTTACAAGAGAAAGGGTTTTTTAAAAGAAAAATTGTGATTCCTACCTCTACGACGAGCACGCTACAGTCGTGTGTGTTACTTTATAATTTCTAACACTATTTCTAACACTTTTTAACTTTATCCTCTTAATTTTTGTGTTCATGGTGGCTCTACAAATAACAGCGCATTTGGGCAGCTTGCCCGCGGCCGTCGCACACCGGTCAATTGGTCATTTGCTGGCGTTTTAATGAGACAAACTGCGCTATGTCCGTCTATTTTGACAATAAAATCGCTTCTAAATTGGTGTGAATAATTGTATCAATGTACAGTGAGTTTTTTGAGGCAGCCTGTGTATTATAAGAACACTTAGTTGTGTAAGTTGTATATGTGGCGACTTTGTTCCATGATGTACAACTCAAAACTTGGTTGAAATCTTACCGTCACCGAAAATTTAATATTAAACTTACTAAAACAACTTGTTTGTAGGAACATAAGCATACCTTTAAAGGATTTAAGATACGTGTCTCTCCTGGCAAAGTGCGACGTATAAGATAGATCATGATCATACTTTTTGGAGAAATTTTTTATCAGGAACGTGTGCTAAAAGCAAAAAAACTGGTATTTTTGTAAAAAATAGAATTTTAAAACGATCTAACCTTTGCATGATATAATAATACTGACGTCGAAGTTTCTGATTTCTGTAATACAAATGGTTTAGCAGTTAGGTTTAGTGGGGCACATAGCACGTAGAACTGACGGCCGATGGGAGGCCACGTACCGGCAAGCGCAGCGTAAGACGTCCACCTACAAGGTGGACAGACGACCTGGTAAAGGTTGCAGGAAGCCGTTGGATGCGGGCCGCTTCCAACCGGCCAATCTGGAAGTCACTGGGGGAGGCCTATGGTCAGCAGTGGACGTCCTATGGCTGAAATGATGATGATGATGAAATGGTTTAGCTACTTACCTTAAAATCAAAGCAATATATGTGGGGTTGTCCAATATTTATTTAATACTAGGTGTCCCGGCGAACTCGTACCGCCTCTACATACGGTTTTTTTGTTAATTTTTCGATGTTTAAATAGTTATTTTGCCATTCGGGACGAGGACAAATAAAAATTTTGTTTTTTTAATAAGGACGTGCCCAGCCGTTCCTGACTTATAAATGGTGTAACTAACCCCTATGTTTTATATATAGATTATACCTTTAGGTACCTATGTTATGTAAAGGGGTTAACAAAACTCCACAAAAATGTGGCAGTTATCGCAACATCTGTTTATAACTCTTGAAAGCATGTTTACCGTCTAGTGTACAATTATATAATAATAATCACAACTTTTTCTTTAACAGCACAGGTTGTAAGATCATTGCTTTCGGGCACGATACTATCTTAGAAGTTTAATAGCTAAAATCGATTAGTGTATGTAGAACGTAAGTATGTAGTAGAGACATAAAACGCAATTGATGCTTTATGTAAATCTTTAAGTATTTTTCTGACACAGTTTCGGTAATTTTTATCTATTCTATCTTTTAACGTGCCGAGAATAAGCGTCTACATCCTTCTTTATTTAGAGATCTATATTCATAAAACGAAATATCTTTTGGATGCTTGTTTCGTTTTCTCCAGCTGGATGCAGGCCGCTTCCAACCGGCCAATCTGGAAGCCAATGGGGGAGGCCTATGTACAGCAGTGGACGTCCTATGGCTGAAATGATAATGATCCTCTTACTTCCATTTAATACCCAACAATAAATGTGACGGTTAAGTCATAATCGGTATCCATAGCGCATATTTCTTCGTTTCCTTCAGGTCATAACTTGAGCGTTAATGAAGATCCTTTTTTAGATACCTGTTAAAAGTGATTGGTAAGTTTACAAAAGAAAGGCTTTTCAATTTTATGACATTAAACACAAATTAAGTAAAACTTTGACGACCTGATAGCGTAGTGGCACGGTGATTTGCCTTGAACGCAAAGGGTCCCGGGTTCGATTCCCAAGTCCCAGCTTAGTCAGAAAAATATTTTTTCTGACTAAGCTGGCTGGCTCGGTTCTGTGTGCTGGGAGATACCCCAGGCAATATTCATTATCTAGTACCTCCATAAGGATGTAATAATTTTTTTCGAGACTATGACAATTACTGTGTTGTCTGACGCATATTTATTTGTTACTTTATTTTATATCTTCGGGAACCGTTGTCACTTCTCACTCTCTGAACCCGTTGCCCGTAGGCCCAATTTTTTTTTCGTACTCCCTCGCCTGAATACACGTCGTATTCGCTATGTGCAAAGTGGTCGTCCCCGTCCCCACCGTCAAATCGATGTAGCGCGCAATGTGGCAGAAATCTGAAATAACTCTGGACTGTCATGTGTCAAATTGCTATATTTCGATAGAATTCCACACTAACGTAACGTTATTAAGTATTTTTAAGTAACAACGTTAAAATTCGCGATATGGGTCACCAGACAGACAGTACGTGTTGTGTTATAAAGTGTAGGAACAATGGGAAAAACAGTTCGTGCATGTTTTATTCGTTTCAAACATCAAGATGAAAATTGGAGCAAAGAAATAAATGGATAGCTGCTGTGAAAAAAAAAAGTTTGTAGGGAATTTGTGTCACAGACGTTTGTCTTATGATCACAGCTCTTATTAAGTAGCTTTGTCTGTTGGTTCTAAGCTCTTCAACGTCTCTTACATGCTGTGCTAATACTATTTTTTTTTCCAGTTTTGCACAGTTTGAGGTTGGAAAGTTATATCATGTTGTATCGATTCAAATCCCGTACGTATTATAACATTCATATTTTATTTCAAGTAAGAAAATCACTCACTAAAATATGCACAAACTTTTTAGATGTTTCATCTAATTCCGTAGAAAAACGATCCGAAAATCATTCTCAAACCATTCAGTTGCCATAATTTGAGAGATCTTAAGTCCACAGTAATGGTGGTCACTAGGGGCGCTGTCATCGCGCACACAGCGAATAGTGGATTTTAACATTAACTAAGCAGATTCGTTATGGTACAATTACTTTACTGGTACTTATAGCGTAGACATACTGAAAATGTTTATTTAGATAAATAGATATATATAATCTTTATTGTACACTACACAAAAGAAACAAATCACAGGAAAATAAATACATTAAGAATAGCACAATTTAGGCGGTCTTATCGCTGGAAGCGATCTCTTCCAGACAATCTTCAGGTATACGACAGTTTAATTAATATTGAGAGGGGGAGACGGTAGAGTTCCAAAATATAAAAGTCCAAAAATTTTGCAAACTAATTAAACAAACAAATAAAATAAAATAAAATAATTTTGTGTACCTATTTGGTCTTGTGGAGAAAAAACCATTAATATACTTATAATCACCCCACTTTATTGTCTTTGTCAACATTTTAAATTGTTGGGCTATTCATTAGTCGTAGTTAAAATCTAGTTAATATTTTAATTAGGGATAACAATAAGACTAAAAGATTAAGCAGTTTAAAAAAAAATTTAAGCCAAAGTTCGAGTTTTTAGCTTCTTAAATCAGTCGAATTATCATGCGGCACCAATGTACACTGTTGAGTTAGTTAAGTAGTAATGTAGACTGCAGCAGCAAGTATATAACCCTTATCAGCTATCTTATATTTTTTATTGTTCCTTATTTTTGCGACCATAACGAACCTGTCTGGTAAAAAAAGTTTTTGTGTTTAGAGCCTAAATCTCGCCAGTCAGATACCACAACCAAGGTAGATGAGAGTAGGTCCTTTCATCGCCTTCACGTGGTAAAGCCGATGAAGTCAGCATCCTTAACCCTTTGTCCCTTTTGCCCGATGCATTATTAGATTATATAAATGGTACGTCTGGACTCGGCCATTTCGTGACTCAAACGAGAACTTCTTTGAGGGATTGACTGGAAAATACGTCACTTGAAGAAGTGCCCACGAGAGCTTGATTTTATGAATCAAAGGTCAAATTTCGACAATTTCACTCTTTAAATATTTTATAAACGCGTATCATACCATAAATACCTATCATTAATAATAAACGTTGTTAAAATTGGCTGAATATCTAATATATTACCTAGTATATATTTATGTGACTGCCTTGTGCTTTCATCATTGAAGATGTGTGACGTCATTGGAGAATTGAACAATGTCGTCCCAATTGAACAATGGGAAAAGAAAATGGCTTTTGCAATGAATAAATAAATAATCTTTATTGGCTTCAATTCAACACAAAACTTATAGTGACCAGCATCTCCTTTTATGCTTTTAAAGCTACTATCTACGTAGTTTTGACCTTTAATCGTCGGCTCTCGGGTGGTGCAATGTAATATTTTTGCACACCATTTAGTTAAGAAATAAGTTGAAAACGGAATTGAGGAGGAGGAGTTAGGTTCGGCTTTGCGTGAGTCTACTATTATTTATCCCATTTGTGCAGATACCAAGTCTCCTAAGATGTGATTATATAAATTTTGAACATTAGAAACGTACAGATATATCGTTTATCAAACAGTGTGAGCAGGACAAAGCATGTTGATGTTACTTGATGTGAAATACAGTGTAATGTTGCACGCTTCTTATTAATATTCGAAAATAAAGAATGTTGCCATTTGCCCTCGGGGTTTTGGAGTATATTTTATGATAGTGCTGCCAGATCTAATGTTATCGATAGTATTTTATATATTTTTCTGCGGGAAAGATCCTTCTAGAGATATTCAGATAGTATTTTATATTGCGATTATGGTCACCTCAATTTCTAGTTCTCTGCTTTTTTTACTGGACCAACTGGACTACTGTATGATTTTATAATTGAATTAAAATTATATTACTAATATTTTCATAAGTACCTATTTAAACTTGCACCTTACTGCAAAAACATAAGAAATGATGTTATGAAAGTAGAGCAGTAAAAAATAAGCAGTAGGTACTTAGTACACTAATAAATAAAGTTTTGAAAAATTTGACAAAATTCAGTTTTTATCATAACTTTTGATTAACCGTTTTTTTTAAATAACATTATTTTGTATAGATCATAAAACTATGATCAAACTAAATTTAGGTGACTTAGGAAATGAAATCAGCTGTGTTTGGTGCCCATTTTAGTCCCTATTTATCTTTATCGATGTCGATACAAGAGGCTCCGCCGCATCTCTACCGGGAGCTGGCTCGATGGTGAGTGATAGTAGTGGTCGCGCCGCGGGCTGCGTGTGCGCCACCCTTTCATTTTCTAATTATATAACTGGCAACACTGGCCCGTGCGCGACCACATCTCCGTAACTTCTACAATTTTGAATTTAGAATACCGAGCATTATGCGACCCGCCGCCGTTGTGAACTGACGTGCGTGTTGTTAACTCGTTACGGTTATTTACAGATATTTACAGCCTATTGCTAGAAGCTATTTAGATTAACTTACAATACCTATTTGTTCTTATGTCATAGGCTTTAAGAATATCGATTTTTTATTGTCACGCTATATCCTCGAGCGTGAATGAAGATGTCATTATTTAGTTGAATTGCCTTTTTTATTGTTGATTTTGTGGAATAGGTATAACCTCGATCCTGACTGGCATATAACCTGGTAATAAAATGGTCGCAAGATATATTTTATTAATAGACATACCAACTTGGCAATAATTAATAATGTATTTATAAAGGATATAGATTAAACAACCACAGCAATCCTGATATTACGTAAGATATTTTCTCGTCTGATGATGCTAATTACCTACCCGCATCCATAACGTAAAAGAATTAGTACTTACCTACTTTTTAAAATAATCTTCCCAACCATATTCATAAACATGAAAGGGTAGGCACATCATTGAACTTCCTTAGATTTGCGGGTGCATATTTATAATCTGCACCGTGAAAATGGCTAATCGAATGGTATTATTCAAATTGCTCGCCCGAGGGAGGCTCGCGGCCGCTAGGTGTCGTTCCTGCCATCATGGCGGATTGGCGGGAAGCTGATAGGCATCATCTAACTTTTTATGGCAAAAGAATGTGAGCATATACAGACAATATTATCTTGAGTTATTAAAATGATTGCACTACCGTGAAGTAGATCTCTTGCAGATTATTTTGTTAACTTGAAGCATATTACAAAAGTTTTCTTTTCCAGCTCAGTGCAGACAGGGAGTTTTATCTTATTAAATATATTATTAACGGAAGAGTCTTACAGTTTATTAGGTCTTTATGATCCTAGAATAACTTTTGCCTCTGCTTCCGCTATACCTTTATAATTTTCCAGGTAGTTTGAAGAAATCCGGAAAACTTTGATTGCTTAGTTCCATGATAAAGTTTTATATCTCTTTAGTAATCAAAGTATTGACTCTACCTAAAATTTTTGGTAAATATCAATTTACCTTACCAGTATGTGCCTATGTATCTAAGTGATAGTAATACACGTCAAGATCTTATACTTGATAATTATTTCAATGTCCATCAGTTGCAGATAAAGATGAAGAGAAAGCAGCGATTACTGTCAAGACATTGTTACGCTGTTTCATATTTGACCTTTCTAAAGCACAGAAAACTCAATCTATATCGTGATTAATTGGGCAAAACCACTGTAATTAACTATATAATCACTGACCTAAACTATTATAGATTACATTGTTAGTATCATGACAAGATGGCGCCCGGAGCGTTTTCTAAACGCTCATTGGAAATCGGTCACTCGAATCAAAGTGGCGTCGATTTTTCAATGTTTGGCAATTTGTTACGGTTATTACGGTGATTTGGTATATTTTATTTTATTATTTGACCACTCCTTTGTCCCCGGAGGTGATTGAGAAATAGGCAGTTTTGACATGTTCATTTGTTGTTATGGTTCTACATGCCGTAGTTTTTTATTTTCTGTTGACGCCATTAAAAAAAAAGTTTATATTTACCCAAAAATAAAAACAAATTTGTTTAATTTAAGTTGTCTGATAAAGGTTAGACATAATACATACGTAAAAGGCAGTAAGACTTAATAGTTGTGCAACTAGAAATTCTACATCAGATTATGTCTTTATTTTAGTTTAAAAAGGTCTGCAATAATTAGCGACTAACTTATTTCTGTGATATTGATTTGTGTTACTTAATTAGAATTAAAAAAGTAAATAAAGTATTTTACTTCCTTGATTTCATGTTGAGCGTTTCTTAAAATTAATAAATATCATATATGTACCTACTACTAAACAAGTACCTACGTAGGTAGGTACCTAATAATAGTTCTATAATACTACTTTTACCTTATTATATTACACAAAATATTTGCACAAGTTTCTTGGTCACCAAGCTGCAGTAATTATTCGGTTGCCAAAATAGCGTGACATCAAAAAGCGCGCGAATGCATCAACCATAGACAATTTCGCGCACCAAAGATCGCTATCTAGTCTGTGGCCGGTCACGTGGCCCGCCAGCGGCGGTCACGTGACGTTGTTTACAAAGTGTGGTGCCCTTTATTAACTTCCACTCGGCGGTTTTGGGTTGGTAGTCGTAAATCTATATTCAATGTTAGAAATGAGTAGAGGATGGAGTAAGCCAAACTTTGCATAGGGGTTGTAAGATAGGGTAAGTAAAAGTAATTCAAACTTTTCCCGCGTTGCGTTTGCGTACCTACTCAACTACCTATTTTCAGACACTACGGAAACCTACTTAACTACCACCTTAAAGCAAAATAATTTAGACAAATTTTCAAATTAGTAATCCATTTTAACGGCTACCTTACCTACCTACTGAAACACTCGTATTGTCTGTCATAACAATATAACGTAAACTTAACCGTAAAATGAAATAAGTGTTTTTGGACAGGTAGAAGTCCAGTTAGGGTTTCCATAAATTCGAAAGTTAGCTGATCGAATTAAGGTCGGCCGCTGTACGTAATAACCTGAGAGAGTGAGGCTACATTGATGGCACTGCTATGGTAAGCGCATTTGCGGTGCTTTCTTTCATGTGACCACGTGTTCCTTCGAACAACTGACGCGAAAACCTGTCGCACCACAAAATAGTGCGATTTGCGTGGCGTGGCTAATACGGTTTACAGAAATATGTTGGAACTGCCATAGACACGAAATGAAGAAGAAGAACACCAACATTACACATAGGCGCGAATCAATGCTGACCTTCATTTAATTTGTTTGGGACAATAAAGAAATTCCTCCTGTCAAAGTTTAAAACACTGAGCGATACTTTCCATTAGTGTAACATACGGCTCACATTCTTATTTTGTAGTTCTGAGTATTTGAGCAAATAAAACTGCTCTCACAATAATATTCGGCTAATAAGCTCGGCTCGGGGCCGTAATCTGCATTGTCAACAGTTCCCGCCAATTTTGAGTGACACTTGACGTTTCGTGGATACATAATCCCAGAGTGGATTGGAAGTGGAAAGTTTTAGATGCGGTATTTTAATTTTGTTCTGTCCGTAGCTCTAACAGAGAAAAAGGATGTCATAATGAATTATGTAGACATTTTAAAAATACCATGAAGAATATTAATAAATTAAACGGTTAAGGTTCTTGTCTTTATATTGGAATTCTTATTATTAAAATTAATAATTTAGTTTATTTCTCCTAGCGCTTTGTTTCGCTAGTTGCGGCAAGCAAAGTCATTAAATTTGGAGCGATGGCCATCAGACCTTAACCTTCAGGCAGGAGAACCATGGCAGATCATGGCTACATTTCTAGTGTCACCTAAATATGCTTATTCTAGTCACTAGTAAGACAGGATACCGAGGACTATAATTTTCTATTCCTTAATCCACTGTTGCGCACTTCAACAAACCGACTAAAAACGAATCTGACCGAATGCCACATCCAACACCGAATTAGATTCCACGCTCCCAGTTCGCCAAAATGAGCATCAAGACACACTCGTTTTCGAGTGTTGATTTTTGTTCTCAATTCGTATATTCCCGTTTCCCACACCGTGGGGCGGTCTCCGGGGAGATGCGTGGACATGCCTAACACTAAGCCAGTTAGAACCCTAGCGGTTTTTGAAAATTCCGTACACGTAAATGGGATTATCATTTGCTGACTAATAACGAGGTTGGGAGAAATGATTATTTTCGAAAATATTGGAGAATATTGAAAGTCTTGATAAAGTAAACATATGTAGAAATAATCAGGCATGTTCTTTATCTCACCTCTATTTTAAATGGAATGTCACATTTAAGTGTTATATTAATGACGTAGGTACAAAGACATTTCTATTTGTCTTCGATAAAATCAAAACAACTTCATTGAAACAAGTCTTTATTGGAAACAGTTAAAAAATATATAAAAGCCATTATACCGCAACGCAAATATTTGTATGAAAATTTAACATTTTGGCTTTTGACAATTCTAATGCATTCTAAAATAGTTCGTAGCCAATGATAACAAGCTCTAACTCGTAGCGGCTACGAAGTGCTACGAACGTGACGCGGTCTTCCGTAGCTTATCAGAAACTCATTTGTTAAAGAACAGTCCTAAATGAAAACAGATAATTTGGCGGTCTGTTACAAAGCTACGCGCTACGTCATCAAAACGCTACCCAACCGGCATCATTACGAAATCTGCATAACTGCATTGCGCGTGCGGTATTGTCGCTTACCGCTCTCTGGGGACCAACAATCCACTTATCAAACCGTAAGATCAACACTATCCATTCAAAATTATACTTTATTTGTAAGTATAAAACGATTGAATACTGATCAACGAAATTGGTTTTTATGACTTTTTGGTTTTAAGAGACTAAAGATGGTTGAAGGGGATGTGCAAACGCGATATTAGATTTTGTATCGATAGCGTTAAAGCTGATTTTGCACTACGTTTTTTCCTAAGTTGTAACGTTTTGTTCCTATACATTGAATATGTCACCCCCATAGTTATTATATGCAAATAATACGCATAATTTAGGGTTAGCCCTATTCCGTGTTTTATCTACTTATCTGTGAAATGGCTCAATTAGCGATGTGTGCCGCTGGGGGATGCAAAATGCTATCTAAACTTATATGAAATATGTTAAATGATTTATTGTGGCGATATCAGTTCTGAATGTGAATAAGAAAAATTTGTAATGTAGATATTTATGACACAAAATACTGATACGAATAACAGACAGATATTTTCAACTGTCTGCACTCTACTCACAAGGACGATAAATGTTCCGATAACGTCTGGACCGTTTTTGCTCTTTGAGTACAATAAGACCTACAAATATTGAGAGTGAAAAAATTACTTAAAGTTATCAAAAATCACTATACCACCGCATTACAATGACGAATTTATTTAAATTTACATTATTCGTAGAATCACGACCGCTGCCCACCTAGATTGTCTAAAACATTATAAAAAAAGACAACAAAAATAATACTAGTGCGGTCACACACATTTATAACCATTAGCGGCACAACTAAAACGATTCAACCATCAATTTCACTGAATCTATAAAGCTAAATAAATCAAGAAAAAAGCAAACACGTTATTAATATCTCTATCCGTATACTTAAAATTTGTGGAACTATAATTAGAGCTTAGGAAACGCGAGTTAACGTTCGGAAATTAAAAGCCTTAGTTTGTTGGACCGCGGCCGTATCATTATGTTTGCATTATTTTTTTCTTTTTCCGACGCGACCTAAGGTTAAGCCGGGTCACGACACATCCCAATTAGGGGTGATTAGGCGTCGTAATTTATTGAGTGTTTCGGAACGTCGTGGCAGGCGGCGTGCTTTGTTCCTTTGCGCGTGGCGCCAAAATTGTTTTTGAAAAAAGTTTAGGTGTTGATTTTTACGCGTGCAAATATTGGTTTGTTTATCTTATAATCATTACAACTTGCGATACACTGTGCAAGCGGTGCACGCCTAATAAACTTTTTAATTATTTAACTTTAGCTCTTAGATAAGAAATAAAAACAACAATTCTGCTAAATCCTACTTTTAGTGTGTGCTCCTTGTCAAGTTTTCTTCGAGTCCATTCACATGGCTATCGAATTCGACATGCTCAAATTTTGCATCATTGCGTTTCACTCAGCGGTTAATATTTTTTCATTACTCATACTCGGAAAGTAGGTCTGAAGTTGCCTGTGGAGCGGGTTGAAAGTAATACTTTTCAGCCCTAGGGAGAATCGTTTTCAACTGACAGTTGTCAAATTATAAAAAGAAAATACTAGTTCTATTTTTACATTTTTATTGAACCCTGTTGCAACTTTCTATACAGCCACTTAATAACAGCGCGATGTAAAATGGAATTAAGTAACATAAAGTTAGGTATTAATTTTAAAAAATCATAAATGACCACATCATAAGTTTACTTTCAACTATTTCTTTAAAATAACAGATTTGGGCAAAATAACTACCAATTTTTTCAATGATAAAAATGAAAAATAATGGCTGAACAGCTGAAAAAAAATTGGCGGGAAAGCAGCAATCCGATCTTCATTTGTTTTTTCGAGTTGTAGAACGTAGTGATTGCATAATCTTTGGTATAGTTTTGTTAAAATTCCTAAAATTTTTTCTTCAGCTAATTCATGTTTCTATTTTTACTTTCCTTGTATTCGTAATGAAAAGCAGAGTATTTACCTCGGGTTAAAGACTTATTTGGTCCCTCGAACTATTATTATATATATTTTAGTCTCGGCGCTAAATAAGTTACTTTCACCCCTAGGTTAACAATGTACTACCTATTACACAATCTTATTTGAATTTAGATCACAGAAATCGTTTTTTTTTTTTAATTCAGCCTGTATCTCATCAAGACAGACTATATAAAAGAATACACTTGGGAAGATTTGAACAAACCTTTTTTAACCTTAAACTTGTAACGTGTGCGTCGCTAATCACAAGGCGGCGGGGAAAGCCGCAATTAGCAGGACAAGGGTTGGGGCGTGTGAAACGGATAATTTTGTCGTATTTTTGTGTGGAATCGTGAACTTTCGAGTAGTTGTAATTGCAGGTCTTTGATTTGGGCACGAGAAAAGGTTTTTTGTTTAGATGTTAAATGATTATGTAGAGGTAATGTTTAGTTGTATTTAGGTTTAGGTACCTTTACTACGATGTGAGAGGCGTTGGTTTATCGATTTTGACTGTCCCGCGCTAGATATAATTAACCGTACAGTTCGGGATCGAATTGATCGAAATCATATGGCACAACTGCCTAAGTGTTCTTCGATTACCATTTTATTGAGACTAGTAAACCGCCCTAGCTTTGTACCATTACTACGATGTGAGAGGCGTGGGTTTATCGATTTTGACTGTCCCGCGCTGGATATAATTAAGCGTACAGTTCGGGATCGAAATCATATGGCGAAACTGCCTAAGTGTTCTTCGATGACCATTTTATTGAGACTATTGAACCGCCCTAGCTTTGTACCATTACTACGATGTGAGAGGCGTTGGTTTATCGATTTTGTCTGTCCCACGCTGGATATAATTAACCGTACAGTTCGGGATCGAAATCATATGGCGCAACTGCCTAAGTGTTCTTCGATGACCATTTTATTGAGACTAGTGAACTGCCCTAGCTTTTGACGCTTCCAACCGGGCAATCTGGAAGTCATTGGAGGTGGCCTATGTTCAGCAGTAGACATTCTATGGCAGAAAATTAAGATGGCATTGCATGCATTATTAACATTCCATTAAAAATGCTCTACATGATAGTAAAAACCCTTTAAAAATCCTTTGCGTAGCTTAAAAACTAAACGTTCAAAACAAGCAGACGCGAATAGCGCTTTGCTTTAAGTAGAGTTGTAAAGTGTCCGTCACGTTATAAATGTCTGACCAATATGACCGAGCAAATTGGACATTTTCTCAATGTGACCGGACATTTTGGACATTTATTGTCACTAACGTCACAATCACGTCACATTTGGTCACAAATAAGTGCATTATTATAAGAGAGACAGGCTTTAGTAGAGATGATCTATAAAGAAATAAATTTTCTAAAATCTTTCTGCAGGAACAAGCTAAAAAGTTTTTTTTAGTTCGATCCAGATCCAATTACATGTTTTATTGTATGTTTTTATTGTCAAATACTTAACATTTAAGACTTACTTTAGAGGAATTCTTCTTTTTTTTTATACTAAAAAAATGTATGTGACCATCGTGACAATAAATGTCCAATGTGACCGAGCATTTATTATAAATGACGGACGCTTATAGCATATGACCATCAATTTACAACTCTAGCTATAAGTATACTATTTGTAAAAAGATATTAGAGAAGAGATTCATTGAATTAAATAACAATAACATTACGGCATATTGTAGAGAACCTCTTTTTTTTTATCGTCCCCGTCGGTCGTCAAAGCGTCATCGTCAAGAGCTTATACGTGCGATTAGGTAACGAATAGATAGACATACTTAAATTAGATGCCATACATGACTAAGTCAGTTCGTGCTCATCAGAAAAATACTTGCATTGTGCGATATTCGAACCCTCAACCGCTGGCTTTATAGACTGAAGCGCGAAGCACTAGACTAAAACGATCGTCATTATCATCGATACTGTGTTTTTAGATAGGACTTATATCATGTAGGGAAGGCAGATATCTAGTCGAAGAATGCTAATGTATCTAATGTGGGTAACGGTCGGCGCTCATTAAAGGCTGGACGAGCCGCGCGTGCGCAGCCCAGAGGCGATCGAGAGCGGTGAGGCCGTATACACACTGGAGGAAGAAAAAAAAAGTAATAGAAGCTAATTTTGAGACGTTTTCTTCTATCCTGGCTAGCTGGCGCACAAAAGAAGAAAACCAAAATATTAAAGACCGAATGATTGAGCTGGTTGTGAAAAAAATTATAATTCACAGTTCCAATGTGGGAATTTACAGAATTACACAAAGGAGGCTATGTCTGTGCATTTGATTTGCAAACTCTGTCTTTTCAACCGACTTCAAAAAAGGAGGAGGTTCTCAATTCGACTGTATATTTTTTTTTTGTATGTATGTTACGTGATTACTCCGCCAATTATGAATTGATTTTGATGATTCTTTTTTTGTTTGGTACATCATACTTCAGAGTTGGTCCCATATAAATTGTATCGTAAATGATTCAGCAGTTTTTGAGAAAATAACAAAATATATACCCAGATAATGTTTTGGTTCGTGATTCATGGATCTATGTTAACCAATATCTTCGACAAATGTAAACCGATTTTGATGGTTTTTTTTTCTTGAATAACTAATTGAATAGCCAGCCGATGATTCAATGTTTTTGTTTGCACCGACTCCAAAAGTAACTGATTAGGTACTTAATTGTTAGGATTATTTTTAGTGTCTTTTTTTTTTTAAATAAAATTTACTTAGTAGATAACCGCAACTGTTTTCGATACCAATATCTATGACTGACGCTTTAAAAAAAAAAAACAGACAGTACAGCTGGCTACATACGTCCCAATGCAGGGCACAGGCCTCACCTTAACTGTGAGGTGAACAGTGAAGACTAAGACGAAAAAAATATTGTGATATTTAAAAGCTGTGGTTCAAATTGTTTGTAGTACGTTCTAGTTTCCGTACCAGTATACCGTGGGCGTTGTTTCGTCCACTAAGGAATTAAGATTTTATTTTATAGCGCTATTAAGCACTTAATGCTATGTATAAATTCAATATTGCAGGCGCTTATTAAACATCTATGCGGATGACATGGCTGTATTTCTAATGTTATAATTGTCGGGTA
This sequence comes from Anania hortulata, assembly GCA_963576865.1. Lineage (NCBI taxonomy): Eukaryota > Metazoa > Arthropoda > Insecta > Lepidoptera > Crambidae > Anania > Anania hortulata. Next base: position 6,387,016 of record OY756410.1, read on the forward strand.
ATGATAGAGTATGAAAATAGGCTTAGGCTAAATATTATTATTTTTTAAATTTCGCGATAAATGATCAATAATGTATTTCTAAGAACATGGAAACACAAAATCTTAGAGCTATGCACAAGTACAACATATTCCTCCATTAGTTTGGTGTAGAAATACTAATGTTACAAAATCTGCTATTAAATTATACATTATTATTAATTAAGGATTGTGAAACTAAACTATATACCTAAAGCATTATTTTCTCATGAGGCGTCAGTTAACAGTCAAACACATACATTTGCTCTTTGCGTGATTCGAACTCGCAACCGCTTTGTTGTCCGGAGCGCGAACCATCGACTTCGTCGTCAAATTAAATGACTTTATCTTTTATATCCGTTTTAGATTATGTTCCTTAATCTCGTCCTCATTGTGTACAATGTAGTACGCACTTTTTGCTACTGCACTGATTACAATCTTCAAAGTTAGGCGCGTGCTTGAACGCGTCAATAAACTAAAAAATAAATAACCGGAACGTGCCCGCACCGTCACCTATCAATGTCATCTGTCACCTGTCAATGTCATTGTACTTTTTTGTACACAGCACTGAAGACGTAAATATTTAGAATAAATTAGTTTTTTAACTAATTAGTGATTTACAGCTTACATACAAATGCAAAAATCCAAGAAGAAAATACGGTGATGTTTGTGTAAAAGTATGGTGGCTGGAAAACAAAACTTGTCAGTTGAATTTGTGAAATTGTTGGACCGATACCTCGGCTCAATTATTACGATTATTACGATTTCTATCACCACCACAGCACACTAAAATATAATATCATCACCATCACCATCATCTCAGCCTATTACAGCCCACTGCTGGACGTAAGGGAAGGACGCAAAGAGCGCCAAGGAGTACGATCTCCTGCTTTGATACAAATGTATCCAGCCATAATCCTGAGTTCGTCGGCCCATCGAGTTGAGAAGCGTCCTACACTACGTTCGCCGAGACGTGGCCTTTGCTCCAACAACATAATCAGCCAGAAATTAATCATGAAAACAAGGAGTGTGTGTGACAGAGTGGCGTTATTCTTCAGCCTGCAAACGAGACAGAATGAATGACATCGGAGCTTTCACGGGAGGTTGGCCGTGGTGATCATTAAGTTCATTCTAGTTGTCTCTCATGTCTCAGAATGAATGACATCGGAGCTTTCACGGGAGGTTGGCCGTTGGTGATCATTATGTTCATTCTAGTTGTCTGTCATGTCTCCGAATGACTCCACAGAAACTGCTCTGTACAGAAGCACTGGCCTTAACGATGGAGTGGCCAGTGGTTTTTTGTTCAGTCTGAAGCGTCTCCTCGAGGTATTCCTCCTGAGACATAACATTATGGCTCTAGTCTTCATGAAGAGTTGACCATGAGATCGATATAATGTTGCACCAGAAATATACTACAAAGGATCTGTAATAGCATTAGGTAAGTTATTAATATAATAAATTTATTCTAGCGCATCATATGTACCGAGAGAACAATTATTCCTCTTGTCTGTCTCGCAGCAGAATTATAACACTTCCACTTGCTTTCACGAGGGGTTAGCCTGTGGCTTAAAATTTTTGTTATAATATTGCGGGTCTGCAAATCATCTTATAAGGTTGACCAGAGACCGACTTCATCAATTGAAGTTGAAAATATAGTCGAACACAAAGGTATCAAGGCGATACATATCTTCGAATGCCACTGAAGAAAAAAAGAGAGGAGGGAGAATATGGGTACCGAGACCATGAGGTAATGCCCTCCGTCTTAGTAATTTTTTCAACTTAACACTTTGACTCTAAGGAGGCTATGAAAGAAGCTCCTTTGCCTGCTGATATTGAAGGCTCAAGGAATTCTGAGTACTTATGTAAACAAGTCACATACTTACCTAGACAATTTCAGTCTGTTTATAAAGATTTTAAGTTTTTAATAATTTCATCAGTTGTTAGTATTAAATTGGGCCTTTGGCAACCATTAATGGTACCAAGACAATCTGTTGGTTTCAGATCTGCTTGTCTTATTCTGCCCCATTTATATACATACAAGTCAATGATAAATAGCGCTTTTACAAATTATGGTTTATCTCGGTATGGATTTCCACAAGTATATAATTGAGGTACTTCTTGATGTTGGCCCAAGAGGGCAAGACTTTATAAAGCATACCATAGAAAACAACCTGTTTACTCCAATAGTTCATGTAGTTATGACCATATTGTTTTTTTATTTTTTTCTCTTATATTTTACTAAAAAGCTTAAATAAATAAATAAACATTACTTGAAATTGCTAATTGATATCTGTGACTTAAAGATCATTAGTCCACTTGATTCGTGAAGTGCCTTAACGTAAAAGGTCCCAGGTTCGATACTCTGTTCGAATGACCCTGGCGAGATACATTGTCTTGTACCTCGTAGTACAGGGAAGTTGACTCCTTGTTTGGAGACCATGACAAATTCATGTTGGCTGGTGTATGTTTGTATGTTCCTATACAACTGATATGGTATCCCATTTGTGTAACTTATAATATTAGATCTGGTCACAACCGGGTAAACCTTAAATTCTTATAGTATCAAGCTTAATTCTCAAGATTCTATAATAATCTATGAAAGCAATTAAAATTTAACACTGTTACTGACTTAAGGTTATTATTCTAGCTGATCGCCATGGCTAGTTAGATTATTTCTAGTCTTCATCAAGTGTAAATAATTTCTCAGAAAATTTATAAATAAAGACACACTCAAGATGAGTCTTACTTACAAATAATGTGAGTGAAGATCACTGTTACAGATATGGAAAAATAATTCTCCTTGTTAACAACAAGATAAAAATTACCAAAATTAAAAATTATACATATGTTATATTCCAATATTTTCAGTCAGTAAAAACCCATGGAAAGATTTATGCAGCTTTATTTACAGGCAAAAATGTCGCACCATAATTGATCCTTATGTACTTGTCATAAGGTCGAAAACCAATTATTTTAATTTTAAAGTAGGTACCTGCTACCTTTGGAAAAGTAAGAGAAATTCAAAACTAGACACAAAGTTCCAATGATAACTTGAATTTTCAAATCTGACCTAAATATATTTTTAATATGTTTTTGTTATAAACCATATATTTCTAGACATTTTATCATTTGTGAAAATGTTTGATACCTAAAATTGAAGACAAAGATAAATAATCATCCAATCATTAAATTATCAAGATACTAAAGATAGTAAATAAACTGAATTATCCCAGGTGGATAACAAAGGTTCATATTTAAATAGATGATTATAATAAAATATGATTTATTAAAACATATTAGAAAATTAAAATTGTATCCATGAAACTATAAACTTCATAAAAAATATACTACTACATAAGCATGAATCTTACAATTATAATTGAAGTTTGTCAAGTACCTATGTAAGTCTATGTATAAATAATTTTATTAGATATTAAATTACCATGTAAAGCAAAAATGGAGATGATAAATAATGACAGAAAATTTCTAATGAACTTAATTTAAAAAAATAAAAAAAAAATAAATGGATGACACGATAGAGGCATTGATCAGTGGCAATAATTAAGGCAATGCAGGCAATAAATGTTGCCTTACCTTGTTATTGGACTAAGGCTGTAAGGCTGCTACAAGTATTTTGAGCCGGAGTAAACTTTCTATCTTATCCGATGTGATGTATTGGTAAATTATTACTTATTTAATTTTTTATTAGCTTTACAAGAATTGACCAGTCATTGAATCTTTTTCTAAATAAGTATTCAGACTGTTTCATTAACTTATTAATATACCCTACCAGGGATCCACACATAAAGTGCAGGAGTCTCATACTGATTTCCAGCCATATAAGTGTAACACATATAACAGTTTTCTAAGAAGATGAGTAAAAATCAATCTTTCTCAGTAAAGTAATGTTGAAACTATTGTCAACAAAATAGGATCCCTACTGGAACAATACTGGTAGTATTTGTATATAATTTCCTTATTTATAACATATAATTAATGAAAGATTTGCCATAGTAAACATCCATATTATTTATTTTAGTTTCCTTTACTTTGGAACTACACCTTAAACAGGAGTTATTAAGAATAAGACTAATTTATTTGCATAAAAAATTGTATTACAGACAATGATAACTTAAAAGGTTACTAGATTTTCTTATTATATAAAATAAAATAAATCTTTTCAAAAGAAATACAAGCTTAACTACCTACTTGCACATCTATAAATTTACCTTGTTAGGTAACCATGTACTAAGTATGTACTACATACTACTGGATAAATGAGACGGATATTAATAGTTCAAAGCATTGGCTCCATTTCCATGACAACTTATTAAACTAGCTGTTGCCCCGCGATTTCGTTTGCGTGATCTCTAGTTTATTCGTAAAGAATATACATACTTAATAGCCAGGAGAATTTATTTAAAACTTTATTGCACAACAAGTGCAAAAGTGTACAACAGGTGGATTATCAGTCTCAGTCCCAGCAAATCTATAAATTCATAAAGACATACAGTTTTAACAAAAATAAAAGAGTATTGCAATTAAAGTAAAATTTGCTATTTTTGATTTTAGAGAATTCCTACTCATTTTTTGGCCCACCTGTATGGTATAAAATAGGTACAGGTTTGTGTCATCAAATGGGATGGGACTGTATCAATATACATGGTTGTATTAGCATACGGGGTTATATCATCATACAGGGTTGTATTATCATACAGGGTGTATCATCATACAGGGTGTATCATCACACAGGGTGTATCATCATACAGGATTGTATCGATATACAGGGTTGTATCGATATACAGGGTTGGTTGATTAATTCCAATGAATTAATCAAACAACTATATCCTTGTTAGATAAAACTTGAATTTGGCATCTACCAATAGATAGTTAATAAAATAAAGTTTTATCATGTGCTAAGACTTTAGCAAATCATATAAATGATCATAATAAATGTTTATATTGCTTTGTCGACACAACTTTCCTCTTTGAACATCTACATTGTACACAATGAGGACGAGATTAAGGAACATAATTTATATGATCGGACTAACTTACCTAGTGACGTCCGATCCTCAATTATGTGAAGTAATCTCGTCCTCATCCTATCCCCAGCCCGACCCAGTTAGTATGTATTTATCAATCCTTAAAGTACAAAAAAGATTATATGCTATAAATACCTACCTACTACTTAGTTTCCCTTCTTTTTGAAAGTTGTGTCCAGTTTTATCCTTTGAAATAATGACATTGACAGGTGACAGATGACATTGATAGGTGACGGTGCGGGCACGTTCCGGTTATTTATTTTTTAGTTTATTGACGCGTTCAAGCACGCGCCTAACTTTGAAGATTGTAATCAGTGCAGTAGCAAAAAGTGCGTACTACATTGTACACAATGAGGACGAGATTACTTCACATAATTGAGGATCGGACGTCACTAGGTAAGTTAGTCCGATCATATAAATTATTTTAGCTACAAAAATAATAAGTAAATACAAAATTATCATGATACTTCAATATCACTCATAGAGCAAGTCTTTCGAAATATTGTTGTTAGTAAGTTTTAGTTGTTTTAAGGATGTTAAGTAGTTTAAACGTTTTTGTGATACTTTTTGAGCTCAAGTATTTTTTTTAAATTTGTTAAATATTATCTGTTATTCTATTAAATATAGTCTATTGAATTGGCAAGTACTTAGTTAGCCCTCACAAATTGCTATGATCTTGTTGGGCGTCACATGTATACCTAGTCGGTACCTACCACCTAAACTAATTATTACTTAATGTGACATGCAATAAACGATTTGAATTTGAATTTGAATTTGAGATTCGGGACCCGAAAAATAACTTGGCTTGATTTTTTTATTGGCTAGGTACACCTATAAAACGAAGGTATCTAATGTGAAGTGAATAGGTGTGTAAAAACTTTGGTTTAGTATAATAGAGCTTAAGAAATTAAATGCAATTGTTTGTTGTCCCAAATAAAAAGGAAAAAAGGAATAGTCAAAGTAACGAAGAACGTCAAGACGACCTCTGTAGCCGAGAGGCGAGCATACCGGACTTGGTGTCGCTATCTCTGAGGTCCCAGGTTCGATTCCCGGTCGGGTCAATGTAGAAAAATAACTTTTCTATATTGTCTCGGGTCTGGGTGTTGTGGTACCGTCGTTGTTTCTGATTTCTGTAACACAAGTGCTTCAGCTACTTATCATAGGATCAGAGCAATGTATGTGATGTTGTCCAATATTTATTTATAAAAAAAAACGAAGTACATAAAATCCAATCGATTTATCGATATTTTCAAAGTTTTTCTTATGTCATCCGAAGCCCACGCGTTTTCTCCGCCGTTTAGATCATCAGATTAGATACGTATTGATTTATTGAATTATTACAGGTTACGAATCGACGACTTTCTTAAAAGCACTTTAGAATGGAGGTAGTAATTTTATACTATTTATAATTGTCATTCAGTATAACACTATCATTTAGCATTTGATAAAACATCGAAATGCCTTGATAGGATTTTAAAAAACATTTCTCAATTTAAAAAGTAACAACAACAGGTAACACATTCTTTTCGACTTAAGGATCTATTTATTAATTAAAATTTTATTGTACATTGTGATTTGGCTTTCTGGAAATGGTTTTATGAAATTACCATAATAAGTATTTCTTTATCATTTGTTATTTTTCATATTCTAGACTTCTGTTGTCTTGAGTAATAACAAATAATTCATTAATTTTTTTATTATAAATGAATTTTAGTATACCTACTTAATATCAATTATCCACTTAAGAAAGTTTACGATTAGAAGAAGGTATTTTTAGCCTACAACTTGCAATTTCATGACCTTTAAACGTCCGTCGTTAAATGTGAATATTAAAAGGGAAATTATCGGATGATTAGATCACGACAATGTCGTCGCCCTTTCATTTTCATGGATAATTCCTCGATAATGCCAGCCCCGATTGACCTGGGCCACTGATTATGCAATTACTATCGTGACATTAAAGCCGATTGTTACTTTCTAGAATTTTCTTATTTCGCAGTAAACTGTTAGCCTGCTACATTGTTTTGATATCTAGATCTAGTCATTGATTGTAGATATTTTAAAATGCTTTCTAGTTTATTATTTCCAATTTTTAACTTTTACGATGTAGCAGGCAACCAAATACAACTGACAACCAAAGTGGAGCCCGCTCGTGTCCACTCGGGTTTTATTTTGGTTTTTATTTATTTAATTAGCTGTCCCGGCCAACTTCGTACCGTCTCTTCATACTTTTTTTTTGTGATATTTTCCGATGTTTTATTAGTTATTCTGCTATTCGGAGCGGAGACAAATTCAACAAATCAAAGATCATAAAAAGCGGTCTAGCCGTTCTGGACTTATAAATGGTGTAACTAACCCGAGTTTGTTTTATATATATAATTATATAGAGAAGAGCAACCAAACAGTCAAAAGACCAATATAATATAACAGTCAGGTCATTGAACCGATTTTTAAAGTTGAATAGACTTAGTCTGAAAATAATTAAGATTGACTTGAGCAAATTTTACGTTTTGTGGTAAGTTGAAGTCTTGAAGAGTTGTTGTCGGTACATGTTTTTTTTTAAATTGTATTAAAACACGTCTGCTTCCCTCTCTTCTCTTGTATCATGTAGTTTTTGTGAGAATTTCATTTAAACTTAATTATTTCAACCTTAAGTTTTTTAATTGCAAACCTTTTTCTTACTTCTTAGTGTATTCCTTTCTATCTCACAAATCAGATAATTTTGCTGCGTTTCCGCCTTGCAGATCTAATTGGCCCCACTGAGAGACGTCACTTATTTTTAATAGTTACTTAAGAAAAACTTGTATTACTAAATACAATTTTTGAATACAATATACACTTAAACATAATCAACACTATATTGTTAAAGCCGCTCTGAGTGCGGCAGTAATTCCTAAGCTTTTCTTTTCGAATGTAATTAATGAGTTCATATGCATAACTATAGATTCATACTTACAATAACGATGACAGGGAATATTGAGAAATGCTTAATTAATTAGAGCGAACGCAAGCTGTCACCGCGGTCACCGCGGGTGCCATGCCGATTGGCACAATCAAGTCGCGCCGCGTGCGTGGAGGGACCATTGTTGGAGTACGTGACTCGAGTGGCGGGGAAATTAGATAAGGAGATATAAATTATAATTATTATGTTTTCTAGCCTAAATTATAATGTAGGTACTATTTTTTTCTAGGGTATACCCTCACTCAAACCGGGTTAGGTCATGAAATGGCTTAGACAAACTGACACAAAAGACGGTGGGTTTTGGTGAGCTAAAAAAATATAAGGTCTATTTTATAAAATGGCACTTAGCGCTCAAAAATAAACAAGTAAAGTAAACAGTATCTTTACTGTAAGTTTTATATTTTTCACTTATAATTTGAAAAGAATTTTTAATTCAACTGACATACACTAGTGAAGTCCCTCACTTAAAGTGCCACATCAACCCGCGCATTTATCGAGTAATTAATAAATGTGCCGGCGATCCCCGGGCCCGCTAAATGCCACTTGATTAGCAGGGGTCATGCCCTCCTCGAGGATTGTTTTTTATGCGGTAGTTAGTTTGTTGGTTTGTCGATATCGATAAGTAATATAAGTTTAAATAAGTAGTCATATCAAAAAGATTGCTTTTAAAAAAAGCCGGAAGTCTAAATTATCAATTTGATTCTGGCTTTAAGTAAGTATTTAAAATTAGCAACAATAATTCTAAATAATTAGTTTCTTTATATTTGTTTTGTTATAACTTTTTTCATTGTATGCATTTTCACTTTATTGATGTTATATACTATTTCTGTTGTTTGGATATCAAAAGTTATGCATAACTATTATATACAAAACGTATTTAGACAGAATGAGAGAACAGTGAAAATGTAATTAATTTGATTTATTGTTTCAATAATTCTTTTTGTTCAGAAATTGTATGTACAAAAAATAAGATTTTTAAGATGTCGATACATTGTCCCATCCCTAGATAGGATAAAGTTATTTCGTAGTAATATTATTTGGACATTATTAAAAGAGTTCTTTGATCTCGGCTTTGTTAATACGCGGAGTAAATGTGTTGAATGTATTGCGAAAGATTTTTCTTCGTAATTACTGGGCCACCTGCGTTTTTCAAGTAAGATACCTACATTACAATTTAATGTAAATTTAACTTTATCGTTTTCATCATTTCAGCCATGGACGTTCACTGCTGAACACAGGCCTCCCCCAATGACTTTCATCGCGGGGGATTGCCAATACTCGCCACGCTTGGCAGGCGGGTTGGCGAGCGCAGTTTTTTTATAACATCTCGCATGCAGACGCTGCTGACCGTCTCGTGCTATAGGAATTAGTCGCCAATTACGACACGCCTCCTGTTTGCGGTGGGGAAGTGTATTCTTTACGGCCGTCCTCATCCCAAATTGAATTTATTGAAAAATAATGAAGTCGGATTTTCAGTTTCATTACTCTTTTATACGTGGAATGAAAATGTAGATTATGAAAGAATTACTTAATAATATGTTAGCCAGAAACTTGAGAGCCGACCTCTTTGGACACAAACATAAAGACAAAAAGGACCTTGTATTGATTACGCTGGAACTTAGCGTCACCATCTCTGAGGTCCGAGGTTCGATTCTCGGTCGGGTCAATGTAGAAAACGAACTTATCGATGTTAGGTCGGGTCTGTGTGTTGTGGTACTTTCGTTGTTTCTGATTTCTATAACACAAGTGCTTTAGCTACTTATCTTAGGATCAGAGTAATGCATGTGATGTGGTCCAATACATATTTATTAATAATTAGAACACTTTAATTGAAAATAAGAAGTGATGCATTCTCAAAAAAAAAGTACCTAGTTGTTTTTTTTTTAATTTATATCTGTCAAAAAACGCGAATGAAACTCTAAAGGTCGAACGTAACCGTACCCTAAGTGGGCGTAATGTAACATGTTACAAAGCGAGCATTCGTGCAGTGTGACAAGAGAGCAACGAGCTGGATTGACACGGATTTTAGAAAATGACGTTACAAAACATTCCCGCTCGCTTCGAATATTACATTATATTACCTGCGCAACGAGACGTTTAGTACAGACAACAGCACGTCAATCTACCACAAAAAGTAAAATTTTCTCGATTGATATTGATCTCTAATTGTTGGACATAAAGTTGAAAATTAATTCAATGACCTTTAACTTGTTGGGCAGGTCGACCTGCCACTATCTGTACCTACCACCAGAAGTTTCTTAACATGATCGAATAAAATAAAATTACATTTATTTTGTTCGACAACAATCCCGCCACATTTGATTAGAGAGACGACTGTTTTAGTATGGGCGAGGATTTCAATCCAAACCTTCTACCATTGCAGGCTATAAATGTATTATTATTGCAGGCTATGGTGCTAATGCGATAGTACAAATACACATTTTATTATTAACATAACCCTATAAATAACAAATCACAAACAACGCAGCCCTTGTGAACTCATTCAGAGAATAACTGAATAGATCCTCTTGATCCGAAAGACGGTAACGCGAGTTAGCGGCGTCTCCTAGAGCAAGTTAGTGCGCAATTGACAAGACATCAACTTATTCTTGTTTAAGTGAAAAATCACTGACTAGTTTCGGAGGTAAGCAAACCCTCTGTTTGCAAAACTGCTGTTTAAGCTTGATGATTAAGATTAAGTAAAACAAAATGGACGTTATGACGTTACGTAAACACGGCGTGGTCGGCTGATCTAACTCACTGTTATTCTGGACTTTACTTGTTGAACTTGCCTCGGAGTTCCTCAGAGATAACAAGTTAAAACTACTGTTCGGAGTTCTGAAACATCGTCTGTATTAATTTGGATGGGTTAGCAGGCCAACATCGGTACTTCTATAGGTCTGTAGTTTAGACATAAATTATTTAATAAGTAGCAGGCAATGGTACACGGCTTTGGGGTGTATGTACCTATACCAGATAATTAGCTAAAAAGTGAAGCCCAGGATCGACCGAACCCGACAAACACTACCGATTTTTATAATTTGTTATTTAAATAAAGTTTTTCATTAAATTCACACAAGTTTGAAGCTTGTTTGCGTTCCCATTTTTACCACGTAGTATTTCAATCCTCTTTTGTTTTTACAGCAGTGCAGTCCCAAACAGACAGACGGCCAGGCCACACACTGATACTGTAAGGTGGCCTTTGAGCATTCGGTTAAATGCCTGCGTGTTTTAACCTAAAAACACACTCTAGACATGTATCCACAAATCTTTCTCATGATTTTCGTCGAAACAAAACGATAGCAACAGCATTGTTTTCAAAATGCCAATCCGCCATCAAGCGCTATTACCACAAGTACGGAGCGCGCGAAATGCTTCGAATATCCGAACGCCGAAATTGCGAGGCTGTATGCGTGGAATGCCTTAAACAGCCAGCGAAAAAGAAGAGTATTTGGAGCGAAAAAGTCGTGATAGTTATTCGAAAAAGGAACGCGGGGCAATTACTGGCACGCGAGCGCGGTCGCGCGCCGCTAAGGGAACTTACACGCTGGAGCAAAATTTATTGCGTTTTTGTGTTTTATTATCGCCCTTCTTTGTCTCTGAAGTGTAAGTACTACCTTAACTGCTTTGTAATATACCAAACTACCCACTGTACGTTTTGTTGATGCCCCAGTAAAATGTAAAGGTACATACATATACAGGTTTAAGGCTGTGACCTGTGAGATTCGGTCCATCGTATATACAGTAGGGTAGTTAACTATTGAACTAAAAAATATCATTATAAGATAAGTGGGAGAGAAAAGCCGTAAGAACATGGTTGTATCTCCGATGCTGTTATGGTGATTTAGCTTGCTACACTTTGTTAAATTAAGTCAACGGCAAAATCCCTTGTCTGCGTTAGAATTTGATTAAAACCAAGCTAGCTAACATCATGATGATCATAATGTTAGTTAAAATTATGTGTCTAAGATAAGATTGATTTGTACAATGGTAAAAAATTATAACCTTTTGTTTCAAAATGGTGGTTTGGACATTTTCAGCGACAAAATAGCTACTTTTAAAAGTTTATTTTGGAATGTTGCTCGATCCATTTTGAATTTTTATATTATTGTATATTAAATAATTCTTCCTTTTTTTAGTACAAATCAAAACATTTTTTTTGTAAGTATTCCGTAAATCAACATCTTTTATATATACATATAATGTTACATACCTTTAATTCAAATGCATTTATGTAATGTATTTGAAAGATTGTGATAACATATTTTTACTTTATGTATTTAGTTGGTAAGCCTTATTAAATAAAATATCTAATTAGAGTGTGATTCCTAAGCAAGCTCTCTTTCTATCTGTCTCCATTATGACCATGTATCTATTAACCAGGGTCTCACGTGACCATAAACCGCTAGCTTGCGCCTCCCTTCACCCACGCCCCGCCTGGTAGAGCTGCCGCCCTGGTATCTGCTTAACCTACTCCTGCAGACGACTTAACATAGACGTTACTTTCTATTTACCACAGGATTTTGTCATCCATGTTTTAAGGTAGAATACTTCGTAAAGACATTGTTCTCTATTTACTAGGTATTAAAATGTAAGAGCTAGCGAAGCGGGCACGCAACACACATATTATAATATGTCAAACCGCAAGAAAACGTCACGCGCGCTCCTAAATTACATCAATAAAAAGCGTTTTGTTAGTTTTTTAACATTCAAATAGATAGAACAAACTTGCTTATATTTGCATATAAAATTAAGGTTTCGATAGTGTGCCAATTGTGCCACCCGTTGGCACTACCCTGAATACAATTACATTCCCGTTTACCTTTTAATCAATAAGTTGAATAACTTAGTAAATTAGAGCCTCTGTTCTTAATTCAGTCCTCAACTTCTTACAGAACACAAAAAGTTGGATAATATTTCACTTAAAAAAAAGAGAAAAGGTTCTTCTGGTGAAAAGAGTTTTCTATGTTCTGTGGTCCAGTGTGATCGCATCTCTATGTGACCAGCGTCGTGACCGCCGCGAGCCGCTGACGGGCCCCGCTTCACCCGCACCCCTCCCACTAGAGCTGCCGCCCTGGTACTACGACAGCAGATATACGAGCTTTACCCCCGGTTGTTTTAACTCGGCTATCTATCTCCACTCAGTTTTATTATTTACTGACTAAACTTGCTTTAACTTAGATTTTATAGTGTGAGGTACCTAACTATGCCAACTTTCTGGCAACTTGGCATCGGTACATTACACTACCCTGACCCTGGGGTCATAATCATCTTTAAGGACTGTGGTATAGGCTGTAGTTTCTGATTCTAGGGGTAAGTAATAATAAAAAATTATGTTAATTATTTTTTATTTTGCTTAGGCTTGAAAGACTGTTTTTTGGCTTTTTAATTCTAAAATAATGATAATAAGTGACAAGATTGGATTGCCGTAACTTGTGTTTGGTTACAAGCTTGAATGTTTTACACCTCCGTGTATACGGTCGGTGTGAAAAAAATTGTTATTAATTTTTACAGCTGTTAACGTGCTCACAACTTGTAGGTTATGTAACAAATTTTAAGATAAAATTGTGTCAAACCGAAACGCGTCCTAGAATCTAAATCGCTCACTACTTATCACATCAACTAAAACTTCGTTGTATGATGTGCAATAAACTGTTTATTGCACATCTATCTAACTTATATTGATAACCTAAAGGCAAGTCCGCCTGATGGACGGCTGCAAAGAGCCGTAAACACGAGCGTTTAGGTATTACATTATTTACTGACAGCCCCGCAGGTCCCTCAGGCCGTAAGAAGTTTTACGTAAGTGTACGTAGAAGGGAAATTCCGGAAATCTTATCAACGGAATAGGGTCTCTCAAAATAGTATTTTCTTGTAATATTATTAATAAACTAGCACTTTTGTAACTGTTCTGATTGAAATCGAACATAAGAAAACAACAACGTGCCTACTTGCACGAAGCTCATTGTTGCAAAGTTATTATAGGGGGCCAGATTGTCTTATTCCAATATGCCTGCACTCCTCCAAAACCAAATACCTCCAGGCTACGCGGTCCCCTTTCAAACGACCCTATAAAAAACCCAGAGTTACTGGCAGCCACGATTGATCGCCTCGAATATGTTCCAATTAAAAACGAACCTATTCTCTTTCCGAATTTGACAAGCTGTGAAATGAGGCGGCCAAGCAGCGGGGTGGCGGGAAAGACAAAAGACAATGGACGATCGAGTTTACTTAAAGAATACACGCACTTTATAAATTGCTTTGTTTTTTTGATTTAGCGCACTTATTTGCAATGAACTCCTACGAGTATTTAAATCTATTATAATATATTTTGTTAATTTGCTTTTACTTTAGGAAGTTCAACTAAGTAGCCATGTTAAACTAACGTAACAAATAAAGAAAATGTGTTAACTGTCATACAAAAAAAATAAAAACCGACTTCAAAAAACTAAAACGCTAAAAATAATCTTAACACTTAAGTACCTAATCAGTTACTTTTGGAGTCGGTGCAAGCAAACGAAAACATAGAATCTCTCATCGACTGGCACCGCCTCCAAAAGTAACTGATTTTTAATTTTTTTTTAAATAAAATTAACTTATTTCATCTATTTTATTTGATAAATCCTAAACAAATTTTACGAGTGCAAACATAATTGAACTGCTGAACACCGATTTCATTTCCTATTTTTCCATTCCATTGAATTTTTTTCCGCGAATTTTTATTATAGTATCTTTGAAGTATAAGCTATTCATTAAAAAATAATCATCAAAATCGGTTCACATTTGGCAAAGATATTAGGTAAGATAGATGATACTAAAATCAGCTGGTGTGGTATGGAGTTCATGCATTGTTTGATGATTTTCTTATAGATTCCATTATCAGAATTTAACCAAATGTATATGGGACCATTCTGAAAGTATTACATTTTAAACAAAAAAAATATTATGGAAATCGGTCAACGTAGTAACGAATTATCGCTGAACATACATTTAAAAAAAAGATTCCGACAAATTGAGAACCACCTCCTTTTTTGCAGTCGGTTAAAAAAAGGATCTTTATCAAAGAAAAAAAAAATCAAGGATTATCTTTTTACAGGCGGAGATTAAAACAGATTCGAATTTTAAACCACCCTACAATATGCGTCGCTAGAGGCTATTTACACTTACTCTATGCCAAACTGCACACTAGCGCCCTGTGTACGACGGCGGATTACTGCGATCTTTCATTAGGTAATGGCAATGCGAGGGGTGCTTGATTTGGTTTCGTTGGTTGTTTTTTGTGTGCAATTTTGGGTGATTGTTCGGTATAAAGTACTTATTTGATGCTGTAGCTCAGGGGTATGAAGTGACAGGAGCAAGCTAACGAAGGTCGATAAAATAGGTATAATTTCAATACAATTATGGGATATTATCCCCAAATCTACATATGCTTTAACTTCTGAATTCTTGCAAAGAAAGACTGTATAGATAACAGCACGTCAACCTACCACAAAACGTCAAATTTTCTCAATTGATATTAATCTCTACGTGTCGGACTTAAAGCTGAAAATCAATTCAATGACCCTTGACTTTATGGGTAGGTTGACCTGCCGTTGTCTGAACCTTAAACGTTAGACATAAAAAGAACCCGGTTTACGTAAAAACAGGGTTGTTTTCAAACGGCGTGGTTTATTCGAATATAGTCTCTTTTAAAAAATGAACATAAAAGACACTTGGAAATATAATACAGAAAAGCTAAATCATTTTTTCATTTTCTTACCCTAGAAAATTTCACAAAGGTAACTAGGTACCTATCCAAAGCTCGCACTTGAAAATCTCAACTGAGTTAAGCGATTTAATCTATGAACCACGTAACATCGTTCTAACTACAATTTTATTAATTCATGCTACAGTGTAGAAGCTCTTACATCCGAAAAGAAAAAAATAACTGCTTTAGTAGTACCAACATGCGGTTACATCTTGTTAAGGCCGCGCGGCGGGCGGCGACGCCCTACCGTGAGGGCGCGACCGACGCTACCGAGCGTTCTTATTTTGAATTTTGACATATTGATGCGATCGTAATTTGAAATGAGTTGTTATAGCTACCGGTGGTTTATGGTACTTAAGAAAATGTGAAGGCCGATGACATCGACCAAAGATCTTGCAGAGATCTTTAAGGGTTAGGAAACATAAAGAATTCAAAGATATACTTACCTAGACGATGTAAGACTGCTGAAAATAGAAAAGAACAGACTTCATGGCACAATTTAAGGACCGCAAAACTATCGTTGGAAGATCGTTTAGATCGATTTGAATTTCTTGTAGAGACAGTATATTGTCCACAATTGAATCTATCAAAACGATATGGCAGGAGACAAACGAAGTAAATTGTAGTTCCAAGTCACTATTAGTTAGCTACCAAAATATTATAAAACCTACAACAACTGTCCTAAGTTAACACAGTTGTCCATTTAACAGTTAAGCTGTAACCACTCCATCGGCACAGCAAAAAAAAAAAATTATTAAAGTAATAGTTTATTCGGTATAAAAACTTAAGCTATATTAATTATATAAAAACATTATATTTACAAAATAAATAATGTGCTGATAACACTAGATAATTATACTAAGAATTACATTAATGCCTACTACGCAAGTTATTGTTTCGCGGTCACATGCGACTGCTCGGCATCCAATAGGTTAAGTATGTTTATTCGTTTTGTATTCGCCATTATACAACTTTTGCTTAGCTTGGGGCTAGATATTAAAATTGGTGCGATTAAAAAAAAGGCATTCAACTTAAGGTGATTCATTTACAGTTTAATAACGGGCACATTAGTATCTAAAGATAAAAGTAGAGTCAACAATGACACATGTCTAAACCATAGAGTGATTAAGCGCGGTCGCACCGGATCGTTATTGAGAAACAACGCCTGCTCGTTTGTCAATTAAAAATGTCTTGAATAAATAATTGGCGGAGCGGGTAATGCAAGATGCAGTCAGTTATAGATAAATAGCGCTGGGTTCGAAACAGGATCTAAGTGTGTCTTTTGTGCTCAACAAGCTCTGCTCAGTTTAAAGCTTTATAATTGATGAGTAAGTTAAAAAAAAGGCCTGTTCCTTTTTCAGCTCCTTAGGAAAAAATGTGTCCTAATTTATTTAAGATAGGTTAGACTAGGTAGGGAGTCTATTAAACTACCAAATAATTGTATAACTACATTGTAACATGTTATTTTTCGTCAATCAACAATCATTATTCGACTCTGGTAAAGATTCTTGCTGAAAACTGAAGTTGACGTTTTCATATGCAATACTCATTTAGCAAAAAACTGAATATTATAATGATTCTTGTATCACTTCTGCATCAACCGTATCGTTGCGTAATAATCACTGATGATCACCCTCGATCGGCGCCCCCTCGCGGAACAAAGGCTCGCGAACTGAAGCCGATACGAAATTGTTTTGCGTTCCAATTTGAAATATAGTATCTTTTTGAAAAGGTTATTTTTGAGGTAAAATGTTGATTATTATTTCTGTGGCGAGTTTAATATCATTTATACAAAAAGGTGTAATTCTAATAACGCACAACCTCTAAAGGAAAACTCTAGATCTTAAATACAATGACTTTTTAAAGAAGACCAACATCGGAATCTCTAAAAACAAATCCTTTCATTTAAATTAACAGCTGATCAATAATAAGTATGGGGAAAAAATATCGAAACTATAAACAAGGCCAATGATCCCACACAGCCTATACTATAGCTGATCGGCGGTTTAGTATGGGGAGGTTAGTAACTTATTCTGGCGATTCGAATGTTGGCCCTCTAAAGAAAGTTGTTGTACCTATTTGAGGGGTAGAATCTACCCTTAAAAGGAAGTTACCCAAAAATATAATTCGTGGCACCTACCTACGATACGGTTAGCAATATACGGTTTGTAAAGATTCTCTAAAAATATATTCAAGTTCCATAATCATTACACACTACATTACACTTGCAGCACGACAGAAGTAGAGATTTAGATTTTGTGAACTGAAAACAAAACAAAAACATTTTGACCTCGTTGAAAAACTTAAAAAAATGAATTTTAAATAGGTATAATGTACCTATACCTATGCCAATTGGAGCGCAACGATTGACAAAATATGTACATCTCACTTGACGTCAACGCGCACCTCTCGCCGCCGGGTAGCCATCTGTCAGCTCTGCGATAACTATTCTACGAGCTTGTCTAGTGATGTATAAGTGCTATAAATCTATCGATAGAATATATACTCATCCATGACGCTGTACATACTAGTGGTAAAAAATTGAAATCGAACTAAATCATCCTCCGTTCATTTCGCGCATATCAATGAATGATCATAGAACAACAGTATTCCCCGAGGTCTGTTGAACAAGTTTTGATTCTCATTAATCATCCATAAAATTAGAAATGGAAGCTTATTAAGTATTAGGTAAATGTTTTTTTTAATTCATCTAGGTTCAAAATTTTAAAATCGAAACAACATAATCTAATGCATGCTTGAGAATGCCATTACTTTACACTGTTTATGGATACAGCGTACTATTCTTACCCAATATCTAGAAAACCTTGATTTTTAAAATTGTAAATATGTATAATGTTGTATCCACACTGCAGGTATTTTCTTAAACAAAGTTTCTAAGTTTTACTTGCTCCAAAATAAAAAAAATATACCATGTTGCAATGCCTTTATTGCAAAAAGTGACTGAACCGAGGCATCCTCAATATCGAAGTTATAAGTACTTCCCTATGTGTCGCCATATCACAACGGCATCAATAATTCATAGGTAGTTCTTTACCCATCATTTACGCTTAAGAGGGTGACAGATGGCGCTGTTAACACAAAGCTTACTTTCAAATTGTGCGAGAGCACAAATACTTAACTAACGATCAACAAACATATTGACTTTAAATTGTTTCTTCACTTTTGGTCGACCCTTTTGGGCATAAACAATTTAACGTGAAAGTTGTTACAACATTAATTAATTATTGATTCATTATTCGTGCCTTTAATTGTGAGTGCGTTACGTTGTATCAATTGTGCCTTGAATTATTGTAGTTGGTATGTAGCCGTTGTAAGTAAAGTAAATATTAAATAAATAAATAATTGAGAGTTAACTAATTAGGCACTAGAGAAACTAGTTAGGCACTGAAACACTGCATTAATAATTAGCAGACGACCTCCGTAGCCGAGAAGCGAGCATACCGGACTTGGTGTCGCTATCTCTGAGGACCCGGGCCCGGTTCCCGGTTGGTATGTCTGGGTGTTGTGGCACCGTCATTGATTTCTGTAACACGAGTGCTGGCTATTTAGGATAGGATCAGAGCAATGTGTGTGATGATATCTAATATTTATTTAAATTAAATTAGTGATTAAAACGGAACAGTACGCATATCCAATTGCGCATCACACATTACTATTATTCGAATTTCAATGAGCTTAATTCAGCTCATGCAGACCCTGTCTCGGCTCTGGGCGTGCTACTTTAACATATTCTTGTCAGTTCAAGGATTACATCAGACATGGATTCTTATTGCCTTTTGACTACACCCAGCACTCCATGATTTAAGCAAATTTAGAAAAAATCGTTTATTGGAATTTGGAATTGACCTGGGAATTGAATCAAACCCGGGAACTTCACGTAGAGGCAAATTCTCGCGCAACTATGCCAAGCCATAGGACCATCATTCAAGACGGCCGTCGGGTAGTGCAAATAGCTCTCTGATGTTCAGGGTCAGGTGAAGGTTACAGACAACAGCTCATCAACCTACCACAGAACAGCAAGATTTCTTAATTGATATTGATCTAGCTAGGACATAGAGTTTAAAAACAGGTGAATAGCCTTAAATTTTTTGGAAAGGGTAAACTTCCGTTGACTGTACCACGTGTACCTATAGTGTTATAGTGATGAGGTCTTTATTAAACTTGGAATTGAATTATTCCGATTTTGCAAAAAGTGAACATTGGCGCTCAGCGGGCTAGCGAAATACACATGTTGCCGTGTTCAGACAATTTGTGATGCACCCCACTGCACTTGTTCGTGTTTTGTTTTTCTTTTATAAGGTTATTAATGTTTCAGATAGTTTCTTTGTTCACAATTGTGTACGTTTAAAGGTAGTCGATAAAGACAGCGCCACTATACCTGCCATTGGAGACAAACAGTAAAAGACTTACATCATTTTAAATAAATATATTTTTAATAAATATGATAATAAATACAGCATCATCATGTCAGCCTTTTGCAGTCCAAGACATAACATTTAGATATTACATTACCTACTACTTATAAATTCAAAAAGTTTCGGTTTCCCTTGGCATGCCACTAAAAAAATTCCGTATTGTTTTCCATTTGTTTTCCGGTCTACCACGGGTAAGTGGAATGCGAAGGCCTAATTACCAAAAAATTGACACTCAGTTATCAAAAGCTAAACTTATTCTGGAAAACATTAGTACTTTTTATGTCAGGAAAATATTTTTTGTATGTAAATGTGCAATCATGTCTCAAATAGGAATTTAAGCAAGACATAAGCTAAGATTTTCTTGAAGCGAAAAAAAAAACTTGTTTTGATTCGTTTTAAGAAAATTTCCAAACGAAGGTCTGTCTTTAATATGATTCAAGTTCATATACCGCGAGACGAGGATTTATCCTATCTCCAAAACTTGATTTTGTTTTTATTTTAAATAAGTAAGTACTCTGTTCTACTGATTCACTTTACCTCTGGCATAACATGACCCATACAGGCTTTCATGTGCAAAACGCATCAATAAATCGATTCCACACAGTTTCAATTGATTTACGTCACCGGCATTTATCAAACTTGTAAACTTGCTGTTTCGCCCGCTATCAATGAATCGCAGTGAGTTGCGAACGCGTGTCCAAGCGCGACGTGTGAGCGGGCCCATGATATACTGCTGTCTCTCACGGTAAAGGAAAAATAGTGTTGTGTAGATACTATTTTTTGGTATACGAAAATACAAAATTTCGTTACTTAGGACTTTTTTGCATCGAAAGTTTTTTTGAAACACCTAGATTAAAAACACTGGCAATGTGTTACATTCACATTTTTTAACATGTTAAATTCACTAAAATACTATACAAAATAAACAAAAATAATAGCATAATAATGAAATAGCATGGGTGCACTTAAGTATACTACTTACGCTAAGAATGACAAACTATTGTTTTTAGTTTTTAAAAACCTGCTGCTTAATTAAGCCTTCTGCTGTAGGATCCTATATTTTCTGCTTATTTTTGAAACTTACCAATATGCATAACGTATTTTTATCGATTACTATAAACATGTTGACTACACTGGCCGCCAGAATGGTAATTCAATTGTAACCGTACCGATCGGCGTATTTTTGCAATATTGTCATGCTAACTCATTATTGTCACGCTACCTCTAGACCTCAACTAACTGTGAACTAAAATGCTCTACAACCTAATATCGTTACGGAACTACATAGAAATACTATTATTTAGCCCTTCTTTTTTTTCTTCTTTACATAATCAATAGGTACTTTATCAAAGTTTCGTTCCTAACAGGGAAACCCATAAATGTTGTTAGTCTGTGAACTTTGTCTCCCATTTTTGTGAGAAATGGTTTGAGGACATACTTATATTGCAATTAATATGGAATATATTTTAAGCTAGCCTCATGCTGCTGCATCCTTGACTTAAATTTTTTTAAAGTTATTTCTAAACTAGCGATATTTTCACTTGCTTGTTTAAGAGAACCTTAAAGCAAAAAATATACAGCCGTTTATAATGTAATAAATAATGCTTGACGCTGTATTCATCTAATTCCTAGTGACTATAATCAACTTTGGATCCGTTAACTTGACATTTGTGACATTAGGCCGAGCGCATACTCCGGACAGTTAGGAGCAGGGAGCCAGGGATGATCAAACGCATAGCGCCTGCCTATGACATCTCTTTGTGGATTATAGACCTCTGCCTGGGCACTCACGGTAATTTTACTAGCAAAGGATGTCCTTACCCCGAAATATTTAATTTGAGTAAGTAGACAATAATTTAAGCATATTAATTACTTACCTACATCGCGACCATGATAGTTGGTGAGTTATTTGGAGCATGTTTATGTTTTTTTGTCAATAAGAATTATTTTTTGTAAATTGACTCAGGTTCGGGTGTGCTGGGCGAGGATCCTGGCTTTGTTACCTCGGAAACGGATCAACACATCATCATTTCAGCCATACGACGTCCACTGCTGAACATAAGAACAATACTGGCCACGCTTGGCAGGCGGGTTGGCGAGCGTATTTTTTTATAATATTTCGCACGCAGACGCTGCCGCTCGTCTCGTGCTTCTCCTGTTGGCGCTGGGGAAGCACAGCACGGACGGAAAAGGATGCTATTTCCCTATTCCAAAACCATGTCAATCGATGTGGCTCATATTTATTTACACTCTTCGTCAGTTTAAAATCGCAGACACATATCACATAGTAGAATGGGAATAGGTTCGATTCTCGGTCCGGTCAATGTTCAAAACGAACTTTTCTGTATTGGCGGTCTGGGTGCTGTGGTACCGTCGTTGTTTCTGATTTCTATTACACAAGTGCTTTAGCTATTGACCTTAAGATCAAAGCAATGTGATGTTGTTGTCCAATGTAACCTACTACTAGCTGAATAATATAAAAGATGAAAAGTATGTAACCAATATAAAGCCGATTGTCAACTTGAACTATTTGTTAGTTAGAATACATTTGTCAGTTCCATAATACATAAAAAACAGTATAAATTCAATATGTTACAGACGTATATTCAGAATGGAAGTTCTGAATACATTTATTATAATTGAAAAACAGGACCTACAATATGTCCATAATATGTATACCAGTTGGTGTTACCGACTACCGTACCGTGACCTAATAAAAAAAAAAAAAATTGGACAACATCACATACATTGCTCTGCCTGCCTAGTATGACTACTAAAACACGATATGATATAATATGATATGATATGATATAGCGATATATCGACACCTACTGTAAAAGTATGATGAATATAGCAGCTATTTTGATTTTTTATCGAAAAGCGATCATAATATGTACTGTAACCGGCACGGCGATTCTACACGGCGGCTTTAACTATCATATTTTTACAGTTGGTGTCAATATATCGCTATATCATATCATATCATATCGTGTTTTAGTTGTCATGCTAGGCAGGCTGAGCCTATGATAAGTAGCTTAAGCACTTGTGTTACAGAAATCAGAAACAATGACAGTACCACAACACCCAGACCGGAGACAATATAGAAATGTTATTTTTTTTACATTGACCGACCGGGAATCAAACCCGAGACCTCTTAGAGATAGCGACACCTCGGCTATGGAGTCGTAATGAAGCTATGAAGAGGTACAAAATATCAGCACGAACTAAAATAAATAGTATGCCCACTGCTATAAAACTTGATTGCGGCATTGGCAACGTATTAGGCAATATTATCAACTTATTTCCCGATACAGAATTAAATGGCTGTAATTTAAATAGGCAAGTGCACGAAAACCACTTGATATTTCAAGAAACCTAAGTTTAGAGCTCGTAATCGCAATTGTAATTTCTTAAAGGTGTAACCATGTTGCTAGAAAAGCGACACCACAGTTAGGTATTTGGGATATATATTTTTATGTCCCGTTTATATTTTTGGTACAATGACTGTTAAGCATATCATATGCATGCATATATCGTGTTCTTGAGTGGAGACCGCGACTAGGCAAGCGCAGCGTGGGGCGCCCTCTAACAAGGTTGAGTGATATACGCAAGGCTGCTGGCAGTGGATGGAAAAGAATAGCCGAGGATCGGGCGCAGTGACGTGCATTGGGAGAGGCCTATGTCCAGCATGACGCATGATGATGATGACTGTTAGGCAAAGAGTATCCCTGAAGTTGTCGTCTCTGAAAACATGTAATATGTAAGTAGTTATGTAGTTTAGATATTGTGTAAGTTGTATTTTAGGTGACTATTGTTAAATTGTTGTCTTAAGATGTTGTTCTTTATTTCAGGCAGGCAGGTTGCAGGAGATGCAGGCTGGTCTCATGGAACAATAACGATCAAATAGATTTTTGAACTTAAGTTACTTCAAATAGGTAATGCTTCAAATCCGCTATATCGCTTAGCCCACCACTAAAGCCTACCCTAAAGTCCCGGCAGACCAGCACGCATGCTAACGGCACAAATTGATTTGTGCGCGCGCGCGGCCGAGAGGTTATAATTTTCGCGCCACGCCGCGCGGGCCCACGCTGCGCTGCCGACCGGACGCTGCTTTTTATGAATCTGTTAATTTGAAAATAGAATGTTAACAAACAACTGTTTATCGATGTGAAATACTGGCCGGTGTGCGTGATTAAAAAGAGGATTGCGTACTTACTACTGAACCTGCGATTCCAGATTAAAATAAAGCAACGAGTTTGGGGCATTAATGCGAATGTTTTGCGTTTCCTAAATGATTTATTTGTAGTTACAAATCCCAGGTTACCTTTTCGTATCGGAAACAAGTTTTTTTGAGTTCATTACAAGATTTATCAGTCTAGTTTCCTGTTTTCTACCTAATTTTCATCAAGCAATATTTTTGCAGGTGGTTGTGGTGCTAGTGATTAACAGATGAAGGCTTTTTGTAGACATTTAAGGCCAGATGTCTTTGTTTTCCTTAAAGAAACTTAGAAAACATGTCTTGCTGTTACATCGGCCCATGTTTACAGTAGCAGGCGAGCAGAGACGCAAAGCGTTCTCGTCGAACAATACTGCGTGTAGAGCCCCTAATGACTGCTGAATATTTTAGCGCGCGGCGCTCCGACAGCGCTGACAAACGAACGGCTGACAATATGTGACATCAAAACACATGCCACATCGGTGTGTCAAAATGTTAATAATGAAAGGTTTGGCTGTACAGCTCTATGTCGTTGCTTACTTTGTGGTTGATAAATTATACCTAGTTTGATTTTATTTTGTTCGTTCAAGTTTGTAGACAAAACTAAGTTTACAATTAATTTCGTAGCGTTAAAAAAGTCTACGAAACAACAGCAAAAGAAAAATGTTATACCTACCTGCAGAAGATGTTTAATTTATCACCTACTAATGATATTCTCTGGTATCGCATAATGCAAATAAACCCTAAATAAAAAAAAGTTTAATGCTACTTGACTGATGTTTTTACAGTCAAAAAAGAAAAAAAGAAACATTTACAGTTCACATACGCCATCACAACATCTATTCAGCCAGTATCATCTGAATGGAACAAATCGAGCATATACAACAAACCGATACGTATGCTTGCTTCTTTTTTTTAAATTCTTTTTAAATGCATTGGATTATTGGTTTTTGCTTTATAGTCGGTTACAAAAAGGTTTTAGCATGTATCAAATATGTAGTTTGGCTGACTTCATTTTGCCTGTTACTATTAATTTTTAAGCAAAATTGAATAAAAAATGTGAGCTTTTTCTCATCTAGGGTTTAATTACTATATATGTATCCATGTTTAAATGGTTTAATAGTTGTGACAATTCACATGGTTTAGCATTATTGTTAAACTAATGAGCCGCCTCCGGGTTGTCAGAAGTTTATTTAACTTATTATGATGATATGGATTACATATATTTTATTTGTCCACCTCATAGTTGGGGTGAGGCCCTGCAGTGCGCTGTATAGTGGCTTACCTAACTTGTTTTACAGTTACACAGCTATATACAATTTTTAAGGAAGTTACTTGGCGGTTTTCTCGCCGTGATTAATATAATTTTTATTTTCTGACATCTTGCTGGCATAAAGTTTGTGCTATAGAGACTAGATATAGGATAAACATAATTTTTGTCAATCTCCAAGGGTCAGGCATGGCTGTGCCGACGTAATTTTGAACCATGCTAATTCCACTGAAAAAAACTGTTGATTAAAAATGTTTCTTCATTTTTTACTTGTCCTAAGTAACAATTAAAGTTAAGTGACGTATCTGAGTGCGGCGGTTAATTCAAATAATTAATTAATGCGTAAAATCATGAGCAATTTTATACATGAATTGTTTTCATGTTCGAATTCAAGATTCATTGGCAATGCTTCAAAAATACTTAAGATTTCCTGATCTTTTGACGGAACATTAGATAAATCTGTCATTATTCACCTGCTGCATTTATTTAGGTCTTTTTACCTGTTACTGTGTAATTTGAGTGTGAAATCTCAATCCTCGTGGTAAAGTGTACCACCATTGTCGACGAGCCTTCACGCTTTTGCTGCTTTTAGTATCGGAACTAATCGATGTAACCAAAGTTTTTATTTAAATGTATACTTTTAGGGAAATATCAAAAGAATTGAGATGAAAAGACAGGTATAAAGGTTATTGCACCTGTCTTTTTTGGTATTTTATAACAAAAATTTAAGACATTTGGCTGTCTTGTAACCAGGAGCCTAACAGTATGAGCTCTTAAAACACTATTACTTCAACCGTCTTTTGTTTTTCTGTAAAGAGTTTGACATGAAACAACTGACTTATAAGTGCTGTTTAGATTTCATTGTTAATATGCCACTGGCTGGATGATGTGTAAAACTAATTTCCTATACGATATAAATAACCTTTAGATTTTAAAATAAAGCAATTACGTTAAAAAGTAGTAATACTTACGTTTGATTATAAAAAATTATACAAACGATAAATCTGCTAAAAAAATATAAGCATTAAACTTTTTGTTTGTATTAGAAAATGGCTGGAAATCGTGGATTAGAAAATGGCTTATTTTTTTTCTTTTATATTGCAGATTATAGGAAAAAGTTCTAATTAGGCACTTTTTTTTGTTATATCATAAATTATAGTGTCTTCTTAAGTTTTTAAAACTAGTCCGGAGCCATATACCTAGGTAAAAGTATTTTTAGCTTTATTGAAATTACGACTCCTTTAGCCAGGAACGACAAATTTTAACTTTTGACCAATGTTGCTGTTTCAGTCTGGATGGCAATTTATATACAAAAAATACTTTAAAAAACATTAAAAATTAAAAAAATTTAACCTGCAAACTCATGGTGCCAAAAACAAGGAAAAAAATCCATGAGTCGAAAACTACTAAATATCGCTGATTCGGATAGGTACACAGACGAGGGACCTAAAAAAAACTGAACGTCACTGTTTAGGCCACCCTGTATATACAGGGTTTACAAAAGAATAAGATTTTCCTTAAAACTACGACTATGCAATCAGCTGCTGCTATGAGCAGTCGAGCTAGCAGCTCATAAAATCTTGAATTTTGTTTAGATGCTTCATTCATATAATATGTATTTAGCATATTAAACGGCTATACGGATTTCCATGATTTTGCTACAACTTTATCAAAACACAATTTTCTAATGGTACATACATATCAGTTTACCTATAACATAATTATGTACGATACCGGGATAAGTATACAGAGGGAGAGGGGAGAACCAAACGAATTGTTATTACAAATTACGTTTTTCAACTTCTTTAGGGGAATCTGTTCGGGACTCTTTAATAGAAACGAAACATTAGGATGAAAGAAAAAATCTGTTACACACAAAAACAAGGAAAATAGCCTTTGTGGTATTCAACATAAGATTCAGCAAAATTGTAACGTTATCTTAAAGTTCAGACAGATTTATTAATTTGTATTTCCCCGAATTCATTTGCTATTCTATGTTATTTGTACTTTGGTTCTTTTTGTTTCCAAAAGAACGATGTTAATCTATAATTTTATAGGTCTTCTGTAATTAATAAATTGGATTACTAAAATTCTAAAAGGCGCATAATGAAAGGGAATTAAAATATAGCTTAGAAGTATTTATGTATGACTGTAAGAGCCAGAAGATACAAGACAGTAACTTACATTTTATAGAAAGTCAAGATTAGTGACCTCCGTAGCCGAGAGGCCAGCAAGCCGGACTTGGTGTCGCTATCTCTGAGGTTCCAGGTTCGATTCCCGGTCGGTTTATGTAGATAAAAAGCCTTTCTGTATTGTCTCGGGTCTGGGTGTTGTGGTACCGTCGTTGTTTCTGATTTCTGTAACACGAGTGCTTTAGCTACTTACAATAGGATCAGAGCAATGTATGTGATGTTGTCCAATATTTATCTATTTATAGAAAGTCAAGTTTAGCGACCTTCGTAGCCGAAAGGCGGAATTGGCGTCGCCATCTCTGAGGTCCCGGGTTTGATTCCCGGTAGGGTCGGTGTAGAAAACGCACTTTTCTATATATCTCAGGGCTGGGTGTTGTGGTCACTTCGGTTTTTTTTATTTCTATAAAACAAGTGCTTTGACTTCTTACGTTAGGATCAGTGCAATGTATGTAATGTTGTCCAATATTTATTTATTACATAGAAAGTCAAACAGTTCATCGCTTGCATCAAAATCAAATAAAAACATCGAATAATACTTATTCTAAAACACTTATTGCACGTTTTTTTTGGACAAACTTTATTCAGGTCGTAGTTCGACGCAAAACTTGTTTTACAGATAGTCCATACAATTTCACCAGTTTCACCTCTTGCTGATAAGTTCCGGATAACCTATCTGACACTTGTTTTGACAGATAGTCCATACAATTAGGTGTCAAAAAAGTGCCAGATAGGTTATCTGGAACTTATCAGCAAGTGGTGAAACTGGTCCTTATTCTATTAAATTAAACAATGCAACCGTCCGGTAAAAGTTAAAATAGCATAAAAACCTTCCAAGTCCAACAACAAATCTCTATCTAAAAGCCTGAATGCCATAGCTAACGCGCGGGATACGTGGATAGGTGTAGTTCTCGAATTCAACAAAGCCCTTCATCTGACAGCAATTCCGTTTTAGAGCTTTAATCCCGACTCCAGTACGAATAAAAGGCATATTTCGTTCGCCGACGCTCACAAAATTGTCATCGCAAATAGCTTTTGCCTCAGGCAATATAACTCACAACTACAAAACATCTTTTAACTAACAAAAATACAGTCAAATATCAACTATAAATAGAATACTTTACAGTTGAAAATAGTACTAGCGAATTCACCTTCAGTAATGTAACAATGAAAATGCCAGCATTGCACACGTAAATACGATTCGTTGAAACGTTTTTGAGCGTATAGATTCAATGCCTAACAGAATAAGGTTCACAATAACTTGAAAAGGAAATCTGAACTTGAAAATCGTCGCCTGCCTGACGCTCGATATCAAATAAACATTGTTTTACTGACACAACGCCCCAAGCGACGGACGATTTCACGCGCGGAAATAGGTTTTATTGTCTGTTTGTTACGGTTAAGAGTTGCATGAAGAGCTTCGAGTGCTAGGATTTTCGCCGGGGGAAGCGAACGAGATGACCGAATGGGGATTTCAGCATGAGCAAGCGAGAGGGTGATATAGCTCGGAGCGCTGTGATTGGTCAGGAAGGCCGCAGGCTGTGAACAGTAGCCCGCCCTATGTCTACTGTAAATGGTGACGATTCTAAAGGATAGAGACGCAAATGAAATCAAACGGTATGGTTTATTTTGAATTTTTAGAACGAATACTGCTCTGATTAAATGTATTGATTACTACAAGTACCCAATCAATACATTTATTTTTACAAAACCTCTCGCACTAGTAAAAGTAAGAATAATAAAAACCTACATGATTTTGTATTTTTACTTCTAGGTAAATTCATAATGGATTTACGATTGAATACTCCGTACTACGGAGTCCGTAGTCCTTCCGTTCCGTTCCGGTCCGTAGCTCTTCGTAGTCGTAGATTGTAGTAAGTAGTCTTCCCAGGGGCGTGCATTGGTTTCAGAGGGGGGTAGGCTGTGAGTGAAAATTGAGTAAGTTTGCGTGAAACAGTAGGCAATCTCGCAGCAGCCTAACATTGGTTAAATTGCACAGGATCGATCTAAGTTGCGCGCTTTAGTAAGGAATAAGTATAGGTAGACGAAAAATGGTTACAGAATATTTATTGTTTATTGTTGAATACGTAATTAATAATTATGGTTAGCTGTTCTGTCAGTTTTTTATGAAGGTAGCCTATATGGGATGCACGCCCCTGAGTCTTCCGTAACGGTATAATCGTCGTCTACAATTAAAATCGTCGTCATGCTAATAATAAAAGAAATCAAAATTAAAAATCGTCTATCAATAGGCAGGACGGATGAAAGATATATGCGTCGAGTGGCGTCAATTTATAATAGTACAATTAAAAACCATATTGATATTTACAACATACACAAACCTTTCTAGTAAATAAGTTTCACGTTTATTGACAGACAGGATAGACAACACATAAATGCGACCAGTGAAGTAAAACGAAAATTTATTAATGTATATTTACATCAAGATCAAGAATAACAGTTAAGACAAAAATAATATAATAAAGATCTTGGGTTAAGGCGAAATGGGTCTATATTAAATAAAACTACAGTTATATTTCTCTTGTTATATATAATATTATGCTTACGTCGACCCACAAGGTAGACAGACGACCTGGTAAAGGTTGCAGTAAGTTGCTGGATGCAGGTCGCTTCCAACCATCCAATCTGAAAATCACTGGGAAAAGCCTATGTTCAGCAGTGACTATGACTTCCCGTGGCTGAAATGATGATGATGATGAAGCATAATAGAGGGAGAGGAGGACCTGTGAAAATAAAGATGGATAGCTTAACGGGTGAAATGACTTAGAAGGGTGTGAATGACACGATGACGCGTGAGTGACTGGAAGAGAAAAACATACTACGCCGACCTTTTGATGACCTGAAAACAGGCTCGCGATTCAGAACCTTTTAGTAACAAATTGTTGACGAGGATAACTACGTGATAGGATTTAACATTGGTGTCGCGTGATTCACCGGTTGACAACTCATTATCGAAACGTTCTGAATAGCGGGCCAGGACAGGCAAATGATTATTTTATTTATTTATTTTATTTGGAACACCCACAGCATTGATACAATCTATGAGTACAGAGTTATCATATAAACGTAGCTATTAACAGGCATTCGCATATAGAAATGCAGTATGTAAATAGACCACATAAGCCATTTATAGAGTAGTCAAAAATATAGAAGAAAGAGAAAAAAACAAAAACAAAAATAAATCAGGGGTTTGCTGCACCCTCGGAGTGGGGGCCGAAAAACTCAGAATTAAACAATTTGTTTATAGTTAATGGTTTAGTTATTATGATTACTTAGTGCATAAATATTTTTCTCTATAACTATGCTATTCATAGATGGCTGAAAAAGCTGAATTACATGACACAATTACCACCTAAATATACCCTTTTTTAAAGGCAAATAAATATTCAAAATAATAAAATTTCATTTCATTTGAAGTGCCGCAGATAGAGTTTGTCACTTACACCGTTTTCCTCGTGCGTCCTTGCCAGCGGCATCACCGTGGGCGCTCCTTGCGTCCGCGGGCGGGGGCGGGCGTGCGTGCTGAAACTGTACTGTCTAGCTCAGGGCTGCCTACGTCGGGGAATTTATTTATCTACTTCAATTCGTCATCATTTGCCTGCCCCATTCCTAGGTCATCTGGGGTCGGCACAGTATGTCTTTCTCCTCCATGCAATCCGGTCACTCGTCATCGCGTCATTCACGCCCTTCTCAGTCATATCGCTCCTCACACAATCCATCCATTCTTTTCTTCATTTAAATAGTGATCATTTATTTGCTCTTTCGCTCTTTTTCTATATTAATTTTTGATTTTATATTTTATTTAAAATTTTATTGCACAAACTTAAAATGTGTACTACAGGTGGACTTAACGCCAAGAGCATTCTCTGCCAACTAACCTTCGAGTCATGCACAAAGCAAGTTATTGTTGCGGTAAAGGTCAAAAACCTAAATATACTCACTATACTGTTATAAGCCGTAGTGTCCGTACGACATGCTGCAGCCTATCTCGGGGCTAGGCTATAGTTTTTTTTAATGTAGGTAATGATCACAGGATCTCAAAGCGTATTATTCACATACAAAAAGTCCCCGTGATCAAAATCTATTGGGATAAATTATATCTATACTCTCCGGTGTTATGGAAAAACGTAAAGGTATTTTATCAAAAAAGTAGCAATAATTAAAAAAATCGTAAATGTCAAATAAACAAGATAAGATAATAGTAATTAATATTCCATAAAACAAAGCTCGCCAGCAAGCTAGTTTAAAATAATCTAACACATCTAAGTTTTTAAATGTTATGTGTCGTAAGTACTACCTAAAGTCCGTTTTCTTTGCTTGTAATTTTTTCTAAACAATCTCAACGACTGTTAGAAAAGGATTTTGTGTTACAAGATTTAATTACAATAGTAGGTAATTATTTTTGAATTATCATCTTATTTTTAATGAATAAATTCATTATAAAGGTTGTACCAACCCTACCATACCACACACACTACAACATTTTTAGGGTTCCTTACCTCAAAACGAAAAAGCTTAAGCCTGTCCGTCTTTCAAGACCCTATTTTCCAGGAATGCGTGGAGTATCGTGGTAAATTATTTTAAATAATGTACTTACGTAGACTTTTGCTTATTTTCATATTTTTAAATAACCATAGGATATAAAAAATAAGTATATATCAACTCAATCAAAAGGGTCACTAAGGTTACATTTTGATGAAACTTATAAGGTTTGAGACCATTTTTGTAACAGAGCCTGAAACAAAAACTGTAATACATACAAGTACAGAGACATCAAACTGTACCCAGTTTAATACACCACACCTCCACAAATAATAATGACAACCCGATTGGCGTAGTAGCGTTTGATTCGTCTGACACGCAGATTCGTCTCAGCTAGGTCCATTCTCGGTTCGGTAAAATTCAAAAAACTTTTTTTCTAAATTGGATAGAGACTGGCAAAATTAATTGTCTGGTTATAGTATTTTAGGTAATTCCTTACTTTTAAAGAGAGAAAGAATTAGTTTAAAAAAACGGTCAAGTATGAGTCGCGCTTAGGAACAGAATGAAACCCAATGGACCGGGACCCTCCGTGCGCAAATCTGACTTGCACTTGCCCGGTTTTTATACTACTTGCGTTTGTGAGACACTATATACGGTTCAGGACGAGTTTTTACGCTTAGGTACTTATGTATAAATACATTTTCCTGAGATGGACTTTGTTATGTACCCGGCAGTAAAAGTGGCTTAAGTATCTCCGAATTTATTTTATTGATTTAATACGGACTCAGTTCCAAGTATGAAAATAATGTGTTTAACGTAGACAATCGTTAGGACGACGCCAAAGATACGTAAAAGCCAGGCCTTGGGGCTGTAAAGAAATCATGAACACATAATTAAATATCTTTTCTTGTATCAGGCACATATCTCTATGTATTAGGACCAGTAATCGAAAACTGGTTATTTTACTATGAAATCTTAACTGGAATAATAAAAGTTTTCGCTAAATTAATTATCATATACTCCAACTGCCGACTTAACAGCTATGTCAAATTTAGTTTTATGGTCTAATCTTTACTATCAAATATTGGAAATGAGTCTTAGATATTCTGAAATAAATATTAACCGATTTCGATCCATTTTTTTGAAACACCATTTTTTTTCAAACGAAAAATATTTATAGAGATATATACCTACAAGGTGTCCCATAAAAAGCGTGCCAAATAAAAAATGAAGATAGAGCATATAAAAGCTTTATCTCCTTTCCAAAAATAGTCACCACGAAACTAGCAACATTTTTGGAAAATTTGAGATTTTGTAAAAAAAAAATGCTAAGGAAAACAACTCAAAACTGCAATTTGTGCAAACATTGTGCGACTTTTAAGAAGTTAAATTTTGGACATGAGATAGAGCCTTTTTTGCTCTATCTACGGTTTTAAAGTCAGTAAGTCGTTGAAAGTACCTTTTCTCGGTAGAGTAATCATAACATGCGATTTAAATTAAAACATGGGTAGTTTAACAATAGATTGTAGTAATTTGTTAAAAAAGCGAATATATTTCCCATTAACAAATTGCTCACTTTTGTAATCTTCGAAGGCTAAGATTGTCTATATTCCGGGTATTAAAATTTTGTTTGTCACTTTTACGGAATAGATGCAGGTTTATTGCAAATGTACTTACACAATATTTTCATAAATGAATTGAGAGGCCACTGTAAGTATATTGATATAAGTATATGATCAAAGGGCAGCCCTGGTTTCCCATAAACATAACTCGCCTACACGGCAGTACACGGCTTGTACCTATTTATCCCTACCGAACATCACGATACGAACAACCATCGGGATAACCGAGATCACCTATTATTTTGGAGGTTTGTCCTCGTAAGTTTATTTTTACTATTTATTATTATCATTATCACATAAAAGATCGTATAAAACATTAAGTAGGTATTTAATTTGTAATTATGCTAAGAATTAAGCTTACGTCGAAATTTGAACAAATTAATAACTAAAACAAAAAGTTATATGTATTTTAGGAAGGTAGTATAGAAAATAAAGCCGTCCCGTTGGTAGGCAATCGCAACAAAGATACAAACAGGAATTGGACAAATACATACTGTTGTATGTACCTTTGACTTAGCTAACTAGCTACCTTTAACTTAGCTAGTTAGCTAAGTCTAAGGTAAATATTACGTTTGAAAATAATAACCTGCTTCTGGTGGAAATCGGACACAATCAAAGACACGTCTTTTTTGCTATTCGGGCGATTGCTTTTCCACTGAGCTACGTTAGGTTACTTGACAAAAATTGACAAGTGTTCTCGCTATTAAAGCCAGTGTTCTGAACAATGTTTCAGACACGTAGGTACTGTAAATAGTATTTATGCTATCGTCAATTTCTCAAGTTTTGATTTTATTGGTGTTATTATCATAAACATTATTTTCTAAGAAAACTAAAGTTATTAGTGTTTCTTATATCAATAGAGATACTAATACTAATAAATTACAAAGATACAATTTACATGTTTAGATTGTTTTAAGTTATTAAAATTGTTTTTGATTATCTTACAAACTGCACAGTGATGTTAAGAGTGTAAGTAAACATAACTATATTTTCAAATAATTATAATTGAGAGATTTATTTTTGTCTGCTCCTAGATGAGTTTGTATTCTCAATTTGGATTTTCAGATTGATTTGTTCCGATTCGCCGTTACGAAACCATTTGCTTTGCCTTTTACTGTGATATTTTTCGACGTTTAGTACAAAATGCGAGTGCTACAAACAATTTTAAATCAAGTTTGTAACATTGTGTGTAGATTTGAGAGCTATATACACATAAAGAGGTCCTATTTAATGAAAATTCATTATTTCAGCCATAGAACGTCCACTCTTAAAAGTACTAGTAAAGACATCCAGATTGTTTTTCTGTAAAAATCATGTGTAATTTACTTTGTAACGTTCCACAAAAAAGACTATACCTAGTCAGGTCATAAGTTCTGTCACATGTGTAATATGAAATAATTTAGACATGTTTATTATTTATGTAACCATTTATATAGAGAAATGAACTTAATAAAACATAGATTTATATGGTAATAAAGTTTATTCAAAATGACCCCCGCGATTTTGAATACAGGCCTTTAATCTGCGCGGCCAGTCGTCTATCGCAGCACGAACGAGGTCCATGTCAATATCGGCGGCTGCCTTAATTAAGGATGCCTTGAGTGACTCCAAATCAGGATGAGGCTTTGAGCAGGCCTTTTCCTCCAAGTGTTGCCATATCTTGTAATCTAACGGATACTACTCAAATCTGGACTGGAGGAGGGCCAGTCTTCGTGCCGGATGAAGTCGATTTCACACGCCGCCAGCCAGTCTTGTGTGCTTTTCGCTCTATGAACACCCAGTGCCTGTAATTAAACATGGTATGAGAAACAGGTTCCACAAGGTTCTTGAGGACTGTATTTTGATACACAACTGCGTTCGTTTTTACGCCTTTCTCACAAAAATTAAGCCCCAATAAGAGACTCCCAACCAAAATATGAGCGAGGATGGAAAATGACCTCGTTAGACACGCGGAATACGGTTGCTAGCTTCTTAACTGCTGTGTGCGTACACCTTATCATTTTTTTTGTTGTAGCTCTCTTCCACGGTGAAAATTTTTTCATCCGAAAAAAGAATTTCCCGATACTTTTTTCCCGCGTACCGCTTCAACAAAGCGTGGCATCTCTTCAGTCTCAGGTCCATTAAACGAGCGTCCAAACGATGTCCTGTTTTTCTTCGATATGCCCTAAGCCCTAAGTCTTCATTTAACACCTTTTTCATCGTGATCCTGCTTTACCCCATCTGAAGGGCCAACAGTTTCTACATACGTATGGGATTTCTTTGAATTCGCGCCTTCACAGCTTTTATCACTGCTGGAGTCCTAACAGAGCGAGGGCGACCACTTGTCATCTACACCAGAGTCTTCATCGTATCGTTTTATGGTACGATAAACGAATCTTTTGGTTATATTCAAATTTTTCAGTAAGTCTTAAATCTGAATTTGCGTGTAACCGCAACGATGCAACGCAATAACCGCGACACGGTCTTCTTTAAGTGTCCACTCCATATTTAAAAATGAGGAAAATTCTAAAAAGTACACATTTTTATTTTCATGAAAAATTCGAAATTCGAATTCAATAAACTTTTTTGTGGCCAGCATTCTAAATTCAAAAGTTTTTATTGTGTGACAGAACTTATGACCTGACTATGTATTTATAATCTATTTAACGTAACAACATTCAAATCTCAAAAAAATACCACGATTCGATTTTGAATAGCCGAGCTGTTATGGGTTGTATGAAAAAACAGCAATTAATTTGTTATTGGTTGTGATTTCGATGTTGGTTCCATAGTAAAAGTTGTTTATGAGTATTAAAATCACCATCTAATAAGTTAATTGATTAAAAGGTCCTTTTATTAATTGATTCACACGAAACATAACACGTAGAACTGAAGGCCGATGGGGCAGAAAGGTTCTGGAATGGAGGCCACGTACCGGCAAGCGCAGCGTACGACGTCCACCCACAAGGTGGACAGATGACTTGGTAAAGGTTGCGGGAAGCCGCTGGATACAGGCCGCTTTCAACCAGCCAATCTGAAAGTCTTTGGGGGAAGCCTATGGTTAGTGATGATGATGATAATATTAATAGATGGTGACGTCACGGCATGTTAGCCATAGACCCGTAAGTAGTGTAGGCCGCCGCAGCAATTCGTTTGACGGACGACCTGTAAAGGCTGCAGGTGGTAGCTGGATGAGGAGGGGAGGTACGTGAATAAAATAACGAGCCGAAAGTTAAGCAATAGACGGTTTAAAAGCTGTTGATAAATGATACTTTACGCCATTACATTGTAACGTCGTGGATTTAATCCTAACTCTGAAAATAATAATAAATAAGTAGAAAACTCTCCAGGAAATTAATTCTGTGTTTTCTTCAAACGTGGGTAGTTCTATTTTGACGTTGTTCTATCATTTCTCAGTCATATCCCAAGTTAAATTAACGTAAAAGAAAAACCGGCCATAAGCCAATTACAGAATCCGAGCAAGCGGGGGCTTATTAAAATTAAAAGTTACATAAAAATAAAGGAGAAAGTAAT
This sequence comes from Anania hortulata, assembly GCA_963576865.1. NCBI lineage: Eukaryota > Metazoa > Arthropoda > Insecta > Lepidoptera > Crambidae > Anania > Anania hortulata. The sequence continues at coordinate 6,424,534 of OY756410.1, forward strand.
CACCGCGCCCTCTAATCCCGTTACACAAATGTTTGTGAAATAAAGCGGGTAATTATTTAAGAAACTGTGGGAGTTACAAAGAAAACTCCCAGTTCCCCACTTGCCCACCTCCCGACAAGTGGCGAAAGACGGGAGCGACCCCATTGTAATTATTTTTCGCGAAAACTTCTTCTCTTGAATTTTGTTTTCGTAGATTTTTTGCGTTGGACTAGTATGGATATTTACGCTAGGACTTGTAGTGTAATATATATTCTTATTTATTAAATTATTATTATATATTCTTTATTAAATTATTATATACGAGTACTATATTAAATTTCAAATTCTTTCAATGGTCATTTTGTTATTCGCTTATGGTTTATTTATTAGGCTGATCATGTTATGACTTACTTTTAAATTAAAGAGAGATAATAAATCCTTTAAGTACCTACGAATAATCATAACTGCTAAGTATTTTGAAACTAACACCATGTTTAAAATATTTGGTTAAACTATTACATTAGTTGAGTGCTTGTTAAATAAAAACAATTATATAATTAAGTCATGTCCATACTTAGCCAACTCAAAGAAAGAAGGCACCGTTGTTATTAAAAAGTTTGTCGGTAACAAATACTCGTACTCGCCATAACATTGGGGTTCCCAAGAAAAATATACCTACAGGTTCCTTCCTTATCTCTGAGGGGCCGACAGCCAGGTCTGAGGGTGGAGCGAGCAGTAGGTATATCTGTTGTGGGGTGCACGGCAAGCTAGCTCGGTTAAAGACATATAGGTCTGGGCACAAGGTTATACATGGGGCACACTAAAAGTTTTGCACTTCTTGCTAATCGGAACTATTTGAATTTCGAATGTTATATTATCTATTTTATATTGATACGTTGTCATGATGTAGGAGACTACATCATGACAACGTTTCTTCACACACGGCCAACAAAACAAAGTCATTTTTAGCTTCCGAAAAAGTACAACTCATCACCCATCCTGCGCATAGCCCCAACCTAGCACCCTGTGATTTCTGTATTTTCCCCAAAATCAATGATTTGATGAGAGGTTTTACTTTTACCAACTCCGAAGAGGCAGTGATAGCGTTCAATCAGCACGTAGAAAACATGCCTTCAGATCTGTGGTCCTCCTGTTTTAAAAAATGGTTCGATCGCATGAAAAAATGTTTAAAATGTAAAGGAGAGTATTTTGAAAAGCTATAAACATAATATTTTGGTTATAAAATGTTGTTTTTTTAAGTTACACAAAACTTATAGTGTGACCTACGTATAGGGTGTACAAAACAATAAAATACTTGTTAACCATCATGTAATCAGCTGCTGATATACGTTACAATGTAATACGTTACAATGATTTTCAGATTGGGTTGGAAGCGGCCTGCATCCAGCAGCTTCCTGCAACCTTAACCAGGTCGTCAGGCCACATTGTGGGTGGACGTCCTACGCAGCGCTTGCCGGTACGTAGCCTCCATTCTAGAACCTTTCTGCCCCATCAGCCGTCAATAATTACTTAGTGTAAATTTAAATATTCGGTTCTAGGTTGATATTTTAACAAAATATCTAAATATTGGGTAGGGTGTTTTACTAGCTATGATCTATTAAATAGATTCTATTGAATAGATGTACAGACAAGCAGACAAGCAACAGCAATAACGACCAGCTCTACAAAATAAAAGGCATTCATCAATCTTATCATCATCATCATCATCATCATCTACTGGTACTTAGAATCAGTTGGATTCAATCTTTAAAAAAAATGTTTGATGACCCAATTGGTTCAGTGGTGCGGCGAATCGCTTTAAACGCAAAGAGCCTTTGATTAGTTTCCCGGTTCTAGTCCATTCAAAAAAAGAACTGTGAGACGCTCTAGCATTTATAATAGTAAAAAATCATTGCTTTGACGACCTCCGTAGCCTAAGGAGCGAATACGATGGACTAAGCGTCGCCATCTCTGATGTTCCGGCTTCGATTCTCGGTCGGGTCAATGTAGAAAACGATACTATCTATGTTGTCTCGGGTCTTGGCGTCTTGTTACCGTCGTTGTTTCTGATTTCTATATACTATAATGATAATGATAATAATAATGATAAATTTTTATTATAACACAAGTGCTTAAGCTACTACCTTAGGATAAGAGCAATTTATCTGATGTTGCCTAAATTTATTTATTGTTATTGCTTGGTATAAGATAAGCCTCCTCACCTCACCTCACCTTCAAATTGTACAAAAAGCCCTAAAACCGTTTTCTTTCGCAACCAGTCCACCGTCAAATCAGTTTTACCAACAAAGCCTCCGGAAACGAAGCGAAAACTAAATAGTGTCGGCACCTGGCCGGTAGTAGCCTCATTGCCGGAAATGGACCGGCCGGAAGCAGCAATTTGGCGCCATAACGCTTTCCCGGTTATTTGGTCGGGAAATACAGTTTAGGACTTTGTTACGTTTAGGTTGGATTTCACGTATTTTCAGGCTTATTTATGTTAACACTTTCTTTTCAAACGTTGACCAGTCCGTGAAAGCAAAACGGTGTACGGTAAAACCATAACCATAGACATATAGCATAAGCTTTACTTTTTAAGCTGTTTAATTATTGGGACGTGTAAAAGTGCTGTTAATGGCCTAATTGCAAAAAAAGTTATGGAAGAATAAAGCAACAGTCAATAAAAAAATCACGCAAGATTTTTGGTTTTATTTTTAATTTGTAAAGCTGAGTTTCAGGGATCCTTTGTAGTACCTTTAATTTTTTATTTGTTTTTTATATCTACTATGAAAATGTAATAATATAGTCTTCCTAAATAAATGAATAAAGTGAAATAACTTTTGCCCACAATCTTTTGTTTATCTGTCTGACTAATATTGAAACGACTCTTAAAGTTAAGGCTCCGTTCTTTACATAAAATATTTATCATACTTAAATTGACAGAATGTCCTGATTATAAGCGCATCCTCAACTTTGTGATAGTTTCAGTATTCTGGAGCATAACTATTTTTTTTAGTTTTATCATAGAGTAAGTTAGATTTGTCTATGATTATATTTACACACCCACAAGAAATTATGTCCTAAGTAAAAAATGCATTTACACTCAAAGGTATCACGCTTGCGATGAGCGACGTAGGGTATTTACCCATAATGGGTAAAAACCCGATTTCTACACATTCATAAAAGCTAAATAAATACCCTCGGTCGCCCATCGCTAAACGGAGCACATACATACCTTAGAGAGAAAAAATTACATTTATTTACAAGTATTTACTCAACATTTGTAAAAACCTGATTTGGACCCATTTTTTATCATCATCATTTCAGTCATAGGACGTCTAATAACTGAACATACCTAGTTCTCCCCCATTGACTTCTAGATTGGCTTGTTGGAACCGGCCAGCATCCAGTGGCTTCCTGCCAACTTTTTTATGGTGTCGTCTGTCCACGTTGTCCTATATTTTTTGACCTTCCATAAATAAGTAGAAAACGATTTTATACCCAAATTTGGTAAATACCCTCCGTCGCCCATCGCTATTTCACGCCCAATTTGAGTGGCAAATAACAACAAATGCTTAATTCGAGGCATCAGATAGTAACCGCGATCACTATCACCCCTAATAAGCGGCGGTAAGCGACCGTGACTAAACGCCGCTTACCAAATAACCGTATTGTGGATATCTTTACTAATATTAAAAAGTCAGTTTTAAGTAGTTTTGTTTTTTTTTGTTGTAATAGGTAAGTTTGTTTGGTTGTAGTAGGTAATCACTGGAATTACACAGTCGATTCAAATAGTTATTTGACCAATATTTACAATAAACCTTTCGGACGGACATAGCCAGGACATACTTCCTCTCCCGAAATAATGCATATTTCACAAGGGGTGACAGATGGATGCCTATAAAAATTAATTAACGCAGATGTTCCTGATTATTCTGGTACCTATAACACAATGACGTTATTCCATACATCTAAGGTATTTACGTCCTTTTCTTATATTTCCTTTGTTTCTTCTTTAAATTTAAAAATTTTGAGTTAGGCAGTTCAGGTGGTTGTCTATGAATACACCTGTCTCTCAAATAAGTAAAGACTTCCTATACCATACTCTTAATAGAAACTATTATCGACTTTACACCCTCGAAGGCGTATCACTGGGGCTATCACAAAATCAATTCAAATGCTCACTTCGTTACGCCATTGAGTTTTCATTTCTGCGTTCAGGGACCGTGAACAATCGTCTTACTGCAAGTCCAGTACATCTAGACCTTTTGTTTTTTAATTTTGAGCTCTATCTTTATACGTGCAAAGGTGACAATTAATAGGATGAAGATCAGATAACAGTGGTTGTTTTGAAGTGCTCACGTTCCGTTTCGCAGTAACTTGATCAGTGTTAAGGTGCAGTAAAGGATGTAACGTTGATGTTGTGACTTGAGTGAGCTTACCTTAGAAATAGTTTTTGCCTTTGCTTTTATCCCTGTGAAACAGAAATGCAAATATTTTAAATACGTCGCACATGAAAAACAACGGTATCATCTCAAAATCAGATGTTTTGAGATACAGTGTTTTTTATAAATATTCAAAATATCCTGATTTACGTATTCATAGCCTAATTAAAATATATTTGTAAAGCTATAAACAGATTGTCGAATTTTAATATAACATAGTGTCAAATACAAATAATACTAATAACCCCAAAGAAATGTTTAGTATCGCCTAGGCTAAATTATTATATTTAAGTAATAGACTCAAATTTCAGACTTCATAAAGTGAGTGATTCGTTCATGGGGAAATGTATTCGCTTTTTTAACAAATTACCACAGTCTATTGTTGAACTACCCATGTTTGAGTTTAAATCGCATGTTAAGATTATTTTGATAAAAAAGGGTTATTATACTGTTAATGACTATTTAAATGACAAAAATGTCTGGAATTAAATACTGCCCTGCTCGCACAGGTATACATTATTTTCTTTTCCTTTTTTTTGTGGCAGCTAGTGGTGACTGAGTTTGTTCCGGCGTTTCTTCTCAACAATTGCCAGATTATCTGTGTCTTGTCTCGAAGCGCTAGTAGGGCCCAAAAAATAAGGAGACATGTTCTGCCCCATATGGGCCAATAATGTTATTATTGACGTTCATAAGTGGCAGTTTTCTGCCCTAAACTGAATAAATGATTTTTGACTTTTGACTTTAGAAATAGATAAATATTTATTGGTATGCACACACATAATATTTTTTAAATTACAAATAAATTAAACTAAAGGAGAAAAGAAAATATATTTCAAGTTTTAACTATCTAGTCTGTTTTGAAAAAAAAATTATAGACAATAATAATTTTGTATATTATTATTACAGAAAAATATGTAAATGTCAAATTCGGAAAAAAACTTTAAAGACTTGATTTTCATGTGCCCCTGTTTGTGGTATGATTTGGTTGGGATAGAATGAACATGTAATCTTTCCTTGACTTTGGGCTGCGTTTATAAGAAATTAGTTTTATTATTAAAAATAAACTTTAGATTCTGTTTCTGAAGTGTAATTTTTAGACGTTTCGTGGCAATGTCACACCTACCTTTATTTAGAGTATGTTCCAAGAACGGAATATCAAAGGATTTGTTTAGGATTAACTGGTGGTTATATCCTAATTGAGATTCTCCAGCTATCTATGCACGTTCCTCTCCACGCGTGAGATGCAAGGGCGAGGCGTTGACGTCACAGTTGCCATGGCGACCGCATCGATCCGCTTCGCTTCGGTCCGTGTGCGAAGTTTCTGATGTACCTTTATTTAATTTTATTGTTGTTTTTATTAGATACTTTTCAATTGAAAAATTCTAGGAGATTATATGTGGACAGGATCGAAATATAAAAGTTGCTACCTTAGATCAATGACACAAAGATACATAATCCGCGCGCAAAATTTGAGGGCACTAAATTGGAGCCACAAAGCCCTACGCCTGACAGCTCCACAGTGTTTAAGGTCAATCCATCCGCTCGAAACGCATGACAATCTAAATGTGACATTGCTTTTATCGAATTGTTCCCGGTTTTAGGGAAAACTACTAATAAGAGCAACCCTATTTTATAGTGGTGTGCGTGTGTCTGTGTGTAAACGTTTGCACACAAAACTACTTTATTGTTATAATTTTATAATCGCCGTATAGATACCAAACTATCATTCTATGTTTTATTATTCAAAGGTTGCTACATTGATAGAGCCCGTCAAGTTAGTGCGGGGTGGTATCCATGGGGAGCGAAAGGCGTTGGCTGGGATGACATACGCCAGGTATTATTAAGGTTTTAGGTTTAAGACGTGCTTGTACGAGTAGCTCAATGGCAGTAGCACTTTGGTAGTAATTACCAAAGTTAAAGCAACCGACGTCGCGGTTGTTAGTGGATGGATGACCATTCCAATCATATTTATTGACAATAATTATAAGCATATATATACGATGCTTCTGAAGGCACGCTTAAAGTTGGTTCCGGCTTATATCGCTTGATACTAGTCGTTAAGCCTAGTCCAGTGTTGGGCAAATTTTAATTGCAACAACAATTAAAGATTAACAATTGATTAATTAGTAAATATAACCACAACAACTAACAATTAATCAATTTTAATTGTGGAAAAATACAATTAACAATTATTTAATTGTTAACTGTAGTAGTAACAATTAACAATTAATTATAATTTAAATTACATTTTAATACCACTCTCTTCTCGAACATGCTGTCTGATAGTTTGTGACTCTTTGGCAAATTTGTCATTGTCGCAAAAGAAAAAAGACGTTCAACTGCAGCTGACGATGGTAAAGGTGTGTTGTATTTAATACAAACACTTTTAATCTCAGGATATCTATTGGGGAGTTGCAAATCTTGGCTTTCCTCGGCAAAATAATGCAGCATCAAAAGTTCTGCTTTAGTCATTGGTGCATCGGAGGAGCATCCGTTTTTATCTGAGATTGAAATATCCGAGTCTTACAGTTTAATTTTCCAAAATCTTTTACTAATTTCGTTTTGATACTTAAAGTTAATTGTTAGTTTTAATTGTTTCATAAAACAACTAAAAAATATAATTGCAATTATTTTAATTGTGAGTTACAATTGACATATGTTAATCAAATTAATTTAATTGCAAGGTGCAATTAAAAGTTTAGTTGCGATTAATTTAATTGCAATTACTTTTTTAGTCAATTAACGAGATAATTGACAAATTAATTGATTAATGCCCAACACTGGCCTAGTCCGAGGCCTGATTACATCTGACAGTAATGTTGAGTCACTGGCCTTACAACACCGCTCCACCAATTCGCAATGGGCCCGCGTGGTGGACTAAATGGACTAAACCACCTCATAGTTGAGGTCAGGCCTGTGCCCTGCAGTGAAACCTATATGATAGGTACTTGAGGTTTTAATAAGTCGGTAAGTAAGTGCTTAAAAATGTTGCCCCCTGCACCACCTACCGCTGCCGATACCTATGCAAGTTCCTCGTTCCCGTCAGCGTTTGATACATGAGTATCTATCACGCAGGAATTTGACCGGCTCTATCAATGGAGATAGTTTCTTGTTAAGGCGAGTAGTGCCCCTTAATTAGCGACTGGCGAATGTTAGTACGAATATTGAACGAAAACTCATTAAAATACGGTTCATAACAGCGCGCAATGAATCGTGGCTGTTACGACAGTCGCTGCGTCTTTAGGTAGCGAAAATTGAGGAAAATAATACTATTCGCATGGATGCGTTAGAAAAGTATTATTTTCCTCATTGTTCGAATAAAAAATCCTATGCTAATAAGCGGTTTATAAGAGGATAGAGAATTAGCATCTTTTTTGTCAGTTTTTTTAATGATAAAATAAATTTCTTTTTTCTTTTTATGTATGTACTAGAAACAAATGCTATGCTCAGATTCATGTATAGGTTTTGACAATTCTTAGCATATTTTTTAAATATTTATCTGACAAACTGTACTTAAGCAGTAGGCTTTTAAACCAGATACTAGTTTACATTTGACGCCTATACTCGCCTTAACAACTACGGTTGATAGACAACTCACTCCGATTTAAAACTGGATTTCTACTGTAAGCTCTTTTAAACTATAGAGCGCATTGTTACACGCGTGTATAGTACCTATAGTAGACAAGAGGGCTGGTTATTTAAGGTTAGTATTGATCAGCACAATGGGAGAGCGATGGGGTCCGCGGCTAGGTGCGGAGGATGACGCCATAGACTTAATAAAAATAAAATGTGACATAAATGATTTGTTTTTGTTTTAAATTGCATTCGTGTTTTGTTATTTTTTTTCATTTTCGATTTATCCTACATAAAAGACTATCTTTTTATGTACTTTTTATTTTAGGTACTATCGACTTAAGTATTTGATATTTATTTTAACTTGATACCTCTACCTTTGCCTCAGAAAAAAGGTTTTAACAGACAGACAGCCAAGTGACCCTTTAAAGGTTATGTTTGTTCCTTTTACGAAATGAAACACTAAAATTATAGTAGTTTTTTATTGTTACAACGAATTCATCGCGTTATACAAACGCCAGAGTTAGATTATTAAGGTCACGTCTATAGATACTTTTGTCTATAGCAGGTAAAGGGTTAAACAACCCTTTCGCTTTCAATCGAGCGATCGAAGTTCGAAAGCTTAAACTTTCTCTATTTTAACGGCAAAAAGGCTTAAAATTGTCTGGAACATCGAAGTGTAGTACGTCGAATAGAATACTCATACGAGTTCGGTGTTATTGTTACGCTCACTGCGTCAAAAAGAGCAGATGTTATATCATACAGAGGCTGCATACCCTTGCAAGATTTAGATTTTTAATATGAAGGTAGATAAATTGTCAGACGATACTCGATAAGTTTTACAACTAAGATTTGAAAGGAGAAATATGTTAGTTAAAGATGTTCTGATTAATTAAATAAATACTGGACAACATCACAGTAGAGCAATGTACCTAACATTGCTGTAATCCTATGATAAGTAGCTTAAGCACTTGTTTTACAGAAATCAGAAACAACAACGGTACCACAACAATCAGACCCAGACAATATAGAAAAGTTATTTTTCTACATTTACCGACCGGGAATCGAACCCGGGATCTCAGAGATAGCGACACGAAGACCGGTATGCTCGCCGTCAAGGTCGAGGAGATAAATAATAGTTAATTGATGTACTTTTAGTGTTTTATATAACTAACAAACACGATGGTGTTGGACCTATTGGTAAAGACCCTGGAAGTGGTTTTCCACGAGGCATACAGACGGTAACAGGACCGCAATGACTGGAGACGGCTTACCATCAAGGTGTAATAGACGGGGTCACTACTCACGATACTCGACCGCTGAGGGAGCAGTTATGCAGCAACAACGACGTTCGCAGCTGTAGCGAGACTTGGCGTCGCCATCTCTGAGGTCCCAAGTTCGATTTTCCGTCGGATCAATGTAGAAAACTAACTTTTCTATCTTGGGTCTGGTCTGGGTGTTGTGGTAGCGTCATTGTTTCTGATTTCTATCACAAGTGCTTCCTACTTACCTTAGGATCAGAGCAATCTACGTGATGTTGTCTGATATTTATATTTATTTAAAGAGGAGAAGGAAGATAACAAACAAAATATGTATTATCTTTTGTTAAAGGTAGGTAGTTTACTTATTAATTCTGATACCTACATGGTAGAAATCTTGAATGGTCGAAATGTGATAGGCTTATAATAAACGTTTAATTCCAAAGCCCCGCTTCGTTACCGGCTAATATCTTATTATTCTTGTTGGAAAGTTTATGATTTTTCTGAATGATATAAATAACAAAAGGAGCAAGCTAATATCGGTGGATGATCTCGCACCGGCAGGACGCAGCGGCCCCGGGCTCGGATATTTTCAAAATAATAATTAAGCGGATACATTTATTATGGTGCACGCATATGTAATGCGCGCCGAGATCACTATGTACAGGATGTTATGCTCTAAATACCGATGCACTCTTTCACTTGTCTTTAATAACAACTTTAAGACACAATTTTAATTATTTAAAATTCCAAAATAATAATTCCTGCTAATTTATTCAATAATAATAAATAAATATGCGCCCAAAAATGCGCCAATTATTATTGGCGTGGTTTCGAAGTAAGAAATTTACATCTTTATGTTACGAAGTACTAGACGATATATTTTGCCAGTGGAGTCTCCCACCACACCCAGACTCAAGCTACTATTGAAAAGATATTTTTCTGAATTGACTCAAACAAAAAAAACCCCTTTGTATGCAAGGCGAATTACCGCGCCACTACACCAATCGGGTCGTCAAATGTTTAGCCTAATGATCGACTGGCAAATAATGTCTCTTGGCATTGATACACGTTTTTACGTTTTTCTTACATTAGAAATGAAGGAATGAATGAAAAATGAATTAAATAAATAAATAAAATAAAATAACAGAAGATTTCAAGTGTTACTGACATTCCATTGGGTCCTTAACCGCCTTCTGTTAAATAATACTTTGCAAATCATGTAAAAAACAGTTTTTTTTAAATGCTAGTTTTATTACGATCAGATAACTGCTTAAAGTTTTCTATTTTTTTCGAGTAAAGACGACGCTTTTAAAATACAATCTCACTCAAGATTGCAGATGCAATGTGAACACATTTAGCAAGGTTGTTCCGTCTTAGAACTAAGATGGAAGAAGCGCGCCAGAAGAAGCTTGTTGCATCTGTCGAAGAGTCTAGAACTCTAGAACATCCCGTAGATGTCCCGAGCGCGTCATTACCGCGCGGCAGCTGCGCGCGCGCGTCGCCGCGGGCCGCACTACCCGCGCCGTGCACTACCGCCCAGCCTACATTATAAACCTGTAAACAGAACCTTTATGCGTGACTTACTAAAACATAAATTATTAAAATACATAGGTATTGTGACGATCAAGGCTTTTTATAACGTTATTGTTGGATTAAGTCCAATTCCCTCGGGTTAGGCTGATAACATTAGTAAAACTGATGGAGGCGTGAAATGATTTTGAATAAAGAAACTGCCATTTGTGGAATGGCTATCGAAATCGCTATGTTCGGTGTTTTCTTGCGAGATCGAATTAGAAATGAGGAGATCCGTAAAAGAACAAAAGTCGCTCACATAGCCCAACGGATTAGCAAACTGAAGTGCCAGTGGACGTGGCACATAAGCATATCACGTAGAGCTGATGGCCAATGGGGCAAAATGTTTCTAGAATGGAGGCCGCGTACCGGCAAGCGCAGTGTAGGACGTCCACTCACAAAGTTGACAGACGACCTGGTAAGGGTCGCAGGAACACGCTGGATGCAGGCCGCTTCCAACCGGCCAATCTAAAAGTCAATGAGGGAGGCATATGTTCAGCAGTGGACGTCCATAGCTGAAATGATGATGATGAAAGAAACTGCGTTTTCTTTATAATTATATTTTTGAGTTTAGTAGCCCGGCCAGGGAGCTAAACAAAAACCCTAGTGCTGTCACTATGTTGTCTATTTGTCCGTCCGTCCGTACCTATATCAGAGGTTTTATAGAAACGGATGAGTTATAGTCCTGAAAATTCAGAATGTCAAAAGGATTGTGATGATAGTCATGATATTTCTGAGCCTTGATAAAATGAGAGACTACTCCGATCTCTACATAAAATGTATGATTAAGATAGATAGATAGATAGATACTCTTTATTGCACACCATACAAGTAAAATACACATGATTTTTACAGAAAGATGTACAATTTAGGCGGTCTTATCGCTAATAGCGATCTCTTCCAGACAACCTTTAGGTAGAGGACAACCATTAAAGAAAGGGGAAGGTGTTGCAGAGTTCTTAAAATTCTTACCTGATACAAATAGAATTGCATAAATTTATGGCATAAACGTAAACATACAGTAATAAATAAATAAAAATAAAATAAAATAAATACATAACAATAATTATACATACATACAATAAACATACATACTACTTGATATATGCGAGGAGATGTCAAAACTAACAGTGACCAGTAATATTATAAGATATAAAGGCAGTTTGTGTCAAGAAGAAAGAAAGTGTAAGTAAGTGAACGCAAAGCAAAGCAAGTATTATGATTATACTCAGAAGTTATATTTACCAGTAAGAAACAAAATGATTTCGTAATTTGGATTCTATTCTTCTTGACAACACACTCGAAAGCAAAAGTTCACCGAGCATTCCTACAAACGTATTTAAAAACTTTAGTTTATAAATAAGAATATACGTAAGTATGATAGTATGATAGTTACCTATATAAAGGATAATATAATGTTGGAGAATTTTGATTGATTATATTCGATAAATTATACCAGTAATTTAAAGCTATTATTTCTTGTAACAATGTCAAGTCAAGTCGCTAATAATAATCGAATTATTATAAAGACATAACACGAGGTAAATAATTTTACAATGGAACAAAGGCATGACAATGTAATTATTCAATCCACTTAAAAGATATTCTAAATTGTCCCCAGATACCATCAAAGTTATTACGAAACTACTTTAAATACCACACGAAACTAAAACGGACCTTATGAGTATAAAAATAAGGTTGTTTAAAATTAAAGTGGTAGTAAAACACAGTATGTCAAAATAATGGTAGTTCATCAAGGTAATAACAGAGTTGGTATTTGACATATGGCAGTCACGAACATGGTATTATCAATACCAATCGTTCTGATACCGTGTGTGATTTGTATAGGTCTCGTTGAATTAAGTGGTGTGAATATTTAAGTTATACATAGGTATTAAGGAGTGGTGGTAGCTCAGTTGTCGAAGTCTTGCCTAATCCGTGGGTCGTGAGTTCGCATCCCACCAAGTAACTCTGGATTTTTTGGAATCTATGTACGTATTTATACGACCAACGTTAAGAAAAACCTTGTGAGGATATCAGGACATTCAGAAAGCACTGGATATGTAAATATGGCCCAACATGATCTTGTTGCCTTGTCTTAGAGTTACGAAAGTCTGATGGGAATCCCTTTAAAAGTTACACTATTTATAAGTCAAGAACCGCTCTTTGGTTTTTGGACTTGTATTCGGCCCGAATAGCAGAATAACTATTAAAACATCGAAAAATTCACGAAAAAAAAACGAGGCTATACGAAGTTCGCCGGGACAGCTAGTCTAAAATGATATTGATTGATGATATACCAACGGCAAATCTAGACATACCAACCAAAACTAGGCAACTTTTAACCCATATAGCGCCAAAATAAAACTACCAGCATTTTAAATGCAAATCGTTTATTTTCTAATTAGTAGTGGTAAAACCAATTTAATATAACTAACTATCGATACATTCATATAAAATACACATATTAAATGATAGAATTAATAAAATAAAATAAATACTTTAAATAGTAGTAGTGACATAATTAAATACAAATGAGAAAAAATATATATGTTTTTTTAAATTTAACAAGTTTTAGAGGGGTGTACTCGATTAAGTACAGCGGAAACTTAGCGGCGAAAATTTTCAAAGCACTCTCTTTCTATGCAGAGTGTTTTCGAACATGTTTTACATTACCATCGTACTCTCGGATGACAAATCGCACAACGCAACTGTTTTTAAGTTTTTGAGGATAGTGTCTTAAGCCACTGTTCGCCAAACCTGGCACTGTTGATGATGAAGGACGGCTTTTATTTTGAGTTGCTTGGTTGTTATTTAGACGTAATCTTGCAAGGTACTATACCTTGCAAGATTACGTCTAAATAACAACTGGTTCATATGATCATCATGGCTAAGAACATGTAAACGCCAGGCATTAGCTATAGCCATGTCTAATATGTACGTGAAGAGAACGTGGTGGGTTCTCTTACCGTGGATTGCAATTCTGTAGAGAGATATAGATTGGTCAAGTTCATCTACACCTCCCATTCCTCTATTATAATTTTGGAACAAACTGTAACTGGAAAAGAAGTTGTCAAAGAACACTTTGTGGTCTGTGGGATCGGTTCCTAGTTTTTCAAGAAGTGTTTTGACAACTCTTGACCCAAGAGGCTGATTAGTCGCATTGTCAGTTTTTCCACAGTAAAACTCAAAAGCATAACAATAACCAGAAGAGCTAGCTGCCACCCAGTTCTTGAAACCAAACCGTACTCGTACTCGTATAAATTGTTTTTCGGGGTGATGGCCAAAGTATTTTACCATCGACTCGTCTATCGCCATATTTTCTTGTGTGTATCAAGTGTGTCTGTAAAAATATGGCGATAGACGAATCGATGGTAAAATACTTTGGCCATCACCCCGCGAAACAATTTATACGAGGGAAACCTGTGCGGTTTGGTTCAAGAACTGGGGGGCAGCTAGCTCTTCTGGTTATCGTTATGCCTTTGAGTTTTACTGTGGAAAAACTGTCAATGCGACTAATGAGCCTCTTGGGTCAAGTGTTGAAGTTGATGAATAGCTTGAACAGCTTCTTCTAACCCCTCGTAGCTATTTATTGTAGTATAACGTTTCGAAGTCATCGTTAGTAAACTGAAACAGGAATAAGGAAATTTCTTATATGCATGTTGCCGCTGTACCCGATCGAGTACAGCAATGTTTACTTCAACATATATTTACTAATGCTTGCAGTTTCCTTAATATTTGTGTATAAAGAATGGTAATTACTGAATAGAACATTGTAGTTGAATGATCTAAAAATAACTTTTAGCTATTGTAAATCGTAATAAAGTGCACTTACCTATAGTGGCGTGATGTCTCCTCAATATGCAATGCTAACTTTTACACAATTTTAGATCTACCCTCAAAACATATTATGATTTTGATTAGGTGATTTTTAGAGAAATAAAATTACTCTCAAAAAGTTAATAAATATTTACAACGTAAATGCTAGGTCACGAAATCTGTCCGTACTCAAACGAGTACGGCGGCGCTAAATGGGTATACATTTACTTGCCATGTTGATGTCATCTCTTGTCCAGGTGCGGTGTGCAGTGTAGGGACACAAAGGACAGGATAGTAAGTTGCTTCATAGTTTGTGAATTTGCACCAAAGTTACATCCGTTAGGTCCTCAATCCTCTCTTTAACCAAAGTTAACCTTTGTACAAAGACGGTTTAGCGCCTTCTAGGTTGCCCAAGGCTGTTCGTACTTCGGTGGTCGGTAGGCACATGAATTCGAAATAAATGTAAAAAAATTATTACGAACGCAATATTAAAAACAATTTACGTACTAATTTGTTCGTTTACGGATCTCCTCATTTCTGATTCGATCTCGCAAGGAAACACCGAGCATAGCCCTTTCCATAGCACGCTGTGCGACCTTGAGCTTTCTTATGAGGCCCGTAGTGTTTATTAAGCTAAAGTGGCAGTGGGCAGGGCACATAGCGCGTAGAACTGACGGCTGATAGGGCAGAAAGGTTCTAGAATGGAGGCCGCGTAACGGCAAGCGCAGCGTAGGACGTCCACTCACAAGGTGGTCAGACGACCTGGTAAGAGTCGCAGGAAGACGCTGGATGCAGGCCGCTTCCAACCGGCCATTCTGAAAATCACTAGGAAAGGCCTATGTTTAGCAGTGAACACTGGACGTCCTTTGGGTGAAATGATGATTACATAGGTACTTTCTAAAGTAGTGGTGATATGAGTCGTAGTCATAATAAGTCGAGCTTACGTTAATTGCGTCAAATGAAATCAATAGGCACAAGGACAACGGGTGAAGAAGTAGTTAAACCATGTCTAATGAAAAGTGGAAATTATCCCAAAATGTTCCCAAACATGGGAATGTACCTTACATTCCCTGCAGTAAGAGTTATGGCTGCCGAAATGGGAAAGTACACGTACGTGGTAAATTGTAACGTGATGACCCTGAGGGTTTTCAAAAATCACGACCTACATGCGTTGCGCACGCGTCATGCGGTATTTAGAAATCGCACGTTTTGTTTCGGCAAGTAATTTGAGGCGAGTACGCAGAGAGCGGTCATTATAAGAATTTGGGGCTTTCTTACGTAAATTATTACAGATTGTTTGTGTGGGTTATAAAGGCGGTTTTTGATGTGTTGACTTGAATATTTAGTCATTCTTTTTTTTTTACTTTACGTCTGAATATGTAGATAGCCCAGCACCATGTTTTAATATATACTTATAAGGTGCCGACGGATACATGGGAAGGGTTTTTACAGTCTGCAGACTAAGAACATCCAATATCCTATTTATTAGTTTACTTTTTCTAGGAGGTGATTCTACTGCTCAATTACAACAACTATCTCTATGGGACAAACATCGAAATCTAAAAAATAATACTTTACCATAAAAACTGATGTCAGCTGGTTTATATTTATCATTGGAAATTGTATTTTTTTGCAATTTCAATGTTTGTTTGACTCACCCTCTACAAGGAAGAAATAAATCAGGACATTATATTTGAATCATCTAATGCGAGCGTCTAAAATCGTTGCTCGCAATAGCTAGCATTAAAACTAAAATTTATTTTTTCGACTTATTACATGTTTTTTTTTTCATAATTTTGCTGATTTCATTTTTGCATAAACAGATTAAAATCAGAACTTACTTTTACATTAAAATTACCTAACTAAAATAGGTTTCGGCAAAATATTTCTATTATTATTTAAATCTCTATAATATGTTTAACCTAATAATATCAGCAGTTAAAGAAATAAAAAATCGAATAAATATATTATAGTTATATTATCTAGCCCCGATCTAAGTAGACCTTGTAATGACGACCTCCATAGCCGAGAGGCGAAAATACCGGACTTGGTGTCGCTATCTCTGAGGTCCCGGGTTCGATTCCCGGTTAGTCAATGTGATGTAGTTAATTAATTATGATTATTTCTGTAACACAAGTGCTTTGGCTACTTATCAGAGCAATGTAAGTGTGTTGTCGAATATTTTTATATAAAAATAAAATAAAAAATGTTTACGGCGAATAATAGAAAACGTGTTGACATTAATTCCTAGATCCGGAATCAATTCAGAGGAACTCTTCTTCATTGATAATACGAGGATGTAAATTCCTTATTTCAAGACCATTTCTACCGTGTGATGTCTGGCGCATAGGTACTTACTCGTATAATTATCACACGAACACCTCTTGAGGAATGGCAAAATGTAACAGTGTGCTCTCCTTCTAATCTGGGCATCTACGGAAGACCAGCGTCGTAGCATCACTAAGATGCTCCGACATATGCTGAGCCTATCTATAGACCTTTTCAATATCACGTATCGAATCAACGCTGTAATTATTCTGTGAATTTTATTGTATTCATGGTTCTATTCTAAATGCGGGACTAATACTCAGTGGAATGCAATATTGTTGCGTGGACCCAAAAGCTCGTCTGTCCCTAAAAAAGCGGATGTGTGTGTGCTAAGATCAGAGCGTCAAAACTATTAGCATAAAATCGTATTGTAACGTAGTGTACGATCTTTTTAGCGCAAAGGAGGATTGGTTCAAGTCATGCCTGAAAAATTCAAAATTTCTTACTTTTTTGTAAATAGCTCCTCTGGATAACTAATCAAATTGTTATTTAATTTACGTCATTGAGTCAAATTTGGTCGAAAATATCATGTTTTAATCAAATCAATTAGGTAAATTGTTTATTAACGTGCAATTTTTTCGGTACTATTATTGTTACATCCGCGTATCACATTTTGATCAGTAGTTTTTTTTTCTAAAAAACCCAAAAAATTTTGAATTTCGCTGCTGCCTTGAACGATCCCCCTTAAGAGTTATACCAAATTAGCTAAGATGGTAGATTCCTGCGTTTGCAACGCACTGGTCACTGGTGCCTAAGGCGCGCGTGTCCCGCAGCGCATGACCGCCCCGAGTGTCCCAATTACTGTGCGTCCCAGCCACTCCCGGCAGCCAGCCACTCGGACAGATCAACTAGGGATGTCGTTAATTACGAAACGACTTCTGAAAACTTTGTGGGAATGTGAGCGTGGGATATTCGCATACCGGTAACGATCGCGATGGGAATTGTTTTGAGTCAATCTTATTGTTTTCACACGCATTACAAAATATGCATTTTTAAACGTAAACAGCAATTTTTTAAGATTTGCTTGATGTATCGATGATTTAATAGTATATGCAATTAGGTCGATACGTCAGGATAACCAATTACGTAAAAATACGTGTGTGTTCTCGCTAAATTTTGCCCTCAACATTTTGAACTTTAAGTTGAAAATTGGTCAAGGAAATTTGACATTTTGTTGTATATGTTGCTTAGCTGTAGACTGTACCTATGCATACCTTGTTCCACTCACGAAGTAACTAATTATATCTCGATTGAAACAGCTCTTCAAAACTCAATTTGACTATCCAGAGACTGAGTTTGTTGCGCCGTTAATTCTCATCACCAGGCGATTTGTAATCCGCAAACTTATACAGGGTTATTTGTAAAACATCAACAACCCCCTAGGGGCTGATTCTGGTGCTCAAATACAATATTTTTTTCTATGAGACCAACAATGAAATCGCAAAAATAAAATTCATTTCCCCATACTAAGCCGCCACCAGCTGACATCAGTTTGTATGGAGAAGTGAAATTTTTTTTAGGTATTTATTGTTGGTCCCATAGAAAAAGTGGTTGTATTTAAGCACCAGAATCTGCCCCAAGGAGGTAGTTGATGTTTTACAAATAACCCTGTATAAGTGCCCGTAAAGAAGGCCCAATAAAAGCGGAAATCAGCTGGATTTGTATTTGTATTTGTATTTGGATTAGATTAGCACAGGACCGTAGTATCGCTCTATGGCTCTACCCTGCAGTAGGATCAGAGTGGCTCAAATGATTATGAAGACTATTTACTACTATTATTATAACCATTTGTCGGCCGCCAACAATATTAATACTGTAACCAATGCGTATTCTCATTCCGCGTTAACGGGCAAAACATATTAATTAATAAACCGCTAGTCAAGGTTTATTAATTAATATGATTTCTTTATTATTTAACACAAATAGTTATTACAATCGTTTGACCTAGGCAGATACCGAATCCACGACCGCTGGTTTTGTAGTCAGAGCCACTAACCACTACTAGGCGGCTATACAAAGTATACAAACATTTAAGTACCATAATTTGTTGATCTTTGCATTGTTCAATAGATAACTCTGTTTACTTTAGTAAAGTCATTATTTGCGAGGCGGCCATTAGCCAAACAAGATGTTAGATATCAACTAACAATTGCCTCTAGTATTACCATAAACTTTATTATTTAGTATAAAACAACAAATACAAGCTTTACAAGGTTATTGTAACGCCGCTGTAATTGAAGGCAGCCCTGACAACGTAGTGTCAGATATTAGTCTACCAGAAAAGAAATTCAGAGGTGTTTTAATCCTTAGTAATGATCAGAATTGAAAGAAAGCTTCATTTACTGTACAAATCATGTACAGAACAACATTAAAAAGTTTAAAATTGTAAAAAATAGCATATTTCCGTAATCTCATACCTCCATGTCACTGTTATTAGGCCTACGGTGCATTAGGGTGAGACTCCAATGAGGCAGAGCTAAACTGCGCTGAGCTAAGCAGTTTTATCAGCTATGAAACTACATTCACGGAGCTGTACTAAGCTGAGCTGGGCAGTTATATCAAACTACAGCGAAACAGTGCTGAGCGGAGTAGTTTTGCGGGAGCAAGATCTAGTGGTTGGTTCTATATAGGAATGTAGCTGAAGTTAAATTATCGTAATTTAACAGTAGTCGCAATACATTTCAGATCCTGTCTCTCTAAAACGGTATTCTCGAAAACGAAAATATTTAATTACAGTTCGTAATGTGACTGAAAACGAGACAACAAAATGAGATTTTGCCATCGCATTACTTATCAATCGCATTTCGAACTTTTGTAAATTTTACGTCATAATAAAAGTTTACGAGAATACCATTTCTGATAGTAATGTTACTGGGACTAGATTAACACTAGATTGTAACTACGTTTTAAATTACAGGAATAAGGACTAAGTTGAGCTGTTGAAATAAAGGGACTCTATTGGTTGATTTCCACAAAGCTCAGCTTAGCTTAGCTCAGCTTCGCCACAATGGAGTTTCACCCTTAGTCTCGTGCTATTATGTCGTGATTCATCACGAAAATCGTACGTGTGACCGCAGCCTTAGGTCGCTCCGGCTCACGCACAACGTCGTTTAGACCTAATTGGTTTAAATGATCTCAAAATTCGTTCATCATTTTTGAGCGGTGTTAATGTCTTGACAAATTGTTTCAAAGTTACGTGACATTTCTTTAGTTTTATTTAATGTCTTATTCAATAGCTTTACTTTCCACAGTAAGATGTGCTTATACTATTTTCTTTTGAGGAACACTCGAAATAACAGTTTAAACAGAATAAAAAGTAGGCCATAAAACTGGTCTACCATCTTAATGTTATGGGTAAAAACATGCCAAAGATGCTCGGGTCTCTATCTCGGTACTTCGATGTCGATACTTGATATTTCTACATCGATGACTTTGCAAAAACGCCGGTTCAGTCGCACTTAAAGCTCAGTTGCTCACTTGTCTGTTTGTTTTGTACTTTACCTACTCCAGAAGAACATATTGTCTCTTGATATTTACAGTAACCTTGAATTCATATTATCCTATTGGATATAAGAAGGAATAAAAAATTCAATTTACACAAGTAAACAACAGAACGTACGTGCCACGAGAGTGAAGTAGAGCTGAAGCGAACCGATTTGACCATTATTACCATAAACATCCATGTAGACAAAAGCAGACAAAACAAAACAACGCTCAAGGTTGGTCAGCGTGCTATATAAAGCGCTATGCTTGGTGTTTCTTTGCGAGTCCGAATCAGAAATAAGAAGATCCGTAAACGAACAAAACTCGCTGGCATAGCCCGATGGAGTAGCAACCTAAAGTGGCAGTGGGTGAAGCACATAGCACGTAGAACATCCGATGGGGTATGGAGGGCACGTACAAGCAAGCGCAGCGTAGGACGTCCACCACAAGGTGGACAGACGACCTGGTAGGGTTGCAGAAAGCTGTTGGATGTAGGCCGCTTTTAATCTGGAAGAATATGAAATATTTAAAGTGTTTTAATGTGACGAATAGCAGATGTACCTGTTCTATCATCCTATTAAATTCATATCAAAGTTTCTGTCATCTTGTCAGCATTGTGTTAAAACCACAAACAACATGAATTGCGCGCCATTTCCATATAGATACTAACTATAAGGCTTTATTTTTTTTTTTTATATTTTCAATGAATAGAAAATTCGTCTGAAAAGTAGTAAACCAATTTTTAGCTAACTGTACAAGTAATAAAACCAAAAATTTCTTTTTAATTGACATAGGATGCTCGAAAATTATCATAATTAAGTATTACTTTTAACATTGTTGCATAGGAACTGCTGCAAGATGTCAGAAATAAAATAAATTATTTTAAACGACATTGTTATGGCCACCCATCACCATCTATAACATTATTAGTGCCTAGGTGTAAAAATTACGTTTAGTACCTACACTTTGATAAAAATAAATGCAATGTGCTAAGAATTAACTGACTATAATGGCGAGAAGAGTGGTAGGTATAATGTGGAGTTATACAGCTAAAGACTAATGCTCGGTCTAAATGTTTTAAACGACGATAGCAGGCATAGCCACGGGGTATGCCTAGCTAATGTTATTTATATCAGTTTTTAAAAATCCAGTGCCTGTAAACCCGTGGTATCTATGGTTAACCGGGAGTTGCAGGAATTATTATCAATACTCGTATTTATATATATATAAACGTGTCGTGTGGGGACGGCCGTAAACAATACACTTCCCCACTGCCAACAGGAGGCGTGTCGTAAGAGGCGACTAATTCCTGTAGTACGAGACGGGCAGCAGCGTCATCGTGCGCAATCTTCTAAAAAACTGCGCTCGCCAACCCGCCTGCCAAGCGTGGCGAGTATTGGCAATCCCCCCTGATGATAAGTCATTAGGGGAGGCCTTTGTTCAGCAGTGGACGCCCTATGGCTGAAATGATGATATATAAATATGTTTCATTTGAATTTTAAAGGGTTCACGGAACATTCAATTTTGTGAACAGATTTGGAGATTATTTTTATTTATTTAGTGTTTAAACAAAAATACTAGTGAGGAGTCCTCCTCCGTCTTAAAAGAATCCCTATCATTATGTTACTTGCATTTCTACCCACACTACTACTATCTTCTCATCATTAGGTCTTCAATATTTTTACCGAAATGGTAAGTCTCGATCTTCTTAAGCCTTTGACTGCCACAAAACTAGACATAATAGAAAATTTATTGTTTGGGGGTCACAGGTGACCACCATGGCGCTCAATGTGTTAATTCTGAAGGTAGGAGTGGTCATGTAAATATAAACATAATCTTAACATAAAATGTTGTCGACACCTGATCTAGTTCAGCATGATAAGTAATGACTCGTTTAGCACTCGGAATCAGCCGGAATGTTTTTAAATGTGCAGTTGTAAATGTCTCCGAGGCTTGATTAAAGGTACCAGCTTGCAGCTGATGTGTGTGCGTTTCATTAAATTTAAAGTATTATATTTATTGAATACACGGTAATAAACGTTTGTTGGTATTTAATTGGGTGAGGGTAACTACGAGTATTAGCCTAGCTAGGTTTTTACTTTGCCCTACAAACTGATATCAGCTTTGTAGTGGTTTAGTATGGGGAAGTGTTTTACTTACGATTTCTTGGCCCTATTTAGAAAGTATTTGAGCTGAAAAGTCACTCCCTAATCGGTTTTGCTTTATTTTAATTACACCTTGTATAAAACGATTCAGTGACAGAGCCATGGCTTTATCAAAGTCCACAGACCGCGTTTATACGCTGTGTGGACCGCATGATGCATATTTCTCGTAGATCTCTCTCGTTCTATCCCGAGCACGTCTGCCTTCCATTTAGCCCAAGATAATTTGTTTCTCCAGGCAATGCATAGAAGATCGCATAATGTGCCCGAAGAAACTGAGGATGCGTTTTCAGCATATAATGGAGAGCCGCGTGGTGATGTTGAGTTCTTTTAATAAGACTCGTTAGTTCGCATGGCAGTCCAGGGTATGCGAAGTAATTTCCGAGCACACTACATCTCAAACGCATAGATCTTACTGCTATCGCGACGTATTAAGCTTCAAGTTTCGGCACCGTACATATACCGAAAATACCAAGGCCTGAACCAAGCACACCTTAGTTGTACTACTAGACTTACTCGTCACGAACTCTATCTACGATGCGACGATTTGTCATCCAGATCATGTCACGTCAGCCTATTGCAGTCCACTGCTGGACATATGCCTCTCCCAAAGAGCGCCAAAGAACACGATCCCCGCCTTTTTCATCCAGCCACTGCCAGCCATCTTTCTAACGTCGTTGGTCCATTGAGCTGGGTGGCGTCCTACATTAAGTTTGTCAAGCGCGGTCTCTATTCGAGAACTCGTTACGTCACCTTTAATTGGTTCTAAAATAATATGCAACTTATATCTGACTATGAATCCTATGTGTCAGCTTTTTTTCAAAGATATCATTTTTGTACTTTCTTCTTCCTTCTAGTACTTTGTCCCGTTTCTAGTCTGGTTTATACTTGACCATAATTTCGCTAGATACTAAAAGACTAGTTATATTTTTTTTATTACGTAACTAAGCCTTAGTTTTTTATACCAACCATGTTTTATATTATGAAAAGCCACGGTTTGATGCCATATTTATTTTACGAGATGATGATAACTAGTTGTCATAATTTTTATGACGAAACATTTTGCAGTAATTAAACATAATATTGTGACGTAAACTGATAATATCTAATGTAGTTTTAATATAATTCCGAGTGGTATATCATTGTGAAAGTCTATGCCTATTTATTTTTCTACTTGTAGATAAAAGTATGGTTTATATAGACATAATGTACTGTAATGCGCTTGAGAGGCGTGGTCTCGACTCGGCCTACCACTGTCCGCTGCTATCGGTGCTACGGACATTATGAAGAAATTAGACTAGTTTTAAAGTAACTTGTTATAATCACGCAAAATGCGGATAGGGAAAAAAGGTTTTGGAATTGAGGGCATTTACCGGCAAGCGCAGCGTAGGACGTCCACCTACAAGGTGGACAGACGACCTAGTTGCAGGAAGTCGCTTGATGTAGGCCGCTTCCAACCGGCCAATCTGGAAGGCACTGGGAGAGGCTTATGTTTAGCAGTGGACGTCCGATGGCTGAAATGATGATGATGATTTACGCAAATGGTTTCAAGATATGCACTGTAACTTAGGTTTCGTAGTTAATTAATCAGACTTCTCCAAATCAATAAACTGACCTAGAATTCATCACCGTAACGTAGAAGACACTTTAGACATAAGACTAAAAAACTCTATCCCGAAATGCGTAGACAAGTCAATGATAGAGCCAGCTTGCCTTGAGGAAGCCCATTCATACGTGTCTTAAAGGTTGTGGTTGTATGATTGGGTAAAACAGACGCGTTGAGTTCTTTTACAAGATTCATAAATCATGTCATAATTTGCATTTCCACTGTAAAATATACGAAGTACAACTATATAAAAAATACAACGCTTAACTTTAAATAACCCGGATAGGCGAAGAGGGCGGCCGAAACAACGATGGTTAAGTGTTGTCAATTAAGTCATGGAGACATGAGGGCCTCATCAAATAATGCCCAGGATAGAGCGAAGTGAAAGAAAAAGAGCAGCAAAGCGGAACCTGTCATAAGATGAAATGAATGTATCTACGCTAGGATAAGATAAAGATGATTGTGGTTATTTACAGAAATATAAGGTGTGAATATGTCCTTTTTGATGTTAGTATGTCTGAAGTCAAGAAGAGAAAAATACGGAACAGTAACAAAACTACTTTGATATTCTTAGGCCTTTCTAATGTCCACTGTCTACCACGAAACAATCGAAAAGTAATGTTTTCCTATTTCCCCAGTCTAGCTACAACGCTCGCTGCTGCCGGACGTTCAACCTGGACTCTGCTCGATTACATCGCGACTCGTGGACTAGGCCAAACTTGTTTGCGAAGCTATAAAACGGCTAACGGACGTACAATAAATGCAATAAATAAATAATCGAAGACAGTTTAGATATTCTAAAAGTTAAACACAGACTCTTGCCTTGGCATGTTAAACGATTTAGCAGCAATCAGCAGCATCTTCCAGAGCAAATGACGAAAGTAGAAGTATAGGTAAGAATGAAAGAGTATTTTGATATCGATTTACTACTTAATCTTACCTAGGATCCTTTTGGTAAGTTATCAGTATAACTTGTTCATAGACATGTAGAACATAATGTTAATCACACGTGTAACAGAAAAATGGCCCTAGTTCACTTGCAGGCTAATAATAGAGTTTGATAAAAAAGTAGGGAGAATTTCGGACCATGGGTAAATCGCTTAACTGTTCATAAACTTTTTCATGGTGTTTTTCGGACCACTGCACCGTGGACTATTCGGTTTGAAGGAATACCCCAGTATTATTATTCGATATGAAAATTAACATGATTATTAAACTTTTGATAGTATAAACAATTGCCCTAGTTAAAAATAAACACCATGGGCGATTTACGCCTATTCAATTTAAAAGCCAGCCACAGATTTTCTTTTTAAGTAAACCATTGCATTATATGGTAATTCAAACGGAACATTCAACCTATTTCAATTGAATGACAAAATAAACAATCTTGATCATAGATTCACTATCACGCTTAGTGGCGTTAGCAGGGTTGAAGGGTGGCGGTGACAGCCCTGCCGTAAGATCAAAGGCGCGGAGGGCGCGCTCAATATGCCGGTGCACTAGTGCGCACGCAGGGCTGTGCCCATAATTTAGACTTTTATAGAAAAAATTGCATTAAACAATCACACAACACTATAGCGACTAGATAACAGATAGACATACTTTAGTACATTATATTGCGTTGACGTTTACAACTTAAAATGCGAGTAATTTATTTTATAATATCTATTTGTACTAGAAATTTTTGAATTGAGAGATTTACTTAATTGGGAATTAACCCACGAGAGAAGTAGTTCTAAAAAATACGGTTATTTTAATGGTAGAGTCTGCTGTTAGAACATAAGGTGCCAGACATAGATCATTGGCGTCAGCACAAATCTTCTTCGAAAGGTCGGGGGTAGGTTATCCCTTTTAGAAACTGCTCCAATGTCTAGCAATGCAGTTGAAATGAAATTGATAAACAGAACTTGCTTGAGGTTCAGCCAAAGAACAAAAAAGATTTTACATGTTTGCAATTAGGTTACTTAATTTTCTTTGCCAAGTGACGGCCCTGCTCAAAAAAACGAGTGCATTCTGACAGAATTTGTTTTTAATCGACCTCAAATTGGGCGCGAAATGAGTGTCGGACCCTCTTCCCTCATAGATCGCTTTATTTAAATTAAAAACTAATTGCGTGGCTCTTCCCCCTCCCCTCTCTAAAGCCAGATGAATAATATTTTTAGAAATCAAATTGGGAAAAAAAACAGTTTTTTTTTCTTACTTACCAAGATAATGGAGACTGTATTAGTGTGCGTTTTAAGTAGCTTTTTGTATTGAGATTTTACTTGAAACCATATTCAATGAAAACTCGAGTCCTATAGTCAAAATAATAGAAGTAACCTTAGGAGTATCTATCTATGCTGTGTAATTTCTGTACAAAATATTTTACATAACTACACTAAGTACATAAAATTGTTTCACGTTTTCAGTATTTTATTATCACATAACGCGAATATTTAAATAATTTGATGAAAAACTGAAACGGATCTTTTAGAGCCCCAATTTGTATAGTTAAAAATTACATAATTGCAAAAAAGAGGAATTAGGGAGGTAAAAAAACAAATGGTCGAATGTTAAAATAAATCACACATTCGAATTCCGAAATACAATTGTTTCCCTCCAAAATCTGACAGCTCAATTACATTCTCTGTGACAGAGAGAGACATTTGTTCAAATTGCCAGTGTTTTATGGGCGATACAAACTTTACAATTCACTTTACGAAATAGCTTGTGACTCTTGTTAACCGTCTAAATAAAGATGGAAATTGATTTGCAAAGTTAGAATGTCGGGTGATCACAATGTTGTCGTAAAAGGTCTTTTTTTACGTCCCATTTCGCGACTAATATGGCGTGTAAATGAGTTCTGTTTTGTGGCTTGTTTTAAACGCTCTGTTTGTATAGTTTTGGGGGGTGAATAAATTAATATAATAGTGTTGGTTTTAGACATGATTAGCGCTTAAAAATTACGACGTATAATAAAAGATACTTGTACTACCATCTGTTAGGAATATTAGAGAAAAATATTTTAGTTAGCTATCCAAACAATATTTAATCAATTTTAATACCTACTCAATAATTTATTGCTTATAGGTCTTACAATTTGGTCTCAATAGGGTCTTAATTTCAATATTCAAAACATAATTTTGTTGTTTTTGATTCCGAGTAAGTATAACATTTTGACCCGTAAACATGACTGAAAGGCCAATAGTACGGAACACGCCTTTTGTGCAATGCAAAAGATATAAAAAGAGACATTGCTACATATCCTTTTCATAAACCTGTACTACTTAGGTACTCCAAAAGCGAACGGGGTCGGAGGGAGGAAGTCTCACAATTAAAAACAACAATACATTGCCATTTACAGCAATATTTTGTGAAGAAATACAGTAAAGCGCAAGTGCACAAGCCAAGTAGGGCTGTCACTATAATTTATTATAATTTTGATCTTTAACAATTGTTTTCCACCCCAAGTGGAAGTATATCTGTCTGTCCATGTCTCTCAATCTGCCTAGCATGAGCACTAAAACACGATATGATATGATATAGCGAAATATCGACACCAACTGTAAAAATATGATAGATATAGCCGCCATGTTGAATCGCTGTCACATATTAAGATCTCTGTTTCGATAAAAATTCAAAATGGCGGCTAAATCTATCTTAATTTTAAAGTTGGTGTCGATATATCGCTATATCATATGATATCATATCGTGTTTTGGTAGACATGCTAGGGGTGCTGATCCACAAACTATAAATAAGTGTTATAATAGATAAAGGTGTAACAACCATAATGCGTCTCATCGCTATGTTTTGCTTGCTTGGTCAAGAAACACCGGTCCGCACTGACTCTTTGAGCCTATTACTCTAGCTATATAAGGCTGAACCCATAAATAAAAATCATGTCTATTATTGTCAATCCCTATCGATCTAAAAGATCGTTTCTAATTTTATTTTCCATGGCCTTAGGCCTCATTAATGAATATTACGGGTATGTTAATAGTGTTGAAGCCTCGTCAATATGTTTATGAGAACGAAACCCCCCTGCTCTCTAGCGTTAGTTAATACCAACAAACTATCACCTATTGTCACCCCCCATATCAAAGAAAGGATTTCCTTATATTTCATCTAAGGATTTCCTTGATAGAGGACTGACTTTCCTCATAACTGGTAGTTACAGCCCTGACCGAACGCACATAGCAGCTGCGTGCCGTATGTAAGTACATAAAGACATTTCGCACCGAACATTACGTTCGTATCATACACCTGCCATTCAAATCACGCCTACAAAACTGCAACAACAAGAAAGCATAATAAGTCATACAATTGTAGACTTTATGAAAATACATATAAGGGCTCTAAAACATTAAGATCGTAGTATAAGATTGGATGTAATAAGAACAACTGGGCCAAAGAGTAGGTTATGAGAGACGTACCTATGCCTTTGACTTCTGTCTAGGTTTGTAAAGCATGAATACTGTAAATATTTATTAGCAAGAATACAGTATTATATTAAGGTGTCAAAAATCTTCTCAAACTATTAACACTTTCTTCATACACACCACAACGTGCAACACTGATACTAGAATCCATTCGCGACAACCATCATGATTTCAGCTCTATCTATGAAGTACCTAAATCATCATCATCATCATCATCATTTCAGCCATAGGACGTCCACTGCTGAACATAGGCCTCCCCCATTGACTTCCATATTGGCCGGTTGGAAGTACCTAAATAAAACATGGAACATATTGGGCATTCTATTGTTTTATGTAGATGCTAGTTTAGACAGTTACTCTATCTGTAGCTCCGAGTGAAGGTGACATAACCGTCAAGTTAGATGTCACGGTTAAAGGCTCCAAATAGATGGTGGACAAAGTTTTTGTCTGCAAATAGGTACATTAAATACGTAAAAGAAAGATCTTCCACATAACGAGTTCCTTACTAGATAGTTACGATTAGGATAATCTGCTGTGAGCGTACACTGAGCGATGGTCAATGAATCATCCGACTTCGGTAGATGATACCAAAACGTATTAACGCAGACTGCGGACAAAAGTGTGTGAACCAATTAGAAATTAGGAGTCAAACCTTGCCACTGGCCTGAAATAAATATCTGGACAGACAGTTCCATACAAATGACAGCTAATTTTGTGAAACCATTTGAAACGCTACAAGTGAGTGTACCCAGCCAGAACTAATTTTGACGTATAAGTACTGCATATTACTAATATAGTTTTGTACCCCCGCTCCTGCCTAAGTGGCCTACAGCGGTTAAAATGGCGGTTCAAATAGGCGTGAATTTAATTTTACAGCAGCCTCTTCAGATATTTATTTTAGGTCAGTAAACATGTTGTTACGATGCTACGAATGTAAAGATGCATGAATATTTCCGACGAGTATACTACCTTATTTTACAACCTAATAAAGGCTCAACCCTCTGTGTTGTCACAAATCTTTGCGAATGCTGTAGCGCTCGTTTACCGAAGTGGCAGTATGTAAGCCGCAGCCTCGAGCCGTCACGACCAGCTATCATATAGAGGCAGAGGGTACACGGCGTACAATCTACGGGCATACGCCATTATTGAATTGTTCTGAACCCAACAGGTGGATGGAGACAATGGCACCAGAGTAACTGCTAGTGCAACTGTGAAGATGTTGCTCGTAGGCTTAATAATCCTTTATCGAATAATAGACTTGTCGAGGCAAAAGGTCGATATAATTAAAAGCTGTGGAAGCTCATGGCCATTCACTTCATGCTTTTAGTTACTCATTTTATTTAGAAACAATGTTCCAAGTTGCAACTGCATCTGTAAGATGTAGCTCGTAGGCTCGCTCGTGACGAATCATATGAATACCATAAGTAAGCAGGACATAACTCGAGAATTTGGCGAGTATCGTCAGCATATTAGCTTTTTCTTTATATTAGGTATATATTTTCCGCAAAACGCTGATATAAAAAACCGTTTGTAATTAGTGCTTTCATTCGCGTATAAGGTCTATTTTACATGTATTTAACTTCAAATTACTTTCCACTATCCTTAAAAAAAAGAAAAAGCTTTTCGGTTTTAAGCAGTTACAAATGTTATATGTATTATTGCATAATCAAAAGGCCTTATTAATTATAATTATTAATTATAAAACAAATAGTTGTTTGTCACGTCACCATTATCGAGACGTGTAAAATTTGACAGAATTTAAAAAAAATAGACGAACTGTAGTGAAAATTTATTCCGAGGATGAAACCAGTTTTTAATAACACAGTAAAAGTATTTATTTTCCTTCATTAGCACAGTTTTTCGTTTAGCGTTAAACCCAATT
The DNA here is from genome assembly GCA_963576865.1 of Anania hortulata. Taxonomy (NCBI): domain Eukaryota; kingdom Metazoa; phylum Arthropoda; class Insecta; order Lepidoptera; family Crambidae; genus Anania; species Anania hortulata. The sequence continues at coordinate 6,455,061 of OY756410.1, forward strand.
TAACAAGACTTCAGCTGCTGTCGGTACCTAAGCCGCCGGCATATCTGAATATTTAGGTCCGTTGAATTTCCATGTTCATCATTATAATTACTTGCAAAATAGTGCGAGTGCAACACGAACCAACTTTCGACCTTAGTTTCACGCAAAAAAGGAGAATCCTCTTTTCATTCCTTCGGCATTCGTAATTATGTCAAAAACAAGATGTAAATTATTTCCACAAAGTGTGGAATAATTAATTTTTTGTACAAATCGCCTCTTTGTTACTTTAATTATATTATTTATTACCAATTCGGAAATTATACCTTGTGTTGAATATTAAAAGTTATACGAATATGCATATGTCCATCCAAAACCGATGACTTTACTTCATTATTAGAGGAAGATCAAGAAGATACCTACGTATAAAACCTACAATATTTTACAAAAATTATGAAATCAAAATTACAATAATGCAGAAACTTAAACATTAGTTTTAGCCTACATTTTTAACCTAATAGGTAAACGAGTACATGGGTTTGCATGAAAATTAAGAGTAGACTTGGGGCTACCAAATAATTATTATTTCTTAAATAAAAGTGTAACGAAACATTTAATTTTTAAACGCGTACATAGGTACTATATTTTCCTCCAAGCTCCTCCTGCAGACGCCAAGGAATTAATCATACACAGCCTTTTGTTTTCTTGCGTTACTCTTTTTAAATTCTCTATGGTGCCCGGTGCAGCCGCGGCCGCGCGTCATGTTTTTTTTTCTTGATTATTTACAGCAAGCTGAAATAAAGAAGGAATACCTATATTATTCGGTGTTAACAAAATGCTGTTGTATGATTTATTGCATACATTCTTCGTTGATGGTGTTGGCAATAAATAACACCGATCTGGAATATAATAAAACATGACTTCCATGTTTTAGACATTGATACCTAATCTAAACTTTCACTAATGTCGTATGACTATTTATATCGAAACTGTTTTCAGAAGGCTACTTCAGTTTCATAGTGCAAAAGCATGCTATAGACAAACATTATGTATTCAAGGGGCAAGACTATAATCATATGCTCTATCTTTTTACATACTAGTTGGTGCAAAACATTGCGTACCCTAGTATCATACACAGATATCACTTATCTACAGCGAGGCTAAATCAGCTATAGCCTATTCTTTTCCCGACCCAAGCCCAACAAAACTACGATCAAACAGTTTACGTACGCGCGCTATAGATGCATGGGGGATTTACCCTAAAAGTCGCGAGATTTGAGGTTTTATGGGAAAATCGACTAGGGAGGAAATGAAACTACCTACCCTAATTTACAAATGATAGTGCTGAAGTTTTGGAGGCTACGCCTTTCCTCTATGCCCTCGCTTCTCCTACTCGTGCGTACATACACGCTCCCAGTGGTACTAGGTTACTTCTTTCATAACTTACTTTAATATTGGTATTCTCTTCCGCTGTTCCAATGACGTCTCGCTGTCGTTGCTGCGTATTTACGGCGTAGGTAACAATTGGAGTCTTTAGAATTTTAATATTTGAAAATTCTAATTGAAATAGAAAACTTTGTATCATTTGCATTCAAAAAGTGACCTTTTTTGAACATATTTATTTAAACTTTATTACACAGATTTTAAATTAACATACTAATAACATGCATAAAAAGTGTAATTAATGCCATGTGGTATTCTCTACTAGTCGATCAAATGTTTTGTGGCCAGTGCGATGACGAAGATACAAAAGTTTAAAAAAAACTAATAAGTAACACAAAATTATTAAGAACATAATGCAGGACCCGACTCGAACGTCCAAGCTTTGGTTAAAGAGTCACATTTCTAGTTTTCAAGACGTCAATTGCTTATTGGAAAATCTAGATATCCTGTACTTAGGTTATTTGTAGTTCTGAGTATGGCAACCCCGGCACGCGGTAATAGCCGAGTGGCAGCCGTACGGCCGCCCCGGGCCGTCACGACGCACCGCCCCGGCCGGCCACGTGAAAAGACGCTTTATTCTTTTCAGTTTTTTGAAAAAAGAACACGGCTTGTTTTGAGACTATATCACCGTTGGATGTAAGATAGTGGTTACCTTCGTCTGTCGTGGATGAATAATGAAAGATGGATTTTGTTAGTAGGTTGGCAGAAAGAAAAGAAACAAATTATTGTTATTTCTTACTCCTGCCATCCTTGTCTGCTCTTAATGCCCTAAGTAAGACTTCATACAAAAGTGGAACTAAACTAAGTAGTTAATTAAATTAAGTATTATTTAGAAAAGGTAGTTTCTTACATTTAGTTGGAGATCCTTATAACACAAGCCTGACTCATATTTACCAGTTACCAGTACCAGAGGGTATAAATAAGAACTATTAATATTTTATTTACCACCAAGTTTTGCGTTTTTATACTATGTTACTATGTTTTCTATAGACCCCATTACAAAAACTTGTCTTGAACTAGACTGTAGTATTTTTAAATGATTTAGCAGAAAATTACGAATTTCGAAGTTACTCTTCACTTGTGTTATAAAATGTTGTTTCTTGATAATAAAAAAATATAATTCTAGGTCGACGAGAGTCTTTTTAGGTATAAGTGAGTTTGCAAGTATCAAAATGTGTGACATATAGGTACTTATAGCCGTATTGTCACAGCATATCGATATTGCTAAAGCTTAAAAAAATACTCCTTCAAGTAGACCTTATAATAAGTGATGTTTATTGAACTTGATACTTCTACTTACCCGCCCTATAAGAAAAAAAGTCTTGATAGGTGGACAATATAAATCTTTATGAGGTAACACTCGAAAGAAGAGAAAGTGTATCTGCCCATAAAAAGAAATGTTTAATTTCTTTTAATAAACCTGTACAAACAATGGCGCAAGCAAGATAGCAAGTACAAGACTGATTCAATGACAGTTGTTAAAAATAAATGCCGAGGTATACATCTAGCAGTGAGCAATATACTAGTACAAACCGTTTTCTATGACACACGGCGCGTTACCATAAACTAATAGGCGCTTTAACGTGCGCGTCGAATCCTGTCATTAGGCGAATTAGATCTGTGGCCGATACGAGGGAGGGCTTGATAAAAAACCCGATAGGGTTCCGTGATTATAGGCGGTGGGACCGCGTAATTTTGGGGTCCGCGGAGAACGTAGGGTGAAGTTTTTTGGCTAGCTTCGCGGTTGTTGTAGTGGCTGCTTTGTCAAATGATAGAGATTTGAACAATAGCCGTTAAAGATTGATATTGATTAATATTTTTACTTAGGTAGTTAACTACTAGTACACATTTCATTGCTTAATTATTTTGTGAACTTATTATCATGTCATACAACATTTTCTTAGGGTGATGCTCCTAATTTTGTTTTAAGTTCAATTTAAATTAATGGCACAAATACCAACATATGTAGTAATTAGGAAGACATTAAAATATAATTAACTAGCAGAGAAGGCTATATGGTATTAAGAGCGTAGTTAAGAGTAGGTGTTATTAGTTAATCATATTCAATAATTTAATATCTACCTCTGTATCACAGCTGTGGTATCAGTTTCAATTAATATGGCACACCTCAAAGTAGAGTCACAGGCGCAAGTCGCGACATCTTAATCATTTTAACTTTGAATGATTGACGGATTATGCTATCATTATAATGCTAAATGATTATAAAATCCTTCCTAACACCACTACCGCAAATTAGCATATTATCACCTGTTAAGTAATCGATAAACAAATGATTTGTCGGCGCTCGCTGCGCGCGGCGGGGCTCCGCGCCTTCGCCCCACGACGCCATTGTCAGCGACACGTTCATTTTTTTGTGTTGGTACTAAGTTGACAGCTACGTGCTTATATGGGGGCAAAGGAACATTAGAACATACAATCTGAAGTTGGTTCACACTGCGGGTAGACCAGTGTAGACAATGCATATTAATAAAAAGGGTAAAGATGGCGGTATAAAATGATAGGGAATAAAACAGATACTAAAGCTAATGCAATCGTTATATTTTAACGCAAACTGAAAGTGTCTATGAGAAATTGAGAACCTATATGGGTAGGTACGTGCGTAAGAGTACCAACTCTGAAGAGTTTGAGAATCTGAGATGACACGATCCAGGAATCGAACCAGGAGTCTTTGCATTCAAGGCTTATCACGAAATCACTAATCGGGTCTTCAAAGGTATATAAAAGAGATTCAGATTGAGAATAGAGATAGAGTTTACAAACTGTAAATCATATGTATTACTTACATCTCGTTTGTATTACATCTAATAAAAACATCATTGCCACAAGTTTTTGCAATGCCAGAAACCTACCAGACACATACCAGAAATTCACACATTCTTTTTTTTATTAAATTAACAAAATTGTTGTAATGTAACAAGCGAACCCCTCTGAGTACCTACTTAATTAAGTAACTCGCTAACAAGCTAAGCGGGAATTAATAAAGTAGACGGATCGAGTGTCCACACGTGCCAAATGTTTTTTAGCCCCCGCATCGTTGTTTTGTGCCAAACATAGCAAGGAGAGAAAAGATTACTCACACTACGATGAAGTTGAGGTATAGATGCCGCGTTAGAATAAATCATTACCAACCTTTTCTGTTCAAACGTTTTATTCGTCCAAATTAAGGTTTTTCATTGCAAAAAACAGACATCTCTAAGGCGAATTCGTTTTCGTTCACCATCAGATTTACTTAGTATGAGATTAAGACATAATTCTGTTCTATCAACTACTTAAAAATAACTAACTCCTTTAATGATCTCACCCATTATCTAGCCAAAAACTAAGCAAAATCTTACATTATTTCATTAGATACCGGATAAACCATGAAATATACTTTTTATCTTAAAGATCTACGAAGATACCTACAATGCTCGTATTGAGATGCGCAAATGGACCTAAGACATCGAAATCAGACGTAAAGCAGAACCTATATGAATGTATATATATATATTGAATGCAATACCCTTAAAAGTATCATTTCATCATATTTTGTTCGACAAAAATTCCGCCACTATTCGATTAGTGAAGTACTCTTTTAGTATAGGCGAGAATCGACAAGTTGTCAACTTATACTTAGTATTAAGTGAAAAAACAGATTCGGTAAGGTAGGAGGGTACCTTCTAAAATCATGGTCGATCTATTTTAATAGTTTTTTTTAATCATTTAAAGAGCTTTAGAGTGTAGTGATAAAGATCTGAAACTATTTAAAATTTAATTGTATTCAACGCACATCGAGTGTCAAGTGACTTGTCTCGTAGACAACGTGCTTTAGACCCGATGGCTTCTTGAAACCTGCTTCTACGGGAAGAGTAGTCTTCACAGAATCCATGTGAAGCAATAAAAACTGAATACCCGTTATTTATTGTGACTACTTCAAATATTTCACTCGACATTAGCAGCAATAAACATCGCGCAAAGGTTTGGATGCGACTAAAAAAAATACAATAAAAAAAAAAATACTAACCAGTTTCTGAAATGGATGGTCTGTTCCGCCAGGGCTATCATCGAACTTACAACAACAAGCACTAACGCGCGGCGCGTGCCAGCCCGAGTAGGTATTGTGTCGCCCACGACGGCCACGCGTGGGGTAATGGATACTTGGAGACCTGAGAAATATGCTGAATAAAAGGTAGTAAATGTATCAATAAATCAATAAATAATTTATTCCAGTAATTTTCAAAACCATTTATCTAGCCCAAAACTAAATAAAGCTTAAACTATGGCGATTAAACTAGACTAAACGTACTTAAATACATTTCTAAATATGGCGCATGACACTGGCGCAAATGCTCGTGTTCATCACACAAACATTTGCCCCTTGCGCGATTTGAACCTGCAACCGCCTGGCTTTGTAGTCCGGAGTGCAAACCACTAGACCAGAAGTCAAAATCCAAAAATATTCGGCAGAGAACACACTAATAAATGTCATGGTGAAGATTATCAACATCATCATCTTTGTTTACTTATACATGGCCATATTGTAACATAAATACTGTTACAATAAAAAATAAACAAAATATTACATTTGAATTTGGAATCTGTCATTTTTATATGATTGTTCATTGAATTTTCTCATTTTGGCGCATTTTACAATATTTTGTACATTGTACATTTATCTAAATGGAGTGTATCTAATCTAATGGAGTATCTAGATAAAGAGAACCAAATCGCTGTGATTGCATTACACAAAGTAGGTATGGAGCCAAATGCAATTTTTAAAACTATCCTTACGCTTGGTATTAGTTAAATGTTTGTGTACCGGGCTATTAATAGGTACAATGAGACCTCCTCTGTTTGTAACAGAAAAAAATCTGGCGATCCACGTAGTGTTCGTACGAAAAAGGTGGTCAAAGCAGTAAGGGAAAGAATTCGAAGTAATCCTGTCCGAAAGCAAAAGATTTTATATCGGGAGATGAAGATAGCACCTAGAACCATGTCGCGTATTTTGAAAGATGACTTAGGACTTGTAGTCTATAAGAGACGTACTGGTCATTTCTTAAACGATAATTTAAAAAAGAATAGGGTGATAAAATCGAAATAACTACTGAAGCGCAAAGGGATGTCACAGAAAATTTTTGTTTACGGATGAGTTTTTTTTTACAATTGAGCAACATTTTAACAAACAAAATGACCGTATTTATGCTCAAAGCTCTAAGGTAGCTTTCCAATTAGTCGACAGAGTGCAACGTGGGCACTATCCGACTTCAGTGATGGTTTGGTGGGGTATTAGCTATGATGAAGTGACTGAGCCATACTTTTGTGAAAAGGTATCAAAACATCGGCACAAGTGTATCAAGATACCATTCTTGAGAAGGTAGTGAAGCCCCTTAACAGCACCATGTTCAATAACCAAGAATGGTCCTTCCAGCAAGACTCGGCGCCGGAACATAAAGCTCGGTCTACGCAGTCTTCAGGAAACGAACGTTTCGGACTTTATCAGAGCTGAAGACTGGCCGTCGTCTAGTCCCGATCTTAATTCGTTGGATTATGATTTATGGTCAGTTTTAGAGAGTACTTGCTCTAAATGCCCCTAAAACAATCCGTAAGATTGGCAATAAAGAATTTTCCCATGGAAAGAGTGTGTGCTTCTATTGATAACTGGCCTCAACGTTTAAAAGACTGTAATGCAGCCAATGGAGACCACTTCAAATAAGCTTTTTATATATATATTTTTATATTTATGAATTAAACTAACACACTGTAAAAGTAATAAATGTTATTTGCAATAGAAACTTTTTTTTTTCTTCGTTTCGGTATTTATGGCAAGACTAGGTACAAGTTACCAGACAAAGAATTTTGACAGAAGCGTCACCATCGAGCACATCATCACACCTTTAGAGCAGCAATACGGATCATCTTTCTCCAAAACTAATTAGTGATTTTTCACTTACATTTAGTATGAAATGATTTTTTTTTCACTCTCGTCTATAATAAAACAGTAAAGATACAGATTAAAAAATGTCGGAAAATTTTTACGAATTTTTTTTTTGCTTGAAAAGTGCTGCTTCGGGACAATATTATGGGCTAGCGCCAAGAAGAAGCAGGACAAGAAAGTCGGTCACTGTTGTCCTCTTTTTAAATAGTTTGTTTAAGTACAAGAAAATAATATGTAAAATAATATATCACTGTTCAATTGGCAAACATTTTGAATGTGAAAAAAAATGTAACGCTAGCTGTTGCCCGTTATTTAGTGGTCTTTAGTTTAGACTAGGCAACTATGGTTTTGCAAAGACCACGCGAACGAAGTCGCGGTCAAAAGCTTTAATGCTAATAAAGCAATCTATTCCTTCCATTAAATTAATAATACTCACATTAATAAAAACAAAACAATCTTTAGAGAATTTCAAAAAGTTTTTACATAGCAATATTTTTACGCCAATATGCAAAATAAACACAGGGCACGCGCCACCTGCCACTTCAATTTCTGAAATTCGAATAGAGCGTTCGAAATTCGAAAGTTGCCAGTGATGCGATTTTCCACACGCGAGGTAGGGTGCGCGAGTAATCGATGCTTGAAATCATATTCTGATCTTGATTGTCGATTTGGTGCCTCAAAAGAATTCTTTGATGTTTAGCAATGGCAATCTATTTGTACCTACAAATGTTTTGTAGTGGGGTGAGAAGTGATTTTTTTGGATTATAAACCGTTAGCTCGCTTTGGCTTTCAGAATAAAATAGAATGGAATATTTTATTTGCAGTTGCATTGCATTTGCAGAATAACAAGACATTGCAATATCACTTCAAATCAGGTAGATAGTATACTCCAAATATCTGTTAATTTTGAAGACCAATACCTAAATGATCCCACAGTCGTACTGAAATACCATATAATATCGGCGTCTATTTGTCAAATGAGCGGTTTCCCTTTAATTAAACAAATAAATCGATCCCCTTAGGACATTCCACTTAAAATTTGCAGGTTTCGTGTTCAACCAATCTAAGAACCCATCTGGATCGGGATGTATCGATTTAGGTTGAATTAGCATATCGATTATAGCAATTCGACCATGTGCAATATGGACGTGATCATCTGCGTTGCAATAATGATAATGAAGCATAATGTGCACTTCCTTTGCCGGCTACGTTTTTCAAAGAAAATTCAGCTTTAGGCAGCCATCTCCACATGCCTATAATTTGGCTATAGGTATGGATATAACCAAGGCCCAAGTGTAAACTAACAATAAAAAAACACTTTATACAATCTGCTTTAATTAATTATTATTAAGTACCTACAACATTCAGAACTGTTGTCATAAAACAAAGGAATTTATAGGTTAACCTAATTAAAAATATACATTTTATTCTATCTAAGACCAAACACAACATTACGCGACCTCACTAGATACAAAGCTTAGGTACAGTAATGGCTAATTCAGCAGTAAAAAAACAAAATAAAGTTTAATTTGAACGTGCTGATACTTTTGGCAATTTAAAATTCCAACTCTATTAAACTGAAGTTATGATGATGCAATCACTTCGCTCTAATCTTCCGTCATTTGCGGCGATGTAATTCGCGAATATTCCGTATCCATAAATCACGGTTAATATCCGAAACGCGATCCGGAGATGCGGATGATGATGACCGCGATAAATCACAATTTGAAGTAAATAATCTCAATTTTGAGTAAAAAATGGAAATGTTTTGAGCGATCTGAACAGACTGAACTTGTCAAGATTGTGAATAGCTTGCGCCATTATGAATAGCTTCTACAATAGAACCTTATAAGTGAATTCGATAAAAATGGGGTGCACTTATTGGAAATAAGATCCGTACTCGCTACAGTCGTGCAAGTCACAAAGAGTGAAAAAAAAGATCAGTACAATTTTTTTGTAAACAAACCAAATATTTGTTTTTGGCTTACTACGAGTACCTAGTCAAATCACATTTTATTTTCCAAACTACCATAAAATATGTAGAGTTATGTAAATACGTAATTTACTAGGTCGTTTTTTTTTCTAATTGCACTCTTTCTGACAGCATAAACGCCTGCATAAACAAAGATAACATTATTGTATGAAAATTCCGATACATAACCTAAATATTTTGTTTCGTTTTGTTCACATAAATCTATTTTATGAAATTGGCCCAACATAGTGTCTATGAGCTTGTGACATGACGTAATTTTCAAACTGTCAGCATTTTCTGCTGTAGCTTTAATATAGGTACAGGATTTTGTGAACGGGCGATTGTCCGCAATCCCCCCGGTGCACTTTCGCCCGCGTCGCGTCGCTCCGGGCCGATTTATTTCGGCCCCTGACTGACTGCGCCGACTCCGTCAATTTGACGCAGAGTGTAATGCAAAGTTATTTCATTTTATTATGAGGTTTAAAACCCAATTGGCGTAGTGGTGCGGTGATTCAACTTGATTGCAAAGGGCCCCGAGTTCGATTTTCGGTCTAGTTCAAAGCAACTTGGTTATTAAAGTTTTTAAACTTTAGCCGTGTTAAAACAAAACTAGTTATAATGCTTAAAATAATAAAATAAGAAAATGTTCAAATGCACTTTCAATTTACTACATCGTGTGTTCAAACATCAAGTCTTAATACAACTCGTTTCATAATTTTATTTTATTTATTTAGGACAACCAACAAAACACTCACTTATTACATGATTTACACATACAAGATTAAAGGTTACATTGCAAAGTGATGTCTTAATTAAAGGTTGTCACGGCAAGCAATATAAACAAATTAACTTATTATTAGCTTAAACTGAAAGTCAAATTTACAGCAACTGCATCAGCCCTGCGATAATTGACATTATCTTGGGGTCAAATCAATTCACTGATGCAGAGCTATGGGTGATACAAATAACTTTGTTTTTCTGAATTTTTATATTTTATTTTATTTTATTAAGATTTAGGGTTTAATCATTTTTATCACAAAAGACAAACAACTGAAACCCAGCAACCCACTTTCATTTCTTACAAACAAAAGAACCTTGAAGCGTCAAAAAAAGATATAATCACAAACAATACGTTAAAGGAACATAAAATATCGAAATGACTATGTTTTCGAGGATTTAGAGGTGGGGACGCTTAAACACCAGGTACAGGGGTGCAATTATAAAACGTTTTGTAGCATACAGACCAGAGTTTGTGTAAGGTCAGGTCGTATCGAGCAGATCTGTGTTTATAATGAATAAGAATAGCCCGGGAACTTGCTGATTTTAGGTATTGCCGTAGTAAACTCACAATAGGAAATAATAACTTTTTAAATTATTTAAAATGAAATGGTGGACTACCAAACTAGAGTCAGGGTAACGTAATTCAACTTTTAAAAACGTTTAAAATCTCCTCTGGTGGGATTCCGACCCACGACCTTTCGCTTTCCGAATGACTGCTCTTCCAACTGAGCTAGGAAGAAAATGTTATTTCAGCGAATTCCTTCAAGTGTTTGAAAGCCAGCTTTGTTTCATTAATGTTTGTTTTTGGTTTTGTACCCCCAAAATACAAATAAAGAGCATAATTATAAATGTAAAAGATATAAAATAAACATTAAATTATCTATTTTATAACCTCGGTGATATACTAATAAAAATCAAACCGTCATAGACGATTGATCATAATGATCATATCAAGTATTTATATTTAAAAGTATCTCCTTACTTGCCCTAAAACCCGACAAAATTAAATTCCCTATTTGTTTGCCAAGCAATCACACAATAGTAAAAAAACACCAATCAGGAGACGTGAACCGTACGAACACTTAAACCCTATACCGTCCCTTCTGGAAAAAATATCTAAATAATTATTTTGTTTTGATATAGATTTTCTACCCCAAAACTTGTAGAAAATTAATCTCTAACGTAATGTATATTTTCGTCTCCGTTACCTTAATGCCTATTATTTCCTAACCACTTAACCTTATTAGAACCCATAATGTCCTCATAAAGATTTTAGATCAGCATTAACTTTGTCATTTTGTCAAAAAAAAAACTTAATTTTTAATACACAGTTGTGGGGTATAAGTATAGGCTGCGCGCGCGCAGCTATGTCGCCCTCGTCATTACTATGTGATGATGCGGTCGTTTGCATATTAACGATATGAATCAGTATAGAAAAAGCCGGGTCGGATGGAAATTAGGTGCCGATAAAAACTATGGAATACCAAACTTTTGAACGATATCGATTGTGTATGAGTGAGTTGGAATTAAGAATGGGTATTAATGTAAAGCACGTATTGCAAGATGGCAAATTAAGTTGAGTTGAGTTTTAGATGTGATGGAAGTAGACGAAGTATTTAAAATCTAAAATAAATGCATGCGCTCCATACCTATGCAATGCTTGGCAGATGGACAAAAATATATAAACCTTTTTTTGTTGAATTAAATAAAACTTCAATTGCCCTGCATGTCAAGGAGGAGGTTCTTAATTCGACTGTAGGTTTTTTTTTCTATAGACTGTTTGATAATATGATTCTTTGTGAGAAAACGAAATTTTTAATTTAAATTAATCTTTTTCTTCCTAGCTCTATATCCCATGTGGTGGTGTAATTTTTAATTTAAATTAATCTCTCTCTTTCTAGCTATATATTCCATATGGTGGTGGGGTCAGCCTTCCATATCTTTCTTCTTCACTTCGTTCATCTCGTCCTCGACATCGTCTTCGGAGACCTCGCACTCCCTCATGTCTTTCAGCACTACGCTCTCCCATCTTGCCTTAGGTCTTCCTCTGGATCTTCGACCCGGGAGGGACTGCAGTGCCAAGTTCTCTACGTAATCCTCTTTACGTGACCATACTATCGCAGCCTACTTTCCTGCATCTTGTCGGCAATGACGCGTACTCCCAGGCTTCCTCGCAAATTTTAATTTAAATTAAAAATAATATAATTACTTGTAATAAACATTTTTATTCCTGGGAACAGGCTGAATACTGTACTGTGACTACATATCACTGTCTTATCATTTAATTTATGTTGTATTCATGCAAATAAAATATTGATTTGATTTGATGATACTAATAATAATAAGGGGTTTTAAGTACTATTGACACTCCGGCAAATAAACAACCCATAGAAATAAAAGATTTCCATTGGACTAAGACTATGTTCAGAATAGGTATTTTCTAGTCTTACTTTTACTGTAATTAAAACATATTTCTATCTTTCTGGCTGCCTGTTTTATCACAAGTTACATTCCCAAGAAGGGTGTACACAAAAAGTACATAAAATCGATGACCACATTTTTCAAAACCGCTCATTTTTTTTTTTTATAAACCATAACATACCCATATCGCTCAACATAACAAGCGTCGGAATTAGATGTGTATTATATATACCTAAGGCCTGTGATCTAAATGTGGTCATTGGCTGTTGATGATGACCATACCAGCGGGCGCCTGGTGTTAGAGGACAATAATATCTATCGATTTGCGATTCATCATCATCATCATCATTTCAGCCATAGAAAGTCCACTGCTGAACACAGGCCTCCCCCAATGACCCAACATCGGGGGGGATTACCAATACTCGCCACGCTTGGCAGGCGGGTTGGCGAGCGCAGTTTTTGTAAGATTTCGCACGCAGACGCTGCTGACCGTCTCGTGCTACAGGAATTAGTCGCCTCTTACGACACGCGTCCTGTTGGCGGTGGGGAAGTGTATTCTTTACGGCCGTCCCCACACGGCAACGGCACGGCACGGCACGGATTTGCGATTCCCGAGATATGAAAGCTGTTAGTTTGGTTGACTAGTAGGTAAAGACGTTTTTAAGAAACGTATCTACTTAAAATAAATTTCAATGCATTATTTTCAACTATTCGTCATTAAGTTACAGATAGATTATAGAATTTACATAGTAATAAAATATTTATTGTCTACAAACTGTTTTAGGCTAACTTTAAAATAATATTTTACTTAGCAAGGTACATTATTCGACTACTTCAGCCTTACTTACACCCTGGGACACCCTGTATTTTTGAATACTTTTTCTTTTAGCTTCATTATACGAAAAAAATATCGTTTAACATGTGAGTTTAGTATTCAGTTAATCTGAATCCAAACACAATGTCTCACACTAACAAATTTTCAAATTAGTTTAAACCACGAAGCGTAATCAAACATCCCATTACATGCCGAACAAAACAGCTGTTTTACAAAAACAAACAAAAATGCCCACTTTAAACATTACATATATCAATCAAAGCGTCGAACAAATGGCCTAAGCGATGCCCAAAAACGCCGGTCAAATTATAATAATTCCACTGAAGGATCATCTGCACTAATCTGATAATACCGTGATTGACTCGAACCTTTCATTTTTTGATTGGACCTCTTTCGAGAATGAAGTTTATAGCATGGTATCGTGCGATACGATATCGCTTTAAATACAGAGCAAGAATGTAGAGATGTTATACCGGTGTTATATATTCGGACATAGTTTTCAATGGAAAACTTTTAAAATAACTCGTGTACCTAAATTACACGAGGATTGAGGATTATATTAGGATAATATCAAGGTTCAAGTGACACTTAAATATGATTTGTTTAACACTTTATTACACAGACTTTTTGCACATCACCCAGGAATTGCGGGTTTCCTATTTCCTGGATAAACTGCCATAATCCGAATTTATGAGGTATATTTAATACAAGTTCGTAAAGGCATAGATCTAACCGAAAATAAAAAGTTCGTTTAAAAAACTTCAACTTCTTGTTTTAAAATTATTAAATTTGACAGAGGGCGGCCATAAACGGCGTTCTAAGGTTGTCCCTCTAATTGCTTTTATTGGTTACAGAAACATCCATTCACCATAAATCTAAGATAAGACTTGTGGTAGCTTATCTTATTTATTTATTATGTTAATTTTTTTATTTTTTATTATGTTATTTATTATGTTAATTTGATTAAAATTATTAAGTGGCTAGAATGCAACAATTTGAATCTCAATGTTAATAAAACCAAATATATTAAATTTGAAGCAAAATCCAATAATAACGCAAAAATTGACATAAGTTATAATAGTTGTAAGGTTGACAATATTAATTCTACGAAATTTTTAGGTTTGACAATAGATTATTTATGTAATTGGAAATATCATATTGACTCTGTAATAAACAAAATAGATAGGTTCGTTTATGCTCTTAACCGAGTAAGACAAGTAGCATCTAAGGATGCGGCAGTCATGGCATACCATGGATATGTCTCATCCGTGTTACGATATGGTCTCATTTTATGGGGAAACTCGGTAGATATGCCCAGAGCTTTTAAAGCCCAAAAGAAATGTGTCAGAGCGATCTGTGGTGCTCATTATTTAGACAGCTGTACCTAAGCCCCTGTTCAAGTCTTTAAATATTTTGCCCCTTCCTTGCCTATACATTTTTGAGATTAGTATTTTTGTAAAAAAATATCTCCATCTTTTTGAAATAAACAAAAATAAATCGGGATATAGGGGTAGAAGAGTTGATAATTTGACTATTCCATCACAAAGATTAGTTCTTTATTCAAGAAATGTGTACTGTATGTCTATACAAATATTTAATAAACTTCCAGTTAACTTGAAAACATTGACATTTACAAAATTTAAGAACTATTTATTTAATTTTTTAAAGGAGAAAATGTATTATACTATTAATGAATTCCTGACTGATAATATTTGACACTATTGATAATTCTAATTTGTACTGAAATTATTGACATTAATTGTATGATAAAAATTAACATTTGCACGTCGCATTGCGATAGAATATGTTGGAAAAACAATATCTTTCATCTTTGTATTGAACCATATTCTGGCAAATAAATGATTTATTTATTTATTTATTTATTTATATTTACTTATATTTTATTTAAAAGACGCCAACAACATACATAATACGCAACTTATATAAATATAGGTAAAGCACAGTGTCGTGTTCTTATACATATGCCTATTGGAGGTGTATACCTCGTACACAGCACAGACATAAAAGAAGAATAAATAAAAAGTTACCAATATTAAGGGATATAACTTAACTTTTAAAATTAAGGATCTTTTGCGTCCGAATCATATCCCTTCTTATCTTTCTTTTCCTTCTAAAAAGTATCACACAAATCTTGTACTTGTCCTTAAGAAATCAAAGCAAGATCGTTTAGCCGCTAGACGGCCAGCTTAATCGGGCATCGTGTAAGACAATTTGGACGAGACAATATAATTTGACTGACTGATGGCCGCACGCGAGAACTCCAGGAATTTTGGGAACAAAGAATTTAGGTTGTTAACGATATTAAATTCAATTACTTTAATGTTCGATTGGTGTTCAATAATTGCTTGAATCGATCAGTAACAACTTTCTGCTTTTGACAATAAAAATATAAATCAAAATAAGCTCAAATAAAAGTCACAAATTCTAAGTAAATACTTACTGCCCCATTGTTTAATTTTGTAAATTCAGGTTAATATTGTGATGGTAGTATAGGTTCATCACAATTTATATGAAACCGCCAATAAGAGACCGGCAACTTGGTTGATATTTCACATGGCTAAATTAAAAATTAACTTTCTACAATCCCTATTGGCTAAAATGGCAATTTGACGATTCCTAACTAGTGGTTAAACTGGAATATTTAAGAATTAAACTACTACTCTACCTTATCATTAATGAGCCACTTTAAATAAACGTTTGAAGCTGATAGCTCAAACTTGGCGAACTCAGTAATAAAAATTTCATTATGGCACACATAATCCGTGCCCTCTATCTAGAACACAACACATTTATTTTCTGAAATAGGTAGGATCATCATCACTGTCATCATCAGTCTTTGGAAGTCCACTCCACTTTCCTATAGAGCGCCACAGCGAGCGGCAACTTTGACTAGACGTCAGTCCACAGGGTGAGGGGCAGTTCGTGGTCTCTTATGAACCTTTCTTCCCCAAAGGTTGTCGGTTTTGCAAGCGTTGTTGTGACCCACTCATCCATGGCCAAATAGGTAAGATAGAGTGGTACGAAAAAACCCCTCATCTTTTTCCATTTGTGATTTTGCGACATTAAAAATGTTAGACGATTGTACGAGGCTACGTCTGCTTAGAGTTCCTATTCAAGGGAAGTGATTTTGGTACTCTAATAGGACACTCAATCTTGCGTGTAACCTCCTCGTCAAAATTGACATACCCAGCAGAGGGCAGAGGACTGAAATGTTAATAATGATGATGTTGGATATTTTGTGTCCATCGTCAACACACCTCCCTATTAAGCAGAGCCATAATGCATAAAAGATAATAGATACGGTCTAGTATTAGACGGGTAATGCGCGTAATCACGGCTCGCGTGCCGCGCTGGAGAAATACCGATGTAATTGTCCCCTGGGTCAGAGCCCAAAATAAGCAGACAGAACAATAAGCTACGTCTCAGTCTACTGCTACCAGGTTTCTAAAGTGCCCTATTACAATTTAATTTTGACAGTTAAGCGGTTATTTGGTGATTGC
The DNA here is from genome assembly GCA_963576865.1 of Anania hortulata. NCBI lineage: Eukaryota > Metazoa > Arthropoda > Insecta > Lepidoptera > Crambidae > Anania > Anania hortulata. Next base: position 6,471,944 of record OY756410.1, read on the forward strand.
AGGACATTTAAGACAGATCGAGAATCGGAGGCCTTTACGAACTATAAAATAAAAAAGCTAAACATATTTAAGTCATTATTGCACAAGTAGTGTGTTTTTTCCCAAATCCTCCCAAGTCCCAAATCCCAAAAAGTAATGATGATTTATTGATATAATCACTAATTGATACTTGTAGTTTTATTTATAGAACATAGCCGCGTCGAAATTTTGATTTATTTTTCAAATGTTTATTAAATTAGGTAATCACCGAATTACCACATTATAATGTCAAATTAAAATGCAATTAAAATGAAATTTTAGATCTTCCTCTAAAAAAAAACCGGACAAGTGCGGGTCGGACTTGGGGTCTGCAACCCTAAAAAAAAATTACGATTCAGATCTTCCTAAAATAGTCCGTACCTTTCTACTTAAACTGCTTTACAGCAATTTCGGAATAACTAATAGCCTCTATAACACTAATCCTACAATTCCAAATGAAACTGAACAGGCTGTCTTTTCTTCGCTTGTAACAGTGTAGGTAAATGAGCTGGGGAATGTGAGGAATTCGGTCAAATTGCCCTGGATTACGGACTGTCGGGTCAGAGCACAAAAAGTCTAAGGATCGTGTTCTGTATTTTAATGTTTTATGCATAACGTGCATTGATTAGAAAGTTTGAGGTGCTGTAAGTGTTCCTTGTAGCACTAAATCTTTGCTTTTTTTCTGGCATTTTGTTTTTTAATTTTGTGCCAGAAAATAACTACAAATTTAAAAAATATATAAATTAAAAATATTATAAATGTTGGACAACATCACTTACATTGCTCTGATCCTATGATAAGTATAGCTTAAGCACTTGTGTTACAGATATCAGAAACAACGACGGTTCCACAATACCCAGACCCGAGAAAAGTAATTTTTCTACATTGACCGACTGGAAATCGAACCCGGAACCTCAGAGATAGCGACACTAAGTCCAGTATGCTCGCCTCTCGGCTACGGAGGTCATCATCTTCATTTAAAAAATTGGTGTGTTTGCTCAGTCACACATCAATGGCTTTAAAAGTTCGATTAAACTATGAAACATGGGCTGGTCATTCGCATAATTAAACTGTAAGCTACTTTTTATTACGGGTAAAACTCTTAAGTTTTGTTATTTAATTTTATTTATTTATTTATTCAAGTCAAGTCAACACATGGACCAATTACAAATTACAAAATTAATAAATAATAAAAATTCAAAAAAGTATTACATTAGCCCGTACATGTATCATGTAATACACCAAAATCTACACAGCTAGAACAGACAAAAACTGGACATGTAAAATGTTTTTGTAAATCTTCTGAAGGTTTATATATAGTAAAAATAAATAATTGCAGTAACCTAGTTGGTGATCTAAATAAATAAGTTTAAAAAAATGGACAAAAACTTCGTGGGAAATTGGTCCTTTCTAATACCTACCAAATTATATTTAGCTATGTTAGCAAAAACTATGTGGTTAAGTGTAGGTATTCAGAATAGCTAATGTCAAGGAATCTGGTGAGAAACCTTTTCGGACACGCAAACCAAAAAACGTAATAGGTGTGATATCAGTTTTAATGTATCTTATGACTTTTTTTACTTGATAGAATGAATACTGTTAAATCGGTTTATACATTATACTACGGAGAAGAGATTTGGAAAAGGTGGGTACATATTTCAAGTGAAAAGGATCGGAAGAAAGTTTAAATGTATAATTTTGGATGAATCAAGTTTTCTGCGAGGGATAATAAACTAATTCTTTAATCGTAGGCTACCAAGAAGAAGAAAATTTTACTTGGGTCAGATCAAGATTATAAAAAAAAACACTAATGTGGAAATAACCGTACACAATTCAAGAATCGAATGATAAAAAATACCGTTACTGAATCCGAAATAACGTAACTTTGAGCGCGTCGAATTGCCGCCAAAACAAAACACGAAAACGGCGGGAATTTATCAAACCTTCACAATTTTAATTGATGGCACCGTACCCGTGTTAAATTAGACACAAATGAGCTGTTAATGTTTTATTTTTTTACTATAAAAATCGACGCTTTTGAAAAATACGCGTTTGTGAAATATTACTGTTTAATTCGGTTTTAATCGCTTCCTGTGTCGTAAATTAAGTTATGAAAAAGTGTATCGTAAAGGTTAATCAGGATTTGGAGTTGTAGGGATATTTTCTAATTGTATTTTAGAACTCTTAAACCTTATGATACCTAAGATCTCGAGCCTAAGCACGAGTTCTTAAAACAGTATTAGCTTAACTTTCTTTTGTTTCTTCTGTATGGAGTTTCTTGACATACAAAAACATTGCTACTACCTACTGTTTAGAGTTCATGGTTAAAGGTCCCTGAATATTGAGCTACTACACTTAAGCTCCGTTAATGCATGCCAAGCAAAACACAATATTCTGCTTTTAGACTGGTAGAAAAAATGTAGAATGCTGTACCTGCGTGCATCAAGTCTGCCAATTGTATTCTCTTGGGCTATTAAAGAAGTTAAATATCGTAACGGAAGGCATATCTTTCACTAGAATGTCGTTTCGGCTTTTAATCAATCAATTATGTGTGTCATCATCCACTTTCACTCACTATAGCTCATTTTAGTTAGTACTTTGCTGACTCTATTTGAGTTGTACTTCGCTTTGAATGCACGGACCCCGGATTTGATTGACGGTTCTAGTCAATCAGAAGACGAAATTTTCTAAATTGGCTCGTATCTGGGTGTGCAGGGAGAACTTAGAAAATAATTAAAGTCGATGTAACAAACTTGAACTGACGATAGTCTGTTAATGGTACCAATCAATTGAAAATTTGTATGAATAATAGTATCGAATCCTACCACAACAGTGGGACGTAGTTTCCGAACTCATGATGCCGCCACAGCTACCACAAAGCCACTAACAGCTATAGCAGGTGCTGCATAACCCTGTGTGGTCTAAAAGTTTCCCCAATTTTCCGCACATTTTGAGACGACAGTCACCAAAACAATACAAAAAAACAATTTTCAGGCAGCATGTCCTAAATTTAACTGCTGACGACGCCGGGAGCTTAGCCAGGGGACAATATGACAGCTGTCAAGCGTGTGTGGTCTCCAAGTTCGGCTCTTGTCAATTTGGTAACCGCGAAATCGTTACGGCACAATTTTGCCGAATAATCTTATTGTTAATGTCATTGGCAGACAACCGAGTTCGCCTTTTGGTAAAAAATCTCTCCTTTTTATGGAATGTTATTAATTACGCTTTTACCAAACTCAACAGGATAACGTTTGTTAAACTGATTTAATTGATCTTAATTTATGAACACTGAAACATTTCGACCGAAACATTATTTTTTAAAGCTAGCAACAGCGTTTTCGAACCCTGCAAGAAGGCAATGTTTGTGCGTTTTATATTTGTACCTAATGTATTTTTACTCTTATATGCGTTATATACGAGTAGATGCTATAATCGTATAAAATCTGTTTAGTTTCTGGCTTGTTAATAGTATTGATCGTTGGAATTTATTATTAGTAACTTCATCAATATCCCAGTTATTACCATATCCCCGTAACAAATAACATTTTTACTCTTGAAAACGGCGTGTTGGAAACACCCCGAGGTGGCAGACATTTGGTCGGAAAGTTCTGGGTTCATTATCCAAGTTAATTCACCCTTTGGATAATGATAGCTCGGCTTTCATTTGATTTGAATAGATACAAAGTTAAATTGGAGTGTTGCCTGTTGAAAAATGTTTCAGAAGTTTTAGCGGAATTTTCCGGTTTCCAAAAGTGCTGATGTGTTTTTTAAATGGTCGTTTCGTTTCTTTGTGGCCCGTCCTTTTGTGCAGCGGTCAATGTTTAGAATTATATATTTAGGTAGTTAAAATATTAAAAAATCTACTATGTGTAGAAAGCATAAATTATTATTTTTTCTTTTTATCCTACACCATTATCAGCATGTCGTACCATATATAAAAATGAATCTCTATTTCTCTTGGTCATCGCATCACGCGTAAACGGATAGAACAATTTCGCTAATTATTATTTTGTTGTGTTAGGTATTGTCAGGAGAAGGTTGTATTGAAATAAAAAAATAAGAAAATTGCGCAGAAAATCTTTTATGAATTAACTAAAGACCACGCGAACGATGTCGCGGGGAACAGCTAGTCATAAATAAAACTGATATTCTGTTTTTTCTTTATCTTACAGTAGTTATTTATGCTTAGGTTAATTTTGTATATAACTTTGCAAATATTAGGTCTCCTGTTACTGTTAATAAAGTTAGTCACAACTCACAGTCAAAAACTTACAAATATAAATATATTTTTTTATTAATTAATTAAAAATGGAAATACAAAATCAAAATATGTAAAATTTTATGATTTTGTATTTCCGGCGGCGCGCTCGTATGTAGGTACTATTTTCAGTGAACAGTGAAAGTCAAACAAAATAACTTATTGGACGTTTTGCACAAATGCTTAATGGTAAATTATTACGTAACGATGAGCGACGGAAGGTATATTAACCTACCTAGAGTAGGACCCGATTAAAATAGTAACAACCTCGTTTTTACTCGGGTATTTACCTGAAAATGAGTAAAAATCGGGTTTCTACCCATATTGGAAAAAAAAACATGAAGTTAATAAATACCCTACATAGATGAGGTACGTTTACTAGGGATAGGCGTATCGCTAGTAAACGTAACTTATCTACATTCGCTAGCTCTACCCGTGTGGAATGCTAGAACTAAATAATGACTATTATTTTCACAATTGTCTTTTTTACAGCTGAGCAGTGACAAAAAATGTTAGTGAAATGTGACGGTGATTAAAACCCTAGTCAAGGTTGCGAGATGCAATGCAAACGGCCCAGAGTTGTTCGGTGTGGCGCCTGGGAGGCCATGCCCAGCAGTGGACTTTTCCAAAAGCTGATGATGATGACCAATAATATCTACTTTAATTAGCGTCAATTATATTGAAATTTATGGCAGATATCTCGGGTAATGTGCATTTTTTCGGGATTAAAAATATTGGATATTTTTCATGAGGGCTCATACGGAGGGCTATTATTTAAAATGTTGTAAATACTTAGTATTAGTAGTTCCGAAGATTATACTCTTTAATATACCTACATCTTCCAAACAAATCTATTAGAAGACACTGGGGGAGGACTAATGTTCAGCAGTAGACGTCCTATGGCTGAAATGATAATAACGATACTTATATCTAAACAATATTTACTTCTTTATAATACATACTTATTAGTATTGATGAAAAAAAAAGTAGCGTCTTACTTTTGGTGTTGATAACATGCGCGTTAACGTCATTCCTTTTTTAAAAACCCATTTAAATATCACATTGTTTTGTTTTTTCATTTGTTTTCTTAATGTTCATACCTATGTTTTAATAACACAGTTCGATATTTTTAATAGGCGGTTGCTATTATGCATACAATTATCTAGTAACAATTACTTGGAATAATGCTATGTTGTTAAGTAAATAGAACTTGTATACAATTACCTCTGAAATATTACATTAATTCATGAGCACAAGAAGCAGGCGATATCGAATTTTATATGAATTTTATACCTATAAAATAGAAACTTTATAAAAATTTGCTTATACTGTTTTTAACATATTACATCTTGAAACCCAATGCAAAAAATTTACAAACTAAACCTACCAGAAAAGCACACAACCGCAAAAAAATTCTCAATTCTCCATTTTTTGGTACAATACATTATCAGAAACCTTTTTCTCTACAAAAGGAAGTTCATACACTTCTCCAAACAGAATTACCGAACAATCACTCAACGCAAACAAGTGCTTTACAAAACCCATAGAGCAGAAGCGTTACGAATTCACAAATCTCAGACACAGCCTCTACAAATACGACAAAAACTGACACAACGAACCATCCATACAATCTCACCCATAAGTGAGCAGTTAACCCTTACAATAGCGATAAAGAATTACAATTAATCGCCACGACATGGAATGCCACCGCGCGGGTAAAAAACGTCAAAATATTGCCGCGCGACACCGCATCCCCACCGGGGGCATGGGAGCCAATGGGGAGGCGCGGTGGGGGCCCCCTACCGCTTTTTGGCCAATGGAGCGCCCCGGGGCGGAGCCTCCAGCTACGCTTGGAGTTTCGCCCCCAGCAAAAACCTTTTCGCCTCCAGTCGTTTACAGATAAGCCTCAGGGATGGTCGATTATTATTACGTTTCGTACGCGTGATTGTGTGATATACACGTCGCCCCCGGCGATCGATAGCGATGTACAAAGACAAGTGCGATACTAGTATTAGTTACAAAAAACTTTTGTTGTTGTGATATGGGAAAGACATTCTGTGCTCTGTGATATGATTGCCTTAGTATAGATAGTATCGACGGCATGAACCTGTATATGCAGTGTCATCGTGAGGTATGTTGTCTTGCTTACATAGTGATAAATAATTATGTATGTATAGATGTATAGAATGTATACATTATGGAACTGTGTATTTGATCAATTTTAAGTTAAGATATAACTCCTGTTTGTTTGTTAATGAATGCAGCAGCATCATAGTCTGAAAAAATTTACAGTGTTACAGTAATTAAAAAGCAGCTTTAGTTTTAATTAAGCTAGATTTGTAATATCCAATTAAATAACGATTTTATTTTATTAATATAAGAAATAACATTTAAAAGTTATTACATGTTTTTTTAAATATTGCTAATTAATTAACATAATTAGTTACAGCTCATCGCCGAAAAATGCCTTGCGCGAATGAAGGGTTAAACTAGTTCACGTTGAGTTTTCAAACGTATGTAATGTTTTCAGACTTTAACTGCTTTAACATTAAAGTTTAAACATTTCAATGTCAGAAGTCTGAAATATTAGATGAGCGTAAGAAAGTTTAGTTTATTGATTTTTTTGTAGTTCTTAAAAAATACCGCCGGCTTCGTGACACTTATAAAATGTTTAGTGAACTTCCAACGGAATTTTTTGTCTTAGTAAAATTCCTATAATGGGCTAGTTTCCTAAAAAAATGTAATTAGTCCGTCAGTTGGATTAACAGAAAATATTGGACACGTATTTTTTCTTTTCTCAATCAAACAAAAAATGTTGAAGATATAGCCCATTAAAGTTCCACGTAACGTCACGCCTTTCGACACTTTTTAGCAAGGCGTGACGTCACGTGCTCATTTTGATGCGCTTTATCTTCGTCATTATTTGTTTGATTGACAAAAGACAAAATATGGGTCCAATATTTTTTGATAATCTAACTGACGGACTAAACAGAATAATCTTTTTTTGACCCAGGAAACTAGCCCATTAGAGACAAGATTAGTAGAAGTAATATATATTATAAGCTATTTCTAACATTTAAAATAACATTTGCATTTCTCTAACTTAATAGATGTAGAGCGGTAGCATGAGACCGCGTAACAGTAATATTACTTTTGTCTCGTTTTGTTTGGCTTGAACCAGCAATTAATTGATTTATTAATTGATAATTGTTTTACACAACTTTAATTACAGAATTGCACAGTAATTTGTTTTGATTCACCGAGACATGTAATGGCTGTCTCTACATCTAATTCACTAAGATCCATTCTCGTTGCAAAGTGCCACTTTCAAAAGGAGTGCATGATTAAAAACAAGATATCAAATTACCAGTGCATACTAGCACTTATGGTAATAAGTATCTAGACGTATTACAGCATGAACAAAACAAATAGATATCAACCAATTTTTATTAATAAAAACCAGTAGATAACCTAGACTTTGGGAGAATAAGAGAATTTGGGAACACTAGTTTTTCTCAAGGTGTTTTTTTGATTAGGTTTGGACTTTGACACATTAACTTACTGCTATTTAGAGATAGATAATATTTACATCAACATTGATATCATATTATGACAAGGGTTTAGTTGTGCATTCTCTACACAACTTAGTACCTCAAAATAGATAACTTGTACACGTTAACGGTATCCAATATACCACTGCCACTAGATTTAACGTAATAAAATAAAGTGGAAAACCTTCAGTCATGTATAGAACATCACACATTACAATAATTTAACCATCGTATTTGATAGCTATTCGTTACGATATTTCGTAATGTTATTACAGTAAAAATCACTAAAATTCTATGTCATTACGAACCGTTTGCGTAGTCTTGGTTTTCAGCGCGGTTATTTTAGTTAGAATCATTAAAATCTCTTCATAGTATGAATATAAATATGCACTATAAAAACAACAATTCTCATAGTCTTGACAACAACGATTTTTTGACTCACTCTGTCACTCTCACTCTCTTTAATTCTATAGGATAACTATTAAGCAGCGTCGCTGTAATTGTCTTAAGCCAAATAGCAAACGTTTATACACCACAATTATAAACTGTGCCACAATGATCCGTGTTGCACAAAATGTGAATAACGACTGATAAATCGAACAGCGCCTCTAGCGAGCGTAGTAGGAACTTCAATTTGTCTCACAATAATTTTAGCCCCCAGCTTAGAGCGAGTTCGAAGCAATTTTAGGTATAGTATCAGCAAATGGTACCTCGTAAATATTTAAAAAATCTCTACTTCTTTCTGGTGATTTATAAATCCTATTTCAAGGTTAGTGTGTCAGGTAGGTATTGTGTTATGGACAAAAAATACCATAACATTTATTTGTCATCGATTGATATTTAAAAATAAGTTAATTATTAAGGTATATTTGCAGGTAAGTGACTATAATTGCTATTATTTTATTTTATTTAGCCTTCATTACATCACGTAAAAATTAAGGGAATTTTTAAGTCAAAGTTCACGATGGCAAAACATAAGTTCTTTTTTTAAAATGTATTATCTGTATGTACCTTATTTTGTGCAAATAAAAATTATTTCTATTTCAAAAAGATCTTAGCTCTTTTTTCAAATTTATATTTTCTTTTATAAGTCCTCAAATTCAGAGCCCATCGGATGGATTTTTATTCTGCGAGAAGCATTTGTATTTTTTTAGGCACGTAATAGAAGTCGCATTAGTCGACGCTTAATGCTCAAGGTCACTTATCTTACCCGTCGCCTTAACCTTTGGATTATTATATAGGTTCTTAGGAAAAAACTATTACATACTACCAAAACTATACTGTTACCAACCTGTTGGTGCTGGTGTATCCAAGAAAATACAAAATTGTGTCTATAAAAAGTTCCACGACATAACTGTGAAGATGATTACCTAGTCCACTAAAGCGGGTAAAGGCAGAAACGCAGTTAAAAATAAATAAATCCTTGCTGACACTATTAACGGGTCCTCCGCTATTATTTAGTAGACATCAATTTGATCTATTTTTACTAATAAATACCTTAGCAATAATATTTTTGCCGTGTGGGGACGGCCGTAAAGAATACACTTCCCCACCGCCAACAGAAGGCGTGTCGTAAGAGGCGACAATTGCTGTAGCACAAGACGGGCAGCAGCGTCTGCGTGCGAAATCTTATAAAAAACTGCGCTCGCCAACCCGCCTGCCAAGCGTGACGAGTATTGGCAATCCCTCCCAGTCAAGTCAAGTTCCAAAAGTCATTGTGGGAGGCCTATGTCCAGCAGTGGACATCTTAAGGCTGAAATGATGAATGATGATGATAAATATTTTTTGAGATTCCGTGCTAATTTTGATAAATTTTATTACATTAACATTTTTAATGTTCTTTGCTATTATGTTTACTATCCAAGCCATATAAAGCAGGGTTACTTTTAAAACAGGCGAGGAGAGAACGCCTAAGGAGGCGAGTGTGATCAACACAAAAAGAAAAATAAATTTTCTGTAATAGAGGCCACGTACCGGCAAGCGCAGCGTAGGACTTCTACCCACAAGGTAGACAGACGACCTAAGATGGTTGCAGGAAGCCGCTAAATGCGGGCTGCTTCAAACCGGCCAATCTGGCAGTCACTGGGGGAGGCCTATGTTCAGCAGTGGATGTCCAATGGCTGAAATGATGATGATTAATGTGTTCAGCATTACAATACCACATTTACTATAGGGTCATCAAGAATATTTGCTGTTCCGTACATTATCATCGATGTAGAGCGTGAGTTTGTTTAGAGAAACAAAAAAAACATGATTTCGATGTTGACCCCATAGAAAAAGATTTTTATATTAATGAAAACATTCGCCTTTTTAAATTTGACAACTGTTTTAAAGGTTATCCTGTATGTAGGTACTTACTCCTAAATAAGTACACACAGATTTAAGTCAGTCAAGGAGCAAATATTATACATAAGTTCAACTTTTGTACAACGGTCGCTGAGTATCCAGATTGATTAATTATAGCTTGACTCATAATAGCGCACCTACGAGTACTTTTTTTATTTGATGATTTCATGTCCGCATATTATCTTTAACAGCATTTCAATGAATCTAGGGTATTTTTAACTATTGTAAACTCGACACAAAGTAATTTTATTTCTCGACGCCAAATACGGAGTAGTTTCCAACCAACATAACATATTATATTTTTACTTAGTTTGTAACTAAGTAAATTCCATACAGCAAACATCTTATTTACAGATGCTGTTTTCTGATTTTGTCGCAGAACCTTGAAACACCAGTCATTAATCAGTAATGTATAAATAGAGCGAATATCGTGTCTGTGACAATCTTGTGAAACAAAGTTAAATAGTAAGGCTACGCTCACACAGGCGATGTCGTTGTTAAGTCCAAAAGACATTTACTTTCGATTAATGGTCATAATTGATAAAATGTACTAAGTACTACGTATTCTAGTGCGTAAAAAATTAAAGCATAATGTCATGCTTTATGTACAGTCAACGGCAGGTTAACCTACCCAAAAAGTTAAAGGTCATTGACCCGATTTTCAATTTTTAAGTCCTACACGTAGAAATCAATATCAATTAAGAAAATATGATGTTTTGTGGTAGGTTGCCGAGCTGTTGTCACCGCACACTTCAATGATCACTTATGGCATATTATTCACATCAATAACATCTTAAGAGTGATTTAGATTCTGGGCTTCAGTTGTATTTTTGTGATATGTCTACTGTAGTGGAATCTGTTATAAATTCTACTGTGATTTATCTTTTTCTTGATCAAGTTTGATTAGAGGTCATTTGTAATTAAGTACTGCAACCACCACCACTGTATAGGAATTACTGTGAATATTCCCCCCCCCCCCTCCCCCCCCCCCCTCCCACTATTTACGTATCCCGTTGCGCTATTAATGAAGTAGTATAGCAATATTTCCAGTGTGTTCTTAGCCTAATAAAAACTCAGAAAGGTCGATATTTAAAAGATTCCACAAAGGATATAATTATGATAAAAACAAAAATATATGTTCTCATGCTTGCCTAAGTTATATTTTAAGGTTATAATTATGGGTGCTCGGCGAAAATTACACTGAGACATCACTTCTTTGAGATATTGTGTCGAAACTGATTGTTTTGAGAAGAGTTGAACGTTTTTATTTTTAAAATTCTAGGTATTCACACACGATTGTCTTGTAGAGACGATTTTCTGCAATTTAAATGGACTGCAGAAGCCTATACCACAGTTATTGTCTATGCATGATGATATTGGCATCTTAGCAAAGATAGGATTTTAACAAAGATATTGGTGATAAAAAGAATGCATTTAAGGGTTACGAAGTTGACATCAGTAGCCAGCAGGAGAAAATCGTCCAGGAAACGAATAAATGCTTAAAACTAAAAATAATCCTTGATTCACTAAACAATAGTAATAATATCTTGCTGCATTTAGGATTATGTTTAAGCGTACCCCGACGCAAAACACAGCTATTAGTTACTTCTTTTTCTATCGTGTCAAAGACGACTCAAGATGGAATTCGACCAAAACTTGACAACTTCTACGGCATTTTGTGTCGCTCTGTTTAGGTCATACCTTGTGCAGCAAAGGGCAGGAGAGTAGGTGAGCCATAGTTTGTGAGTCTGCACCACAGTCACATTCACTCTGCCGTTCAGTCCTCATGCCCCATCTTACTAAATTTGTTTTCAGCGGCTAACCTCTATACGAAGACGGATTAGCACCTTCCACATTAGCCGAGGCTGTTCATGTCCAGAAGGAAAGTGTTCAGACAGCGATATAAAATTGAAAGGTGGAGGAATTTTAAAGGGTCAGAGCTTAATTCAAGCATTTGTAGACTAGGTAAGTTTAAGAAAGCTTTTTCGTTTTCGGCTTCAGTCCAGTTTCGGGCACTTGGTGGCTATGAAGTGATTGCCGCGAATGCTAGCACTAAACGCTTAGAGAAGAATGGTGTTACGTGAAATAGCATGCTCTACAAATTATAGAATATCTGTTTTTTACAATGTTTTAAAATGCATTTTGACCCATTTTGGAACTTTTTGAGTCTTCCAGGTGGTTGTGGTCTTAAGTATTATTCACGTAAAGATATATTTTTTTGTGTTTGTTCGTGTCTATAGTATGTCGAACTTTTATCTCACTGATTGGGCCGATCAGGAAATTTACAGAAAATCAAGATGATCTGTGTGTATTTCACGAACTACTTAAAACTTACCAACGGAACCTTAATGTATAGGTACCTAAAAGTAGATGTAGGTATTTTTAATGACTCGAAATAAAGGGGCATGGCGTTCGCACTTTGCAACCTACCTACTTGCAAACTCACGCCCAAAGGCACTGTCAACTAGTATGTAAAGGACATACCAACTAATTAAGATAATCACATGTAATGATTTTTTACTGCATTTTGTGCTAAGTTAACAAAATTACTTCTGTGTTTTTAATGTTCTTTTCTTGGTTCATGCAAAGTTACTATTTTATTTAACAACTCCTTGTTTTAAAAGTTCAGATATAACGATGATAGGATATGTCTGAACTTTTAAAAGGAGTTGTTAAAAAAGGACAGAAAACAAGGACATAGCAATTATACTAATAATGAACAAATAAAGTAAGTATCTAATTTACAGTTATGCATTGCATGTAATAAAAAAGTCTTGAATATTTTTTTTGTAAGGTAATTATTTAATTCATTAATTGAGTAAATTACTTGAAACGCTGTTGTTATTTTTTACGTACGATTTATAATCTCGTCCCCAATAAATATTTCAAGTAAAAATGAACAACAAACTGTACTAGATTATAAAATAATCCAACTCCACTTTCCAATGAGCGCCGAGAAAAGTCCTTTGTCCTTAAAATTAACCGCCATTGCTATAAATGAATACCCTTTATTGTCTGCTGAGGTAAGTTCGGTAATATTTCACATTCGAACTACAGTCATAAATTAATTTCCTTGGCCTACGCGGACGTGGATTAAAAAATAAACCCCACCAAAGCGAAATGGAAGGAATATTTCTTAAAAACAACCGGCGATCCCATTATGCCGCTGTCATCGCCGCGTTGATAAGATTTAAATTAGGCGCACAATAAAGCTGCTGTCAAATCCGCCATTAATTTCGAATTTCAAATTTGGAACGGGAGCAGCCACTAAGCGTGAGTGAGAACAGCCGACACATTTGTAGAGCTCTGCTAAGACAGAACCACGCATAGCACCGTGTGATGACGCTAGTTATTATTGTTCACAGTGAAAACAGCGGGAATCATAACTAGATAATTAGATTGAGGTTTTTTATTTGTTAGATCAGCAACAAAAATAGCGTCAAGCTAGGTAACGTTAGTGTCGGAGCTTTAACAACTTCTGGCTCTATCTATCAATTTATAACATGTGTCATATCAATATGTTGTATCTGTGATATTATCTGTTCATCAACTACAGTGAAAATACTCTAATGGTGGGTACTGACCGGCGTTTCGTGGCGTTATTTAACATGATACAAAAGAAACATTCGTAAAGTTAGTGCGGGGAAACAAGCGAGGAACGAGCCGAATTAACACAGATTTTGGCACATGACGTTAAAAAACATGCCCGCTGCGAATGTTACATACATTACCCCGTAACGACGATCTTATCTTATCTTTTAGAGTAAGTATCGCACTACTGCAGACATCGCCATCTACATGAAATTGTGCCCAATGCTGCAATGGTTTGAGCTGTCTGATTTTCACGCCCTGTGCCGCCCGCGATGCCCTTTCGTGGCCATTGTCGCTGCGCAGTTATTGAATGTAATTCTGACAAATTAATTTTGCAGCGGATGCTTTGTGCTCTGTTTTGACTGCATTGTCTGGTCTTTGCTGCCTGAATCTCATTACAAGATCTGTTGAGCATATCGAAATCGGAATCGTAGTCGAAAGGATAACGTGTAAAACTCTTTGCTGGGCAAGCAACTAAGCAAGCTTTTAAAATAGGGTCCGACATTTCACCAGATGAACCTGGCCCCTTACTATGAGCTCTTAAAGCAGGTTTGCTTTTGAATAGCTCTGTTTTTTTGTACTATGATAACTAAAAAGCAACATAAGCGACCTAAAGCTCAGACTCGATTTTCATATGAAAAAGTAAACTCTGCACTCGCTATTTTCGACTACTTAAACTGTCAGCCATGTAAAATAATACAAAAATATGCCTTTAGTCATAAACCAATATCATTTCGTTTTTTTTTTACAACATATCTCTACAATACGGCACTATAATCAATTCCCTGACTAATAAAGCTATGGCCTTAAGGCGATGGGTAAGGCAAGTGACCTTGAACATTAAGCGTCGACTAATGCGACTTCTATTACGTGCCTAAGATAATACAAATGCTTCTCGCAGACTAAACATCCATCCGTTGCGCTCCTGTGCAAATAGATTAACATTGCGAGTAAAATATCCGCTCATGGAAAAGTAAGCGCTAAGTGTAAAATCCATTAAAAAACCTTATAATTCTTAATTGATGACTATTTGAAAAAAAAACGCCATAAAGGCACGAAAGTTATAAATAACTAAACCAACTTTAAAGATCAACAGAATCGTCGTTTAAAATAGAAATGTGTACAAGCTCGCGATATTTGCGGTACTTTGAAATATTTTTTAGTGTTTATAAGAAATAATAACTAGTATTTAGATACATCAGGAAAAACTTCAACATATAAGTTACATGATATATTAAATTCCACATCCCATATCCAGTATTTTCGCCAGAAAACCTCCTTTACGTGCATTCTCTTTACCCGGCGCCTTAAAGGCAAAAATATGAAAGGACATGGATTCCTTTAGAAGAACATTATGAAAGGATTTGAAGCTTGTAAAAAATCTACTTTACGCGGACTATATCGCAGGGAACTGCTAACTATACAAATTGAGTCAAAGCCTTTTCCACAAACACATTACAAGGTCTCCGGTTCCATACAAATTACCTTCAATGAAAATTCACATTCACACGAAAAGGCCAAAGCGGCACATTATACTGAGCCATATTATTATCGTAAATTATCGTCACATTATATCATTTAAACTATAATTACAACTATATTAACAACACTAAGGATATCAATATTCAACTGCATTAAGCACAAAAAAATACATTGTCGTTTTCTTGTGTGAGTGCGTGTGATGTGATGTGTCTAATCTTTAAAATCAAATTGACGCCAAACATGACGACCTCCGTAGCCAAGAGGCGAGTACGCCGGACTTGACGTCGCCATCTCTGAGGTCCCAGGTTCGATTCTCGGTCGGGTCAATGTAGGAAACGCACTTTGCTATGTTGGGTCTGGTCTGGGTGCTGTGTACCGTCGTTGTTTCTGATTTCTATAACACTAGTGATTTTGCTACTTACCTTAGGATCCGCAGGTCTACTACTAATTGATGCTTGGATGATGGATTGCTGACTAAATAACATTTTATTCATTAATTCACGAAGTCGTTCCGAAAATATGTTGCATCCGATTAAAACATCGACATCAAAAAGTGTTACGTAGTTAGTAAGCCTATCATTTGCGTATCGTTTGTCTTTCGTTTCGTCCGAAACATCGTATTTCGTTTTTCATAGTATGCTTCCAGCCAGAGCAATGTATGTGATGTTATCCAATATTGATTATTTGATGATTTTTATTGCTTCATGACCATCGTAAAAAATAATACTAGCGTCTCAAAATATATTTAATTTTTTAATACCCTGGAAGTCTTTAAACTAATCAGTTTAATTATGCCACCTCGGGATATTCAATTCAATTCAATTCATTTATTAACATACCAATATACATAATGTATATTGGTGTATAACACAATGATTGTGTTCGAATTCATTACTTACTAAAATAATTACAATGAAACAATGATAATGTTGTTTGTTTTTATGCTTTAGATAGTTGACAGAATGTATCTCAACTACTTACTAGAAATAATGAAATAAGGTCCTATTTCCTTAGTTAACACCTAAGGATTCTATTGTTCAGATAAAGGTTCAAATAATCACTTTTCTCTAAAGGACCATTTTTGATTCGCAAAAAAATCCTCATACTTAAAAACTGATTCTATGAGTGTAGGCTGGAACCTGTATGAGTTTTTTTTCTTTTAATTCACAAGCTTGGATAAATTACAAGTATTCAAAGAAGAAGTTTTGTACCCACCCGAGGCACTCATTCTTTTCAGAAAAATACATTCTTCCATATAACTAGAAATCTGTCAAACGCTATTAGTAATTTGAAAATAATTAACGTTTCTCTCACTCTTCAAACCAAACTGTTGTGAATATGTTCAAAACATAGTACAAAATAAGACCTGTAGCTTTCCTACTATTTCAGTTCTCTAGCCTTTGTGGATTTTCATGTTGGTACATGAGTATCGCCCCATCTTCCCCTTTCACTCAATTCGCAAAGTTGGTACCAAGAATGCATTAATTATTTTATATAACTTAAAATAAAAGTGCTTAAGATAAGCGTTATGAAATTGCTGTTGCCATGAATTATAAAGTTCCTACCTCTACTGCTGTCACAGAATAAATAAAAGGACGAGTGCGTGAATGATTTTTTTTCTACAATAGATAACTTACAACTATTATGTCCAAATTTGACAAGCAACATTTTCGTAGTAGTAAAATGCTCATAGAAAAAGGACAGTATTTCCCAAATTCGAAAATTTTCCGGCAATTTCCTTTATCAACACCTGATATTTACAAACACAATGAAAAAAAAGTTTTATCAGTGAAGCCATTTCCGAGTTTTGGGATACTAACGCACGGCATTTGTTTTTATAAATAAAGAAGATTAACGTTATTACTTAATCTACAATGTAATCAAATTTACGGAAAAAAATAACCACAGGCAATGGAAAACTGTAAGACTTCTGCAACTTAAAAAAATATTTAATGGTTCTCGTACATTTTTTACAACGTGATTAAAAATTAGTTAGGAAAAAGATTATAGTTGAGATGTTTTTTTTTTTTCAAATTGAGCCACAAGTGCCTTTCAGCAATGTTTTACATGTACTTACTGAAACATCTGCATATGGATTAAAACAGCATTGTTACCTTAGTTTTCTAAGTAGAAGAATTGTTGTTGGTTTTTATATTTTTTATAACAATTTTTAATAAAATATAAGTAAAGTACTCTATAAAATTATTTGATGCGTTTACCCAATTATATTTACAAGTATAAACAGACAAAATAATACTCCAGCTATAAAAAAGTCGAATAACTTTCAATATCATCTAAACAGGTTGTATTGCTTGTCACAGTCGCGCAGAAAAAAATAAATGATATGTCACTCCAGCTCCGCCCACCGGCCGGATCGCAATAATCTATAATCGCATTCAAAACATCGGGCCTAATTGGCTATTTCGAAATTCGATTTTCAATAAGCATTGCTGATATTTTAATAGGCTATAAGAGCATGAGTTCCGATGTTTTTTTTGGTTTTTAACTTTTTTAGGGATCATTATACTTACTTCACGGAGATTATTCAAGTCTCTATTTAAATATTTAGTGCATCATTAACGTAATTGTACTAAATTGAGTGTGTAAAACTAAAGCAAAATAAAGTAGTAAAGTATCTTACAACTATCGGCAAACCTGAAAAAACATAGGTAATAACGTGTTGAACGATGTGTTTACTACACTAGATTCTTATCTTAAAAAGAAAATGTACTAAATGACATAAATAACAATGAAACGGAAACAAAATAACACAAATTTACGGGCCTATATACATCATGGCCGCCACGCGCTTGACCCGTTTTCTTTTTTATTTTAAATAGTGCGCACCAAACTGGCAGCCAAATGAGACCGTCCTTTTTTTAAATTAATGATTTACAAGCAATGAATTGTGAACACAGTTAATGAAGAATTGAGTAATGTCGCGTTGAACTAGCTTTTTTATTTTAGTGCTTTAATTGGTTTGTTGGTGCTTCTTTAGTCTAAGTGCAAATATGTATTATTATGAGGTTCTTAAAAGCATAAGTACCTACGTACTGTTCCTAATATCTTTTACAAGTAAAATAAACAATAAAATAACAAAAATAACAATAACATTAAAAACAATAGTAATAATTTATACATACCTACTAATAAATATCTAAGTCAAGTAAATTTTACTTTTATAATACACACGTTTCAAATAGCCCGACTCTCCCCATCCCCGAGCACTTTGTAATAATCCTGTGTCTGTTTAAAAAGTATAAATCCATATATAGAGTATTGATACCCTATGCGATCTTCTTATGCTTACCAAAATACTATATCATAGACAAAACACAATAACAAAATCAAACTCCGGAAACAAAACCTGACAAAGAGGACTGACCCACAAACGATCGTCTATTTAAACAGACCGCTAGCAAAAAGGTCCGAACTCATTTCTCATCGTCTATTTTTTTCCACTGGCAATTTGTTATGGTAAATAAAATCCATTGTCAGCCGGAGTCCCGATATCTCTTAGGCCATAACAGGAATTTATATCTGACATTATTCATTATATCCTCTGAGGTTGTTTTCCCTAATTAGAATCCATTCAGCCGTGCCCATTAAAACTCGTCTAAATTAAAATTCAAATAACTTACTAACTAGATGTATAAATCAGTGGCGTACAGAAAGACAATAAAATATATTGTCCAAAGCTTCGGTTGTAATAATTAATGCAATACCTCCATGCGGTAATTAAAATAAACTAATTTATACACGTGACCGCAGCTTATGAATGGATGACGTAATCATAAACTTATTTTAATGCTGGCAACTTTTAGAAAAACATATTATAGTACGCAGTATATAAATAAAACATGATACAATAACCTAGCAACAGAAATGCAGTGAAATCATTTTACAACGTGTATCAACATCGAAATAAATAAAAAATATAGATTCTACATTTAAATGATGTCGCGTGATGCAAGAAGTTTGGCTATCAATTTTTTTTTGAGATGTTAATAGTTATCCCTTTATAAATTTTATTTAATTTAGGCAGCTGAAGCTGAATCATAAGAAGTATGCGTATTTGAAGTTACACGTTGAATTTGTAAGTCACACTTACAGTAATAGTTAATACTCACTAGCTTTTGTCCGTGGCTCTAAGTTGGTTCTAAGTTGGTTTCTAAATTTGGTTTCTGAGACTACTGAGAGATAGATTATTATTACACCATTATTAGAATTACCACACTTTTGAATCCAAAACGGATGATGTCTTAAAAAAAGTCTGTAAATCTAATAAGAAAATAGTTGCATGTGGAGATTTTAACGTTGATATAATGGTAAACACGCAGACACCAATCCGTTCTCTTAATCTTTTTAAGTCGTATAATTTAATAAATATTTTTAATGAACCTACATCGGCTACTTGCTTAGACAATTTTTTTTGTAATAGCGATGTAATTGATAAATCTATTTTAAATTGTCTAAGCTCAGACCATAGTGGACAAAAGGCATCATTTGAGCACCATCATTTCTCGAACATTGTAGATGTTGTTTTTAGGCCAGTTACCATCAATAGAATTGACAGATTTAAGGAAAAAATTTATGATTGTGTTCATTTAATAAAACCCACGACTGACCACAGTGCTGATGAGTTATATGAGAATCTTATTGGCCTAATTAAAAATGAATTTGATCAGATTTGTACGGAAAGAAAGATAAAAATAAATAACCTAAAGAGTAAGTTCAATGATTGGGCTACTCCTGGTATTTATAAAAGTAGAAATACATTATATGACTTGTAGTTTAAAAGCAGATCTCAGAACCCACAGATCATAGAGTATGTTAGAAAGTATTCTAAAATATTTAAACAAGTATGTGCCAAAGCAAAGACAAACCATCTACGTAGCATAATTACGGGTTCTACTAATAGAGCAAAGGCTACGTGGAATAATATAAATAAGGAATCTTGTAGACAAAAATCAAGGGATCACACTTACTTTCTCAAAGTTGGAGATAAGCTAATTAAATCAAACACAGAAGTTACAAATACTTTTAAGACATTATGGGGTTTCAAAAGAGTCCTTAGATTTATTAAACTCTTATCTCACAGGCAGAACTCAAAAAGTACGTATAAATGGAACTGAATCTTCAGGGTCACCTCTTACCATGGGTGTACCGCAGGGATCAATATTAGGACCCCTGCTATTTCTAATTTATATCATATACATAGGTATACATATTATCTATATAGTATATATATATTTTTTTTTTGTGGCAGCTAGTGGTGACTGAGTTGGTTCCCGCGTTTTTTCTCAGCACTTGCCAGATTGTCTGTGTCTTGTCTCGAAGCGCTAGTAGGGCCCAAAAAATAAGGAGACATGTTCTGCCCTATAGGGGCCAATAATGTTATTATTGACGTTCATAACTGGCAGTTTTCTGTCCTAAACTGAATAAATGATTTTTGACTTTGACTTTGACATTGCGAAATAAAAACATATCAGGTTAAGGGCCGATTTTTCAATAGCCAGATAACTTTTATGTGAAGAATAAGTTTGACTTAATGACAGTTTTCGTGTAGAAAATGTGTCAAACCGTTAATTTTATTCGCTGAATAAAAAGTTATCTGGCGATCGGAAATCGGCCCTGAGTCTAGTTTTTAAATACAGAAACATCGAATTCATAAAATTAAAGTTAGATGCTCCATACAAATTAACTGAGTAAATCGACGATTTTGTATTGAACGTTTTCATTTTTTTCACGGTTTCAATGTTGCTTTTATTTACTATGAAGTTGCTTGATTGCTTCTATGAACTACTTATTAAAACTGACTTTTTATTTATTGACCAGTTTTCATCTCCAGCCGCTATATTAAATTAAATAAATAAATGTTGGACAAAATTTAGACATTGCTCTGATGCTAAGATAAGTAGCTACAGCACTTGTGTTATACAGGGTTACATTTAAAGGGATGCCAAATTTAAAAAATAAGATCTAGGGAACAATAAAAAGATGTTATCGTGATTATTTTTAATAATCGTATTTTAAGGCACTACAATCCGAGACAACATAGAAAAGTTCGTTTTTTACATTGACCGAGAATCGAATCCGGGACCTCAGAGATGGCGACGCCAAGTCCGGCGTACTGGGCTATCGGCTACGAAGACAATCTATTTAAAAATCTATAATAAATTAAAAATAGGTCGATATAAATCATTAGTCACGCAAAAACTTCAAAATGGCACGACCGATTTAAATTTTGTTTGTTTTCTCGCCTCAGGTAGTTTAGGAAAAAGAAAATTCAGAAGATCCAAGCACGCCGAAGAGGCAGGTCAAAACAAGTCAAAAGAATCAAAATTGGGAATGTTGTATGGGAAATTGGGAACGCACTTAGGTAGTCCGAAGTTACTGCGTCATCTAGTCTTTATATCCATCAAAGACTATGGCCAAGCATTTGTCAGAATAATAACTCACGCACTTTCCGCCATCGTTAACTTTACGGTGCACGATAATGATCTCTATACAGACAGACAATAAACATACTCGTACCATCGAGCAAGGATAGCTAATTAAAACAACAATACCCTTAGAGTAATTAAAATAAACCAATTCCCAAACTCGCGTCGAGTTTATGAATGAACGTTCTTTTCTTTATGTTACTGTTAGTTTTTTTAGCACTGGCAACATTTTTCAACCTGTCAAGTTAACTGACAGCTTGGTTGACGTTGTGTTTAGGAATCGTTAGGGTCATTAAAAACTGAATGAAATCCAAGAACATGTTCACGTTAAATGAGAAATTTTTAAGTTTTATCTTTTATAAGCCTGTCCCACCCAGATCGTTGTCTAATGAAATATGCAATTTCAAAAGGACACATCTCTTATCTTTTTATTTTAAACCGTTAATAAAACTAAATGTGCAGGATCTAAATAATATATTATTTTTGTCAATATTTACGATAATATCGTATCACATATTACTCGTATGTGTTCTGTTCGTATTTACATATTTTAGTAGAGTGCCTACACATTGTGTTTTTAAAAAGATGATTTCTTTTTATTACATTCTTGATTATAGAGTGCCTTTTACACTTAATGAAGATTGACTACCATCTTTCGACATGTCCATATCTTTCGCGAGGCGAAACAGGTAGGCTGAATTCGCAATACTCATGTCCATTCAGTCACTTCTTCTATTCATCACGCGACAACAACGACTTCGACCGTTTAAAAGACTATACAGAACTCTGAATGAGCGCGCAGTCTACTAAACCCGGCGTGTCTAAGGCGAGAGCTCTCCGCGGGTCGCCCGCGCATCCGTGCGGTCAAATTAACTTATTTTAATCTACCGACGGCACCGCACTTTAGGCCACGGCTATAATTCACGTCCCTTCGAAGCTCTCCGAATCGACTGCGATTTCACGGGTTTAATTGTTTTGAATTATTTGATTGCCGAAAAATACCATTCATAAACCCTTTGTCATCGTATTGGCATTTAAAAAGAATAGCTTGTTTTTATTATGTGTGTCATTGTATCATAACTGTAGAAGGAAGGTAGAAGGAGTTACACTATTCTAGTGTTTAAATTTGCCCATATTCCTGGCCGGAAAGTGTCACCGAATTTCCATAAGGAAGTGCCAAGCTCTGATAAAAGTTCCTCTGCGGAAAACGATCACCGTCACCCAATTTTTAGTTGCACTGTGCCACTGTGAAATCTGTATGACACTGGGGTGAGAAAAAAGGCAAAAAACGCTAATTATGGTAAAAAAAACTACATGCAACCAGGTAAAATGAAAAAGGCAAATGTTATATTATAAACCAACAGTTGATAAACCCAATAAATCTATAAATATAAAACAAAGTCGGGTTAGTTACACCATTTATAAGTCGAGAATGGCTAACCCACTTTTATGATCTTTGATTTGTTGAAGTCCCGAATAGCAGAATAACTATAAAAAACACGGAAAAATTCACGAAAAAAAAATTATGAAGGGGCGGTACGAAGTTCGCCGGGACAGCTAGTAAATAAAAAAAAATACCGGCCAATACCCGCGTCTCATATCGATATCAAACTCCAATTAAAGTCTGCACGACTTCCAAATTCTTTTCCCTAAGAAGAAATCGCAGACAGTTCTAATTTCGGTCTCAAAATCTTTCCCTTTCTCACGCTAAACAAAAGATATCCCGACTCCCACGAATTAGTAGACTAATTTTTATTTGTGGCAACATCTGATCTGGATGGACCAATCAGCACGCGTAATTACAGCCCTGATGGAATTTGGTAGAACCCGCCGCGTGCACAGTAGCAATAACGTACAATTTAAATGTTTCGAATTTCGGACGTGATATGTTTTATTTTCGCAAATCCTCCTTGCGTGCGCGTATTCGGAATAAAGGAGGTTCAATGCCAAGATTAAGTTGTTGTTATTTACATATTTCTTGGGAATGGTTGAAATATTGCAGTCAGAGATGTCGCTTTAATATTTTTAATTAAATTAATAAAAACGGTTTGGGTAATATGAACACCAGCAGTGAAATCTACATATTCTACTAGCAATATAATTGGCTTGAGTGCATCGAGAGTTTTCTTTAATTTATTAGCTCGTTCAAATTTCTTTTCACATTAGAATTCATTTCATGTTTCCTGATACGTAATTGAATAAAGGTTGGTAAATTATTGACCTCTAACTCTATCAAATAATAAATTTTACCTAGAGACTTGTTAATTTTTCGAGAATTCCATGGCACTAAATTGACTTTTATACTATTTTTCTGAACTACTAAATAAATAAAGTTAGTGAAAGAACAATGTAGAGTTCTCTAACAAAATCAAAGATCACCTTCTAACCTTGTTGCTACAGAATATCTGTACTACCAAAATCAGGTTAATAAAAATTATGTCCTTAACTAAGGCTAGCCGCACTTTAGACGCGATTTCATACAAATTTAAGTCTTGCGTCAACGTGTAAACGATCCCGCCCCTCCCAACAGCTTAGAAGTTCGCAAACAAGCTGCAAGTGCATAAGACATTACGAAAACATATACCCGAAGTGCAGCCGGCCATGGGCCTACCAGGATCCCTGGCACGTTCGCATAATTCTTTCAAATGACACAGCCACGTAGCTCAAATGAGGCACTTTCTACCAGACCTATCATTTGAGCACGATTTTTATTCTGGGCACTCTGATGTCATTAAGGATATTTTTCTTTGACTACCGGCGTTCATAATGCTAAAAATAAATTGTACACAAAATATTATTAAAAGTTAGAGTAGGTAAACAATTGTTAAGGCTGCTTTAATTTTAAGTGTAAAATGTTTAAGGCAAATATTTTTGACGCTGTGTCTATTGACACTAGATACCCAATACGCACGCAAAATTTGAAGCAACTAAATTGGAGCCGCAGCAGGCTCCAAACGCTTGTCAGCTCCGTAGTGTTTTTTGTCAATCTACACCGAACGCGTCTCTTGGAAAAAAATATAATGACGAGCTGTGCTATTAAATGGTGACAAAACGCTTCAGAAAAACATAAAAAGTGCAATAAAGTCACTTTTCACAGGTAAGCTATGAATATTATTTAGTATTACAACCCTAAAAGCTAATAAAATTAATCGCTATATTTTGTATTTTGTAAAAGCTTTGTGTTGCCAGTTAAGAAAATTATTTTCCCATTTCTGTTTCGATGGATTAATTTTAAAAGTACTAACCACGTACTAACTGTCATTTTTATCTGTGATAATTGTGTAGTAAAGGTGTACATAATTTAAATATTACAAATACTTACTTGAAAATATTTTAGTTTAGAGTTGAACAGTTTAAACGAACATTATTGTTAAAATTATAATATTTACGTGCTGTTGTTCGAAGGATCCTACTGACCCAGTCATTGCTGATAAGTGGATTAAAAATACAGGGTGTAACGAAAAGGTGAAATAAAACTTTAAGGGGTTATTCTACGGCTAAATTACATCAACTTTTTCTATGGGACCAACATCGAATTCACAAAAAAAACCACTTTCCCATACTAAAACGCGACCAGCTGGCATCAGTTTGTATGGAAACGTCAATTTTTTTTTTGAGATTTCGATGTTGGTCTCATAGAAAATGTTGATGTAATTTAGCCGTAGAATAACCCCTTAAAGTTTTATTTCACCTTTTCGTTACACCCTGTATAAGACTCAGCCGTAGAAAAGAATGTTGGAAACCGTCCAAAAACGGATACAGGGATATGTTCCAAACATTTTAATAATGATGTTAAATACCGTAGCCAGGGTGGATTGTGTAGATTACGCCGAAATGCTATACCAATGAAGGTTTAAATTTTTAAGCACTCTTTAGTTAGACAAGCACTTATTTTGAGAATGCTACGGTGTTGGTAAAATAATACAGCAAATAGGGTTTTTTATTTAGGATTTACATATTTTGTGCACAGCAGATGAATCTGACAATGTTTTAAATTATGACGAGAGTTTACCTTCTTATGAGCTATCAGTAAGTATAATTGAGTTGTTTTTTATACTCAAAGACTATATTTTATTAGATTTGCCTTATATTTTAGAGTTCAAGAAACAGAAGACGTTGCTACTAAAACTGCAAATGAAAATTTTATAAATAAATATGTGAGTAATCTCTTAAAATGCACAAATTATTTAGGTATACATTACATATTTTACTTGCCGCCTAAAGAAGATAAAATTATTGATAGGGATGGTAAACATCTGATTTAAATTTGATAAAATTTAAAATGAAATCAATTTTATAAATTCAATTCATAACGCTAGAAGAAGTTAAAATATTAAAGTTGTATGTAGGCGATGTAGGTAGGTATGTGATAATGTGAAATATTAATATTTATTGTTTACCCTTACCCTTGGGGGAGGCCTATGTTCAGCAGTGGACGTCCTATGACTGAACTGATGATGATGATTATGATATAAACGTAATATACGAATTTTGCGAACGATGCGAACGATGTAACCTGCCCACTGCTACTTCAGCTTTGCAATTCAAAAAGCTATGTCGGTAACTTTGGGTCTTCTACGGATCTCCTCATTTCCTTATCTCGCAGAGAATCGTCAAGCATAGCTCTCTTCATAGCACGTTGGGTGACTGTGAGCTTGTTTAAAGGGCCACGTCTCGGTGCCGTAAGTCATCACTGGCAACACGCACTGCTCAAAGACTTTAGTCTTTATGCTCTGGGGGATGTCGGACGAGAAGATATCACGTAGTTTCAACTGAGTTGCATTTGTCGTGCCACCTGTCTGTCGAAGTTGAACCTACCTAGACGGATCGGATTAATGGAGTAGTAAATAAAATTAAAGTTTAGTTAAATTCCTACTTCCCTCCTATATCTACTAATATTATAAATACGAAAGTAAGCCTGTCTGTCTGTTAAGCTTTCATGCTTTAACTACTGAACCAATTTCGATTAAATTTGGTACAGATATATAGAATACCTTATAAAAGGACATAGGCTATATTTTATTGCAAAAAAAAACTGAAGGGGTTGAAATAAGGGATTACACTTTATATATTGTAGTTGTAGTTGGTCACTTTCAAAGATAAAACCATGAAACTTTGGGTACAGAAACTTAATAAAGTTTATACAAAGGTAGTAAAATATTCTACGCGGGCGAAGGCGCTGGCACAGCTAGTATAATCTTTTTTTTGTAAACAAAAACAAAGTTAAATATATTGTGTCGTGGTACAAAAACATTGATTCGCGAGTTCGACTCGCACTTGGCCGAAATTTTAGTATTTTTCCCAAATGATTACAACGGTTAAATAGGACAATAGGTTCACGTCATGCATATGACAATCTAGATGTAGGCATTGTTTTTATTTCATTTTCTTCGGTTGTGGGGAGAACTACCATTAAGAGCAACCATGTTTTATAGTGGTGTGCGTGTATCTGTGTGTAAACGTTTGCACACAAAAGTTGCTTCAAATTTAGAATCGTTGTAGGTACTGAACCATCCTTCTATGGTATTCTATGGTTTAGGGTTTAATTAAAACTTTTTTTCTTTTAGGCATTAAGAAAAAAATGAAAACTGCCGTTGATTTGACGACCACCTTATTACCGATTTAAGATCTGAGTGTAAAACCAAATCGGTCGTGGGTTTGAATCCCACAACGGGCATGGTTCTATTTCATTAGTTACATTATTTGTAATTAATAATTATGAATACTCGTTGTTAGTTGGTTTTACTTCTCTCTCATTACAAAACATCAAATTACTTACAAATCACTACAGAATATGTGATCAATTCTGTCATAACGGACACAGAGCTAATAGTCAATTACAAATCCATTTCTTTTACAAAAAATAACTTTTCATTCATAAAATTAAAAGCTTTTATGAATTATTTACTCATAGAGCTCATTTGGCTGTCATCACGGACGGTAAAAAATAAATAATTACTGCCAGTCGTCTGCCGACTGGCCGCTTGGAATATTGAGGTTTATTCCTTTGCATCCTTGCCCACTCGAAAACTATCGACGCTGGCTATTGAAGTCTCCACAGAGATGCATGGAACTACGACCAATCTTAACTTCATTCAGTTATGTGGTTGTTATATTGATGTCAAGTATTTATATAATTAATTTAAAAAACTCGCTCGCTGGTTTGCTAATAATATAATCGAGTGGTATACCTAATGGTGAACCATACAATCTGCTGACAAATCTAATACTCTTTTTGTTGTATCTCTACATGCAACAAAAATAATTTAACATAGAGCTGAGTCTATTGACACTAATGTCAACTTACACTTTTCGAAACAGAACCTAAGAAAATAGAAGGCAAATTTAAACGTAAAATAATAGTAGGTAATAATAATACCATAATACAATAATTCCTGTAACATAAGTCTAATATACGAGCAATCTAATTTGAACTTGTCAAGAGGTATATAGAGATATTAGTTATTTCTGCCAATTAGTCGACGAGGCTGTGTTCCTGGCTAATAGAACATTACATCCTGATAATTAAAGCGTTATTGCGATCAGCCTGCTGCAATGTTTTCGTCTAATAATTTATCATAGGACCGCGTTTCGCTAAACTAGTAAACCCACGTAGCTTTCTATTTAAAGTTAGATTACTTTAAATCGAAAACTACGTGGATTTACGTACTACTTACCTAGTCAGTCAAAATAACCCTGTTTTTTTTAAAATAAATAAGTTTAATATTGGGCAACATCACATACATTGCTCTGATCCTATGTTAAGTAGCCAAAGCACTTTTGTAACAGAAATTAGAAACAACGACTGTTCCACAACACCTAGACCTCAGAAAAGTAATTTTTCTACATTGACCGACCGGGAATTGAACCCGGAACCTCAGAGATAGCGACACCAAGTCCGGTATGCTCGCCTCTCGACTACGGAGGTCGTCGTTTCAAACTCTAATTAAACGAGCCGGCCTGTTATTATTTTTTATTGCGGAACTTTTGTGGAGTTGTGGAGTTTTGAATTCATTTACTAAATTCATTACTCATTTACAAATGACAAATTCGGCAAATAATCATTGAGCCCTAAAAAAACCCAATTTTGTGTTTTTCATTTGTCTTTAATACACTTCGCCATTTCGCCTAGTGATAATTACAGAACTTTACAATCGCTATATATATAAGGTGCTTCATAAATATCTGCAACGGCTGAAATGGGTAAAAGTATTGCTTATATAGATGACGATAGTGAAGGAATTACGTGCCCCGGATCGGTAATTATTTATTTGCGAAAAGATAGTAAATAAATGGTTACTTGCTTCAATTTGCATAACATACTTCGTCATCCGCCCTTGTACTTGACACTGCGCTGGAGCGGTATAATGTGCAATGTTAGCATTTTTGGACAGATGTGGACGGTTTGAGACAGAATAAAGCCTAATCTTTATTTAATATATTTTTTTCAATGAAAAAAATTATGATGTTCTAGACATTAAATTTCTTTACTATCGTCATCTATATAAGCAATACTCTTACCCATTTAAGCCGTTGCAGATATTTATGAAGCACCTTATATATAGCATTTCCAAACGCAACTCTATGGCATCCGATAGTCCAAGCGGTCACTCCTTTATTTTTTTCCAATACCGGAAGACATGACACCTCCAGATTTACAACCATCAATTATTTTAATAGACTACGTCTATCCCGCTCACACGCGCGTTCCATTCCTCGTATTTTAATTTCGTAGATGATTGATAAAGACTTTGCATCAGTAATGTGTAACGGAAAACGCCGAGATATTAGCGTCTTAAATTAGAATGAATATTAAATTTGCGTTTATTATAAAATCGTTAGTGATGTCATAATGATATGATAGGCTGTTATAAACGACGAAAGAAATAACGGATTAAGTACAGTTATCAAAACTTAAGATGAAATCTTTCAAAAAAATTAAAAAAGTATTTCCTTTAAAAAAAGTAGGAATGAAAGAAAAATGTTAGTCTTTGTTGTATGTAAAAATTCACGAATGGTATTATATGGTAGTTTTTACGCAAATAGTCGATTTCTAATTCTTAACTACTGTAGTTACCTGTTATCATAGCCATTGTCATAGCTTAGTTGATATAGGTACGTACCATAAAACGTTACAAAAGTTTGTTGCAAAAGCTAAAACTCGAACCTAACTCAAATTTCAAGCCTTCTGCCTTCTATGCAAACTAGGTTCATTATTAACTACACCACATCGCATCTACACTCTTTGGGTCAGATTAAAATCAAAACTTCATCGTACATAAAAAACAAATTGGCACATTATTCTTTTGAAACGTGTCCCCCTCCTCCCCTCACCATTCTTATATATATATTATTATATTTTTCAACAATCACACCAATAATCTAGCCCCAGACTAAGCATAGCTTGTACAACGGTGATGACTATATAACGAATAGAAATACTTAGTAAATACATTATAATGACATCCATAACTCGAGCTGATCACACAAACATGCCTCATGCGAGATTTGAACCCACGACCGCCTTGCTTTCCAGTCCGGAACGCCAACCACTGGACCTAGACCAGTAAGGTCGCAAAATTCTGGCCAATTTGTGAAAACCTTAAAATTAACATAACTTAAAATGGGGAAGCCTATCAGTCAAGGACTATGGACTTCTAAAGGCTGATGACGATGACTTAACTTATGATAGTCTAGATCCATGGCTAACATGGATCTCATTCTTTTAACATGCTTTGACGTCCTCTGTAGTCGAGAGGCGAGTACGCCAGAATTGGCGTCGCCATTTCTGAGTCCCGGGTTCGATTCTCGGTGAGGTCAATGTACAAATCGAACTTTTCTATGTTGTCTCGGGTCTGGGTGTTGTGGTACTGTCGTTGTTTCTGATTTCTATAACAAGTGCTTTAGCTACTTACATTAGGATCAGAGCAATGTATGTGATGTCCAATATTTATTTATTGTATTTATTTTTTCTTTCTACCTCATTTTGACCTCTTGCCTCCGACCCTATTATATGTTAATAGCATCTCTAAAAGCAATTTAAACACGTATTTAAGCGGCCACACCCAACCACGACCAACGTCCCGCCTGGACGTAACACAGTGGTTCAATTTATTTATCGACTTGTACGCCTTTTCTGATTAGATACTAAAATTGAAGAGCACTTATCAGATGCCAACACTTTTACAACTTCTGTTAGGCACAGTGGGTAAGTCTGGTAGCGTTACGCGCTACAAGATTTCGATTAGTGTTAGGCAGACTCGAATGGGCACTTAACCATAGTATAATTCCCAAAAAAAAACATACAACCTACAACGTCACAACAGCTATCTATTTAGTCTATAAGTAGTTAGGGAGGATATTTTTAGTTAGCGATTTCGATTTGAACCCATTTAAAAGTTTTACTACTCGAGCAGTAGTAGTACCTAATCATGAATGTTATATCTACAGGGTGATTGGTAAAACGATACATTCCTCTCAGGACGTGATAGAGGAGCAAAATTGCAACAACTTTTGTTAATAAACCCATGGCGAAATCCTAAAAAAATGTTTGCTTCTACATACTAACTACAATATCAGTTGTTAAGATTTGTATGGGAGGGTAAGTTTTTTTTTTACATTTCGACAGTAGTTTATTGGAAAAGTTGTTGCAATTTAGCTCCTCTTTCACCTCCTGAGAGGAATGCATCGTTTTACTTAATCACCCTGTATAAAATAGGACCTTAAGGGCCACTTTCACCACTTGCTGATAAGTTCCGGATAACCTATCTGACAGTTGTTTTGACAAATAAACCCATACAAATAGCTGTCAAAAAAGTGCCAGATAGGTTAACAGCAAGTGGTGAAAGTGGCCCTAAATATGTTAAAGTAACAAAGGAAACTTTATAGGACGACGAATTTATAAAATACGTTAATTCTAGACATGCTCTAGCTGATACGCCCGTACCGTGTACGGCCGTAAAGAATACACTTCCCCACCGCCAACAGGAGGCGTGTCGTAAGAGGCAACTAATTCTTGTAGCACGAGACGGGCAGCAGCGTCTGCGTGCGAAATCTTATAAAAAACTGCGCTCGCCATCCCGCCTGCCAAGCGTGGCGAGTATTGGCAATCCCCCGCGATGAAAGACATTGGGGGAGGCCAGTATTCAGCAGTGGACGTCCATGGCTGAAACGATGATGAATGATGATACGCCCTTGTCCAAAACCATTGATGCATGTTGTACTCGTATGTGATGTTTATCCCTTGAAACATGTTTGTGACAAACACTTAAAACAAACAAACTTTCCCATTTATACAATTACTAGCTGTGCCATCGACATCGTCTGCCTAAACTTCAGAATTGAAGAAGAAAAAAAGTCGTCCCATAACTCTTTCGTTCGAGAGAATTCTGAAGTCTAGGCAGAGGAAGTCGCGGGCACGGCTAGTCTTAATCTATCAACACATATAAAATATGAATTGACGTTTGTTAGTCTCACAAAAACTCAATAACAGCTGGACATAATTCTTCTGCACCTGTTTGTCACCTCACTCCTCCTAAACGACTGGACCGATTTCTATGAAATTATGTGTATATATTTGTATGGGTTTCTGGATAGTATGAAAATACATGCAATCGGGTTCTAGAATTTTTATATTTTATTTAATGTCTTCTGACAGCTGATTTAGACAAAACAACGTCTATAAAGATAGTAATTTTATAAATTTGAATGTTGACCTCAATATCTATATGTGTGCTAATAGAAACTACTACTTTAAAATATTAGTCATATTAAAAGTATTTGAGTGCCTTACTAAACCCCCTTACAAAGTAATTTAAGCAGCCACTAAAAATCACGCCACCGGCCCGCCTGGCCGTTACACAGTGGTTACACTTTAATTGTTTTAACGTATTGATTACAAATCTGATAAACCTTTAAGTCTGGTGTAACACGATGACAGACAGACCCAGCAAATTGACTTTTTCATGCCAGTTACTGGATCGACGGTAAGTAAATTTGCTATCTATTTTGACACCCAAAAATACGGCCAGTGACTGCACCAACGGCTGACCTTGCGATGGCAAGTCAGTCCAGTTAGTAGTCGGCTTGGACTGGCTTAGAACTAGTGTCCACACAAAGTCAGTAGTAAAATGGTGCTGGCAACAAATTTTAGAAACATCCTAATTTTGTTCACATACGAAATCCTAGAAATCGTATATTAAACACGTGACACAACAGGGACTGGTTACTAGTTAGGCTAAAATTTATTTTTAAATAACGCATTTTATTTAAAAATATCCTAATTACATTTCACGTATCTCTCCTCCATTATCAATATCTCCCAATTCTATATGAAGTATGTAGATCGTGCCTCACATCTATGTTCCTGAATGAAACGTGTGGTGTGGTTATTGGAGTTTTTTGTGCCAGATGAAACATGAAACTGATCAAACAGACATTGTTATTCAATTGGTTTGAAATTTAATTTTTTTTTTCTCTGCGGAAAGGATAAAATGTAAAATAAACAACAAATTAATAAGTATCAAACTTTTTGCATCTAGTTTCTGTTAATTTTTGTGAAATATTTTCCACGTTTCTTTCACATGTCATCACTTCGTAACACAGAAACTCGTTAAAACATGTTAAACCCCAATACTCGTTAGCCGATCACGTGCCGGTAGCGCACCGCAGTCACGACCTCTCGCGGACGTTGTAAGTAGTTATCTTACCCGTTCTTTAATCACTTTTTCAAATTCAGAAGCTGATTAATTTTTATATTCGTTTATGGTTTTTTGTTGCTCTATCCTGCTCTATCCGTTCCATTCATAGTGGCCAGTATCGTTTTAAAATCAAAAAGAAAAGTAGATAACTATACTCTTTAAGAAAATTCAAAACTTACACTTTTTTTGTTAAACATTTTTTGTGCATTCCTCAATGTTTTCACAGTAACCTTACTTTACTTTGCGATAGTTTTATGTTGCTTATCACATGTCACACTCATAATGTCTGATAAACTATTATTATTTAGTTCATTTTAGGCAATACTATTTTTTCTTTTGTGGCTTGCATGAGCGTAGCCAGAATCAAGTTTAATTAAGCAAATATATTAAAACGAAAGTTTAGAAAAAAGTTAGTAGAAACCTTATTTTTTATCCTTGCATAACTCCTTAATAACTTCTAAAATTAAACTGTAAACCAAAACGTTACAAATAAATCAAAAAGCACCATAAGTAAGTGTCCAACAAAGGGTCTACCTGTCCAGAGCCGGAATGAGAACCCACTTCCTTCATTAGCTGTGACCATGTTAAAATCGTATTCATTTTCTAAGGCAGATTGAGTTTTCCCTGCTCAAAGCAAGAACAAATGTTTTTACCTATGGCAATACAGGTAAACTGTCATTGAGACTCTACCACAACGGAATAAAGTCTAAAATGCCTAGTTTCTGCGTGTTATAGTATGTTTGTAAGTCTTAAAATAAGGATTATTAGGGAAAATAGGGTTGTCGACTCCACATTATTGACGTAATCCTGGATTAACATCGACTGTTTAATGCTTACTTGCTTGCGTAGTACCTATAAAAATCTTATTACATATTTAATGCTAGTAACGCTAGTATTCAATGCTTAGATTTGTGTAAGTTTCTCTTTATTTCTAAACTTAACAACGACTGCTAACTACTTAACTATAGATTTTAATGTCATAAGTACATTTATTGCTTTTTTCTCTTTCTTTGTGGCTTGCTTGAACCAAACCAGTGTTACCCCCACCCTAAAATCCCCAGGGATTGTAAGTAAACAAACGATTACAAGTCATCAAGAAAACAATTCCTATTTTTTTACATACTAAACTGTTAATTCATGAATAACCTAATTAATTCTGCCCCTAAAACTACAACTTAAAATCTCAAATAATGAAATAACTCTTCAGTTCTTCACACATTATCATACCTATATGCAAAGAAGTTGCATTTTTCAATCGACTTTTGGCCTAAAAGCCCAAAGTTTAGGCAAATACTGACAACCCTGATAGGACATTCAATCTTGAGCGCACATCCATCAAGCAGCCACGCCCCTGCGCCTGCGCCTTCGATTTGGAGGTGATTAAAACTTCCACTCGCAATAGTTTGGAGTTGGACCAACGGACAGTACGAACGATTTCCACGTGACGGATTTAAATTAAAGAATTAAGTAGACTTTTAAGATGATGATGAAACTTTTTAGTTTTATGAATTATCAGCGATTTTCTGCATCCCAATACAATATACAACCCATAGTTTTGTTTAGATGTGAATATTCATTTCAGACCCTTTCCTATCCATACCGAAAAAAAAGTCACTAAAGTTATAATTTTATTTTATAGTGACAGAAATTGTGTGTTTAAATATTTTACTTTTAAATACTTTTTGTGTTTTAAATTGTTTAAAACATCAACAAAAGTTATGTTATTTCGTTTTTTTTATGTCCTACTTAGCGTTTAGCGTTAGGACTTTAATCTCACCTGACGGTTAGTGATGATGAAGTCTAAATGCAGCATGCACTGGGTATGCGGCCTATTTTGCCATTTTTACTGGCAGTAATGGCACATAGCAAAGTTGGTAATAGAAATAAACAATACTGTGCTGGTAAAAAGGCGAGCTCAAATATGGCTCTACCACCGGTTAATCATTCGTTTGTTTATAGTCTATCTATACCTACATATACAGAGAATTGATCCCTCCAGTGATTAATTGTTGTACCAATTAAATTATATTAAACAAAACTAACGCATTTTAAATATTAACTGTGGCCCATGCACTTGGGGGTGGCGCAATCTACTGTAGAAAATACAAAAAAGGTAGAATGATAAAATTGATATTAAAATTTTCAAAATACTTCTTCGTTTATTAACTAAACCTACTGGCACGTCGTAAAAAAAACAAATCACTGGCAATTTAAAAACCACCTGAATTTAAAAAAAGAGAACTCGTGGTCTTGGAATGTTGAAACGAACGGGGCTACCAACTTTGGATACGCATCCAGACGGATTATTTATTACATCTCTACTACTTTCAAAATAAAGCACATTATCCATATTCCCGGTTAACGATCTTATAATGTTCTGACATTCGGGCATAAAGTATCGACTTCCGTTTTTACGTAGATTTGTAATTTAAAAATGTGTATCGTAATTGCCAAGAAAATGGTCTCTAAGTAAAAATTATAAATTACACATATTAATGTTTAATAATATTCGTCACATATAAGGTGTCACATTGCATTGCTACAACACTGAAAGTTTGAACTGAAACCCTCTCTATCCCAATTTCACCAAGCACCATAGCGTGACCCCGCGTCATCAAGCCTTTCGACCATTTCTAAAATTATCTCCAAAAAGGCTGAACCCGAGCAAGGTTACCCTCTGTAATTACATAATAACCGACCTTTCGGGGAACCACTAATAAAACACTACTCGCCTCTTCGGGACGAAACTTCATTTTTTTTTGTTTGTCTTCTCTATGGCCTTTGTTTTTAAAAATAATTTTGGGGAACTTCCAAATTTTATTAAACGTTGTATGATTGTAAAAATCCTGTAGTATTTTTCACATTAGTATGACTTTGCTCAAGTAATTAACTTTTATTTTCCACGTGGCAGAAAATTGAAAGTGCTAAAATTTCATGCCTCTTATCAAATAATTTATTGTAAGCCAAATCACGACTTGCACTTAGAGAGGCATGTTACCTAATCAAAATGGAATCCAACAAAATCAGCACCCATCTATTTGCTTTCATAAAACAATATAGCCTGCAGTTAACAGTTTTATTGACAGCTAATTTTAACTCGCGCTCGCGATCATTAACCGCCACAGATTCAAAAACATTTCTAGCCGGCCAGTCGGCCCGTGCCACGCCCGAGGCGATCATGTTCAGACTTTTTTGCCGACGAAAAAACTCTACTAAAAGCAAATCAATTTGGACTCTACCACTTTGATATTGAACCTCTTTTCCGCCCACTATAAATCCTTGGAACTTTTTAAAATTTTTTTTTGCTTCGCCAATGATTTTAAACCTTACTTTCCACCATCAGAGTTGCTTCTTCTTTGATTTGAACTGCCACGATATGATATTTTTTCAATGTTTTTTGGAGCAGACACCGAGCATTTTATGCCTCATTGTGAAGCGCGTACCGAGGTATCATTAGGCTGTGTAGTGTATTCGACCGTTCCTGATTTATTTGCGTAACGGATTAGTTCCAATGTGCCTGGATTTGGCACTAAATTTAAGGTTAGGCTACCACAAACACTGTAAATGCTACAGGCAATAAAGCAAAAGTGGTAATTCAGACTTCAGCAAGGAGCCGCTGTCTTATTTTTTCTTTCAAAGTTAGAATAATTTAATAACAAACTTTAGATAAAGAAAAAGGTATCATCCTGTCTCCGTCCAAAGTAGCTCTGCTCTATTTATTTAAACTTTATTGCACAAATTAAAATCTTACAAAAAATGGACTTAATGCCACGTGGCATTCTCTGCCAGCCGACCCTAGTGGATACGGAACTGCCAAAATTGTAAGATTAGGTCGATTTATCCTATTATATATTCTGTGACGACTGTAACCAAACTGCTTAAATGGTAAAGCAATATTGAGTGTAAGTGTAGTTATGCAGCGTGCTATGGAAAGAGCTATGCTCGGTGTTCCTTTGCTAGATCGAATCAGAAATAAAGAGATCCGTAAACGAACCGAAGTCGCTGACAGCCCGACGGATTGGCAAACTAAAGTGGCAGTGGGCAAGGCACATAGCACGTACAATAGAATTGACGACCGATGGGGCAGAAAGGTTCTAGAATGGAGGCTACGTACCGGCAAATGCAGCTTACGACGTCCACCCACCCGCAAGGAGGACAGGACCGTAAAAGTTGCAGGAAGCCGATGTATGCAGGCCGCTTCCAACCGCCCATCTGGGAGTCATTGGCCTCCCCCAATCATAATTATGTTCAGCTGTGGACGTCCTATGGCTGAAATTATGAAGATGAATATTTTAAATGCTATATGACGAAATAAAATGCTTTCTACCTCTAACTGCGGAACCCAAAATACATAAGTGGCATCATTACTCCGCCTGATTGACGTAGGTGATGATAATTGGCGGTAATTATCCCGTCAAGCCCGATCTATAAATCAATATTCGAAATTAAGTTCATCGTCTACGAATAGGTACAAATTAAATGCTGGAGTCCCTAATTACCTTATTACGTAAGAATTCTAACAATAAATTTTGATTTTTTATGAGTATGAGCAAAATAATTATGAGTTGGAATGAATTTGAAAGCAAAAAGTTTACCCAAAAGTGACGTAGGTACTGTATGGTAAACAGTTTTAAAAAAATAAAATATCATTTTACGTTACTTTGAAGATTGTTAATAAAAATATGATTTTATATTCATTATCATTATTATGTCAGTATCTTTTAAGAACTTTATCATAAACGTACTTATATTCCAATCATATTTTACTCTTAAAAAGTACAAACGTATAATTGTAACTTCATAATAATTACGTGTATACGTTACTGCTTTCAAATTAAGACAATCCAATTTTTTAATTTCCTTTTTTTTAGAGAATCTTAATAAAATTTTATCACGTAGTCTTGAATCGTCTTTGCATTCGGTAAAATTAAAAAATCATGAAATGTTTTAGAGTTTGTCTTTTGCAAAACTGTTTAAAACTTAATTATTTAATTGCCTACTTGATAAAACTACGTCAAAAACCTTAAATCGGTTTGTATAATCCCGTAATAAAAACAATTGTTCAGTTAGTTTTTTAAGGGATTGTTGTTGACATTCATATTATTTCTAAACATGTAATCTTTTCTTTTCTGCGTTTTATACTGTATCACTAAGTAAGTGTTTTGTTTTGTTCTAGGTAAGCTGTGACAAGAAAATTTAGTGTAAAAATATTTTAAGTGTAATTAGTTTATTAAAAATGACTTTTCGTTGTGTTCCTACATTTCAAGCAGTCTCCAATGACAGTAACGCCACCTGGGTAAGTTTCCATTAACTACTGTTAAAGCTACTACACAATAGATGGCGCTGTACAAGCTTTAAGCTTTAGCATGACTGTCGTATCTCCATAAATAATTATTTATTTTGTTTGTTTGTAAAGCACAAAATATGCAAACATAATAAGGCATTTAAATAAATCAAAAAAATCGCATATTGTATGTTAGGCTAACATGGTGTGTGAATGTGTACAGCGCCATCTATTAATCGTGTAGACAAATAAATGGTATGCAAAAAGCTTAGTCGTTGCAAACTAATGCCGCTACTCGTCACAAGATGTCACTTTCATTATCAAAATACTAATGTAACTTCAAACTTGTTTTCTTAGATTTTTTCATAACTTTTACTACATTGCAAATGTAAACTATGCAACAAGCACAGCATTCAATAGAGTTAGCCAAGAATTAAATTATGAAAAAGTTATAGGTACCTACTTACTATTTTAATTTATCATAAATCATTTTTTACTTTAATAAGTATACGATTCCTTGTTTACCAGGTCATTGGGCCTACGCACTGCAGTGCCGTTGACACTATAAGTGTATGCCTAGTTGCTTGACATGTCACCGTAGGTTGAGGCTAGAGTCACCAAACTTATCAGCTGTACCGGGACGTCATCAAATTTTAACACTCACTATCCACAGTAACTGATAATGTTAACAATCAAATATTTGTATTAATTTAAAAACTTAAGAGAATTGAAATCAATGCTAAGTCAGTACCTTACAAAGTCAGAATATACTTAAATGTAGTACCTACTACCTTATTTACGAACAAACATTTCGACTTGCGAGTTGCCCAATAATATTGACCTAATATCATTTTATTTACAAAATCTTCGTGGTTTTAAGCTTCAAATTGTCATGCATTCGCATAACTTTTAGTAATTTCGTGTGATTTCAAAACTGTGCCAATCCCGTCGAAGCATTAAAGCTTGGTGACCCTATCCGCGGGGCTGGCCACACACTGACCCCAAACCTGCGCCCACGCATCGCATTCAGCTAGCGACTTAACTTACTGTTTGATTTATCACAAACGATCGAAGAATTTTGGTTACTAACTGGACAGTTAGTGGTTTACTTAAGATTGTGTGAATCACAGAAGCAGTGGGAAATTGAGAGATTTGATTTTGTTTTTAGACAAGAAATCTCGCTTGGGAAAAAACTTGATTGTA
This sequence comes from Anania hortulata, assembly GCA_963576865.1. NCBI lineage: Eukaryota > Metazoa > Arthropoda > Insecta > Lepidoptera > Crambidae > Anania > Anania hortulata. Next base: position 6,511,822 of record OY756410.1, read on the forward strand.
TCAATGATCCCAGCATCAATAAAAAATACACAAATGCGCTAGACAATAATTATATAGCAATTGCCATGCTCTTTAAATAAAAAAGACATTGAGGTACCAACGTTTCGTTTTTGCCAGGGCTCAAATGCATCTCACAACACACGCAGTCAAAAGTACCCAGACAAAATTTGAAAAAAAAAAAAACATAAATGAGGTCCGTTGATGACGTCCTTAGGACGAATCCCGCGCCACTGTGCCAATCAGGTCGTAAAAAAGATAACTAGGCACTTACTATTTTACCACGATTGCCAGTTACCAAACATAAAAAGGGTAAATAATTACATGTAGGTATCTGTGGTTTCAGAATAATTGATTTTTTTAATATTCTTATTCATTAATACGATAAAGAAGTTATATTTAAATAAAACGATTAAGAAACGTATATGAACACTTTAAGTTGTTCAAATAAACAAAATATGTACTAAATATGATCATCGCTGCGTCTTCGTCTTTATGTAGCAAAAATTGGGGAAAATAATATTTTTGGCATGGACGCAATAGATCGATAAAAAAATCCTTTGCTCGATTTGTAGATATCAAGTTGACCTATCAATCAACGTATAAAACAATTATATCGGTCCAGCGGTTAAAAAGAAGAAGGAGAAATTAGCATCTTTTTTCTTTGTTTTTTTCATTGATTTATGCTTAAAATGTTGTGTAGGTTTTGAAGATTTTTAGCATTGTTTTTTAATATTTTTCTGTCAATTGGGGCTTTAGCAACAACACACAACATTTGGCGACTATACTCACCAATAGATGAAAAGCAAGCGGCAAGCGCAGCGTAGGACGTCCACCCACAAGGTGGACAGTCGACCGGGTAAAGGTTGCAGGAAGCCGCTGGATACACTGGATACATCAGGAAGTCATTGGGGAGGCTTATTTTCAGCAGTGGAGGTCTAGTATGACTAAAAATGATAATGGTGATGAGATAAAACAAAAACTATCATTTTAGCTAGATTTCGCAGTCCTTATAAATATAATAAATAGTTTTGTTAAGTAGGTCTATATTGCGTCTCTCGTTACCACAAACATCATTAGAAGCGGAATAATGATTCCAATAACGATACTATCATTGCGCGATATTAATGATGCGCGGGAGTCGACCGCCCTGGTGCGATCACTTGCGTTCCTATCGGAGACTGAAACGGAGTTGTGTTTATTACTCTACGCGCGTACACTGCAAGTCACAAAAACGGAATCAAAACAAAATACAAAACTTCTTTTATACTTACTGTGAACCAGTAAATACATAAAAAAATAGTAATAAATAACGACAACAAGTTAACATATCAAATAGTATTACTTCATTCAAAAACGTTTTTCAGATGAATACAGATTTAAAAGAATAATAATTGAATAAATGGTATTAAATAGAAAATCTTAACTATATAGGTTGTTACAAAAGTACGAGCCTAATTTTGGAAATGATACAGAGTCTAAAATACAGTAAAAAGAATAGGTATATTAAAATAGAGTTAGAAACGACAAAATCTTTCAAATTGCCATCGTGCACGCGCCGTAACTGGTTGTATTGATTATGATGGGATTCGTTTTTTTTTTAAACCTAATCTGAAAAACAAAACACAATGGATTTTTTGGTAATATTGTTACTGTATTTTAGACTATTCTGAATCACTCTCTAAAATTTGTTTCGTCCTTTTTTATCATCCTATATATTGTCACATGTAACTTCTACAAAAACGCTTGTAAAATTAATTATCTATCACTGTGCATTATCTGATACGCAAATTACGTACGAATTGGTACAAATAAAAATAACTTCCCGCGCAAAAAATATCGCTTTCATACAGGTCCATTAAACATTTCGGTCCTACCGAATTTGAACTCTCTGGCCATTATTATAAAAACGTAAAATTAAGAACTACACAGTTTCATAAGCTGAGCGGATTCTCAAACGATGAGCGGGTAATATCATCTTATTACTCTTCATCAGCCCACATCATTAAGCTTATCTAGATTTTCCATAAATCATCATCATCATCATTTCAGCCATAGGACGTCCACTGCTGTACACGGGCCTACCCTAATGACTTTCATCCGGGGGGATTGCTTATTGATTTCTATAAATAAACTAGCTGTTGCCCGCGACTTCGTCTGCGTGGTCTTTAGGGGTAAGAAAAATAGATGTTGGCCGATTCTCAGACCTACTCAATATGCTCACAAAATTTCATGAGAATCGGTCAAGCCGTTTCGGAGGAGTACGGGAACGAACATTGTGACACGAGAATTTTATATATAAGATTAATGAAATTAAAACACTTCATATCTTATTAATCGAAACAGGTCATGATGAGTGACTAGTAGAGAACTCACAGTCACAGGTCAAACACTTGATATTATTCTTTTAAATAAATAAATAAAAATAAATAAGCCAGACAAGGACAACACACCAGTTGTCATGATCTAGAAGCAAGAAATAAACATCCTTGTGTTTACTAGGTACTACCACCAAACTCAGACCTCAGTCAGAGATAGAAAAGTTCTTTATTCTAAATTGACCTGAACCGGGAATCGAACACGAGACTCTATGCGTTCGAGGTAAGCGTCACAACGTCGATAAGCCAAGAGGTTATTTATAATTGGCAAGTAAGAAAAGTGGTATTTCTGTTTTTATAGGTTGACTGTTTGTTAAATTTCTTTCATATTTGAGCGTTCTTACTCATGAAATGATAGATCCATATATACAGGGTGTACAAAAGAATAGGACATTCCTTAAAACCACATAACAGCACAGCTGCTCATAAACATCAACTTTTTCTAAGGGAGCAACATCAAAATCGGAAAATAATTAGATGCTCCATACAAACTAACGCGCTACTGGCTGGATGATAATGTATGGAGCATCTGAAAAAAAAAACACGATTTCGATGATAAAAAACGTTGTATATGAGCAGCTGTTCACGTGGTTTCAATGAGTTTCCTTTTTTTTTACAGCCTGTATAAAATAGACAAAATTAACCTACTTGTAATAATGGTTATACGAGGGAATCACTTTATTAAGATGTTTTATCTAACAAAATAATTAACTTTTACTACAATTAACAAAATAATTAACTTGGTACCAATATCGGAATCGGAGAAAAGTTCACTTTTCCATACGAAAATGTCATTTCGACGATGATGTATGAATCATCAGTTACCATTTTTCGTTTTGCGACGTTGGTTTTGTAAAAGAGCTGTTCACTTAAAAGAACAATACCTCCTGTTAAATAGTTCCCCGTAAAATTATCAAAGTGTACTCCTTTTCCAGTAGCTCGGCCATAAATGCCACATTGTTCATAAAAGCTTTATCCGCGCCGCTCACAAAGCTTAGCTCGCTCCGCTCAGCTCCGAGATCGCTCTCGCGTAGCGGTGTATTGCGCACACGCGCGATCAAACTGGATATGAGAGGAACAATGTTATAGATTCGCGGTCGGTGCGAGTAGCGAGCTTTTTCTGGCGTATATGTTTGATTTGGAGATAAAAATCTAAACTCGTTATAGGCCAAGGTATAGCAATGTCCAGTTTTTATGACTTTAACGACATGTGGGCTGAATGAGACTGAATTACTTTTCATTCAGCGTGTTAATTGATAAGTTTTAAGTAAAATTGATTATGACAATAGACAGGTTTTTTCTCTATAATATTACAAAAGACAAAGTTACCAATAATGTTATATTTTATATCACCGATAATATTGTAACATTTATTTCGAGAACTTCTCCTGCAATAATTTTCCTATGTGTTTGTAAAAAACTCATAAGCTCAAAAAAGCTTCGTAATATTATCTTCACTTTTTATGACAAATATCTTTATAAAGATATCTTTGCGTTTAAAACTAACTTCATTTTAAGAATGTAGTTGTTAAAAAATCTATTAAAAGCTCTAAAAGCTCGCATTGTTTTATCTGAGTACCTCGTATAGCCTTCTCTCTCCCCATCTTTATCATGTCTCGAGGCCCTCGTCTGCGCGCGCACCCACTCCATGTGACCGCCCCGAGCGACGCGCGCTCGCTCACGTGGCGCGCGAACATTCCAAATTTAAATTAACTCTTCCAAATTTCAAAATCGGAACGTGCCTTTTGAATAGTGCAAGTTTTTTTTAATTCGTTATTCAGACGTGTAGTGATTTAAGGCCAGTGTTTTATCTAATGTGATGAATCGATAAAAAAACGATAAAGTTATTTTACAAAACACTGAAATAATACCCCGCAAAGATAATCACATATTGGACGTGATGAACAACGATTTCCTATACCATCAGTAACGGGGCAAGTAAACAATAACATTATTTGTTGTTCGAGCGGGACGGGCGTGTGGGTCTGAGTGAGATGGACATCAAATCATCGATCTAAAGAAAATAGAATTCTCATACGAAATGTAATGGCGGTACAATAATCGTGTAAAAGTTCACGATGGTTGCCCAACGCGGTAACAATAGGTAGATCTGGACCGGTCTAAGTTGGTCTTGAACAAATCGATTTTTTGGTTGTAACGACTTCTGAAATCTGGGTTCAGGTTAATCTGGTCGGTTGTGCGGTCATCATACTTGGGGAGATAATCATCTATCGATGATTTACGCCGTGTTAAACCGACAATGGCGATAACCCCGGGCATTCCTCACAATGTGACCAATTAGGTTCCTTTGAGAACTTTCGCTAAGATGACCAAAATGAACGCAGTGAACCTGCCCGACATGATTGGGCAACAAAATTTAATCGTCGACGACATTTTTACGGACAACTTTAATAGCAAGCGCAAAAAATTGCAGTTGGATGAATACAGCACTGAAAATGATAAAAAACTCGATCATACATTTAACAACAACAATCTAAAATTACCTGACAAAGAAATTGATTCGCCGCATAATTTAAAAAGAAAATCGGCAAGAAATTTAATAGAAGATAATTATATAAATACAGAGTTGAATATAAGTATTGATAAAGATTCAAGTAGAACGATAAGATTGGAACTTAGACATCCAGGAAATGACAATTCAGAATACAAAAATGGACATTGTAATGAGGCTAGTGATCCTGGTGTCATAGAGAGTCAAATTGACGAGTATAATTTGAAAGACGGTGCTGATATTTGTATGGAGAGTAGGGACAAGAATGACGAAGACATGAATAGCCACGAGGGAGAGTACGCTGATGGAAATGACGAGGAAAATGACGTAAGTTTACTAACAATGTTTTTTTAACACCAAGTTTTTTAAATTCATTAAGTTTGTTCATAGACCAAGTTAAATGTGCAAACAATATGACAAAATCAACCAACTAAACTAGTTTATAAACACAACTAGTAGCAACCATGAAGACTTAAGTAAACCTCATCATCAGGTCAGCCTATTTCAGTCCATTGCTGGACGTAAGCGTCACCCAAAGCGCCAAAGGGCACGATCGAATAAATACATTTACTGTTAGTACCGTAGAATGGTAATTAGTGTAAAATCTAACATCAAGACGCACCGAATTATTTAAGGATAACCAACTTCTCGTTTACACGATTTATCTATCATTGAACACTCCAATAATCTTATATTTACTACTTTTATTACATCCTCTTTTTAAGATGAATTTATAGTTAGACATAAGTGTTATCTAAATCATGATGTTTTTTATTTGATGTATATTTAATTAGTATATTGCAATAAAGAGAAAGTAGAATCTAATATGTGACGAGCTACGTTCAAATGGTTGCAATAGTTTAAGATTTTAGTGTCATTTTTACACAGATATCAATACGTTCACTACATTAATACTTATGTACAGTCAACAGCAGGTCAACCTACCCAAAAAGTTAAAGATTATTGAACTGATTTTCAACTTTATGTCCGACGCGTAGAGATCAATATGAATTGAGAAAATTTGACATTTTGTGGTAGGTTGACGTGCTGTTGACTGTACCTAGTTATTTAAAATACTCGGAAATTATTGGGTAGAAGTTAGTTTACGAGACCGCATGTTTTGTGTCTATTCTTACTTGAACGGAACAAATAAAACTGATCTTGTATTTCAATAAACTAAATAACTTCTGTATTTGTAAACAATATTCGAATTCTGCTAATTTAATGTTTATAAAACTACAAATGGAGTACTATCCTCTTATAGTCAACCTGAGGCTGTTAGGCTTATTATTAAATAGGAAAATCCTTTGATAAAGAGGCCCTTTCGCAAAAGCAATTATATCTCACACGTTACAAGGTACAGAGTTAACGATAAAAATAAAAAACAAAATGTTGTTTCAACTTAAAAGTAAGAAGATTAAAAAACCGCTCGCAAAATAAGTAGATAAAGAGATAAAGAGTTTATAGGACACCAAACGAAGAAGTTACAGTTGATGGTTACACAGAGTTCAGATAGAGAGCATAATGTTCTTAAAAATAATAAAATGAATATAATACAAAGTAACTTATTGACTGATCCTTGTTCAAGTCTTAATTATCGTTAATGTCACCAACTGTAAAGTGACAATTTGCAATATTATAATATCATCGAGATATATCTCGGCGAGATAACTCGCGTCCTTAAAATGTTAACAATATTATTGTTACCAGAGGCCCAATTCCCATAATTTGACAATAGTCGCAATCCGTGGTGTCGATCCGCTCCCAGTACATTACGATCACAGACGGTATTCTCGTAAACCCAGAAAATGCAATTACAGTTCGTAATGCGACTGAAAATGGAAGTAACCAAAAGTAGATTTTTTTGCATTATTTTCAGTCGTATTGGGATAGTTTTGATAATTTTACAACAAATTAAAAGTTTACGAGAATACCGTTTGTGATCGTAATGTTACTGGGAGCGGATCGACACCGGATTGCGGTTACTGTTAAAATACGGGAATAAGGCTTCTTATAAAGCGCATAAAATTACTAAAGTAGTAAATTCCTGAAACATATTACAAAGTAATTTATTGACTGATCTTTGTCCAAGTCGTAATTATCGTACCAACAGTAAAGTGACGATTTAAGGACGCGACTTATCTCGCCGCGAGTTGCCTTGATGATTATATTGTTATCTGATTTCTGCGCACAGCATGCATAACAAATATTTTTAATAAAATATTATTCTTTAGTTTTGTATAAATTGCTGATAATGAATACAGAACATTTTACTGTGAAATATTTAATCATGAAAATTTAGTCTCTTGCAAGGTACTTAATTTGAACCACAAATTTTTACAGTTACTATGAAGCCACAAACATTTGTAATATTCAGACATAATGAAAATCTTTTGCTATTACTTGAAAAACATTATTAAGAAAACGTTTTGGCAAAATATTACATGTCAGTTACATAACGTAAGGATATAAATTGTGACAATCACAACAGCAAATACTACTAGGCATAAATTGAATGTCTCGCTCTGGACTACAAAACCAAGTTCTCACGGGTTCGAATCCGTCATGAATGTCAAAAAAGGTATTTAAGTACGTCCATTTATCTAGTCACTATTATACAAGTCCTGCTTAGTTTGGGGCTGACAATGAAACTCAGCCAAACAACGTCGCGGGAAAGGAATAGTAATAATGAATGACCACAAACGTATGATGCACAGAATATATTCGCATAAACGCACTCGTGTCGGCGGCTCAAAGGTTGCCCTCAAGTAGGTCGAAATCACTCCGCAAGAACAAATGAGGATCTTATAAGGAATCACGAACTTTCTAGAAAACCGTTAATGTTATTTACTGTGGGAAAAAACAAAAGACAGAGGTAAACGTAACGCGTTGAAGTCTAATACAAGAAATATAAATAAATATGTACATATAAAAATGTTTTATAAATAAATATGTGCCATGACAACAATCGTCATAGTCTCGAATTAAGGAGTCAACATCCTTGTGTTACGAGGTACCATCAGACCAGGGGTATCCGCAGAACACCCAGACCCGAACTAATTTCGAATTAATTGACCTGAAATAGGAGTCGAACCCCGGACTCTGCGTTTAAGGCGAATCACCGCAAAATCGGGTTATATTAATGACAGTTTAATTTAGACATCCATATCTTCACAATAACTTGTAATTTTCCGATACAACAAAATTAAAAAATCTTACACACCAATACAAAGCGAAGACGAAAAGAAATATGAATTAAACATAGGAACATGCAAAATTATTATTTAAAACGTACTCGTGCATTTGGGTCTATGGCTTTGCAATTACCTAATTGTACCTACCCACTAACCATGTACAGATTGTAACTAACCATGTCATTTATCTACTAAATATAACCAGTAGATCTTTAACGTAAAAAATACTTACAGCATCATCATTTAAGCATCGTAAAATTTGTAAAAACGTATCTGAATGACCTTTCGTTACTCAACACAGCCATAATTGCCGAAAGTCAGCACACCTGCGAATCGAGACTGCACTTTCCGTTATCCTTTGGTCAGTGCAACACAATTCGAGTTAGGGTCAGTTCACACCGAGACGCGACGCGACGCTGCGCGCATATTTTAATAGAGCGATCAAAATATACTTTATTTACTAATACATGAAATGATACACATTTCTTATAATATGCCGCAAGGCATCTCGAGGCACAGCGCGTCTCGGTGTGAACTGACCCTTACGCTACATAAAGCGCGCGCCACACTATGAGCGCAGCGAAGCAAAAAACTGTTCGTTTCGCTTCGCTCATGTCGCTCAACTATGGGAGCTCGCACACCTGTTCCATACTTTTTGGACGATTTGATAGTGATTTTAGCTTTTTTTTTCGATTTTATTAACAAGTAAAAGTCGGTTTTTATCCACAAAAAGAAAAAAATTATCGTACCGCATCGCAAAAATTCTGTTGCATACATCTCATTCGTTTTTATGAAAAGCAAGAGACGTAATTAGGCGTCTTGCTACATAGGCGATTCAGAGCGAAAACGATTGCGAAGCGATTCGATGCGGTGGTGTGGGGAAATACGCAAAATTATTGTATGAAGAAGTTATATTTTTTTGAGAAATAAGACCTGAGAAACACAAAAAGTGACATGTATAATAGCAATGTCTGTCTAAATAAATAAATAAACACACTCGAGTGATCTGCAAGATTTTAATAGCCAATCACAAGCCACCCAGAGAAACTGCAAGTGTAAATATTGTACTTTTATGCAAAACAGTAAGTTATTGGAACAATAAATTGATGTTTTACAGCTTTTGAGCACCATTTTCACTTTTGCTCGTTCGCAGTGAGAGTTTTTATTTATTTTCATTTTGTTGTTACAATTTTACAAAATACTTTTATTTTTAACACTAAACTATTTTTAGAACCTTTAAAACTTTGCAGTTCTAATCGTTACCTAAGTTCCTATTTTTTTAATAAGTATCTTTCTTTTGGGAAAAATTGACAAACACACCAACCTTTTATACGGGACCAACATTAAAATCAAGAAAAAAAACACTTAATCATAACTAGTTCTCGTAAATAACCAATGACCTAGTTTAGGGAAAATTTAACTTTTTTGTGATGTTTCCATGTTGGTCCCTCAGTCAAAGTCAAAAATCATTTATTCAGTTTAGGACAGAAAACTGCCACTCATGAACGTCAATAATAACATTATTGGCCCATATGGGGCAGAACATGTCTCCTTGTTTTTTGGGCCCTACTAGCGCTTCGAGACAAGACACAGACAATCTGGCAAGTGCTGAGAAGAAACGCCGGAACAAACTCAGTCGCCACTAGCTGCCACAAAAAAAAAGAAAAGAAAATAATGTATACCTGTGCGAGCAGGGCAGTATTTAATTCCAGACATTTTTGTCATTTAAATAGTCATTAACAATATAATAACCCTTTTTCATTAAAATAATCTTAACATGCGATTTAAACTCAAACATGGGTAGTTCAACAATAGACTGTGGTAATTTGTTAAAAAAGCGAATACATTTCCCGATGAACGAATTACTCACTTTATGCAGTATGAAATTTGAAACAGCAAGTTTATCTTTATTCCGGGTATTAAAATTATATTTGTCACTTTTCTTAGGGAAAATATGCAGGTTTTTGCGAATGTACATAATATTTTCATAAATGAATTGAGAGGCCACTGTAAGTATATTAATTTCCTTAAACAGTTCTTTTTGTTGTATTAAGTTGCTTTTTTAAGGAAGTTGAACCATTTTCTAAAATAATACTGTAACACACAATACCCATGTAATTAGTGTACTTTTTCCAATTTAACTGCATTGCAACTAAGAACTACACATCTAAAGCAACTGTCCTTGCAATGAAAGCTCTACCACCTTAGAATACTTATCTAGACTCTTGTCTTAAACTGTCTAGAAAGCAACTAAACACAACAGAAAATCTGTGTATCGGTACCATATCATTTAATTTTTTTTTAAATCAGCCATTTCTGTCCCACTGCTGGGCAAAGGCCTCCCTCAAACCTCTCCACTTATCCCTGTCGGTGGTAAGGGCTTGCCAATCTTTGAGAAAAATTTCTAAGTCATCGCGCCATCGTTTTTCTGCTGCCCCGACCTACAACTACGGCTACTGAGATAGGTTACGTGGTATCTATCTTGTATTTTCCACTGCTTGTAAAAATACAATAACTGTGCTCCGACAACCGGTAATAAATATAATATTATTGATATGCGACTGATAGTCATTTCGTTCGGAGATACTACGAGTGGGTAAGATTATAATTTTAATATTATAGTTTCAACTTGAGGTTTTGAGTAATACCCATTGAAGTAATCCACCTCCTGGCTCCATCATCAGATCACCGCGATAGTATCAGATTACTGTATTGTCATCTGCATATCACATACTTACAAAACTTAAATTCATTACGAAAGTTAGAAGTAGATCATACGACTTCCAAGATTCGATGATATAGTTAATTACAAATAAAACTTTTAAAATCGTGTTAAAAATAAACAATTTACGAATCCAAATGTATAATATTTACTATGTTATTTAAGAATGTGAACGGATTAGATACAAAAAGCTCGAGTAGGTAATATGTATGTCAATGTGGAATCAGATGTTATAATAAAGTGAAATAAGTTTTCCGACAATTTAAGGTAATTGATTATTGTTTCTTTTTAATTCTAGAAAACAGAAAAAAATATCGGTCCAAAACAATTTGACCTATTCAACAACAAGAGTCATAAAAGTTTTTGTCAGCTTTCCAATTTCGTCCCAAAACTCTTATTACTTTAATCTAAGCGTAACAAGTTGTGATCAAATTAATAATTCCTTGACGTGTTGTCCGTAATTCTAATATTTATTACTTCCGAGAACCGATGATAGCGACAAATGTTGTGCAAGTGGCGCGACCGCGACGGCGCGTGGGCAGCGGAGCCGGCCTGGCTGGGTGGACCTCTACCACGGTAGTTGCTTACGTAGATTGGGTTCCCTACGCTGTACCGAATGACGAAAGACAAAATAACATATACCCGAACACTAATGACTGATCACTTGTTTGACCGAAAATTCATAAGGCCGAATTAACATAGTAAGTAGCTAAGTTGAGCATGTAAAGTTTAATCATCATCAGCTAAAATCTAGATCTATTAAAATTTTAAAAGCATAATAATTACAATTACAGATCTTAGACGCATTGGAATAAATGTGTCTAGTAGTAGGCTGCACGGCACACTTCTACATGCAAGCTTTTTTTTAGCCCAAATCTATAAACATTTTCAATAAAGTACCACAGACTCTTGTTGAATTACCTGTACATAAATTCAAAATTCATTTTAAAAAAATCCTTATGAAAAAAGGATATCGTAAAATAGAGGATTATTTAAACGACAAGAGTGCATGGACTTAGCCTGCTTAGCTCGCACCTACTACATGTCTTGAAACTTTATTTCCTGTAAAAAAGGCTGACAAAGGTGACTGAGTTTGTTGCGCCGTTTCTTCTCAACGTTTCTTGGCTGGTGCCAATATGTAGTCCTGAAGCGGTGGTAGGACTAAGCTATATTTTGGGACGTGTATAAGTGCCCAGAAGAAGGCCTATGTACAAAATAAATGAGTATTATTGAGATGAAAAATTGTAATATTATTTTATTTGAGTAGTACCTATTTACGACAGAAATAAAAGGGGTGTGAGACAATTATTGTAACTTGGTAGAACTGTAAATTCAAAAGTGGATAGGTACTTTTTTAAGTAGCGTGTACTATATATCCTAAAATTGTAATATTATTTTATTTGAGTTGTACCTATTTACGACCGAAAGAAAAGGGGTGTGAGACAATTATTGTAACTTGGTAGAACTGTAATCTCACAAGTGGATAGATACTTTTTTATGTCGCCTGTGCTAAATATCCTAGCTAGCAGCTAGCCCACAATGTTATCCTTTGCTTTGGTAGAGTACAAAAAAATGGACATGCGAGTCGGACTCGCCCACAGAGGATTCCCTACAAATTTGAAGGTACAATCAACGGCAGGTCAACCTACACAAAAGCTAAAGGTCATTGAACCGATTTTCAACTTTAAGTCAGACACATAGAGATCAATTGAGAAAAAATGATATTTTGTGGTAGGTTCACGAGCTGTTGTCTCTACTATTTTATAGTCTAAGTATCAAGTCTCGTCGTACCTGCATCAATGTATGTGATGTTGTCCAATAATTAAAAAAGAAAAAAAAAAAGTCTCGCAGTTTAAATACAAAATTAAATTACAAATGTATAGTTTTCAGATTTTTCCCTGAATTTGCAGTATTGGACGATATTACTTGCAAAAATTTCGTAGATATAGGTCCACGGCAAATACCATACTTTTTGATTTCCTTATGAGTGTCGAAATATACGTTTTTTGCGGCATAAACGGCCTTACCTTTTTTGACGTTCACTTAGGAGTTTGATTTTTCCACAGCTTCAAGGGGCTGAAGACTTCAGTTTATGGTTTTAATTTCAACTTAATACCTTTACGCGTTTCCGTTTTAAAAAAGGGTCTTCAATTTTGCATTAAGTAAGTCGAAAAATTACAAAAACTTTATTGCACACACAATGCTGAGCTCAATATATTCTAGCTTTGTCGGACCGCGTCACTCTCTTGACACATTTAGTGGGGGTCAGCGACCTCCGGCAAAGATACATAAACAATAAATCAATTTGAATCAAGCAAAAAAGGCCGTTAATTGACTCGGATTGTTCGCAGAGTTAAAGTTAATGAAGCAGAAAACTTACATGTGAGAAATGGTGGCTTTTCTTTGTTTGTAGACTACTTGAATAAGTGCAATTACCATAGAAACTATGAACTATGTAAAGTGTCTACTTACTTTATGCCTGTGATAGTTTATATCTGTAATGAAACATCTAAATTGTTACATTGATTTGATTCTTCCTATACCAAAGACCTTAACAGCTAATGAATAGAATAAATACTATAGTACATAATTTAAAATTTACCCGATATTACTTTTAAGTAACCTGTTAAACATAATATACACTAAAATGAATAGTTATAATAGTTATTATAACCAATATTATAGTTTCTCGTAAATAGATAAACCTCGATGTGCAAATCAAACCTTAAGCTCAAATTTAAAAAAAAATTAAGAACAAAATATTTATCTTACTCCACACACCTACATCTCCAAAATGCGTCAACCTCCATGCTATAGATAGGAAGTCGACCTTACTTAAGTTATCTTACTAATAATACTTATTGTGAAAGTTTGTATGTTTGTTACTTAATCAAGATTTAACGACTGAAAAGCATCAGCTGAAGCAACCAAATATATTAAACTAACCTAACACATACAATAATTTTTATCCTGATTTTTGTGTTCTCTCTCGTGGGATAATTTTCCTTTTTGGCTTAATTCTGAAAACAACTCAGACGAAGTCGCAGGCAGAAGATTGTAGCTACATACCCCTCGGCTCAGGAAAACTATGTGTCGATAGACACCATAGAACACATGTGAGAAATGTCATTTGTTTTGTTCCACAAAAATTCCGCAAGTATTGAATCTGTGGCTGGTACCTACTGTTTTAGTATGGGCGACAATTGACAAATGTAAGTCAAAAATGACTTATATGTAAGTATTGCTGCTCTGTAGCTGCTCTGTATGTGCTCCATGTTATCATAGTGGACACAATATAAATCCTATCTCATGCAACCTCTCGGCATTAAATAAGTTAAGACCCATCGCTCATACCTCAGTACGATGAATGCTAAATGTTCATACATAGGTATCAGACATTTACAATCAAAGCCAATTTTTTCCGATTTCACTTGATGGTATCAGCTCTGCTGGCGGTATTTTTGCAGCCCTTGGATCTGATAGTCAGATCTGCTATTTGGTGGCCATTGTGCGAGCGTTGTCACACAGTTTATCTTTTAATTGGCAATGCCGTATCGCCGTGTTGTAATTATAGATTCGGGGTCGCCACTGTGAGTGCGGACTTGGAAAAGTTTATTTTATTTGTGAATATGATAATAATCAATGAGTATTGTAAATGAAAGTGTTTTGGATTATTATGGTTATGCTTAACCTTCTTTATTTTAGATATTTGCATGTGAGCTTACTAAGTAATCTAAAGCACTCAGGTTACCAATTTCATGTTGTCTCTTGACTTGGGATTCCACAGAAATCTTTAAGTTATTAGCAGTTTTTTATTATTGTAGTTTTATACACGCTGCTATTTGTGAAATGTCCGAAAAAAAATTTTTTTCTTTTCTAATATAGTTTTTCTCTGACGCCTATAGGACGCCCAAGAATTTTTTTTGATGTTAGTAAACTCGAGATCTCAAAATTAACTTTAACGTTAAGATAAAAATCGATAAGGAAATTTTGACGTTTGTGTAGGTAAATAAACCTTCCGTTGGCATGCACTATGGGATGCAAATTATCCCTTAACACTTTATAAGTCCAGTGTACCATATGCGGTATACGGCATTTGTTTTACCTGTTGTGTCTGCTTTGTGTTCTGCTAAAATGCTAAATACAAAAAAGTCCGTAGTCCCAGTGGTCGCTCTCATACAAATTTCGACAGCCGTTACGTACATACGACGCACATACTGATACAACATACTTGTTTATACTTATAGAAAGTTGCTCCCAAATCAGACGACTTGTCAACATTACTCAATGGTCGGACTCTTTACTACGTGCGTTACTTTGCGAACGAAATTGACTTTTATTTGTGTAACAATAAGGATTAAAAACTGTTATTTAATTGAAAAGTAATTTTGTCATGCACACCGATCGGTGCGTGGTTTTTCGACTTCTATTATAGTGACAGTACAAGTGTAACATTAGAATTGTTTGTTACCATTTTACGTAATAAAGAAAGTACCTGTATAATAAAGCAATTAAAATCCATCTGCACCATCTGGTGACCTTAACTAAAGAAAAAAACATTCACACTTTTTCTGCAAAACAAAATTAAAATACCCGATGAAATTTAAAATGCCCACATAGTTTCTCTCTCTCATTGGGACTAACAACAAAGCCTATGATATAATATAGAAGCGAACTTTTTTAAAATTTCAGAGTACGACTGATAAACCTAAATGACCTCTAACCTAAATGACTATCCAAGGTACATTCCAAATCAGCTGTTCTCTCTGTGAGGTTGTGTCGAACCAATCAGTTCTGAGAAGCAACGGGCCGACCGCAGCAGCTTTTTTAAATTTCGCAATTAGCCGTTTTTGTGTCCATTGCACGGGTTTTCCACTCTGATATGTTTTGTTTAAAGAATACACTTCCCCACCGCGAACAGGAGGCGTGTCGTCAGAGGCGACTAATTCCTATAGCACAAGACGGGCAGCAGCGTCTGCGTGCGAAATTTTATAAAAAACTGCGCTCGCCAACCGGCCTGCCAAGTGTGGCGACTATTGGCAATCCCCCCCCCAATGAAAGTCATTGGGGAGGCCTATGTTCAGCAGTGGAGAAATGATTATGTTTTGTACCGTGATTTATTTATTTATTTAGACTTTATTGCACAGATTTAAAAAATCATACAAAAAGTGGACTTAATGCCATTAGGCATTCTCTACCAGTCGACAGTTATTGGATGGTATTTAAATATATTTTAATATAAATGTAACAAGATTGGAATAGACTATTTGATTTCCGGGTGACAAAAGTACCTAAACTACTTGTAATTTTATGTTTGTGTACTTCATACACAAACATAACTTAGAAGTGCTTGTTGCTTAGTGGCGCTTTGGTAGTAATTACATACGCCGCGGTTGTTGGATAGGCGACCATTCCAACCATATTTTGTGACATTTATCACCAGCATCTCCGTGCTAGGGAAGGCAAGTTGAAAGTTGGTCCCGGCTAATATCACTTGATACTAGTGAAGCCTAGACAGAGGTCTTAGGGTGGCTTTAACATCTGATAGTGAGGTTAAGTACTGGCCTTGCAACACCCCTACCCCTTCACTAATCTGCACTGGGCCTGCGTGGTGGAGTATGGCCCAAGCCACCTCATAGTTGAGGTGAGGCCTGTGCCCAGCAGTGGGACGTGTACTTTACTTTTTTTATACATAAATTTAAATTATAAAAAATATAAAATTATTCTTTTTATACATGCCATTAAGGTATTGAGTGGTCCCTAAATTACTTAAAATCATAAGGTTATTGTTGGGTTGTGTTATCTTTATGTATCTGCACATATACTTACACATACTCACACACCCACACGAAACGTGATGAGCATATTGTTAGGTAATAGTCTTATTTTTATTCTGCTTTTAAAAGTTTAGTTTTATATGTCTTTTTAAGTTTTATGGAGCAACTATTACTACTACCTCCGGTTTACTACGTTCTTATTTAATCTATGGAAATCTATAATTAGCTGTATAGTTTAAGAAACTAACTGAATTTTTTAAATGCAATGTATCGCCGTTGATTTCCTGAATTAATTTTTTTTTTAAACTACACATGCACTATTACACATCCAATAACTTACTTTTATATTATAATATAGATTTCATTGAAAAAAAAAACTCAATTATCGCCACCTTAAAAATGGAGTGCCAAATTCGATTTAAGTTTGGAACGTCATTAGACAAACAGAACGCGCGTTTCCGGACGAGAGACTGGCAACACCAGCACCCCGCCATCTTGCCCGCGGCGATACGACCAATGCGAGCACATTCAATTCAAAAATCTGACTCACTACAATGGCACTTTATTTTTTCTATTCATATGGCATTTTTATTGTACTTTGTAGTGAATTGGCAAGCTCTTGTAAGGTTCAGAATAAATTAAACCGTAATTGAATCGAATATAAATCAGTATGTCCACTTCCGTCGTTGTTACTTTTGCCTAAGACTGTTTTTTTAATGAACTTGTTGACGTACGAATTAAATGTAATAAAGTAATGTACGTTTTTATGACTAAATACAATCTTCTAAACTGACAGTGCCAGTTAAGAATTGAGTTAGACTGTGAACATTGACTCGTTCGTGCATGTAAACTTTAGAGTTATAAAGATTACCTACTTACTTTCCTTTTTTTAGTTGTCAGTCTTTTGTATGTCATTAGTACTTCTAAACTATATATTTGCTTATTGCAGTTCATGACATGTAAAATATTAAGCCTCGGGCTACGAAGACCAGCAGCTGGGGTGACTAAATTGCGGATATTAACAAACGAGAGCTATTCCGCCATCTTGTTAGGGTTGTTGCCATATGAAATAATTGTGTTTTGCTCTTACTCTTCAGATTTCAGTCTATTTTCAAGCAGATAATAATGTTAGGCTTCTTTATTTTTAGTTTGCATATTTCAATTAGGTTTAACAGAATTTTATTTTTTTGTGTAAGACTGTTGTGTCATCAAATATAGTCCTTAATTTTAACTTGATGCTTATTATAATAATGGTATTTTTTTGTACTGATCAGCAATGTTACATGAGGTCTCTGATAGCGGCAGGTAAATGATAATTATTGATTTCAGCCGCACAAACCTTATTTAGGAGTAAATCAAGTAGCTCACTGGTGCCTTAGTGGTCAGTATCGTCTCACATGTGAGTTGTGGGTTCAAATCCCACTTATCTTTGTTTTTCAGAATCTACGTACGGATTAATAAAACTTACTTAGCGCGATGAAGAAAAACATATTGAGAAAACTTGCAAATTTAGATAACACTTTTGACCATTTTTGGACTATAATATATTTGTAGATCTGTGACAGGTCTGTCTTAGGGTTACTGATGTCAGATAGCAAATTCTCGAAAATAAATTAACCAGACTTGCCCCATCCTAGAATCATTAACGCAGTACCCCAACTATGCACAGGACAAAACGGTAGGAGAAATAATTTGTGTTCTGTACTGCTTAGATATTTTGTCGTATTCATTAAAAAAAATGATTTTTCACCCAAAAAAGCATGTGACAATTCGGTGGTATGTAGGTTCTTCTTACATTTGATTTAAAAGATTCTACTATATATAATTATTACTATTGTAATCTGGTTTTACCTACCATGTTTTTGTTGGTACAAAAATTGTCAGTTGGCATAAAGTACTTGCTAAGCACAGTTCAATGTTAACTGTTCGTACAAGCTGTTTACTGCCTTGTTAGGGTTTTACATAACATAAAAGCTGTTTTTTTTTAATAAAACCTATTTGTAGAAAACAACTTTCCCTACTCTATCTCCTACTGCGTCATTATGAGGATATTCAATACAACTTTACAAAAAGTTAAAAATTAATGTTTCACATTAAACTCAACGAGGTGTGACCTACAACGTAAACTAACCTTTAAGTCTTATGGAATAAGATATTAGGATGTAATTGGCGTTTCCATTGAAGCTCATTGAAGAGTGCGGAAAAAAAGTAATTCGCGATTTTGATCTTTAAGTCAATTGATTTAAAGGCGAAAAGGATGCTTAGTGTACAGTCGAGTGATCGCCAATCGCAATCGTTCGCAATACCTACTAATTAGAAACGCCTGAGGGTGGGGCGGTACCGTACTATTGCTTCTCAATCTAAACTCACGAATACAAAAATGAGTCGAGTTCGAGTCTCAGTTCTGATAACGGTAGGTGCAAAATGTCTTACAAATATGTTAACTGTAAGCTATGTTACTAAATACACTGTGATTGCAGTCGCTTTTTCATATGCAAGTAATATAGGGTGGCTTTATTATGTGTAGGGCTTATAAAGTTTATTTAACCGGTTAGTTATGCGAATTCTTAATTTTATTAACGATCTACATACGCCATTTTAATTAAACCACTGTAGTTTTGGTGTATCTTTTATATTAAACATTTAAACTTAGCTTAACACTCGGGAATAGGATAGATTTTTACGTGTAACAATAAAATTATCGTTGTGTGTCTTTTGCACAAGACAGGTAAAAGGAGCTTATATTTGCTTGTTCAAAAAAGCTATCACAGCTCTACCTATTAGGCATATGACTCTGAACAAACCTCGCAACCGGTGAAATCTAATCGAGAAAGTCGCAAATAGTAATCTCGCTACTCGATTGAAATTCAATTAACCTTTCGCACCAATAGTGGCGCCGACAAAAGAGGGTCATCACACATGAAAAACTGGCCAAGAGCCTATCGGACACACAATAACGTAGGGTTCAGTAGAATTTCCTACAAGAAGCATTGTCCCTCATTTCTCGTGCATTGCACCAAATCAACTTTATATCTGACTCCTCTTAGATAATTTTTTTTATAGAGTATATGCTATATCGTAGTTCGTTTTATGTTTAATATGGTCTTAGATTTAATCCTTTAAAGAATTGTCCTCATTCCATTACGTAAAATATGTTTGAAATCATATGTGTTTTGATTTCTTCTTTGTGTTGCCAATTTAAGAATCGATCATACATAACGGGAGAGCGTCGAACTACACTAAATACTTTTAAAACATTGGTGTAGATTTGCAGAATGCTTTTGTTCTTCAGCCAACTTTTGTTTTGTCAGTTTGGCTGCGGTACCCTAAAAGTCTGGTGTAAAGTCGTGAGCACATGGTTGCCGAGGGCGGATCGCCGCCCTCCGGCAGTCTGTACGCGGCTCGCGGCGCGCGCGATCGTAACCACGCGAGTGATTATATTGCCGATTAACGAGTAACGACTCGCGATCGGCTAAGTATCGATTAAAACTCGGTTCGGGCGCGGTGTTTTTTGTTTTTCGCAAAGTTTCGGCGATTCGCTTTTGTTTTAACTGTTGGTTTTATTTGAAGTTTAATTTTCTATTAATTGATTACATTTCATTTACCATTATTCTTTTAATTCTGAATCAAAACTTTAGTACTTAGATAAATAATACATCTTAGAGAACTTAGAAAGACGATTAACATAATATTTATTTAAACAATTAAGTTATATTTTGATTTTAAGCAATAAGCAACTCTTGATTATATTTAAATATGAATACCTACAATTTATGCCTATCCTTGCATTACAGTATTACACAATATGTTAAAAACTTTAAAAAAACAGTTTTTTTTCTTCTGAGAAACGGTTCTATGTCCGCAATTTAATTTTATCCTCTTCTGTTAAAAGAATGCATATATTTTTATTAACATTTACGTACTCCACTTTTAGTTTTCGCCATAATTGAGCAGCAACAGGCGCGCATTCCGCACGTTCTCCAATTTCAACGTCCGATCTCCATAAAAACACTATACAGCAATTGACATGTTTACAACAACTCGTTCTTAATTATTATCCGATGTAACGGTCCCATGTGTAATCGGTTCTAATCAAGATATCACAATCGCAATAAAACCATATTTATGATTATTTTTTTCTTAACAAAAAACATGCCGCGTCGTCTATTACTAAAGACGGACCGTTATCAACATAAGAATAATTTAAATACCATCTTAGTTTCAAGTAATCTCTGTTTAGAAGTAACCGTTTTAATTATCCGTTAAAATCGATTCTACACGCTTTATTTGCGAACGCTATTATAGTGAAGTGCGCTTCGTTAATATCGATAAATCAAAAATGTTAATGGCAATTGATTCTACCGTTTTGCTTCAAATTATTTAATTCTGTGCAATCAATAGATATTGCCGCAATAGACCTTTCTTCTAATCAATTAAGAAGCATAAATCCTCTTAATAAAAAATAATTAATAGAATTATACTGCTTATAATTTTCTTTTTTAATCCTACCTACTTCAAAGCAATATAAACATTTTAATAAACACAAATAACGTTCATTTGAAAGCTATAACTTACTTTTATGGCCTCAAATTAGCCAATTCACTTTCAATGTCTTAACTTTTGCAACATAATAGGGAATATTTAAAATTTTAATAGCATCTATATTTAGACAGCTTTGTTATTTATGGCAGTCTTCATACCGTATTATGGCAATCCCGAAGTTGTCTTTGTCAGAATAACATTGAAATAATTATTTCCAGTTGTTTTCTACAAAACACAGTCTATAATAAT
The DNA here is from genome assembly GCA_963576865.1 of Anania hortulata. Lineage (NCBI taxonomy): Eukaryota > Metazoa > Arthropoda > Insecta > Lepidoptera > Crambidae > Anania > Anania hortulata. The sequence goes on from OY756410.1 coordinate 6,533,193, forward strand.
AACAAACAGTTAAATATCTTATTTTGGTGGTACACATAGCTACAAATTAGACCAGTCGGTTCCGGTCCTCAGAACAGTACTTATTGAAGCATCAATTTAAAAAGCAATCTCCCGCGATTGTGGTCGAATCGCCCGCCTTTTAAGGGACCGTTAATTATCGACATATTCGAATTTCGAACGCAATTTACATATTGTTTTTGTAACGTTCGCTTTCACCTCACTACTCACGATTTATGTGGACTGTAATCGATTAGTGTCCTCATATTTTTAGATTGTCGACTCATTGCAAATCTTTGCGTAATCTTCCGATGCCTGCGATTACCGACATTACATTCAATAAAAATACATTTTGGGCTAACCTTTCCTTTCCTTAAATGTTTGTTTCCTAAAACACAACAATAAGTTATGACGTATTAAGCCATGTGTTATTCAACATCTTGTAATTAATAGGATAGGTCGTAAGGTGTCATTTCTTATAGGTACCTTAAAACAGTATACCGTAACTGACAGACTTATAACGCACAGACTAAATTGCTAAATACAGAAACATAAAATACAAGTAACAAATTTATTTTTATTAAAAATCAAACAAAACCGACTTAATATAAAAAGAATACTTAATAATGTCTTTATTGTAAAATGTATATCCACAAATAATTCATTTGCATTGTGAGTTTTTAAATGTTTTTTCCTCATCAAATGTAAGTCATGCCAGTATGTAAATGACAATTTTAAATAGTGTTGTTCAGTTTTACAAACCCCGTGATATTTTTATTGTGAAGTGCGATCACAGACACGGCACTGGCGTACGTGGATTTGTCAAGCGTGATCGAGGTGCAGGTAAAGTAAATATATATTTTTTTGTAAATTCTCTATTCTTATGCCTATTGAAAATGGAAAACAAAAAACTTCTCTCCGGCGGGGAATCGAACCCCGGTCTCCCGCGTGACAGGCGGGGATACTGACCACTATACTACCGAAGACTTATTCATTAACGGCGAAATTTTAGATTAGTATTCAAAACACTTATTGGCTATTTTTTTTAATTGATTTTTAATTATTTTGCACCATAAGTTATAATTTTTAAAAATTCAATCTTTACTTCAAAAATATATAGTATACAAACCTTGTTAATTGAATTAGTCAAAAATAAAACATTTTAATATCATAAAATAGTTATTTAAATCTTTTGCGAATGTCACACACAACGGCATTAAGATATTATTTTTTTAAAAACGGCTAAATACAAAAATAAAATTATAAAGTAAAACAAAAAATCTCTCCGGCGGGGAATCGAACCCCGGTCTCCCGCGTGACAGGCGGGGATACTGACCACTATACTACCGAAGACTTGTGAGTAGCGGTGAAATTATTAGTTACGATCGACGAGCGTTATCTACTACGACGCGCTACGGAGTCGTAGCACTTATAGCCGTAGCGATGACGTAATCACCGCAGCGCCGATTCACTGTTTACCGACCGAGTAATAGTTCCTTTGAAATGTTTTAAAAAATTTAATGAAACTGGCTAATCATATTTTTTTGGTATTTAACTATTTGGTACAAAGAGGATTATGTACGTCGTGGTATTAAACAGTATGATACAACATGGCTATGAAGGTGTAGAAATAATAATATTATTATCTCTATTTGTGAATAGAAAACAAATGTCTGTTTTATGTACGTTTTTCATCCAACAAAAAAAAAAAAAGTAGTTTTATGCATATTAATTAATTCGTATATAAAATTATAATAAGCATTGGTTACATTTATATTGCATGAAACGGAATTAACCTGTTCGCAGTTGTATCTCGGTTTTACAATATAATTGATCGAGTCTATTATTTATACAACGTAATTAAATCTGGATCAACCAATTAGTTTCGAAACGCAAATCTCGACATCAGACGGTAAAGCGTGAGTCGGATTTAGGTGTAAGAGCTCAATATGTTTTATATCTCATACAGTATGAAGAACAGAACCTACCAACTAGTACATAACTCTTTTGACTAAAGAATATTTTGACAAAGACATGTCTCAATGTCGGGGACACACGTTATAAATTAATTAAAGTTAAATCATTGCCACAACGCATCGTGAAGGTTGTCTGGAAGAGATCGCTTTTAGCGATAAGACCGCCTAAATTGTGCATCTTTCTGTAAACACAAATTGTAACTTCTTTGTATTGTGTACAATAAAGAGTATCAATCTATCTATTGTGAGGTCTTCATAAGGGCCATATCACGAATTTTGCGATGTGGTGTTTTACAGTGACCGCATCGCGTTGTGAGCTGTTATTTCTCTCAATGAGCATGTTCAGTCTTTGAGCGTAACATACAGGGTTATTAGTAAAACGATACATTCCTCTCGGGAGGTGATAGAGAAGCAAACCTGCAACAACTTTTGTTAATAAACTTCTAAAATTTGCTTCTGCTTACTAACTACAAGATTGGTTGTTAAGATTTGTATAGGAAGGTGAGTTTTTTTTTAGATTTCGGATTTAGGGTTACATTTCCAGGTAGTGCCAAATTTTAAAAATACGGTCTATAGAACAATATAAAAAAACTGATTTATTGTAATTTATTTCAGTCGTATTTCTGGAGTAAAATATACTTAAATTTTTCTGAAACAAAAAAGAAAACATGAGATGCGCCGTCATTCATCAGAGATCACAGACGTACGCCGTCGCCGCTCCAACAACAACCTCATGCAGTGCACATACGGGGCAATTTAATCGAGTAATCGTAAATTTTCTACGTATTCCATTTTTAAAATGCAGAAAGTAAGAATTAAAAATGAAAAAAAAAATGTTTACGTAGATCGATTTAGTTACTGATTCTGAGTGGTCCCTGAAAAATTGGCACTACCGTGAAATGTAACCCTGATATAAAAATGAATCTCTTTTTCCGTTGGTTATCGCATCACGCGTGTACGGATGGAACAATTTTCTTTTTTTGTTGCGTTTATTATTGTCAAGAGGATCTTTTGAAAGAAAAAAAAAAGCTGCGCAGAAAATCATCTATGAATAAACTAAAGACCACGCGAACGGAGTCGCGGGCAACAGCTAGTTACTTTATAAAGGAAAGTTGTTGCAATTTTTCTCCTCTCACCTCCTGAGAGGAATGTATCGTTTTACCAATAACCCTGTATATTATATACCAATAGTCAAAGTCATAGAGTAAGGAATTACTCATCAACATCATTGTTAAGGTACCAGACGATGAAGGTCTCCCATAAAACCTATTATTGTACTAAATAATATACTATATGTCGGGTTAGTTACACGATTTATAAGCCAAGAACCGCTGGACCGATTTGAATGACCTTTGATTTGTCTCCTCCCCGAATAGCAGAATAATTAAAAGCTCCATTTTTAAAAAAAAAATACATGAAGCGACACGAAGTTCGCCGGGACAGCTACTAATAAATAAATTGTGTTGTTATTATTATCTAGCCCCAAACTAAGCAAAGCTTGTACTATTGAGACTAAATAACGGATAAACATAGGTACTTATTATGAATACATATTTAGCCTTAGTTTACCTACATTTAAAAAGAAATTACGCCTACTAATATCTACTAACAAGTAATTTTCTAAGTAGCAGCTAATTAAGTAGCATAAGTTACATATTTTTAAGATTTTTAAGTTAAGGGACGCCTTATGCTCCCAATCCCAACTATATTTGAAATATAGTTATATAGTAGCTTTTCGTGGCAACCTGTAATTAAGGCCGCACCATCCCTTGTATCACCAATCTTCTAACTTTTAGCTTTTAAGGTGTATGATCTTGTTGGTTGTCCAAATAAATAAAATAAAATAAATAAAATAAAAAATACTTTTATAAAAATTCATGACTTAGTGATGTTGTGCTCGTGCTTATCACACAAACAGTTGCCACTTGCAGGATTCGAACCCGCAACCGCTTTGATTAATAGTCCGGAGCGCGAACCACTACACCAGACTGTCGTCATGATTGGAAGGTCTAAATGTCTAACTGTGTTTTACGCGGAACTCTAAAAAGAACTCCTCTCTTTAACGTCATCCAGTTATATTAATTAGATCGAGTGCAGTAAAACCTACATAATTGGTCAACATTAAATGATGTTGATTAGCCTTGCTTGTATAAATAGATATAAAATGGTATAAATATAGTGGTATAGATAGTTTCTTTTCGGAATAGACCAGAACTTGGAATCGACCGGGACGCTTTCTCTGCAAGGCAAATCACCGCCCCACTATATGTACATACATACATATCGATGTATAAGTAGTTTATAAAAATTGCAACACTGTTTATTGTATCACGTGACTTGCTTGATGTATTCATACCAATCGCATGTTAATGAGACATATGTATCGATCAATTTATATCTTTTGTGATAGAGATATCGTCTGATTGATGCGTTGGTGGCGTGACAGTAAATCGTAATCGATAGCAAACGAGGTATCGATTTGAATTGGATTTATCGATTGTGTTCTGTGTTATTAGTAAACAACTTTGAATTCCTTAATCATAATAAGACCCATTTTCTACAAACACTGTGATCCACTATCACAGAATTAACCCGTAATCAGGCAGTGGAAAAATAGTGACCACCATACCACAAAATAAATAATAGTTATTGTTATTAAGTTATTAAGCTTCATATATGCGGACACGCACACTCAACAATCGATCACGAACAAGGAATCTAAGAATGCTCAGGCTCGAACTACTGTCAGGTGTGTTCCGAGATTTCTATACCCATAACTATTATTTATTCTGTGACCAGACTGAACCTTATCCACTTGTCTTACGATCGAAAAAGTAATGAAACCTTTTGACAGGCTAGGACAGAGAGTACAGAGACAGTCCATAAAATGAACTAATCCTTTGTTATTGATGAACAGATTTACATAATAACCCGATGGGTCCATCCTGTCTAGTGGTTCGCGCTCCGGACTATGCCTAAGACAGGCGGTTTCGGGTTCGAATCCCGCAAGGGGCAAATGTTTGTGTGATGAGCATCATACATTTATTCAAGTATCTTTATCCGTTATCTTGTAGCTTTCCTTAGATGAGGCTAGATAAGTAGGTAATTACTGTTTGTTGAATAACGTAGAAAAAAAATATTTATTAATTTCATAAAAGAGATTTGCAAGAAAAATAATAAAACAGACATAAATAAATGAACCCTGAATATTCAGCAGTCGAGCAAAAAGTTGTAAATCTCGTAGTAACAGTTAACTGATGTCATGGTTGTATCATTCAGCCATTGACCAACAATTGAGAAACCGCGCATGTCATCGCAACGGGTTTCCTTCGCCGCATCCGGTCGTATAAATTAAAAAAAAAACTAAAACTAGACCGAGTGACCGAATAAGTGTCCAGTGTCGATCGGTTTTGTAATTGATTGAATTTGGAACTTGGTCATGTCTATGGTTATTTGGACATTAGTGGACAAAGATAGCTTTATGCCTAGTAGCTTAACTTCTTTACCAATAAATGAAGCCATACACGTTCTTACATTACGCCACTGTCTTACAAATAAAATAAGTAGGTATCTAGTCTATATTTCATATTATTTCGAATACATTTGACGGCAGGATACAACATACAAGTGTCTATTAACTTTTAAGAATCAGCATTAAAAAAATTAAAGGACAGCACACAAGACTTGAATTGTGAAGGTAGGATACTGTTTATTTTAAGTCATCATCACTATTTTAAGAGCTATGCTTTTGACAGTGAAGTAATTTTCATTGTTCTCTATGAATCTCCTCTATGTGTAATCAGTCATGTAAAAGAATGGAACACACTTCACACTGTATTAGATTCTAGTAACAATTAATCAAATCAATCGACGCGTTCGTCCATTGCTACAAATGGGCTTCCTCTGCTTCCTTTTTCTTCTTGCATTCAGTCTTAACTTTTTTCAACAGTTTCGTTTACATTATTTAGTAAGGTCGATTCTTACACTCCTCTTAGTATTAGTGACTTTTTGCTACGACATTGCATCTATCTAGAGCAAGTATAAGGTACCTGTGCTTGTAACTATCAAGTATTTCAATTAAATGTTAATCTTATTCCATACTAAATCATCATCACATTTTCGTAAGACCATCTAATACACTCTTTGCGTGCGCGTACGAATATCATTAACCAATGATCTATTCTATAATTAACTTGATTGCCTACCAGCATTATTCACTGTTTAAAATGACGTTTAATTTGGAACAAACAATGATAATATGATTCGGTGTAAATTGCCTTACAGACGGATCAGTTTTGGTCCGGTAATTAGCTGATTACTTCGTAATTACTCATTATGTGAGAGGCTTAACACCTATCAAAAAACTACTTAAGTTATGAAATAGTTAGTGTCTTTATTAACAGCTCTATCTACTTTTCGATGATCTATGATCATTAAAAAATCATTTTTTTAAAAGTCCCGGTTAACTTTGACCAGACCACGTCCGCGAAGGTCTTGGGTACTGCCCGAAAGGGGCAAAACGCGTATAAAAATGAGGCTTCACACTCGGCCGCATTGCGGTCGGTAGTGCCGGGGTGAACTTAGGCTGAGCGCTTTCAACGCTCGCTACAACTGCCCGAAAGACCTTCTATCAAGGCCGCCAGCAATCGGTCCATCCGTAAAAACCAGAATCATCATCATGTCAGCCTGTTGCAGTCCACTGCTGGACGTAAAAAAAGCGGGAGATCGTGCTCTTTAGCGGAGCGCCGCTTTTTTCATCCATCTACTACCAGCCTTCTCTCTTCATCTTTCTAAGGTCGTCGGTCAATCGAGCTAGGGGGCGTCCTACACTACGTTTGCCAAGACGTGGTCTTCACTCGAGAACCCGTTTACTCCACCTTTCATCGCTTCTGCGACAGATGTGGCTGGCCCGCCGCCACTTAAGCTTGCTACATTTTAGGACTAATCCCATTACTTTAAAAACAGAATAGGAGACTAAAATTAAAGGTTATTCTCTATTGCCCTCAGGAGCGTCTCGGTGGAGGCGGGCTAGGACTGGGCGGCGGCGGGTTTCGCGGCGGCGCGCAACCCTCGCTCGCCGACTTCCAGCCGCCGTACTTCCCGCCGCCTTTCGCTCCTGCACCTCATCCGGCCAGTCCTCACCATCAACAACAGGTATGTTGAACGATGACACCAACTATTAAATAAATCAGCAAACGCAGTAGGGCGCGTAGGGCGCCTTCCGACAAGGTGGGGCGATGATATACGCAAAGCTGCTGGCAGCGGATGGAAAAGGTGGAGCTGGCTGTGGACTGCCGTGGGTTGATTATGATGATAATAATGAAGCATTTTTCATTTTTCATACGTCATGGCGCTAGCTTCTTATGTCTTAGCTAAACGCTAAACAGTATGTAAGCAGTGTTGTTTATGTCAAACTTTAAACAGAAAAAAAAAAAGTTGAAGTAATAGAGCTGCTGTAAGTGATTACGGAGAGACCCCTGATCACACCATCATGATGTCATTTCTTGAGGATGATCACAATTGTACATATGTTAAAATATAGAACAGACTGCATAAAGCTCACAGATATTTTTAGTAGACGTCACAAATCCATTCTCCAACAGAGCCATGGCATGGAATACGGTGGCGGTGGAGGCGGCGGGGCGGAATACGCGCAGCACTACGCGCCGCAGCAGCTGCTACCGCGGCACCACACGCACCACGAGCCGCACCACCTGCGGCACCACCGCGACCACCACGACCCCATCCACGCGCACCACGTAAGTCAAAGACCTTAACCACACATCGAAGCTTTGCAGACATTGGGCTCGTTAGCTGCTGCTTCTACCGCGGCACCACACCCACCACGAGCCGTACCACCTGCGGCACCACCGCGACCACCACGACCCCATCCACGCGCACCACGTAAGTTAAAGACCTTAACCACACACTCGAAGCCTTGTAGACATTGGGCTCGATAGCTGCTGCTGCTACCACGGCACCACACTCACAACGAGCCGCACCACCTGCGGCACCACGCGACCACCACGACCCAATCCACACACACCACTTAAGTCAAAGACCTTACCCACACACTCGAAGCCTTGTGGACATTGGGCTTGTTAGCTGCTGCTGCTGCCGCGGCAACACACCTACTACAAGCCACATTTGAAGCACATACCGCAAGAGACATGCTTCTCCATCAATAACAGGCTGTTAGGCAGAACGAGGGACATACTACTGGTTGTTCTTCTCATGAACTTAAACAACTTTCAATATGGGACGTTAATGGAAAAAAAACATCTGTCCCAAACATTTTGGTTCAGTAGCACTTATTTAGTATGGAACAACTGTTTTTATTTTTTAGATTATACACATAGTAACAGACGTAGAAGATTGACGTGTGTGTCACTCGTTTAACCTAACAACCTGTGTAGCATACATTGATTTAAAAAGTATATATAAGTCAATGGTAGCATAATTATCGCATTGTAAGTAGACACTTTTTTTAAAATTAAATAATCTTCTTAGAAGTACGATGCATAGAACCTATTCCGCTGTACAACGTATTTATCTACTGAAATATTTTTTTTTCCGGGTTTTGCAGTATGTCATCTTGTTATGAATTAAAATGCGCGATTATCATTTTAGGTAATATTTTCATACCAAGCTTCGCTTCCTTTCTCGGAATGCCAGAGAGATCGATACAAAATCATAACAGGCAGAAACTATTCGCCCTCCGCACCCTCGCATAGTTCGCGAGCCCAGCAGATTCTTAACATCATTATGATGCACGAGGAATAGGTTCAAGTTGACTATTAATATAATTATGATAGCGTGTCTGGTTTGAAGAATGTAAAGATTAATCAATTTAGTTTTTTTTCTTGTAAACGTTAAGTAAATGTTTGATCAATATTTTTTTATGGCTTCACAACTAAAACGTTTTTTTTGGCTAGCAAGTCTTCTGCGCACATACAATTGTATTTCAACTACGAACAAAAATCTAAAGTCCGTTAAATTAGTATCAATTTAAACGCTGCATCACCGTAGAACGAATACTCTGTCCTCTGTCTAATCTGTGGTAAACCTGGCTAAAATAAATACATTTCAAAAAGAGAACATAGTTTTTCTATCGTTTAATGTCATCGAGACGACACAATATTTTTAGCCAACAATACATTTGACGTTAAGATGGTGCCACTTTAGCAGATTAGCTACGGCTAATGTTCCGGTCTGGGCCCGGGACACAATAGGCTGAAGGAGCTTGATATCATTGCGTGATTCAATAGCGATTTATGAATGGCAGTATGTGACGCTATTTCGATAATGTCCGTTTCGGTTCGGATATTTATTGTTATTTTTCTAATACACAGTAGTAGTTCCACTAACGTGTTGCTAATAAAAAACACACTTGAGAGTAGCAGTCTCATTTACGTATTACCTACTGAAACAGCATGATACCTATAATAGTAAATGTAAATAAATAGAGTACAGTTAAACTTACTGACAGAGTCATCGTCTAAGGAGCCGGAACAGCTTTGCTGTAAATTAAAAGCAAAAAGTCATCTTATATATTTTATTAAATTGTACTGTTGTTGGTCCTATGTCAGAAAGTCAAGAGCTATCTTTATATATTTTTTAATTTACCAGTTATCGCACGGAGGCTTCAGCTACGGCGGCGGCGAGCGGCGCGCGGACTATGGCGCGCGGGAGCAGCACGAGCTGGCTCTCCACCATGCACTGCACTCCGGCGAGGAAGCGCCGGTAAGGGATCCTACTTGCCACATCGCTTATCGACAATGTAACGACCATAGACTTAAAAAACGCTTGCAACCAATCGATTATATGACAGACTCTGTGGCAGATCACGCGAAGATCCACTGTTGATCACACGTCGCGCACGGCCCATGATGGTACCTATCAGCCTAAAAGTCTAAAGTAACGTTTCTTTTCATGCTTTTGTCAATGTGGTTTTATACTTTAACCCTTAACAAATAAAATTAATATTTTATAAAAACACTTGTGCTAAGATTGTGCATAAAAATATAAATTGAAGCTAAGCTTTGACTTCATTATCCGGCTCGAAGGACCGTTTTTAAGTACTATTCTATAGGCACAGCTATCTGGCAAACTTGAAATACGTACCTATAAAGTCTATTTAAGTATCCAAGTATCAAGTCATCTTTCGACTTTGATAATTTTCCTTTTGCATCGATATTCTCGTAGTTAAAATTATTAAAGTATTTTCCTCTGTGGTACTAATTTGTTTTTAGGTTTTTGATCAAAAATGTAATTTAAATAAAATAAAACGGTAACGTATCCCCCACAGAAATGCCAATTACATCTCAATATCTCTGGCAAATATCCCGAACAAAAATGTCCGCCGGTCAGTAGGAATTTAATAATAAGCTTAGTAAATTAAAGAGGGAACCTCCCCACGTCTTTGGAATTTTTATAAATATCTACACATTTTTTGCTATTACATCCTCATTATTTTAAGATAAAATGTGGGGTGAAACCGTCAATATTAGGTAACAATACTCTCGTGGTGGCAGTGTATATTGCGATTTCATTGTTTTTGTAGGTAGGTAGCTAGCTAAATCGTTTGACGAAACATATAATGAATCGGGTACACGGAAGACTACCTAGAAGAAGATTTTACACTTCCGTGAACGGTTACTTTGTTAACCCTTCAAACAGTGGTAAACAAACAGTACCTATGCACTTTAGTCAGATTAAAAACATATTAAAATTAAAAATGTTGATACTAGTTAAGGGTTAAACACTAGGCTTACTTCTACAAAGCATTATTTTCTTGAAAATTAACAAGTTTTATTAGGGAAGAAACTACGAAATCGCGAGAAAATTAAATAAGCCTGCGATTACACGTTAAGGTTTACCGAAACGATGTTCCTATACGGTTTCCAGTGGATGGCGTACGCAAACGTAAAGGTTGCATTTACATTGTACGTACGACAAAACCTGAATGCGATGGTAAATCCGTAACAGTGTGAACCTACCTTAAAGCCCTATTAAATTTCAAAGAAGACTTGAACAATTATGGTTTAGAACATTAAGGGCCGATTTTTCGATAGCCAGATAAATTTTATTTTAAAAATAAGTTTGACATGTTTACAGTTTTCGTACAGAAAATTTGTCAAAGCGTCAATTTTATTCGTTGGATAAAAGTTATCTTGAGATTGAAGAATCAGCCCTAAAGTTAATAATATCTATTCGCCCAAAATATTCTATAATTTTTTTGAACCTAAAACATTCACTATTACTATACTTATTTAAATTGTTCTAGAATGCAGCTATGGATGATACGACAGGGTTCATGACGGATCTTCCTTTACTAAAAAGTAAGTAAATTCAACTTAAAACTCAATATTTTTTTAATTTTTAACACAAGGAATAGACGACCACTTAGATTATTTAATAAAATATCTACATATGCCTGAGAAAGGGCTAAGCTTTAAGGGTTCAGTTTTTAAATGAAAACTTTCAACTAGAATGTTGAGTATGTATAAAAACAGGGTAGATAACACAATATTCATCGTATGGAACCCTCTTCATGGGTGTTCAACTCGCACCTGACCGTTAAGATACGGAACCATCAAACACTTAAACATCAGAACTGTTATTAAAAAGGTAATTATTATGATTTCACTTTCTCTCATCTATTCCGCCATTTACAATTTTAATAACGATTTTAAAGTGTAATAACTGTTAACTACAAACGGAAGTCAAAACTTTCATTAAACATAATTAATTCGTAATTACTTTATCGAGTTATCATCGTATTAATTCAATCTGCACCTGTGTAAATACGGAAACAAATAATCTAATGAGCTACAGAAAATATTTGTTAGTAGGTACTAGTTTATTATGCTGAACGAAAAATTGATAATTACTTTACTGTAGAATACCAGTGTTTGCAACGACATGCTCTCTGCCGTCACGTCCATAAATTGAGTGGATAACATTTTGGTACAGACCAGAGCTCGTCAACCTACCACAAAACGTCAAATTTTCCCAATAGATATTGACCTCTACGTGTCGGACTTAAAGATGAAAATCGGTTCAATGATCTTTAACTTTTTGAGTAGGTTGACCTGCCGTTGACTGTACCTGTCATGTATTTTATTTGTAAGATTTATTGTATGTCTGTCTCATGGAGCACATACCTATAGAGTAGACATGTCACATAATTTGTTCGAAAAAACTTTCCGCCATTTCTTTAACTGTATCTGTACTATTATAGTATGGGCAAGAGTTGACAGGAATTGTCATTTCATACTATATGTAAGTGAAAAATCACTTACTAGTTTCGGAGAAAGATGGCTCGTATTGCTGCTATATAGGGTATGTGCTCGATGGTCTGTCTTCACCAAATAAATAATTTGCTATTAAATTCTACTGTGATTTCAGTGATAGAAAAACAAAAAACTACAAACATACTAATATTATTATCTAGCCGAGAATTAAGCAAAGCTAATGTATACACTTAAGAGTGGGAAGGTTTTTTTTATCCTTTATTGTATGGTGTGGGGTGTCGTTGGATAGATCGTTTAAAAATATTTTTGGGTTTACAAACACCATTATTCGATTCAGAGATCAGTTTATTTAGTATTAAGCTTTAAAGTGCTTTTTTTGCGAATGCAGTGCATTGCAGTGCACTGCAGTTGCAGTGCCTCTGCCAAAAATGTTTAAAAAAATCACGACCGGTATATATATACATAATAAAGTTAAAAGGAAAGAATGGAGGAGAAGAAGGAAGGAATGTTACCGAGTTAACTTTTAAAATGTACTTGGAGAAGAAAATTACCTAAATAATGTTGTTAGTTATGAAAACGGGTAACAAATACCACATATTGTGACAGGTAGCAAATACCACATTGCTCTATCGACAACAAAAAAAATCTTTTTTTTTGTTGTTATAAATATATTGGCAAATACTGTATCGAGTCAAAACTTTGGTTTTGTTTTATTAAGCTCGTTATTACTACTATCTTTTTAATTTAGTTTTTAACGGCATTATTAAATACGCCTATTCCATTGGAAAATGTGTAATCGTTAATAAGTTGTTCATTTATTAAATGTATTCGGCCAGAACATCTATCTGCTAAATTAGTACAAAATTATTATTAACTTATCAAACATTTTATTGTTGCATTACTGATGACCTCTCAGATAAAACTGTAATTAGGCCTCATACCGTACTTATCAGATGGGTGTATCAATTTTTCTAAGTAGATTGTAAAAAAACTCTCATTTGACGGCCGAGTGAATCGATATCGAGAAATAAAAGTATCGATCAATCAATCGGTGTTTGAATAGTGCGTTGTGGAAATGAGACTTCAAAATATGAATGTGGCTAATAAAGTCGTGGTATAGAAACTGCTTACAATGGAACGTACGGTGTTCCAATTTGAAATGTGAACGCGAGCCCCTTGCGTTTTTTTTTTCTTCAAATTATGAAAAGAGTACAGAGTGTTAAATATTAAATAGCCAGTATGGTGCAAAGTTAATGATACACTAATGTTTATTGTATTAGGGTTGCCATAGCGAAATATTACCCATCACAATAGCGATCACGCTGAGAGCATGTTTGGGGCGTGGCAGTGATTGTTAAGAGTGCCATTGTTTGCATTTCGAAGCCGGGAATTTTGTAATCATCCAAACTTTTTACAGTGGTACATTTGTTATTTATTTGTTATTCGTATCACGCTGTTATTTATTAGCAGTTATTCTATCAATCTTGGTGGAGAACTTGATCATTAAATTCGATGGCATTTTTTTACCAGCTCTGGCGCTTGGCAATTCTAAACTACTTTGCCTAATACGATATACAGGGTTATTTTTAAATCATCAACAACCACCTACGGGCTAATTCTGGTGCTCAATGACAACAACTTTTTGTAGTGGACCAAAATAGAATCTTTAAAAAAAAAACACTGCTTAATCGAACCTCGCTAACATAGTTTTTAAGTCAACTATCCAACAAAGTATAACTTCGTAACGTTTTAACTTTTTTAATTTGTACATATGGACACTGTCTGATATAAATTGTTTTTTATTTTATTTAAACGGATGTCAATGTCAGCTGGTCGGCGGCTTAGTATAGGAAAGTATTTTTTTTGCGAGTTGTTGTATTTGGGCACCAGAATCAGTCCCTAAGAGGTTGTTGATGATTTAAAAATAACTCTGTATAAAGGTTTCGATTATTTGCCTCCAGACAGCACAACGGTAGATCAACCTACCCAAAAAGTTAAAGGTATTGATTTTGAACTTTAAGTCCGATGCGTAGAGATCAATATCAATTGAGAAAATTTGACATTTTGTAGTAGGTTGACGTGCTGTTCCACTCGCAGTAGGTACAGACAACGGCAGGGCAACCTACGCAAAAAGTTAAAGGTCATTGAAATGATTTTCAACTTTAAGTCCTACATGTAGAGATTGAGAAAATTAGACGTTTTGTAGTAGGTTGACGTGCTGTTGTCTGTACATAATTTAAAGTGAAACTTCTAAACTTGTTCTTGTCTCCAGCCATGAAAGGGCGCGACGGCCTTGGGGGCGCGGGCTCGTGCGCGCCCAACGACGTGTTCTGCTCCGTGCCGGGCCGGCTGTCGCTGCTGTCCTCCACCAGCAAGTACAAGGTGACCGTGGCGGAGGTGCAGCGGCGGTTGTCGCCGCCGGAGTGTCTGAACGCGTCGCTACTGGGCGGCGTGCTGAGGAGGTCAGTCACCTTAGCCTTCTAAAACAACTTTTACAATTAAAAATGTATGCGGACGTGTACTGTGACGTCACGGTACATGTCTGATCTTCTTGTCTAGCACGCGACATTGATGGGTTGTAAGTTGTAACCTGACTTACAAACCAATAATACATAATTGTGTCTGTTAAAACTTAAAGAATTTTCGAAAAATGTTGATAAATACCTATAAATGTATTAATATTTTTTGAAAATTCTTTAAGTTTTTTAATTATAATTAAGTAGTGCATGTGGGAACGGCCGTAAAGAATACACTTTCCCACCGCTAACTGGAGGCGTGTCGTAAGAGACGATTAATTCCTGCAGAACGAGACGAGCAGCAGCGTCTGCGTGCGAAACATTATAAAAAACTGCGCTCGCCAACCCGCCTGCCAAGTGTGGCGAGTATTGGCAATCCTCCCCTTTTCGGGGAGGCCTATGTTCAGCAGTGGACGTCCTACGGCTGAAATGATGATGATGATGAGGATATTTATAAGATAATATATGAATTAGCATTCATACTTCTTTATTTGTATGGCTGATCACCATTCTTCACTAAAATTTGAAATTGTGTAAGAAGATACATGAATATGGCATCATTAATAAGATATTTACGACTTCTTCTAAACAAGTAGCGGGCAATTTTTAATACCAATTATTAACCTTTCGAGGTGAAGAGGACAGTCGACAACACGTTAAGCGGACTTTTTACATCAATCAAACGACTTTCGTCTGTTATAAATGACGAAGATGATTCACAGTTTCATTCGAGGGGCCGCAGCGTGATTAAAGTTCAATTTAAAAATAATTACAGACTGCATGCATAATACATTTTAGTCAAATTATTCGACCGCCACCTACCGGTGGATGGAATTAACTCCCATTTTACAAGTACCGCGTACGTTTATTACATTTTTTGCGCTTGCAACACTGTGGTGGCTGCGGCGACCGCTAAAGATATGTTTGACTTTGAAAACTAAGGAAATGCACACCACAGCAATGCAACTTGCGTTTTACTACTTATGGATACGTATGTAAATTTTACTCTGCTTAAACTCTGTGTACCTAAGTACAAGAATCATTGAACCTTAAAGATGAATAGGTACGAAAAGTATGACTTGACTACACATGCTTTATAATCAGTCAACCTCGTAAGTATCTGCATATCTATGGCATCCGACTTCGATCAAAATCCCTATTTACTTCAATATCGGCCAATTTTTATCGTTATGATTTTCCGTTACACTTTAGGTTGGACTCTCTGTGTCATTACTAAGAATAGACGTATTTCTAACACCCTTTTAAAAAAAAGTTGCATCTGCATCATTGTGGCTACCTCTTGGCCACTATTGTTTTTTTCAAACTAATTATAATAGGCTTGTTTTTTATGGTCAAGCTGCAATGTCGAATCTAAAGCTTCTACTAGGTTAACCCTTTTCTTGCTACCGTACACAAAAGTCGTGTATTTGCATCTCTGTGGCTACCGCCTCCGCTATCGGTTTGGTCGGTAGTTATTAGACTATTTTTTGTGGTGCGGTCAGTCTCGCCTGTTGGCATAGACGCGTTTCTTTCGCGTTTATCGGCCACAATTATCGGGACAAGTTTCGTAGGCCCGCACCTGTAACATGTAGGTACCTACTTAACCCTTATAATGCACGATACAGGGTACAAATAAAAAAAGTAGTATGCAAATATCATCTGCATTTTTGATGCTTTCTTCTTACAGCCATCATAATGATACTTTCCTTGTTCTGTGTTTACAACTGTCTAAATGCTAACTAGTACTATGTTTGCCATTTCACCTCATGTCATATTATATAGGTATTACATATATATTACGAAAAAAGACTTTTTCATATTTCGGCATTTCTATTAAAAACTGTTATTGTGAAAACACTCTGTCTATCATAAGTCATAACTGTTACTTAAGCCAAAATTAATTAAAGATGATGCCATGGACCCTGAATAATTCATAAACATTTGTGCTCATGTGTTAATAAAAAAAAACTACTTAAGTTGGACAGACAGCCTGGTAAAGGTTGCAGGAAGCCGCTGGAAGCAGGCCGCTTCCAACCAGCCAATCTGTAAGTCATTGGAGAGGCCTATGTTCAGCAGTGGACGTCTTATTGTGTGGATTACTAAAGTATGTAGTTTAAGTAAACAAGAAGCTAAAACAAAGACCCAAGCCTTGCGTTACCACTAAGGGGACTTACTATATAGGAAATCCTACTACATCTAATGCTTTTTAACCGACTTAAAAAAAGGAGGAGGTTCTCAATATGTCGAAATCTTTTTTTTTATGTATGTTCAGCGATCATTCGTTTCTACGTTGACCGAATTTGATAATTCTTTTTTTTTCGAAAGGTAATATTTTCAGAATGGTCCCATATAAATTTGGTCAAATTATTATGATGGGATCTATAAGAAAATCATCAAACATTGCATGAGCTCCATACCACGCCAACTGATTTTTGTATCTATGTTACCCAATATCTTCGACAAATAAGAACCGATTTTGATGATTCTGTTTTTATTGAATAGCCTATACTTCAAAGATACTATAATAAAATTAAGCGGGAAAAATTTCATCCCTAAGGGTGGAATAATAGGAAAAGAAATCGGTGTTCAGCAGTTAAATTCTTGTAAAATCTGTTTTGATTAGGATCTATCACTAAAAATAGATGAAATAAGTAAATTTTATTTAAAAAAATAACCGACTTCAAAAAACTAAAAAGCTATAAATAATCTTAACACGTAAGGTACCTAATCAGTTACTTTTGGAGTCGGTGCAAACAAAAACATTAAATCTTTTATCGGCTGACTTTGTCTTTGTATTATCAGAAATGCGACAGTTGAACACCACGCAACACGTACCACCATTCTGATCTTGCTACCTCTTGGTTGGTCTATCAGACCAAAGAAGCTTACGAACCTTAACAAGAGTTGACTAATTTCACCTATATTAATCTTGTTTCACCAATCTCGCCCTTATTGGTATCGAAATGCGCAACATTGACGGCGATTATCGCGCGACTATCAATCGCACTCACTTAATAACGACTCCGCTTTTACAAGGTGCCCGTTATGTTGCTGCTACCGGTTATCATAATGGTTTTCAGAAAATTAATTTAATAAACTATCCAATTATTGTTTGTTAGCCCCATATTATTAAAGAAATTGTAATGATTTCCTATAGTTGTTTTATATGTTATACGGGCACGTTACGTCGGACCGAACACGAACTGCACAAATACTTTACAAGATTATTTTTTGGCTAGCTTCCGCCCGCGGCTTTGCCTGCGTAGAGATCGGATTGCCACTTTATGTCTTTAACAACGACCAAATAATTGTATTATTTTGAATCAAACAGTTCCGTCATACATATTTTTTGCGTAACTTTAACCGTTTACGGAGTGCATGCAACGGATTTCTCCCGTTTTTGCAACATTTTTCATTAATGCTCCAGTCCGATTGGTGTTAGCGCGTAAAAAAATAGTTGTTGCTAATATTAGCGATATTTGGCTTTATAATATTAGTATAGTACAGATATAATATTAGAGATTATTAGGCCTGTCCTTTTATATGGCAGCGAAGCGTGGCCGCTACTTGAGCGACACAAGCAGGAGCTGCGTGTCACGGAGATGAATATGCTGCGGTGGATGTGCGGAGTCACGCGGCTGGACCGCGTGAGGAACTCGCGCATTAGCGGGAGCCTTCGTGTCCGTGATATTGCAGACAAACTGCAGGAGAGTCGCCTACGCTGGTACGGCCATGTTTTGCGGAAACCGGCAAGCTACGTAGGAAACAAATGTCTGGCCATGCTGGCATGACGTCGTGAGGGCTGACATGCGTGCCAATGATCTCACAACTAGAGACGCTCAAGACCGCGCGAAGTGGAGGAGTAAATCAAGGAAAGCGGACCCTGGGCTCCAAAGCAATGGCTTTGGACGCAACCGGGATTGACTGTATAGATGAAGAAGAAGAAGAAGATAATATTAGAGATTACTTTATGTTTTTAAAATTATAATCGTACAATAATTTACTCGTAGCTGAACTATATATGCACGGGCATAAAACAGTTCATTTAACAAACAAAATAACAATCACCTGTGCCAATTTATTACCTTGTAATTATTGTTAAGACGCGTCCTCCATTCAGCAGTGTCATCGTAAACATTGTAATTGCAGAATTACCGCGGTAATTTCATTTTGCGAGAATTACAAGCGGTCAACTAATTGAATTTAGGATGCGTTTAGCGACAACGGGGCATAATGATGATCATTATAAGAGCTGCTGAACATTGAAGAGGAAATAAACTTAAACTTAGTTACTCTGTAATCGCTACGTTCCCAGTTTATTTTCTTACTTATCTTTTGGCAGTTTGCTCAAATCTTATACCATCTGTTTCCATGGCATCAACATTGAAATTGCAAAACCTACCACCCCACACTAATAGCCAATTTTTGACATTTGCTTGTATGGACACCAGCCACCACCAAACATACTTACATTTCGTACTGCCAAGTGCGCATCTAATAATGGAATAAAAATGGAAAAATAAATGGTCTTCGTACTGGGAGCCGATGTGCGTAGCAATTTTTTATCTATTCGATTTATTCTAACTAACGTTGGAGAGTAAGTTTAATATAAACAGTAGTTGTATGAAGTATGAAGATCCTTTATTCAGCTTTCGAAGTACGCAGATCCGTCAGCAAGCTTGGTGAACCGTAAAGTCTTCGTTCAGCTTTTTAAATACCATCTGTCAGCAAACTCAGTGACCTTAATAAGTCATCGTTTAACTCTCGAAATACCCTTTTCGTTAGCCAACTCAGTGAACTCATTGAGTCTTCATGCAACTCTCGAAATACCTTGATCCTTCAGCAAACTCGGTAAACTCATTAAATCCTATAACTCCCGAAATACCCTAGTGTGAGTGACACAAGAGAATCACTTTGCTTACTGCGATCGAAAAGTAAATGTAAAGTATTAAACTTTTTGATCGAAGTAAGCAAATCGATTATTATTATTTGTGGTACTCACAGTAGGCAATCTGTAAACTCGGTGAACTCATTGAGTCTCGAAAAATCTAATTGACATTTGATTTTTCTAAAGCCATATCGAGAATCTCTCCATTATATCGGGTGTCAGTACAATCCACTATTTATTATAACAAGACAACTCCAATAGAATGCCGCAAAAGTGGATAAATGACGTGTCCGTATCAAATACCGATCTATGAGGAATTAATCATACGTGAATTTCTCAAGCCGCATACCTATCTTTTAACAAAAGGCGAGTGTCAAAACAAGTAAGGGCTGTCCCAACAAACATTTAAGTGACTGATTTGTAAACTTATTCGTTGGGAACAATGTAATAGGCTAGTTTCCTGGGTCAAAAAAAGATTATTCTATTTAGTCCGTCAGTTAGGTTATCCAATAATATTGGACCCGTATTTTGTCTTTTGTCAATCAAACAAAAAATGACGAAGATAAAGCGCCTCAAAGTGAGCACGTGACGTCACGCCTTGCGACACTTCTTAGCACGTTAGCAATTCTTAGTTACGCGGAACTTTAACGGGTTATATCTTCATCATTATTTGTTTTATTGAGAAAAGAAAAAATACGTGTCTAATATTTTCTGTTAATCCAACTGACGGACTAATTAATTTTTTTTAGGAAACTAGCCCATTTTATAAAATTCTATTTACTAATATTAAAGATTAGAGATATCTTCGTCCTAGATGATTTTATCGCATTAAAAGAATATTGTCAAATAGTAGAGCTGTTTATAAATAAAAGAGTTTTGAGGGTAGAACAAAAGTTCTAAATAAGTATTACCTAACCACGGGATCTGGTTTCTTTTCATAATGTTAGGTCAATCGAAACTACTCTATAGGTTTGATAAGTATGTTTCAGAGTGTCAAAAATGTGACTTAAATGGACACGTATTAAGTATAAAAACTAGCAAATTTTACTGAAATGAGGCTAACTTCATTTAACTATAAAATTCAGAAAACTAGCATATCTTTCCCTCATGTAAATGGTACTCAGTATTTTCTTACAGCTGGTAACCCTGTTCTAGTGCCATTGCGGTACTGTTTCGAAATCCAAAAAGTTATTGTGTCGTAAGTAGGCAAGCCATTTCGATTGAATCAATCGATGTTGGTTATTAATGGACTGCGCGTGTATTATGATATTCGAGTATTTATCGTTCGACAGTAATTGGATAAAAGTTATCTCTTGAATTTAAAAAATGCGTAGTTATTATAAAATGAAAATGAACTATAAAACAATTTAGAAATTCTGACTCCTATAATATAAGTGTGTTTTAAATGTAGTTACGGACTGATGAAGGTACATAAATAGGATGTGGA
The DNA here is from genome assembly GCA_963576865.1 of Anania hortulata. Lineage (NCBI taxonomy): Eukaryota > Metazoa > Arthropoda > Insecta > Lepidoptera > Crambidae > Anania > Anania hortulata. The sequence goes on from OY756410.1 coordinate 6,554,273, forward strand.
CACTTAATTGAGAGATAATTATGTAAAGTTTTTTTCTTAAAATTGTTAAGCATTTGGTGAGTTGTTCAAGAAATGTTGAAGCACGATGAGAGTTAACAGCCATATATACCAGAAAGCGATCGAATAGTGATTGGTAGCTATTAATGTCAAGACGAAATCCTGGCTAGAAAATACTAACACATACAATCAAACCAGTCTTACCAATTGTCATTGTCACAAAATAAGGTTAAGTAACATCTATGTGTCTGGGTTTATGAAATCTATTTTTCTGTCTTCCATCTAACCCTGAACTAATACAATTTAAAAACAAAGTTTTCTAATTGATCCAAGAATCGTAATCGTAAAAATTTTGGCGAGTTTGAGATAGCTTCTGGAATTATCATTCTTTAAGTATTGTATACTAAGCACAAAGCATGAGAGTGGACTCAAATTCTGTCCTTTGTGCGTGGGGGATGTGATGGTTAGTTACAGATCCGATGTGATGGTTAGAACCAGTCTAGCTCCGCCCAGAAGCGCAGAAGTTTCCTGAGTTTTTCACAGGTTTTGCGGAGCGACCTTGGGTTGTCAAGAATTTCATTGCCATGTGATATACCCGCCTCGCATTCCACGACTACGTGACTATCTTTAAAGATTTATATTCTTCTATAAATTATCGCTATTTTAGTCATCTACTCAGTGATCATCTGTTACGTCGATATAAAATAACGCTTAACACCGTCATCTCAATTTTAAATTCAAAAGAAACCGTATTATTTATCTTCAACCACCTAGTTAATTGGGCAGAACCCTATAATTTGTATAGTCGATAATAACGCATCGAAATTAAAATTATGTCATCCATTCCATCACTAAATACCACCAAAATACCAATGCATCAATAAGCCATTTCGAACGTTAGTGCTTATAAAATATGACTGTACAATCAAACTGTATTTTTACTTCTTAATAATTATCGTTTAAAAATCAAGGAGGTTGATTGATAATCTCTATAATCGCACTGGCAGGTATCGATACAAGTGTGCACTCGATATACGCCATTAGTTGTATCGATGTGTCGATTCATTCGATTTAGTTTTCCATTGATTCTAAATTCGAATTCTTTGTTTGGTTCGTTATCCACGTATGATTCTTGATTCCTTTGTGCCTGTCTAAGCGAACGTGTGAAAATATCGTTGCTGACCGTTAATAAGTTGAAATTTAGTTTATTTCTACGTCTGATTTTAATGAGATATCAATTAGAGTCTTTATTCGGCTTAGCGGTTCACACATTAAATTATCGGATAAGAATGCGAAATGTGTTTTTAAAAAGCATTATTTGTATAGAAGTGCGGTTAACTAAAAATAAGACGTTCCTATTATAAAAGTTAATTCATAATGATCTTTATTGTAAGTGATTTCCTTCCACCTATTCAATAAGTACCTACCTACCATAGCTAGATTTTTTAAATTCGTATAACAAATAAGAAAGTAGGTACATAAGCATACGATGAGTTGACATTGATATAAAAAAAACTTCCTTTGCTCAATATTTTTATTAAGATCTATGATCTAGCTAGATTTTTATATATATTTTTTTTAATTTTTAAATAAAAATATAATGTGCTTTAAATAGGTATTGTTTTCTGTAAAATGGATTTTATTTCGACCTATAATTGTTGGGTACACTACATAAATCCGAAAAACTTAATTCCGAATTTTACTATCACGAATGTCAAAATACCGAATCTTAAAATTACGAAAATGAAAATTCCTATTCGAAAATTCGAAATTCCGAAATCTCAATTTTCCTAACGTTTATAATTCCGATTTTTAATAGACTGCAAACATGCAGCATGCATTATGCAAGTAGGCATGCAGCATGCAAGCAGGCATGCAGCATGCAAGCAGGCATGCAGCATGTGTACATGCAGCATGCAAGCAGGTATGCAGGCAGTTATGCAGGCAGGTTAAGCGCTCGGCGGCCGTTGCTGCGGCACGCTCACTACGCTCGCTGCGCTCTTTCCGTTCGCTCCCCTTCGCGCTGTGCGTGGTCACTGTTCTAACCTAACCTAACCTCGGATTCGCTCTAAAGTAAAAATAAATCAACTTAGTTAGTTATTCGTCCCATTTGCGGAATATTGATAATCGGAATACTGTTTTCGGGCTAATGACAGTTCGGTGTTTGAATTTTTCGTACTTGTGATAATCGGAAAAATAAGACTTTCGAATTAGAATAAAAATTATTAACATTCGGTAAAATAAGATTCGTGATTCTTAATAATCGTAATTTTATTTATTCGGAATTATGAAGCTCGGATTTAAGAAAATCGGAATACTCAAATTCGGAATTTTTGGGTGTTCCCATAATTATTTGGTAAAGTTGTTTAGTTCCATGAGTACAACCACAGCACATAAACAAGTACTATATCCCGAGTTATGGCCGAACCTTTATTTTATTACATAAGTAGGTATGTAGGCATAGCATGTTTTTCCATGGCACCAAAATCCACCCCAAAAAGAAAGTTCTTCTTATTTAACGCAGTACAAAAAAAAACTTTATACCCAAACATATTATCCATTACTACTGCTACTACTAATAACTATGATAATATCACAAATAAATTCTTCACAACATGTCTGAGTTGCGCGGAATGCCTTCGCAATTTTGCATGCCTACCTCGTACGGCGGTACACTTCAAAATTACCTACTGAATTTGAACTATTTACATATTTTTGGAATGCACTAAACATGCAGAAAAGGCCAGCAGTGTACTAAACAAATATGGTAAAAGAAAAAAAAAGAAAGAAAGAATTCACTAAATTGAATTAGATTTACTTTAATACTTTGACTACCTACACATAGAATTTTTTTTTCATGTGTGGTATTTACATTTTTACCTGTGTATTCATGAAAAGGATCACTTATTTGAAAATGTGACCAATGATTAAGTAATTATAAATAAGCTTTAAAACAATTAAACATCTCTGAGCTTGATGTGTGGATACTATAGCTATGATATAAATAATTCTATGATTAATCGATGATTATAATTTTATAAATGGAGAGCGATTGTCTGCCTCGATGCCTTACAGTTTTCAAACAACATTTGAGTTGTTTCAAAAGATATCTATATATATATATGTATATAAAATAATAATAATAATAAATAATAAGAATAAAATAATAAGTCATTTACAGTTACATCATTTATAACTCGAGAACGGCTGGACCGATTTTTATGATCTTTGATTTGTTGAATTTGTCTCCACCCCGAATAGCATAATAACTATAAAAAACACGGAAATATTCACGAAAAAAAAAATTTATGTAGAGGTGATACGAAGTTTTCCGGGACAGCTAGTTATGAAATAAAAAAATACTGCCTTAGGTGAAAAAACAGTACACCGGTCCATAAGTAACTTAAATAATCAAGTACCTACGCAGAAACACATTACACCATTGAGGATAATAATAAAAATTACGAAAAAGAAGAAACACAAGAAAGTCAGTCTGCTGAAAACGTGTAAAAATCGTGTAGCGCAGCAGCATAGGTAGCGTAGCGTAGCGTGTTTTATGTTTTGTGGTACAAATTATAATAATAATTAATATAATATTGAACAACATTACATAGGTACATTGCTCTGATCCTATGGTAAGTAATCAAAGCAAATGTGTTACAAAAATCAGAAACAAAGACGGTACCCAGACCCGAGACAATATAGAAAAGGTTTTTTTACATTGATCGACTGGGAATTGAACCCGGGACCTCAGAGATGACGACACCAAACCAGTCCGATATGCCACCGGAGAAAAGTGTCTGTAGTGTTGTAGATTTCTTTAAGGGACCAACTTAGGACCAACATTGATTGCGCTTCTGCTACAATGATTTACATTTATGACAGCGATTTTTTAAAACTGGTTTGCAAGCCTTTACTCATTTTTATTCTTAAAACAGTGATGACTGAACGTATAGAGATTACAAATATCGACACAATGTAGTTTACCTACATAACGTAGGTATATTGTAATGTTGTAGGTGCATGTAATTATAGTAGGTACGTATGTGCTTTAAAAAAATTCAAACCCAACAATAAATACATATTGGGTGGATTTTAAGTGTATCGATTATTAATAGCAGGTATGTACCTATTTAGCGGCTTTTATGTTAAATGTCAATTATTAAATCTCGTAAATCTCACACCATCATAACATAAACAAGGCAAGCACTTCGCATTCTTTCGCTCAATCCATTCCGAAAGTCCATCATCGAAAAGATTTATTGAAAACAATTTTGTTAACGAGCTGTAATATAATTTCAGTTAATACTAGTAGCAATAGTAGCCAGTTTTTGGACGTAACATCCGACATACATTTGGGTAGAAACAATCAATTTACAACTCTATTTCTTTAATACACGTTTAAAAATCCATTGGTAATTGATTCGATTTGAATTTTAAACAACTTTCTACGTGTCAATCACTAGTCGCGCGCTAATCGGTAGGTTATCGGTGGCTGCATCTAGCGGTCAGTAGCTGAACTACGACACGTCTGTCCGATATCATGTCACGTCTGACGAACCTATTAGTGCTTTTTTGGTTTCATGGAGTTCAATGACTCAGGTTGAATGGACAAACTGAATACTCATGTTTGGAGTTTGCATTGTGGGACGTTTACGCTGGTTCTTTGTTAGCGTAACAAAATATCGATGGTCAAATAATGTTTGTAACAAACAATAAGATTGGTATTTTCCCTAGTTTTATGTGCCTTCGATACATTTCTTCTTACCGCCAATTTATCTCGATAATGGACATTAAGCTTAGGTTTTTTTTTTACAATATAGTGTAAAATAAAAATCACGGAAAAGTTTAAATAACTATTAATTATTCGTTTGCTTTGAGCACTTATAATCTCGAATTGAAACTCGAGTTTTGCGTTCCAAAAGTTAATTTGTTATTAATTTACTAAGATTCCTGCAATAAAAACTTAAGATATTTTAAGTCAGTTAATAAGTAGCGATAACCACAGATTAGACAGAGTACATTTAAAGAACAATCTTGTTGTATCTCATACTTTTCGAACTCTAAAAAAAGCAACATTAAAATTATATCAATTATTATATTATTTTATTGTTGCTCTGACACATTCTATTCATACTATTCGAGCATGGAATTAGATTAAATAAACATATCTAATGCGGATACTAGCCTAACAGTAAGATAAATATCGTTTGTTTCAGAGCAAAAAGTAAAAATGGCGGGCGTCTTCTCCGCGAGAAGCTGGAAAAGATCGGTCTAAACCTGCCAGCCGGGCGGCGGAAAGCCGCTAATGTCACGCTGCTCACTTCTCTAGTCGAAGGTATAACTCTTTAAGCAATCGCCTTGGTTAACGTGATTAGAGTATCTTTTCCTAAAGTTTTATAAAATAGGAACACAGTGAGTTACTGTAGTGTAAAACAGTGGACAGTACTTGCTTATATTCACAACTATATTCGGGTGGATGAGAAACTACCTCTCATATGGAGTAAAGAGCCTGGTACCGTGGTGAGTGCAACCCGGTCGAAAAACGACAGGCAAACAAAAGATAAAATACTATGATCACTTTACTCCTATTATAACTTGTACTATAATCCTTTAAGTTCGTGCGCGATGCTCATACGGGGCGATTGCGACACGCGTTGACTGGGATGACATACGTTCGGTATTTTTAAAGGGCTTAGTTAGTACTAGGAAAATGCTTAGGTAACTACCTCTGCAGCTCTGCACGACCTGCCTGTGAAAGCATCGATCGCTCCACATGAGAATTGCACACCAATGTATATAGTATAATAGGCTATAATGTAACCTAATAATTATGTTATATATTCACACAGTTAAACAACTACTTGACAACAATATTCTTGTATATATCATCACATTGTTACCCTTTCGTCTCTTTCGTCGTCTTTTCCATCTTATTTTATTATAAATGTTTCCTATAATAGCGGAAGCAGTGCACCTGGCGCGTGACTTCGGCTACGTGTGTGAGACAGAGTTCCCTGCGCGAGCGCTGGCTGAATACCTCGCACGGCAGTACGCCGAGCACGACGCGCGTCGTCGTAGAGACCTACTGCAAGCTACCAAACAGGTCAGCAGTCCGAGCATCTTCTAAGCACCATAATTTGTTCTACTATGAACAGACACGTTTCCACGTGTGAGACTGTCGCAGAAGCTTATTTATAAAATAAAACGGTAGGCTTTAGAATCGTAGTTCCACTTTTAATGGCCTAGTTGCGAATCATCTCAGCTGTAAAGTTTTTGATTAGGTAATATCTAGACCCGATAGTGTACTTCTTATAAGTAGCATAGAAGGACTAGTGTTTTATATAGTCTCATGGATAAAGAAGCTTTAGCAACAACCTAGCACTGCCGTAAAACAAAACAAAAAGTATATGCCTCACCTTTATTGTGTCAACAGGTGACCAAGGAGCTGATGGACCTGTTAAATCAGGATCGATCACCGCTGTGCAACACTCGGCCGCCCCACCTACTGGAACCCGCTATCCAGAGGCACCTTACGCACTTCTCACTTATCTCACACGGGTTCGGTGGGCCGGCCATCGTGGCAGCGCTAACTGCGATTCAAGTAAGTTTTATACGTTGCTTCTATCAGCTCACTACTATATCCAAACCTTCAGTAGTAAGTACTAAATCTCAGGCAATTTTGCTCATCTTACATTTCAGTCACCGGCAGCCAGTAGGTCAGCAGTTTAGTAAATCATAAAGAGACGGTCCAATCGTGCCTGCTAGTACGGATCCCGGAGGCGGATAAGGTACCCGCTGGCCGGCCGCTCTCTATGCTGAGTTCTGTACTCGCCAATCTGCCCGGTGAATCTGGATTAGGCCTTCTACCAACAGCATAGGTCCATTCAAAAAAAAAAATGAGTCATCATACCAAATTCGCGAGTACGGCGTGGCCGCGTGGTGCAGTGACCCTGCGGCTGCTGGAGCCGAAAGATTATCCAATGGTGTCCATGCCCACGCTCTAGTAAGACCAAGCACACATGTTAGACTACAGTTTAAACAGGAGTGAATGTCCAATCGTCGTCATTCTATGAGCGAACTCTACTTCTTACTAATATTTGTAGTACCTAGGTTGATAAACCTTTGATAGTCAAACTTGACTACATAATACTGAATAGTGTGTAATGTCAGGGCTATACAACGCTTAAACACCACCCCCCTTCCGCTGTCTTAGAAGATCGCCAGCCCGATGGATAGATGACTTGAAAGAGGTTTCTCCCGCCTTTATTTAAAGGTATAAATGTTAAGCATGAACGCCATATTAGAATTTTTTAAGTTAGATTACGTTGTAGATTGTAAGATCTAAGTAGTGCTTTCTGCCCTCATAGATCTAGACATTTTACCCCGACATACAATACAATTATATCTACTTAATTTTATTTTTTCAGAATTTCCTCAACGAGTCCCTTAAGCATTTAGACAAATTATACCCCCAAAGTGGCATGGTGTCGTCGTCGATGGACAAAACAAAAATGGACCCCGACATCAAGAAGTAACACAAGTATCACGACGATCTCGTCGGACCATACTCAACGCGCACACTCAAGACAAGCCAGTCAGGCTATGTTGGACTTTTAATACTTTTTACGACTACACTTAAAACTATAGTCTTAAGTGTAGAGAAAAGAGTAGTTACACAAATTTTGAATGTCGATAAACAAAATACTGCCATTGACAGGTATTACGTGAGATTGCGTATTTATTTTTATGAACGTCTGTGGTGACCCGCATACAAATAAAGTGCAATTATAATACTCAAGATTGTGAGAAAATGTACATATAGATAGCATAGAAACTGTAGTATTAATTAAGCATTTATAGTGTACGTAATTTTGATTGCTCGTTGGCTAAGGTGATGTTGTTACAGTTTTTTTACTTCACTATCGATAGATTTTTACAGCATCCACCGCAATAAATAAACATATCAAAATGTTAATTGTAAATAAATTAGAATATTTGAATGATTTTACATTTTTCACAATTAATTAACACAAAGATGTTTTGTACATTTTACTAAAATGTTAGTTTTTTTTTTAATTGACTGGACTGAGCCCACTATACATGAAAATTGTAACAGTAAAGAGTACCTAAATTACAATATATAAATGTTTACGTTTCAGGTTATAAAATATAATAGACACCATTCACCATTTCATTTTTCAAAGTATCTTTATGTATCTAGCTTTAGCGAAAAAAACCTGCACAATTGAATAAGGGCTGATTCTGCAGCATAAACACAACTTTCTCTATTGTATGTTGGTCGTGTTTACTTTTTTTACAATATAATAGTAATAATGTTTTAAAACCATTTTAATTTATAAGAGCTGCCACACATTGGGGCCCCTAATCGCGGCCACTAAACGCGACTACTTGTGGTTAAGAGCTGCTCAGCTGCATTGAGTCAATAGTAGCGAGCACGAGCAACTCTCGCAGCTTGTTGCTCAGACGCGGCATACCTACAATAATATATATGTATGAAAAAGCGCGTCCGCAACTTGTGTTGGCCCAGTGTGCGGCAGCTCTAATCAGTTTTGATTATAGTGGGCCTTCATTATGTGAACGAACAGTATTGTCTTAATCATCTTCAACACGTCTTGTTCCTCTTATAAAACGAATCTCCTTAGTTAATTTTAATTAGATATAGTTTTGCTAGTGAATCAATGTGAAAGTGTGCCAATTAGTTTATTATTGGAATCTATAAACCATTCCAATAAATAGGTATTTAATATTTATTATTATTGTGTCTTGTACATACAAATACGCTGTTTCCTTGCCTAAAACTTATTTTTGCTAAATTGAAACTTTTTCATACAATCTAAAGGAATAAGTGAGAATATTATTCATATTATTCACGGTGGCAGTAAAGTGCGGCACTCTTTCAAATCTAAAAAATATTTTACTTATCAAATTGAACTAAAAATTAATTTGTTGACTTTATCTAACTTTGCCCTACTTCCAAGGCATATTCAAACTTATTAGTTCTACCTTTATTTGCCATTTAATTTTATTATTTCTCGTGTGATATTTATTTATTTTAATACTTAATAAGTCGGTTTAGTTTTTTTTTTTCATTTTTAGAAATATAATATTGTCAGCATTAAAATTAAATTAAAACTCTCATAAAATGTGCCAAATTAATAATATTAGATATTTTTCTAATTAATCTTCAAGAATCAAAAAGAAAAGCTTTTTTTTAACATGACCGACAGCAAAATCATTTTGTACTATAGGAAAAAACTTACATAGTATCTAAGTTCTCTTGTATTATTTAATTAAAATACTTTGATAATCTACACTGTATGTTGATTACCTCATCGTCGTAAGATTTCTAATTTAGCGTCATAAGTATTGGCACATTGTAATTAATTACATAAAAGACAATTTTGTAGATAAAAAATGGCAAATGACTTTGAAGTGTAAAAACTCACCATCTAACGTGACGAGGCGTGGTAATAGAAGCTGAACCAATTTTATAAAATCTGTGCTAAAATTGGCTGTGTTTTTCGATAAGCACAAGATTTTTCGTGCTGTCTTAAAATACTCAGTATCTGTGAGACATACTTTAAGGCTCGGACTACAACCATCCGGAATTTTTCAGAACTCCATTCAAAACAGCTCCGGACAAGCCCGGATTCAATCCGATTTGTATGGGGTTCTGCAAAATTCCGGATGTATGTAGTCCGAGCCTAAGCTAAACTATAAAATTCACGTTATATAGTGAATTTGTGCAAAAGAAGTAATTGTAGGTATACATACTTGAAAACAAAATACATAAAAAAAGCCATTTTATTTTAATAAAATATTCAAAGCCATTATGTTTTTTAATCCTTTTCTACTTTGTTTTGTTACAACATTCCTACTCATTACTTACAAAAGTATGGTTTTATCGGAAAGAGCAGTAGTTAAAAATTAAACAGTATGTTAACTAACGAAAGGCGTTCCCGATAACCCGTAATACTATAGCGTCAATACTATACATACTTAAAAAAATATTCCCATTTAAAATTATTAAAAAAATAACTTTGAATATTTCATAAAAAATAATGAACGTCCGGCCGGGTCGAACATTAATTTTTCCCACCGTGCGAGCAAGACAAAAGCTACGTTGCCAGTTTGCACCATTGTAGGAACTACAGAACAAAGGTATGAGACGCTACGCGGTATTAACGCTATTTGAGTACTATTTCGCGTTAAGATTTTCGTTTTAAACAGGATTTTATATGCTTTTTTGGTAAATTTTTATTTTTATTTTAATCTATTAATGATGTAGCTAAACTGACTGAAGGGAACACTTACTGTTATTTTATATACTGTATTTTTAAAAATAATAGTAAATACAAGTTGTAATTCAAGCTTAATGTGCATCAGTATTAATTATTTATCAACAGATCAACACAATAGCAGCTGCTTTATCCCATTACTGCATCCTTATAGGTTACCATTGATAAAAACAGTTAATTATTATGAATCACGCTAAGGAAAAACGTAGGTATTGGTTCAGTAATTTTATTCTACGAAAATAAATTAAGTAATTACCTTGTGTAATCTACTTATTTCCATTTTGTTCAGTGAAGTAAAATAATGATGACGTTACACGATTGTTTTATTTTATAAAATCCAAAATTTACCGGATTTACAATGTCAAAATACTCAAGAAATTGTCAATCCGCCTTTATAATAAAATGTCCTCCTAATTAGATTGGGTCGTATAAATAACTAAAAATAAAATAAAATATTTTTATTTAATTAAATTACCGAGTCTTTTTATTTGATTGATAGATTGCTCAGGAATGACACGCTTCGCTTTGATTGAGATTGGGTCATTTAATTTTACTTTATTTGAGAAACCCCAGCCAGACCTCCGAGACAATTCCCCGTTCGGAGGCGCTGTCTACGGTCTGCTTTAAGTTAATTTTTGAAGGATCCTTAATACTGCTACTCCCCACTTGATGGCGCTAGTCAACGATTTATTTCTCCTTGTCTATAAAATAATACTGAAAGAATACAAATTTTATGTCTTTGCCAAAATTGTTTAAAACTCTTGTCTTCTTTTTTGTTTGTCAAATGTCAAAAACTTAACAGGAAAAAAACAATCCCACCGCCATCAGGTTTTGTTGCAGTTATTTTTAATTAAAACTATTTTATTGGTGGTTTGATAAACATCAAAATGGATCTTCTGGAAGAGCCTGAAGTGCTGAAAAGGTGTTATAAGTGTGAGCATCAGATATTTGATAATATAAACATTGTATACTATGCGTCAAATTCCATGGTCGTTATTTGGAATAGATATCAAATATTCGTCTACGAAGACCTCAACTTTGAAAGCATTGCTAAGGTGATTGTCCCGGAGTTCCAAGTCCAGCAACTGATACTATCAAATTATTATTTAGTATGTTTGGATAAGAGTGGTAATATTCACACGACTTCTATGAAGTTCAAGAATCCCGCCCAAAAACGCTTCAAAAGTAGTTTTCAGCCTAAAGAACAAGGTATCATGATTTGCACTCAAACTCAGGCTAATATGGAAAGTATATTGAGCATAAAGTATGAGAGTGGTATTTATTTCTTGTGCCTTAACAAAATCAACTCCGACTACACTTTAGAAAAAAAAGTCGCTTTGCTATACTCTGGCCGTTGGCCTTTACCTAATGCCAATCAAGATAAATGTATATTAGCATTACATAAATTAACTGAAAGTCAATATGATTATGTACGAAAAATATTTGATGTGGATGAAAACAATATAATGGCTAATGATAGTACCTTAGTAATCATGTCATTTGATAAATTATCTGTCTATGGCTGCTTATTTAGTCCCAAAATGCCTGATGAAGCAGTCAATTTAGTGAAGTTTTACACATGTCCATCAGAAATATGTAACATAGAATTATGTCAGTTAGGTGATCTTTTTATTTTAATTGGACTCAATATTGGCACTTTAGTAAGATTGAATATGAAGAGTGTATCAAACAAGCCAGATTTAGTGCATTTGAATACAGCCTTATACAAGTTTCTCACCCTGAAAGATACAGTTTTATACACGGATGGAAAATCAATGTGGAAAACAGATAACACATTCACAGATAACATATCATTTTTCCAATTCTTTGTCAGGGATGTCAAAGATTTTATAAAGTTTGGTGACCAAATTATTTGCACCACCTTCACAAACTTGATATACATCTTCCCGATAGACGACGATTCCTCCTATATAAAACCAGAAACAACTGATGAATACTGTGCAGCTGAGAAATTATTAAACAACTCTGAGTATTTATACAAAATAATTGAAGAATTGGAGAAAAATAATGTGTTAACAAAAAGAATAAACGAAGAAGGCAACTTTGTAACTGCTTTCTCCTTATCAAATCGACAAGATATCATGGATAACATTATTCACCACAATATAAAGGTATATGAATGTTACCAGGATGTGGTAAATGAGCATGAGGCAGTTACCACAACAGAAGAGCTCTATAAGTACTGGCTTCCCGGTTCATTTTTCATTTTCATCAATTTGTCCACCACAACACTTCAGCACATGTTCAACAATATCCTATCGAATGTATTAAATGATGTTAAAATCCATATTTCTCTATCAATGGATAATAAACTACTAAAAACTACCAGTATCAAAGTTACAGATAGGTTTAAAAAGTTGATGGTTCTGATACCTGTTAATATTCATTATGAGGACATATCTGAAATGAATGTGAATATGGAATTAGTCTCGAGTGTGCCTGGAGCTTTTGATGAGAAGCAAAAACTGTGGGTCACACTTTACAGGAGACGCGTAGTACTTAACTCAGAGCATTTTATTAACTCTGTTGCGCTTTGTGAAGATCTAGGTTCGAAAGACTCAAATGTAGAAGATTTGGTGTGCAAATATGCTCAGGCGAATTATAGTGAAATAGTCAAAATAACTGATCTCACTAAGTTGGATACAATACCTAAATTCTCTGTATACCTCAAACTGCCTAACAACTACACAGATTTATTGAAAAAGGAGACAGACAGTTTGGACTATTTGAATAAGAAAAAATCATCACAAATAGTACAAAATTACTCCTCAGAAGAATTTCTGAAATCCAGCAGCAGTATAAGATTTGAAATAGGCTGTAATAAAGTAACAGTTGAAATTGTGAGTGATGATTTTACAAGTCCGTTATTGAAAGTCTCATGTGGAAATATGGCCATAGCATACCATATAAGAAATTTATTTTCGAAAATAATCTATGATGATTTCAAGAACTACGGGCCAGGGCAGGAGTTTGTCAAATATATGCTGTATGATGAAGCAGAGGTATGTATAAAATAATTAATAACACTGAAACTAACTTTGCTGGTTTTATAATAATTTTTATGTCTACCTCCGTGACCGTAGCCGAGAAACAAGCACGCCGGACTTGGTGTCGTCATCTCTAAGGTCCCAGGTTCGATTCCCGGTCAGGTCAATGTAGAAAACGATCTTTTCAATATTGTCTCGGGCCTGGGTGTTGTGGTACCGCCGTTGTTTCTGATTTCTGTAACACAGTGCTTTTGCTACTTACCATAGGATCAGAGCAATGTATGTGATATCCAATATTTATTTATTTATTATTTAGAGACAAATGTATGAGTAGTTTAAACTTTACATTTCGACATATAATTTAGCTCTGTAGTCATGTATTTACTTCAAAAATTTTGTGCAGTGTGCAATTTTATATGTCTATTTTTTATGTTTTTTGTTCACAGAAACTCCGTAAGAAAATAAAGAGCTGCATACTGAACAAAGCAGATTTCCAAGAATTTCATCCATATGCTGATGAATTTGAGAAAAATATAATAGGTGCTCTGTTAATTTAAGTGAATAATTATTACAAATAAGGAATATGTATTAGTATAAGAAAACGTGATGTTAGATTAATAAGTTGAAGAGGCTGTGATCAATATACTGTCATATTATTATATTATGGTATTTTTTTATACTTTTATAAGTTCTTTGTTGCCTATGTACCTATTTATCTTATTATTATTTACGTTATATCTAGTCGCCATAGTACAAGTTTTGCTAAATTGGTGTGACTGTGAAAACAATTTATTATTATTTCAAAGATGTCTGGCAGTGGATGAAAAAAGAGCGGGAAATCGTACTCTTTGGCGCTCTTTGAAGGAGGCCTACAATGTAATAGACTGACATGATGAATGTGTATTGTGTATATAATGGGTTCTATGGTAAAAAAACCACGTGACCTTGTCACTACACTACGCATTCTATGGTTCTACATATTTTCGACTTTCGACACTACAACTGTATAATAATAATAAAAATGACTATGTCTATTGACGCGCAGTCGAGTCGCAGTGACCCTAGGGCAAGGACCGGAAAACCCCTTTTGTTTATTAAGCCGATTGTTAGGGAAACCCTATTAAAAGGTTACCCAAAGATAGGGTTACCCTATTGATAAGCTACTCCAGTGTTAGCCTTTTGTTACGGAAACCTTTTTGAATAAAGTTAACTGCTTTCAATGAGCTTACCGAATCAAATAGGGTATTGGTAATTTCAATATTTAGCACTTACCAACTAAAAGGGTTACCCTATTGTCTATGTCTTTTTCGCGCATTCTGGTGATTTGTATTAACCTGTCTGTGTATTTAACTTCGCCGTGGCGATAGCCACACACGGTGTGCACGTAGAGGTTAAAATTGCTTAAGCGCTTTTAAAACCCTTTCATAGGGTAAGCCTCGATAGGGTTTTCAGATACGGTTAGTGCTTACCCGAATTAACTGTATTCATTTGGTTAGCCTACCGAATATGCTTACCGAATTGATAGGGTTTATGGAAACAAGTCTATGAAATACCCAATTAAAAACCCTTTTATTGGTAACCGGTTCCGGTCCTTGCCCTAGGGCCGTACTAAACGTAGTATTACTTGTTCAGTGGCCATACTGAAAACGTTGGGCGAAGATTTTCATCTCTCTCAATGCCGTCGTACAGTAGATGATGAAATCGGGAGATGGGTCGACCTCTTTAACCTCGGCATTGACCTTCAGTGTGATTGCCGTTCGTGTGTAAGAGAGCTCTTAGTGTCTAAGGGCCCTCGCCCACGACGACTTTTTGTAGCGATGCAGTAGCTGTCGCGTGTTTGCATCGATCGAGTCGCGATGCGGTCGCTAGCTATGTGCTCTCGCCCACATAACCACGATTCAGTCGCGATGCAAATGCGATACTGTCGCGCTTCACTCGCGATGCAAACGCGATTTAGTAACAGCACAAAAATGCCTGCGATCGCTACAGTTGCAAGATGGACTCCGTTGAGGCAACATTAGTCACGTTCTTAAAAAAGCAGCACCAACGACAACGGCTGCTTACTTTTGTAAGCAGCCCATGCGTGGTCTTCTATTCTCCAATATCGTCCGACACATTCGCGTGTTTGCATCGATACAGTCGCGATGCTGCAGCGCATTAGCATCGCTTCTACAGCGCGTTGCAAATGCGACTATAGCGCGTTAGTAGCGATGCCGATGCGCGTTAACGAAACGCGCGACAGCATAGCTACAAAAAGTCGCCGTGGGCGATTGGCCTAACACCACCACATAACGTTCACTGCAGTTTTGTAGTGCGTTCAAACTGGACGCGTGTCTGAAGCAATAGAATTTCAATTCGCATACGAATTACAGTCCTATGAATTACGTTTCTTGCGATTTCATGTACAAATTTGAATATTAATGCTTTAAAAATATGCCTCCTTAATGCGGACGAAATCAAGAGAGGGTTAGTAAATAATCATCATCATCATCATCATTTCAGCCATAGGACGTCCACTGCTGAACATAGGCCTCCCCCATTGACTTCCAGATTGGCGGTTGCAAGCGGCCTGCATCCAGCGTCTTCCTGCGATCCTTACCAGGTCGTCTGACCACCTTGTGAGTGGACGTCCTACGCTGCGCTTGCCGGTACGCGGCCTCCATTCTAGAACCTTTCTGCCCCATCGGCCGTCAGTTCTACGTGCTATGTGCCCCGCCCACTGCCACTTAAGCTTGCTAATCCGTTGGGCTATGTCAGCGACTTTTGTTCGTTTACGGGTCTCCTCATTTCTGATTTGATCTCGCAAGGAAACTAGTAAATAATAGTCAGCGGTAAATTAAAATCTATTTATTTAGACCATCCTCCTAAGCAGGTCGTTGATCTTGTCCTCGCGGTTCCCGAAGTCGCCGCCGTCGACGTAATGGATGGTCTTCTTGCGCCAGCCTCCAGTGGGGTTGTTCAGCTTGAAGGGCCACAGGAAATTGCTGGCGTACTGTCGACGAAATGTTATTTTAGTTTTTTCATAAACATCAACACACGTGATAACAACTATTGTGTCTAGTATTGGGGGACACGTATGTGCAACGTGTTAAACGTGTATACAAGGTGTAATAACTCCGTCTCCTAGGGGTAGATTCTGGTGCTCAAATACATAATTTTTTTCTATGGGACGTACATCGAATTCCAAAAAATATTTCAGCTGGACGCAGTTTAGTATGGGCAAGTGTTTTTTTTTTTTGCGATTGCTGTTGCTGTATTTGAGCAGTAGAATCACCAAATTTAGAATAGTCTGCGCTTAGATGATATCACAGTGATTGCTTGACACGGCGAGACGTGACGTGAGCCTTAAAATATTCGGCGCCTGAAGTCGCTTTGAAGATGTCATAGCTCGACATTAGCTATGTGTACACCCCGTAACAATACAGGCTGTATTTTTTATTCATAAATTTATTTTATTTTTTGTGTACTTGATCCTGAAGCTAAAAGGCTCACAGAAATGTAGGAAAATCATGAGGAAGACACCTGAAGCGAACAATAGGTCTATATAATAAAAAAAGATTGGTAATATTAATACTGACTAGACTAGACTAGCCCGCGACTTTATCTGCGTTGACCTTACTCAGGTATAAAGTATCCTATGTGTTAATCCAGGCCATGGTCTATCAGTGTAAATTTCATCAAAATTCATTCAGTTGTTTTTGCGTGAAAGAATAACAAAGATCCATACATCCTCAGAAACTTTCGCATTTATAATATCAGTAGGATAGTAGAAAGTAAACCTTGAAAATAACGAAAGATAAGCCATCCAAATTAAAATGTATGTCATAATCATTGAATCATGTCAAATTTGACAGCATTTCTAATTTTATAATCCATAGATTAACCTTGGTGTAAAGATATACCGAGGGTAAAACGAGTTTATTAATAACACGGTTAGGCCGGGCGCACTTTGTGTACGTTATCGTACGAATTGGAAACGTGCGAAAAGAAACATGAAATCGCATACTCAATTAGTGCTCCCATAGATGGAGATCCCGATCATTCGTACGAAAAGTGCTGGTAGCCTTATTTATTTATCTACTTCATTGCTCAAACTTAAAAGCGTACAACAGGTCGACTTAATGCCAAGAGCAGTCTCTGCCAGCCAAACTTCAGGTCATGCAGAAAACAAGTTATGGGTGCAGTAAAGGTCCAAAACGCTATTTATACTAACCCATGGACCCATGTAGTCCGCAATAAATACATTTTGATTTGATTTTGATTTGAAAACAAATCCTTTTTTCTTAAGTATATCATGCGAGTCATCATGTAGACTATAAGCAGATGTGATGTAAGGTAGTGTAGCCTTATTGTTAAGTGTCAATGCGCGCGTACCTTGAACTTGTCGCCGACGGTGAAGATCTCGTGGATGAGATCCTCGACGCAGATGATGTCGTTCTTGCCGAGCTTCTCCTCGATGCTGGTGTTGGAGGTGATGGGCATGCGCTGCCCCTTCACCTTGGCGAAACCGCGCTTGTACACCAGCTGCAAGCAGACATGTCAATGTTTAACCTCTGGAATGCGATCGCAAATATTTTTGATTTTGACTACAAAGCCAGGCAGTTGCGGGTTCGAATCCCGCAAGGGGCAAATGTTTGTATACCTAAGTCCATGTATTTCCTCGATTTGAACTAACCAGTGTAGACACATTAAAAGATGTAAGGATATCAGATTTCCTTAGTGACAATATTTTACAACACCATATTGTGAAAAGACTAAAAACTCTACCAATGAGCATTAACATAATTATTAACTACTAAACTACACAGTCTCTAATTAAACTTCTATATACAATTCTTAAGTCTCCAAGAGACAGGTTTTTAACTAGTTTGGAGACCACTAGAACCCAAAACCAGAAAATTAAGTTGTGATACTCTTTCCTGAATAAAATTAACTTCCATATACTGACCTCGCGTACACTCTTCAGGTTGGGGTATCCCCAGGTGATGTACGGTTCAGCGATACGCAGCATGTTAACTGTGGCTTTGTTGAGCCGGATAAACACACCATTATTGATCTGACGTAGTCTGAACAGCTGCAGGACTTTACGGACCTGGTAAAGAAACAATTATTAATCACAGGTTTTGAGATGTGAAGGAAGAATTTCCTCAAGGATGTTTTCAGATTATATAAGTTGACAGCATTTTAGTCAGATGAACTATGCCTTTAATTTGGGATCATCATTGAGCTCAAACTTAGTAATTGTGTTATTTTAGCTGTACTTTTGTATAGATGTTGTATAATAATGTAAAGTAGCTTAGAAAATCCAGACTATCGTCTGATCCTGACTGATAGTAATTAAATAAATTAAATTAAATTTATAAGTTTATCATGATGATATAAAAAAAATACAGTATAGTTACTAACCTTGGGTGAAACCTGGTTGATACCACGGATACGTATCACAAAGGCCAGTTTAGCCTCACCAGGAACATAGTAGTTGCCACGGTTACGTGCCTGTAAATTAAAAGGATAAAATACTGTTTTATAATTGAAAAAGAAATGCTAATATTGTTAACTAGTTTTATTAAATAATTAAGTTCACAAATGCCTAAAGGAGGTTATAATACTTTTAACTATTTTCTTACTTGCCTTACCCGTCGCCTTAATGTTGGCGCGCGATTGAGCGCAAGACGACAAATTTTAACATACAAATAAAACAAATATTAGCAGGAAGACCCTCGAGGCAGGAGAGGTCAATATGTCCTTGGGGAACTGACCACACAGATATTCACAGAATAGATAAATTAATGTGATCTAGAACTCTGCACACTCACCTGTCTTACTAGCCTGATTTCATCGCGTTCTTTAATACGGTATTCCTTAACATACTGTTCGGCCCTCTTGAAGATTTCCTTCTTCTTCTTGATGGCCGCTGTACGCCTCTTGAGTGTGACCTTGCATGATAGAAAATAAATAATTTTAGCAACAACAACAAAGACAAAATTGTGGTTAATATTGCATTCGTCAGTCAGGTATAAAGAGTTAGCCATCATGTTGTTCAGTTTAAATTTTTCATCATTCAAATAAATTGCACTAACATTAAATAGATTCCAAATTTGAAATTTCAATTCATTCAAGTAGGAATGTGGCAAATGACTAATGCAGGGCATGTGTTGAAAAATAGTAGCCATTATTAACCAATCCAAAGTGACTTCATAGGTATCTCTTCAGATCATAGAAATGACATGAATCTATACATAATTATAGTAATTTTTAATTTAGGCTATGTATGAAAATATTTAATCAAAATTGTGGAAACAAGCCATTTTTTTTAGAATCATTGATAACACTTTCGATTAATACAATAATATAGGGTGTTTAAGGGAAACCTATTATTAGTCTTATTAATGAAAATGAAATATTTGAGTGGAATTTAAGTTGTAACACTGTATAAACATTTTTTTTTAAAGTAATTTGGCAAATCTGAGCTTAAATTCTGGCTAAATTCAGTGATTTCAAAAATCATATTAGTCTTACAAGTTAAGGGTTAGATCTTGGAAAAAGATCCACCAATTCACTCCTTTAACAATATCAATGATCAAAGTTAAAAAAACAAAATTTTTATAAGAGACTACGTATGATAATTACCTACAAACTTATTTCTCCAAGACTCAACGTCAAAAAAGGAATCATACCTGTAGGCGGCGAGCGCGCAGATGTTCTCTCCGTTTGCGGTGCTTGAGCACTGATTCGGGGACAGCGGGCAGCTTTTTGCTGTCCTCCTTGCCCTTCACGGGCTTCTTCTCTACCGCAGCCTTCTTCTCTGTTGTCGCAACCATCGTGCTGTAACATTTAACTATGTTGATGACAAGTGCATTTAGGAAATAAAAATAACAATGCCGACATTACTTTAGTCATAAAAGTCATGGAGTATGAAAATATACAAGCCTCATACCATATTGTTAATTACTGTCAGGTAAGTACTGAAATAGTTCAAATGACCTACACAATATAATACAATGAACCCCAGCGGTGGGCTCTAAACGAGAGGCAAGTAACATTAAGCATATCCAATCCCTTATTGCTCCTAATATCCCAACATTCCCAAGTAACATTTTAGACAAATTCAAGTAGGTAACTTATATTCAAGAAATTAATTCTAGATAGCCCAGGATTCAAACCCATTTTAGAAACACTGATGACTCTCAATCTTTAAGTTTGTAGGTAATAAGGTTTTCAGAGCATGAACAAAGAAGAGGTTAGGATTACTGTTTACCTACAAGCTTTAATGAAGTATACAAGTAATAATACAATTAGGGAGACAAAAATAATGTAGTCATATGATACTACGTTTTTCAAAAAGGTACTTCTGTGACGCAAAAGTAAGCTTTAGATATTCATGGGCATGGCATGATCTGAATAGGTTATAATTTTATTCACAACAATAAAGTAGATTTTTAAATCACATAAACTATGTAATAGACGTAAAATAATGTAAATTAGCATGTAATAAGAAAGTCTTTCTGAAATACAGAGAGTAATGGTATAAAAATCAAACATAAATGAAGCGGCGGCATGTCACCCATCAATGTAAAATCGTTTCACTTTTCCACTATAATTCACTATTTATTTATCGTATACTGACACTGGATATAGACTCCTGGGATTCTTACAAGCTAAATAGCACCAGTTTTACAAAGAAATACAAAATAATTATCAACCTGCGGGGCAATACTCCACGCGGCACGAGTGTCAAGATATCAAAAGAAAGACAGAAAACTGACTTCCGCTGACCGCCATATTTATTTGTTTTATTACTGGCAACACCGTTTTTCAGTTCAAAAACGGCAAAACTTTATTTTGTTAAAACAAAATTAATAATATTCATAAATTGTTTTCACAATTACACCAATTGTTTACTCCCAAACTAAGCAAAGCTTTTACTATGACGACTAGATAACCGATAAACATACTTAAATATTTTTTATAAACATCCATGACTGAGGTACAAATGCTCACACAAACATTTGCCCCTTCGGGATTCGAACCCGCAACCCGCTGGCTTTGTAGTCCGGAGCGCGAACCACTACACCAGACGGTCGTCCCCTATTAATTATTCCTTAATATACCATTGGTTACAACATACCATTATTTCTAATACTCCATACAAAATGGGGTTCTGAAAAATTCCGGATGAATGTAGTCCGAGCCTAATTATTTTGTTGATGTTGGAAATAGATTACTCAACTTCCTGTGGCGCGTATTTACAAAACTTATTGAACAATCGTTTCCATAGTTACTGACATTTCATAGAAACCCGGAATTGCCCGGAATATACGGTATCTTTTTGGCGAGAATTCAAAACTACTGAAAAGATGGTTGAAAAAGATCCTCAGCTAAGTGCGCTAGAAATAGGAGAGCTAGATATGTTTGTCGAAAGTATGGATTCATGGCGAATTGATAGCGTGGGGAACCAAGCGTACGTAAGATTTTTTTCATAAATCAAACCATAATGTTTTTTTTATCTTCTTCTCAAATTACATGCACAAGATAAAAATTAAAACTACTTTTTACTGACCGCTAGATGGTGAATTTATCTTGTACTTATCTAGAGCGCACCGGTAAAAAAATCTATCTTGTTTCTCTTCGAGACATTTTCATTATTTTACAGTTGGGTAGACTGGCACATCAGGCTTCAGAAACTCAACCAACAAGCTGTACTGGAGGCATCATCGATGCAGGAGGAACTCACTAAGGAGACACTCATTTCTTGTGGAAAGGTAAAAGGTTTTAAGGGTGCCTTCAATGTTGTTTGTTAGCTACTACAAATTACTGCATCACAAATTAAGAAGCAACCTTAATTAATAAGTTATCGTCTTTATTATTTTCAAGGAACTGATTTAAACAACGCTACCTAGCGGGGAGCAGCTGGATTATCATTTATTACTCTTATTGAGTCAACCAACAAGGCTGCTACCTTTTTACACAAGATTTTTTTTGCAATTTATTGTTATTAAGAAATAATGGCTTTTTATTGAAAATTTTCTGTCTTGTACAGTTGCCTGTATTAGTCAACGAAGCCATTTGCATTCAAGTTTGGAGACTAAAGATATACCCTCAAATACTGAAGCTGGAACCGGCCCCAGCACACACTTTTGGGATTTACATGGTGGTGAGCTATTAGTTAGATATACCTTAAGAATTATCTAATTAACTACTCATATCAAAAGTACTTAAATCAGCCTATCAACATCAATGGCTGGGCATAGGCATCTTCCAAGCTGTGCTATGTATGCCTGCTGTCTTTCGCATCCATATCTACTTGTACATATATGTCACCGATATTAAACTATAATAACTATATAAAATATTATGACTTTACAGCGTGTTAAAAAAAGTACGATCCAAATTTCAGGGGTGGTTTCTGGTTTCAGAATCTAATCAAGAATACAGTAAAAAAAATAACTATTGTCAAAAAAAAATTTATACCAAGGGGAAACGATACTAGTACCTACACTCGCTGAAAAAATCCAACCAAATCAAATCAAACGTTTATTCGCAAGAATGCAGTACATTTGTGATGTTTAAAAACAAAATATAGGTAGTTCAGTGCACTCAACGAAAGAATGGCATACATCTTTTATTAACATTGTTAATTAAATAAATAAATTGACTAAATTGATCATATGGATAGGCATGTCATTAAATTCATTTATTGCAATTAATTATTTTTGTATTCTAAAAATTCCTTAACACTAATTATAGAAGCAATTTTGCCACAGCCATTTTGTCAATTTAGTTGAAGTTTATTAAACAATACAATACAGACATTAATACATTTTTCTTCCAACCGGCCAATCTGGAAGTCAATGTTCAGCAGTGGACGTCCTATGGCTGAAATGATGATGAAGATGATACATTTTTCTTATATATTTGTAAGCGACACATGTACATTACGAGTACGACATTGACTACAATGGTAGTGTATAGCAATGAAAGGACAATGGATTTTTTCTATCAAGTTAAATATTAGAATGGTTTTTGTTAATTGAATAAAAAAATAAAAAATCTTAAATTTTTCACAATGTAAAAAAAAACTGTATTCTAGACACGATTCTAAGCCACCCTTTAAAATCCAATCATGCTTATGTTGATTAATTATATATGTTTATAAGCGTTTTCGGTAACCCCATTCAATTGGATTCAGGATTCAGGCTATTCCCTGGGCTATAGAATAAATTACGCTAGGCTATGCCATGCTTGGGCTATGTTTTTTATGCATCGTCTTTGGCTCATTCATCTCACTATTTTAGCTGTATCACGAGGCAGCAGCCGTGGGTCTGCTGGAAACCGTACTCTTCCACGAAGATGGGGCTCAGTGCATCAGCGAGGTGATGATCGACTTGTTGGACTACGCAGTCGAACAAATGACTGCTCTTCTTGCCC
Source organism: Anania hortulata (assembly GCA_963576865.1). Taxonomy (NCBI): domain Eukaryota; kingdom Metazoa; phylum Arthropoda; class Insecta; order Lepidoptera; family Crambidae; genus Anania; species Anania hortulata. The sequence continues at coordinate 6,578,028 of OY756410.1, forward strand.
TAATCAAGTAAGCTGTCCTTTATTATTAGTAAAGGAGTAGAAACAGAATTCTTGGGATAGATCTCTAGATCCTTGGGTTTTCGTAAGCAAATTAAAATTACAATGCCTCAAAAATACGTCTCATGTAATAGCAATCGCCGGTACTCAGGAAGGCTTATCATGAATACTACCAACATACAATAATTTATTTTATATTATATATTTTTGCTAGTGACGGCTACTTGAAGCCGCTGACGGCGAAAGAGATGGAATGTGAGACCGCGATCGAAGAGCTGGAGAGACAGAAACGAGACCTGCAGTTCGATATCAGCATGAGATGCATTTCCATTGTTCGGTATGTCTTTATTTTCGTACTTTGTGCGTACCTACTAAATTTATACTCTGCCTACTACTCAGGAATTCGATCGGGAACATCATGGCTGGGACTCGTGATTGTTATGTAGAACAGAACACGCACAGTGACTTTGTTAAAGGTTTGTGATCATGGTTATTAGACATACGTCGCGACGCGACGTTTCACACACTTTTAACAACTGCCGTAATGCTTACTATATACCTTAACCTAACTTCTAAAAGACTATACTAACCACAGAACATGAATGACACGCTATACGCTCCGCTACGCGATACTAACTATAGTTTAGTGCCAACTTAGTGGTGGAAGCACTTTAAGTTAGTGCTAGCAATTAGTGAACTGATCTAGGGACGACTTTTTTAACCTAGCTGTTCTCCATTCGTAGCTACATAGCGGAGCACATGGAGATGGCGGGCATGGGCGCGTCGATGGCCACCAACCTGTACAAGACGCACGACGTTCCCGCACTGCTGGCGCACCTCATCCAGCAGCAGCCCTGGCGGCGGACCGACGACAAGGGCGACTTGCAGACTTTCAGCTGTAACGAATCTTTATGTCACGTTTACATTATTTTTATGTCTAAAACAGATCTCTTCCACCGCGAGCACTGTGCTGAGTAATACGGCAACTGGCAGGTCGAAAAGAAGACTGGTTTGAATTAATGCGATCGTCGGTCTCCGACCAAAGTAAAAAAACGGTCAAGTGTGAGTGCCACAAAACACCTTTTCGCTTACTTCGATTTAGAAATAAATGTGAATTTGTATTACGTTTCAATATTTTTTTTAAGCGAGCTTGTTGTTTTTTACAACTCAAACAGGCAGTCAGACAAATTCGGTTCAATCGAACATCCTAAATGTTAACGCGACATTACTAATGCAATAGCCTCTAGCTCAAGAGTAGACCGACTAAAGCCGGACTTATGCTATCTCTCAGATCTCAATCGGATATAGGGAATAATTATTATTCCAATCTCATTACCGATGCCAATCCAGCGAATAGCCGATATACCCCAACAATTTTGCAACTAAATTCGCGAGGGATTTCTGTACTACGGTGCGCATCTACTTAGTTGGAAAATATTTACAGGGTTATTTTTAATGTACTATTAAGGGCTGATTCTGGTTTTAAATTCGATAACATTTTCAACGAGACGAACATTAGTAAAAACAAAAAATCTAGTAGTGTCATAAAATACCTACTGTCTTACATAACCAATGTAAAGTACAGGCAACGGTAGGTCAACCTACCCAAAAAGTTAAAGGTCATTGAACCAATTCAACTTTAAGTCCGACCCGTAGAGAACAATATCAATTGAAAAAAATTGACTTTTTGTGGTAGGTTCACTAGATATTGTCTGTACATTTATCTTTTTGTTTCCTTTAAAAAATCTGTATTTCTGTAAGTCGGTCGCTGGTCGAAGCCAACAGCGGAAGACTTATCCCAAATGCACCGCAGCGAGGCGCAGCTGTGGCTGTGTCTGCGGCAGCTGCTGCTGGAGCCGCGCCTGCCGCACCACTACTCCATCGACGACACGCGCCGCAGTGTCTTCTGCCGGGTGAGAGTTTTACACACTAGTATACTTAACCTCTAAACGTGGTCTCTAGGTCACGATTACATTATGCTTCGTCTTAGTTATAGTCGAGCTCCTGCATGCAAGTAGCAACGCAAGATTGTTTTAGATGCTTTTATTTAAAATTGGAATAACGCAATCTAGCGGTGAGTAGTGAAACTTATTTTCGATTTTCTAGGATGGTCATAATTTAAAATAGTGCATGTCTGTATTCTAAAGTTATTTTGTTTATAGAACTCCAAAATGTTCGATTTAATTAAACCCTTTTACAATATTTTGCGTTAGAGAAAGCAGTACCGCACGCATATGCGCATATGCGCCTTGTAGCATATTATCGCGTCGTGGTGCGTGGCTCACTCAACTCGTACCTCGCGCATCGCTGCTTGCGCGAGAAGGGATGGAAATACAATTGATTGTGATCTGTTTACACTCTCGTTGTGCATTGTATTTTTTTGAGCCAACTACCGAAATAAAATCGTCTCCAACTGTTTTTTATTGGGTAAAAATATAACATCGCTAATAAATATACTATTATTATTCCATTTTCTATTGTCAGCTTCAAGCAAGGATAACTGAAGATATGCTGGACCAAATACCTCCACTAGTGGACCTGAAGACGTTCCTGTGCCGGCTGTCGGTGGGCGACTACTCCGGCATGCAGCGCACCAACGGCGTCAAGAACCCTGGCTGTACGCTCATTGAACTGGTTCCGCAGGTTAGTTGACTCTTTTTGTATGAATTATTAAGCGCAAGCCACATTGGGAGCGAAGCGAACGCTTAAGTAAGTATGAGAGCTCGCAAGTTCGCCTCACTGGCGAAGTTTAGCTCATAATGATAATTCACAGTGTGAACACAAGTATAAAAAGACACGGTAGAGACACAAGTAAAGCGAAGCAAACTTATAACTTCTTTCGCTCCCAGTGTGGCTTGCGCTTTAGAGTTTTTAGCCCTAGCTATGGCTACACTATCTCTGGGCTTCCTCTTGATTTAATTTTTTAGGACACCTTTGTGTGATAGGTAGGGCTCGTGACAGGGTCAAGCAAGATTCGTTGTGACTTCCTTTTTTTATACAGATCAAAGAAATCTATTTAAAACAAGTCCACAAGCGCACGAAGACCATAGCCAAGGCGCAAATACAATTGTTCCACCTGGACGGTTCGGACGAGTCGCGGAACATGGCCAAGAAGCTTTTGGACTCATACACGAGTGACGCGGCCTTGGCGCTCGACAGCGGCGGCGCTAAGTGCGCGAAGTGCGGCGACAAGGCCAGCAAGAAGTGTTCTAGGTGCAAGAGCGAGTGGTATTGTGGCAGGTGAGAGAATAGCCACCTTGTTTTGTAAACGGATACTAGCTGTTGGACATTCGCATGGTTTTTAAATCAATGTAAAACTTTCCTGTCTGAATCAGATTTAGTGTACAATTTTATGGTATAGGTACTTACTCAATGTGTAGTCCTGTCAAAAACGGATATTATGGATGTTTAGTCTGCGAATTATCTCAGGCACGTAATGGAAGTCGCATTAGTCAACGCTTAATGTTCAAAGGTCACTTGCCTTACCCGTCGCCTTATGTAAATTATTGTATTTATTGAGTAAGACTCCCATTTTAATGGGACAGAGCTACTACCGAGGTGGGTTGAAACCAATACAGTCCCTTTATTTCAACAGCACTGCTCAATACTTAAATCCGGCCATACAAACTCGCTGCGCGGCTGGGCTTGCAGAGGAGGTGTTGTATAGGTACCTACAACACCTCCGGACTAGGTAGTCAAAGGCTAACCAACCTATAACCGTATTTTCCCAATGGGGAACCACCATGGAGCACATAACCCTATAGAGTAAAAATGTCATGATTTGTTCGACAAAATTTTCCGCCATTTTTTTATCTGTATCTGTCCTGTTTTTGTATGGACGAGCGTTGATAGGAGTTGTCATTTCATACTAAATGTAAGTGAAAATCACTTACTAGTTTCGGAGAAAGATGGTTTGTATTGCTGCTATATAGGAGGGTATGTACTCGATAAAAACCACACAGTCATAAAGCCCGTTATGTGTCGACGTGTTGCCAGATTCATAAGTCAAGAATTATCCTGAATTTACTTTAAAATTATCGTGTTTTTTATCGCTTCCTCAATTTACAAAATTATTGTTTTGTGAAACTCTACCGAATCTAGAAAATGAACAGAATATACGGTTGTATAAAATTTCAATCTTGTTAATTACTTGTTTACTTCTTTAACAAGTTTTTGTTAATTGAACTGCAGCACTTAGGCTCGGACTATATGCTTCCGGAATTTTTCAGAACCCCATACAAAAAGGATTGAATCCGGGCTTGTCCGGAAACATTTTGTATGGAGTTCTGAAAAATTCCGGATGCGTGTAGTCCGAGCCTTAATACCGGTGACAGATGGCGGCGGACGCGGCTTCGGACTCGTCTTGACATTGTAAGGTCAAACGCTGCCATTGGTCGATCCTTGGGCTGGCGGAAGTTGTCTGAAGGATAGATCAATGGCAGCGCTTGACCTCACAATGTCAAGACGAGTCCGGAGCCGCGTCCGTTGCAGTTTGTCACCAGTTTTACGCTCAAAAATATCGTGGATTATCGCATGTCTGGCAACACACTTGTGTTTGGTCTTGCCCATAGTAATTATTTAATCATTGGTGCTGTCACTGCTGCCACTAATCAAATAATAACTCAGTTAAAGATTTATAGCTCTTGACAAACGGGAAACGGATGCATCTTGACATTTCTTTGACCGTCGACTCTACTATAGACCCGGTATTTTTAGGCTTGTCAAGTACTCTTTTACCCTAGAATCAAGATATTGTGCTGTGGAGGTTGGGGACCCTGCTGCGGAGGATCCTGCTGCGGATGCTGCTGTCCATGCATCACTATTTACACGTGTTGCACCAAGATTTGTTAAGCACGTGCTGCACCAAGACTTGCTGTCGCGGGTGGAACATGATGAGCACTCAAAACGGCTTCATCGGGGAATTCCCAAACTAGCTTCGCGAAGTACCGTGCCGATTTGTGGAAAAATAAACTAAACTATAAAACTATAAGCGTAAGCCCGCTGCTATTGGAAGATTCTTCGTCCACTTCCGTCAGCCTGCCAGCCAGACCCCGCGCCCTTCTTGTATAGAAACCATTCTGGAATTGGCCATAATCGATATTATTGTTTTCACTTGATCTTGAAACACACTTGAAATTTAGTAAGCTAAAGTAGATGTATGCTCAATCCGAAACAAGAAGAAAAACTTAATACAAACGGGAACGGACGCGGGTCTGGACGCGTCTTGACATTGTAAGTCAAACGCTGCCATTGGTCTATCCTTCAGTCAACTTCCGCCAGCCCAAGGACCGACCAATGGCAGCGCTTGACCTTACAATGTCAAGACGCGTCCGTCCCCGTTTGTATCCAGTTTTATTTCGCCAATTATTTCAGTTCTTGTTCCGGAAGTGGGAGAAAGGATCGTCCAATCAGCATCGTTTGTCCCCACAATGTCGAGGCTCCGTTAAAAATGGGTTTAAATCTATGTGCTTTTATTATTTTACACTGATTTTATGATTTTACACTGATCTGATCACTACCAAACACACCGCTCACTCGCGCCACCTTGCAGGTGCAAATATTTTATGTTAGTCATATTAATTAAATTTTTCCTCATCTTGTGTATACAGTATTCAATCAACACTGATTCTAAATTTACAACATTTTTCAGAGAATGCCAAGTACAGCAGTGGCCAAAGCACAAGGAAATCTGTGATCAGTTAGCAAAGCTGTGTGTCTAACTTTATTTACGAGATCCTTTTGAGACTGAAATTATGTTCGAGACATGAATCTCAAACTGAAGTGCAAGATGAACTTTTGAGGCTGCTGAATACTGTTTAATGAAGGATTTATGTTTAAGTTAGAAATTATGTTTTAATTTATTTTGCCTTGTGCATCTTTCTGTAAACATTAAATGTAACGTCTTTGTACCATACAAAGACGTTACATTTAATGTTAAAATTGAGTATTTATATGATATTATTGAAAATTAATAAAAATACATGTCAATTTTTTTGGGTTTTTATTTTAAACTTATCGACTACACCTAGGAATTAGCTTGAAGACTTCAAGTAGTCTTTGAGCACGTCCAATGCTGGCGTCTCCTCACCGAAGTCCTGGAAACAAAATGTTTTGTTGTAATATCGGCATAAACCTTTATTTTTATTTATTTCATCGAAGCAAGAGTTTTAAAGTTGGTCATTATTAAAAAACAAGATCTAAGCTTGTATTTTTATTGATCTCAAATTTTATGTCAAATAAGTAAGTGTCAAAGTATTTTTAGGGTTTTTAATTATTATTTATTAATACTACATGTACTATTTCTGGATAAAATATAAAACTTTACCTTTAAAAAGACGTATAATGCTTAGCTAAAAAGTTACGAAAGGGCTGCACGATTTATCAGCTTTACTTTCCTACAATTGACTGTTATTATTTATTTAATAATTTTAACTAACAAAAACAAAACTAAAGTTTCTACATGAGTATGAAGAAGTCCTGAACCTTACTTGAAGTTATACAATCTAGCCTGATGCAATGTACCTACCACTTTTATACACCTCATATGTATCAAACGTTACGGATGTTATGGTGATACCGTAAAAATAAGTTTTAAGTGTCTGAGCGATAGGAAAGTTGCCTGTGCAAGTGGCACGACACCATAGGGTCGCTCAGTTCGTATAGCGCTAATTCAATGTACACTAACAATTTACATAAATTGGTAGTGTTCGTGCTGAGCGCATAATAATAGCCATTAAAAAATTTAGTGAAAGATTAAAAATAAATTGTTTACGATGTCAACAATATTTGCAGGTTACCCTAACCTAACTAGGCACAGTGAGAGTAACTTATGAATGTTGTCGACACCTTAGGAGTCGAGAGACGATACGATTGTTGCTTAAATTTTGATAAATAATTTGCATAAAACAAAATAAATGTGCCATTGTACTGATAGTGAAATTTCTTTTGATGGATTGACAGAATTGATTTTATTACAAAATTTACACTTACTTTGATCACCACGCATGAGCAGCCGACAATTTTCCTGGCCTTGCCGTCCTTGTCGATTTTGCAGAGACCAGCCCATTCGCCGAGTTTCTTGTTATTGTCGACCTGAAATAATCCCACACCACGTTGAAAACTATTTTTTGTAAAGCAAGGTTTTAAAAAAAACATTATGGAGGCTAATTGTAAAGCAAAAATGTTAAGAGCCAGTTTCACGACTAGCTGATAAGTTCCAGATAACCTGTCCGGCACTTTATTGACAACTAATTGTATGGGTTATCTGTCAAAATGCCAGATAGGTTATCCGGAACTTATCAGCAAGTATTGAAACTGGCCCTAAGTATGGTACGTCTTACTGCAAGGCACATGCTTCACCTACTATTAGGTGGTATGGGCGTAGCCCATACTCTACCACGCGGGCCCAGTGTGGATTGGTAGAGAGGTGTTGTAAGGTTAGTGACTAAACCTGACTGTTAGTTGTTATTAAGCCTCTGACCCTGACTAGGCTTCATGACTAGTCTCAAGCTATATTAGCCAGGAACATGGGACTCATACCCTATAAAGTAAAAATGTCATATGATTTGTTCGACGAAATTTTTCGCAATTTTTTAACTGTATCTGTACTTTTTTGCATGGGCGAGATTTGAAAGGACTTGTCATTTCATACTAAATGTAAGTGATAAATCACTTACTAGTTTCGGAAAAAGATGGTTCGTATTGCTGCTCTATAGGGTACATATGTACTTGATGGTCAGGACCAACTTTTAACGTGCCTTCCGCACGGACCACTGAGAATCAGATGCTTGTGATAAATGTCACTTAAAATTAAAATGGTTGGATTGGAATGGTCACAATATTAAGCAAAGATAAATGTACGAGTGCTAGGAAAGTTGACTCTGCATGGTGCAAGTCACCATAGGGGCACTCAATTCACTCTGCGCTCCTTGTGCCGGACGCGGCACTGGCCGGGACGGCTCGTGCGGAGCGCACTGTTAGCTTTATCACGTGGCTGTAATATGGCAGGAAAGGAATGTCACTTTATGGTAAGTAGCTTCAGTCAGACTGACGCCGCGAAAAACAAGCGTAGACGATACTGCATACTCCATTTATTAGACTTGTGAACGGTGTTAATAAACATTGTGTGTTTTGGTATAACTTAATTGTTATAAGTAGTCACTAACAAATTACAATTAAATTACCAACTTTAAAATCGAGTTTAAGTAGTTATTTAATTTTGTAAATTAGATGACTAATTAAGGTTTTTGAAAATAAATACGAATTTCAGTCCATCATGTTTTAAAATTTGTAAGTTACACTAAAATAAATGGTTTGTTTACAACTTGACGACCTCTGTAGCCGAGAGACGAGCATACCGGACTTGGCGTCGCTATCTCTGAGGTCCCGGGTTCGATTCCCGGTCTTTCAATGTAGAAAAATAACTTCTGTATTGTCTTAGGTGTTGTGGTACCGTCGTTTCCGATTTCTGTAACACAGTTTGGCTACTTACCATAGGATCAGAGCAATGTATGTGATCTTGTCCAATATTTATTTATTTAACTTTACACAGTCCTCAACAGCTACAAAGCAGCAAACTTTAGATACCAAGCTTTGATCACTGTTTAACATAAGGTTTAGTTTTTAGCAGGAATGGACATTTGTTTCATCAGCCATTTCTGTCCCACTGCTGGACAAAAATGATTACAAAAATATAATTACCTTGACAAGAGGAATCTGATGCTCGTTGCAGAGGGCCTGAACAAGCTTCTTGTAAGAGGCTTCATCACAGTTTTCAGCCAAGACACACAGCATAGCTTGCCTCCTGCAAAATCAACAATTCAGTTATGTATGATGCATAAATTTTTCCTATAAATACCTTGTAGGTGAGTGCAGAATACAAGCCATTAATTTGCTTACTGCACTGATTGGTCAGGAATTACACTATATTTTTTGGCTTAAAGCTGTTGGTGAAGTGTGGATCTGTTTGAATATAACTAAATAAAGACTCATAATTATATTGTAGTTGTGTCTTAGTAGTAGTTATGTATTTATAATGTATTGGCAACTGTAACTAAATCAAAATTTGGAAATAGTGCTGAACTAAATTTACATACATAGGTATAATCTTTTAAGCAGTTACTGTTTCTGTGGGTTTTAGTACCTTTAAGTGACAAAGAAAAAAAATTGAAGTTCATGTCCTGAATGTTCAGAACTAAATGAACATACTACCTATTACATAAAAATGAATATATTTTGCATGATGATTATCATCTTTGTGACAAATGTGGATTGTTATTTTGACCTAAAATTACCACAAAAAAATCTGAGTAGGTAAATTTAATACACATTATTTCTTTATAAATTAAGTGTATTATTTATGGTATTAAATTGCCTAAGCCGATTTTTTGTACATATTCATATAAAATACTATTCATTTTTGTATTGTAGCACAATTGGGAGGCCACAACCTTGAGATACAAGGACTATGGTACTATGTATGTGCAGTTAGTATAGGCAATGAAGAAGATCTACCATAACTCATTACAATAGATATTTCCACACAATGTAAGACTAGAACAGTCATACACTAAGTGAATGTTGTATGGGGTCCTCATTGCCAAAAAGTTACATAAATATAAAAATTAGTATTCAATCACAGGCAGCAAACAACAAAGTTCGTCTATGTGGTCTAATGCAAAGATTAAAAATACATTAAAACTATTTATTTCTGCAAACCTAAATTAAGGTATTTAACACTTTCCAATTCTTATACCTACTAATAACTACACCAGGAAAATATTAGCCTCATATCATATTTGAAACAGTGGCACTTCATACCATTAAATAAACTGAATCGATATCATCAAAACCGGCTGGCATTGCAAAGGGCCTGTCAAATTGCAGGACAGGTATTTGGTTTACAAATAAAAAATTAATTTTTAGATGCTATGAACACTACCGAGCATCACTATTCATGTTTGGCATGGGACTAAATTGTATTAGATAACAAAGGCAAACTAATATGCACGCTGTTTGCAACTATTTATCCAGTTATCAAGTCTCTTTTACTGTAGCACATGTCTCATTCTTTGTAAGTGGGCTAACTCACATGTAAACAAGGTTGTACATACTTGTCAAGAGCTTTGGCGGCTTCGTGGAGGCCGTGGACGAGTCCACCGTGGATAAGCGCGGTCTTCAGCACCTCCTGGAGGGCTGTGTTCACGTCCATAGCACCTCCGCTCAGGACGGGGTTCACGGGCACCTCACTAAGAAAAATAACAATTTTTACTTCATTTACTAACACTTTCAAACGAATGTAACAATACTTAGCAGGGCAGTACATAACTAGAATAAGTGATAGCAATGTTCATAAGAGCAAGTAAAAGCATGAAGACGGCTAACCTAAAATCATATTTGAAGGTTATATTGATAACATGTATAAACCAATGTTTAGGGCAAAACTGAAATAAATTACGTATCTAATACAATAAAATAAATACATTAAAGTAGTGGTCAGTTCAAAATTATCCACAGGTAAACAGACATAGCGAAAAACAACAATACTTACACTTCAGTATCAGCCATGATTTAAAACTGTTTGCCGACCTGAAATACGTAATATAGTAGATTGAATAGAACTTCCACATTATACTAATATTAACACATTCACAATAGCCCGAAAGATTAATAAAATAAATCAAGATAGCGAAATATTCACCACGAAACGTTTGACACTTTACCTTGCGCACCGGAAAAAGACTAGTGATGTAAACCAAACCAACTAATGAGACAGCAAAACCGATTAAATTTGAAAGATCGCAAATATTTTTTTATCAACTAAAAACCACAGAAATTGATAGCTTTTAGCTACAGTATTTATCTACTATCATTTAGAAAAAAACAGAATTTTTAGCGCTTTTTATTCATTATATCAATTATCAAAAAGATAAACTTCGTTGAATTACAACACTAGCTTAACAGACGTTTCTTTTCACTTACATGATGTTAAATAAAAAATCAATTTGTATGCATTCCATCCATTTGTAATGAACATTTTAATAATGTTAAACAAAATAATTTTAAATTAGAAAAAAATCAATAATTTGTGCACGTTGGTAAATGGCTGTACGGGTACATAAATCAGTAAACAATTTATGGCCACTAACTTGCGGCGGTAATTTTAAAACAAAAGAGCGCTGGCGACAGCGTCATTTTGATTTTGAGCTACATTTTATTTTTGTAAATTTTATTTAGAAATATGTTTGTGTAAAGAAATCATAGTGTTTTAGTGTCTTATTGGTTCAAACTGTGTATTTTAGTTATAAAATGTGCTATCGAATAAGTTTATATTTACCATTTTTGGTGCAGCCATGACGCGAAGCTCAGATATTCTGTTTATGGCGGAATATATTAAAAATGTGTTATATTTTGCAACAGTACGACAGGGAAAAGTCCTTAAAAGTACTGTGGATACACATTATTTTTGTATAGACAACGATTTAATATACGAGAACTATTATTCAGACTTTGGGCCATTGAACTTGGGTTGTGTTTATAAATACTGTAGGATACTGAATGATAAATTAAAGCAGTATTTGAATAAGCAAGTAATAGTTCATTACACATCAATAGATCCAAAGAAAAAATCAAACGCAGCCTTTGTTTTAGGATGTTATGGGGTTTTGTATTTAAGTTTATCACCAAGAGACGCACTAAAGCCTCTTCTGGTTCACGGCCAGAGTTACCGGTAAGTACCAAAGTATCTAGATTCATGTCTCGTTAAACTTGCCCTTTTGTGGTCCTAAAGCCAAAAGAACGGAAACACGCATTACAGACACAAACACATGCTTAGAATAGAATGATAAGATAACACATAGTTATGGAATTTATTTTTCCTTTTTAATTGACGTTAAAGTTTCAATTGATTAATATATCAAACAGGCCAAGTGCGCCACACGCAATGTAGGGTTCCGTAGTTTCCCGACAGAATATGCGGTATTTGCTACCGGTCTTATATACTGAACAACATTATCCAATTTGTTTTCACTATGGGCCTCATAAGAAAGCTTAAAATCGCACAGCGTGCTATGGAAAGGCCTAAGCTCGGTGTTTACTTGCGAGAAATGAGGAGATCCGTAAACGAACAAAATTCGCTGACATAGCCCAACGGATTAGCAAGCTGAAGTGGCAGTGGGCGGGGCACATAGCACGTAGGACTGATGGCCGATGGGTTAGAAAGGTTCTAGAATGGAGACCGCGTACCGGCAAGCGCAGCGTAGGACGTCCACTCCCAAGGTGGTCAGACAACCTGGTAAGGGTCGCAGGAAGACGTTGGATGCAGGCCGCTTCCAACCGGCCAATCTGGAAGTCAATGGAGGAGGCCTATGTTCAGCAGTGGACGTCCTATGGCTGAAATGATGATGATGAAGATGATGATTATCCAAGTTATTTTCTTCTCCAAGAAACTATTTACATTTTTACTATTTAGTTTTTCTTACAAAATATAGCAGAAAAAAAATGCTGAAATAACATAAAATTTAAGAAATTTCCATTCAAATTTTATTTAATTTTCTATTGTTATGAACAACTATTAAAAGATTTAAACACTACATAATAATCTTCAGGTATACTTTCAAAATAATATAATTTTCATTTTATGTAAAAAACAAAAAATTAAGTAGTAAACTTAAGTCAAAATTAACTATAAAATCAAGAGCGCAAAACCGATCGTTTTTCAAACCACACAAACCACATTTTCACAAATAAATGATTTGATTTGAACCAAGGTAGGACTTCCACTACCTAATAAATTATCAATATTATCTTAAAAAGGATCAACATTGTTGACGCTTTATCCCGCATCATAGACACACACAAGCACATAGAACTGTATTTCAATTTTGCACTGAAAAAATTTGCACGGCCTCTTAACATTTAATGTAAAGTAATTTGACATATGTCTACGTATCTCGAGATTTGAAGGACCTGCACTAAAAAGAAAATGTTATCCTGCGAGTGTTGACTCGAGTTAGAGGATATGGTTAAATCATGGGTTAAGCTAATGATCAGATGTGAGCTTAAACACACCCAAATACCTACACCATGGAGCACATACCCTATAGAATAGAAGTGTCATATGATTTATTTGTCAAAAATTTCCGCCATTTTTTAACCTATTCCTATCTGTACTGTTTTTGTTTAAATAGGTAATAATAAAAAAGATGGTTCGTATAGCTGCTTTATAATGTATATGCTCGATGACCTACACATTATAAGAAATTCAATGTCTATACATTATTTCACTTAAGTAACTAAAATTCAGCAAAATGGCGCTCTTGATACCTAACTACCCACTTTTTTAAAATCATTTTTACATACATCCCCTATTTTGAATAGTTGTAACTTATAAGAGACCCTTTTAGTTAACGATTTTATTTATATATTATATTATTATTATATTATATTATATTATTATTATATTATTTAAAATTACTTATTTCAATCCCGCCTAGACTTACAATTTGGTCACCCTACTTAGAAAGGCACAAAATCCACCAGTTGGTTGTCTCTGTCGGCACGTTTTTTTCGCACACTGCTCAATCCTTTTAGAAAGAGTGTTAAATCCATGGTAAGAACATAATGAGCTTAAAAATAACAATGGGCAATTGTCTTAGCGGCGACCACATCTTTATTTTATTTTCTAGTAGGCAAGTATACAATAGGAAGAGAAAATATTAATTCTGTTACTGCCTTGGATAAAAAGTGATCTTAAGTAGATTACATTGCAAAAAATAACGATTATTATAGTTTGTATCGTTTATAAAATATTGTAAACACCTGCCTGCCTAGCATGAGAACTAAAACACGATATGATATGATATGATATAGCGATATATCGACACAAACTGTAAAAATATGATAGTTAAAGTCGCCGTGTTGATTCGCCGTGCCGGTTACGTTACATAATTATGATCGCTGTTTCGATAAAAAATCCAATTGGCGGCTAAATCCATCATATTTTTACAGTTGGTGTCAATATATCGCTATATCATATCATATGATATCGTGTTTTAGTAGTCATGTTAGGCAGGCTGGACGCCGATTCAGAACCAATCGATAGCAAATTGTCGATTTAACAAATTAACATTAGTGTCACGTGATTTACTGATTGTCAATTAATTAACGAAGGCTTCAAATCGGGGTCCTGGTTAAGATATTTTATTACTTTTTTTTTGTATTAAATGATATATAGGCATATATCATTCATAAAATAGGTACTATTATTATGACATAGTAAATATACACATATTATTATGGTATTGATAGTTCAAATACGATGATTTATTGACATACAGGGTGTAAAAAAAAACCCACTCATTATGTGCATCAAACCAAGTTTAAGGAAAAAAATATACTTTTTTAGGGTATTAAGTAAAATAAAGTTTCTAACCTGCATGTATAGCGCGCAGGCAACAGAGTGTGAGTGAGCGCAAAAAATCTCAACTAAGTATGTTTTTTTAGTTTTATCAAGATTATTGAGATGAAATTTTTGTAAAAATCTTTAAAAAACAAATTGTAGCTTTGACCGTCAATATCTCGATAACTAGACATTTCCCAGGTACCTATTGTGTAAAAGTAAATTATCGTAATAATAGGTAGAATATTATGTGGTATTCGGCTAATCGGTAATTCGGCTAAATTATAATGGCCTAAGAACGCTTTAATCATCATCAAAGATTATATAAATATTGCGTGTATACTGTTAATGGTTCCGTGCTGCGTTTAATAGTGCCAATCTCTCTCTCTGTATGTAGGCAAAGCACGATTACAAAGTTCTTGACGAAATATTTTAAAATCCCATTTAAATCAACAACAGGCTAGTTGACTCATCAAAATTAATTAAACAAAGAATTATTTCAAATAGTATTCGACTTTAGGAACCTAAATATATAATATATAACTAATATATAACCGATTTTAATACTTATAAGTAGAAGACGGCTGTAAAAATCAAATTTAAAAAAATATTTTTTAATCTATAATTTGAAACTTCGAAAACGCTATCCGCCATGATCGCGATGTGAGTGACGTCACTCTTATGGTAAACGATCAAATGTCATTTTTGCATTCTCGAACGATACAGTAATGATAATTACTATATTTTTTGTGTAAACTATTAGAAATCATGTTTGATTAATTCAAAGAGGTTGTATTCGTAACGTCTAAGTTGTTTGTTTGTTTACTAGAGAGACTACGTCATGGCACAGATAATCTATACTTAGACCAAAATAGCTGACAGCGTTTTCGTCTGTTTATGAAAATATTATTTTTAAATGAAAGTTTTGTAGTTTTCTAAGTCTTAAAAAAATACAAAAAAATTTTTTTCGGTCTAATGGAACACTTATTAACAATTTAAGGCCTATTTAAAAAAGTGTCAACTAGCCTATTTAAGAGATTACAGTTTAATGCATAATATGTTATTATTTTACATTTGAGCTCGATATTTATTTTACTAGTGTACGTCAATTATATAAACAAAACGCTTCGATTTTTCATGATATTTATTCTGATATTGAAAAAATGCAGTATGACAAAAAATATGAATACCTTCGTAGGCACAGAATAAATTATACTTTCCTCACCCCTCATTTTTAACAACTTATGGCAACGGCTGGCGACGCCCTTAATGCCTGCCTTCGTTTAAAGGTGCTATCTTTTTTTCTAAATGTTATTTTATCATACTCCTTAAAATTTGTTCTAAAAACACTCTCCTGTATCATATAAATATGATACCTACTTAGGTACCCACTAGTTTCATTAATGACCGCTCATATAGGCCAGGCTGCCCATTGTTCTTTGGGCAACACTAGACAATATTGTAAACCTTACGAGAGCCGTCCTTATGCGATAAAATCTAAATTTTTAAGCCGTTTTATGCATCTATGAGTTTATTGGAAAATCATAAGGACGTACTGTCAATATTTTTACTTATCTGATCGTAAATAAACACGGTTAACCTTTTGTGTTTATATAATTTGCAAAGTAAAATTTGACATTAGCGGTCAAGGAAGGCACTCTATAAGGTTAAAACCGATAGGGATCGCTGTAATTGAGACTGCAGCACCTAAAACCGATAGGGATCGCTGTAATTAAGACTGCAGCACCTAGAACCGCTAAGTAAGCCTTTTATTTTTGTTGATCTCGTTTAGACCTTTTCAAGATGCATCACAGGGTGATTCTTCGTTCACTATATCTTTGATTGATTGCCTCAACGCTATAAGAAAGGCAAGAGACCTAGGTTTCTTCAACTTTCAAGATTTCAACTATGAAGAGTATAATCGACTTGATAAAATACAGGGTGGCGATCTGAATTGGATTGTTCCTGGTAAATATAACTTGTTAGTAAGTTTTACAAAATCGCTTCGCTCGCAACGTCTAAATTGCTAAAATGGTAACTGTTTTTCAGCAAAATTTCTAGCGTTTATTGGACCCGTGGATTGTAGTGTTTCTTTATACCATCCTCCTGAGATGTACATAGACTATTTTCTGGAAAACAATGTAAAAATAGTAATTAGATTAAATAAAAGACTTTACGATGGTAATATGTAAGTACATATTATTTGCACATACCTTTTTATTTTATTAAGTAAAGCATAAT
Organism: Anania hortulata; assembly: GCA_963576865.1. Lineage (NCBI taxonomy): Eukaryota > Metazoa > Arthropoda > Insecta > Lepidoptera > Crambidae > Anania > Anania hortulata. The sequence goes on from OY756410.1 coordinate 6,594,664, forward strand.
CTGGAAGTCAATGGGGGAGGCCTATGTTCAGCAGTGGACGTCCTATGGCTGAAATGATGAAGTAAAGCATAGCAATTATTATGGGCAGCTAATCCTACAAGAGAATAGAATGTACTTACCTTCATACATGTAATAATGAAAATCTATTTTTAGATTTAACAGCGCTGGTATATATCATTACGACCTATTTTTTCCGGACGGCTCGTGTCCTCCCAGAAACATTTTGTTCAAGTTCTTGCAAATCAGCGAAGAATCGGATACTGCCATAGCGGTTCACTGCAAGGTTATGAATTTACTAATTTACCTTTTTAGTTTTTATTACTCACCTGCCCCAAAAGCAGTATGATGTTTTGTCATTTGTCATTGACAAATTAGGTATAAACGTACCTAACGTTGGCCCAACCCCATAGATACTTATCCGCTTACGTGCCGCATATAAGTAGTATATATATTTTTGAGATTTTTCCAGTTTAGGTCGGGTAAGTGGCACGCCAAGGGCTAGATATCCTGTATGTAAAATAAAAAAGGGTGTTCTCTCAATCCCGTTTATCTACATCAATAATACTCGTAGATGTAGATCAACGGGGAAAAATATATTTGATTCTTCTTTTAAAAAATGATTGATTGAAGATACTGATGAATAAATTGTTCAGGCAGGTCTAGGGCGCACGGGCTCACTGATCGGTTGTTATCTGATCAAGCATTATCGCATGACTGCACACGAAGCCATAGGATGGATGAGGATCTGTAGACCTGGATCGGTAATCGGTCACCAACAGGTAAACATTTTAAAATAGTCTAAATCTGCACTTAATAATGAAGGTAACATTTTAAATCATCACATCTATTCTCATTAGGGTTGGCTGGAACAACTAGAGCCGTGGCTGATAAAGCAAGGAAATGTTTATAGGTAAACAGGTGAAGATTTTGTAATTTATAGGTATTCGTTTCTATTTCAAGCACTATTATTAGGTTATTCATTTATGGCATGACACTAAAACATCTTTCATTTCTTAAAGCCTGTGCACGATCATCAGCGATCGAAAATTAAAACTGCCACTGGGATCGCAGTGAGTCACCAAATCGCAATGTTTTTTCGATGCAGTTGTAAAATCTCCGATAGCTGATGCTGAAATTCGTAGTGTACGCAGGCTCCAATCCGTAACATTTTGATAAGTTAGCGTACTTAAGGCCGGCTTACAGCGTTACTTAAATAATGAATTAGTTATAATGAACAGACAGATGATTAAACTGCATGAGAAAATGTTTCACACAAGACTTAAATCTAAGCTTATACTTTTCCTACTTTGACACTGCAGTCGAGATTTCAGGTGGTCTTGTTAGGTAACCTTCAAGGCGCTCTTTAACAGAAAACGTATGTATCAAGACACGGAGAAGTTTCCCATTCATAAGTACGGGGTATACTCGATCGCTGAGAAGGCAATTAAGCCGAGGCCTGTAGTCTTCAGCAAATCCCCGTCGCCACCACCTCCGATGCATCGGCAGACGAGGTCTGACATCACTCCTCCGGTTAGGGCGCAGGCTTCGCGTCTTAGAGAAGGTATAACAATGAGGATATTGGCCACAAGCGCACTGGGGTGTCGAATTAATTTGCAAGTGTGAAAACCATAGTTGTTTCGACATTTCCCAGGGCATTAACCCTTTGCGTTCCACTTACCCTTGGCAGACCGGTAAAACAATAAATAAATAAACATAGACAACATCGCATACATTGCAATGCAAAACAATTTTTGTGACACGCGAAGGGTTGTAGTTTTAATGAGTTGGTAAAGAAATAGATGCATTAAATTTAACTCTTACCCATACTAAAATTAATTGTGTGGTATTGAAACCTATTGTAGTTTAGTAATTAAGTAGTTGCTGTTTGTAATTAATTAGGTTTTGGGGTATTTTGTAGTTTCACCAAACAGTGTTATTTTAAAAACGTGTTAGTTATGTCAAACATTTTAGCTCCCAAATTAATTTAGAATAACACTGTTTGTGTTAAATTTTTTGCAGCTTTTCGCAACGCATGCCAATGCCGAAGCTAATATAATCAAAATTGAAAAACAGTGTTATTTTAAATAGACTTTGACGAGATTTGTCAAGCGATTGATGGAGTTTTTCCTTCTTTCATTCAGAAAAAACTATAAGAACTGATGATGAAGACGAAATTTTCATAACATCTTGTGACCTGACTGAGCCAACTCGGACTCCGATGACTCAAATGAAAGGATGCGTAATAAAGAATACAACATTATTAGAGGAACACGATTCCCTCGAGAATGCCAGATACATGCGAGGACGGAGGATGACCTTTTGGGAAAAGTACTTCTGCTGTCGACCCTTAATCGATGGTTGCGCTGATTGCACATGGCTAGTGGCAGTGCGTTGCGTAAAGTTCGCCCCCAATTTTTGTCGTGCTAATAGATGTTGTTTTTTATTAGATAAGGTATGTAAAGTTTTCATGCATTTTCAGTAAGTTGCAGTTGTTTTTTTTTAAGCTACAAGTAACTCAACATACACCGAAAGCGGTGCGGGATGGCGCAATAACTGCGGCTGCTAAAAGAGTTTGGGCAAAAATCTATGAAGCCTGGTATAGTTGACGGCCATTTTAAAATTTATAGTTTTTTAAGTCTTTATTAACAGTAAAATTGAATAAGCGAAGCGAACGAAGTAAATTACATAAAGTTCTTGGGGAGAAAAAAAATGTCTCACAAACATTGCTTGGAAACAATTAAAATGTCGTCAAGATAAGCAAAATACTATATGAGTGTGCAGGCCGGGATGTTTTATTTGTTAACAACCAAGCAGTGCCCGCGGAACCCCTTTCGTTAATACTTTCTCGACGCCCGCGCCGTGCATATCTTTAGACGTCTTACTTACTTTTGCAGTTATTCGTGACCTTTTTTCGTGTTATCTGTATTGTGCTCCGTTTGGTTTAGATATTTTCACATAAGTAAACAAAAGAAATGAACGAATTCTGATTTACTATTATTTTTCAAATACTTTAGTCTAGGGTTTGGGTTAATAGTGGCCCCGGAACCTGATGGCATAACTGGAAAGGCCTGAGAATTGGCGGAGAATGCTCTAGGGGAACGGCTTAGGCGGCTTAATAATGCCTGTCTAGTGTTACTACCCAACCAGGGCTACTACCCAACAGCCTGGAAGTTTAGTGTTGCTGAGGAAATCCTGCTGTGGTCGTGTATAAGGCAGGCCCTCATATATTACAGGGTGCATGCCTACCTGAAGCGTATGGTGGGTAGCTACTTAGCCAACAGAGAGGTAGAGTGTGCTACTTCACAGTGCATGCTGCGTAAGCAATCCTCATGCGGTGTTCCACAGGGGTCGGTTCTAGGCCCACTCCCGTGGTGGAACAAGTTGGAGGCCTTTTGTTTTCATACCGCATCCGTATCGAGAATGGGCGTACACTAAAATATCTTTATCTTATCTTATCTTATCAACCTTGGCGGGTATTCAGTTTCCAGCTGACGCTTGTATATGGGCGTTGTGCGCTCCATTGCCATATATGGGGCCTCCGTATGGAGTGCTTCCCCCCCCCCCCCTTCCCCACCCCAGAAGGCTCGCTGCATTAAAGAACTCGCAGCCAAAGTAGAACTATAGAGTATGCCGGTGGCTACGACGAAACCCATGGTTCCACTTCAGAAGGCACTGGAGGGCACCATGAGGTTTTACTAGGTAGCCGAAATCTGAGCCCGGAGTCCACACGTCCCTCCACCCGTTTCCCTGCGTTTGAAAAAAAGGTTAATAGGAGAGTAGTGGATGTACTGGGTTTTCCAATAAGAGGTGTTATTTTGATATTCAAAGAAAAATGCCATTTTTTAATATAAATGATCGGATGTTTATTTCATTATAAAGAGAAAGGTATGCCGTTAATAGTGGAAAATAACATCAGGCAAATGACAACCACGACCACGCTTACAGGACAATATCCTTGTACGAGCTACGATCGTACATTTGTCTGCTGCGCCGTCAGCGACCTACAAACCTGCGGCTGACCCATGGACCCTGCACATGCACCGTCGGCACTCTACACCGACGGCACACAACGATCAACCTATACATGTTAACATTCTGTAATTGTTATATATAAACTTGACATTACACTAAATAAATCAGATATCAACCATCCGTGTTGGTTCTCATTTCCCTCCGCTGCGGCCAAGACTACCTTAGCCGTCATAGACATGTTAGACATGTTAATCCTGATGTTATTGTTAAAACATTTAGAGAGCTGAATATGAAAAAAACTAAAGATTTATGGGGCATTTCGACCAATATAATTAACCATATAATCGATAGTATAGCAACTCATCTTGCTTGTATATTTAACCAGTGTATTGATGAAGGTACGTTTCCTAATTTAATGAAATTTAGTAAAATTATACCATTATTTAAATCCGGTGATAAAAGTGATCCCTCCAACTTTAGACCTATATCAATACTACCAGCTCTTAGTAAAATATTTGAAAAGATCAACTCTTATCACATTTTAGAACTAACAAACTGTTGCATGAGAAGCAGTTTGGTTTCACCAAAGGTAGAAACACAACTGATGCTGGAGTTGCACTCCTTAAGCATATCTTCGATGCTTTTGAAAGAAAACAAGATGCTTTAGGGGTTTTTTGTGATTTGTCTAAGGCTTTCGATTGTGTAGATCACAAGACTTTATTAATGAAATTACGGCATTATGGTGTCTCAAATGATTCAGGTAAATTGTTAGAGTCATACCTCACAGATAGAATTCAAAAAGTTAATGTCAATGGAACTGACTCTTCTGGAGCTCCAATACGCATGGGTGTGCCCCAGGGCTCTATATTGGGACCTCTATTATTCCTAATCTATATAAATGACCTTCCTTACTTCACTAAAGATCTTTGTGAGATAGTATTGTTTGCAGATGATACATCATTGATTTTTAAAACTGACAGAGGTAAAGCTGCCTTTGACGATGTAAATAGTGCTCTCTCTCAAGTAAAGTAAAGCTATATTTTGGGACGTGTATAAGTGCCCGGAAGAGGGCCTATATACTGAATAAATGAGTATTAATGAGTATTGGGAGCGGTGCCACACTTGCTTCCCGGCTGTTCAATCCTTTTCATGAAATTTTCCATAACCGAATCGCAAAGTGGCTGCCCTATGTACTCGATAACCTCACGAATTCAATCTTTGAGGTCTTGAATCGACGCTGGGCTGTTGGCGTAGACCTTCTCTTTCACGTGGCCCCAAAGAAAGAAGTCGCAAGGTGTTAAATCACAAGATCTCGGTGGCCAATTGTGATCACCTCTTCGAGAGTAAACACGGTCCGGAAACTTTTCCCGTAAAGATCAATGGTTTCGTTGCTTGTGTGGCACGTGGCGCCGTCTTGTTGAAAATAAACGTTGCCCAGATCAATACCATCCAATTCCGGCCATAAAAAAACCGTTAATCATCTCTCGATAGCGCAATCCAGTCACCGTAACTGTTGCTTCAGCTTCATTTTCGAAAAAGTAAGGTCCAATGACTCCGCCGGACCATAAACCGCACCAAACAGTCACATGTTGAGGATAGAGGCTTTTCAACAATAACTCTTGGATTTTCTGAGCCCCAGATCCGAAAATTTTGCTTGTTGACGAAGCCACCGAGGTGGAAATGGGCCTCATCACTCAAGATGATTTTTCGATGGAATTCCGGATCATTTTCATGCATTTCAACGACCCAATCAGCAAAGACACGACGTTGTCGATGATCGGCCGGCTTGAGTTCTTGTGTTAACTGGACTTTATAAGCCTTAAGACCCAAATGTTTATGTAAAATACAGTGTAATGACGTTTTTGTAATGCCTAATTCCAAAGAACGACGAGGAATGGACAAACCTGGGTTTTCTTTAACACTTTCGGCTACAACAGCAACATTTTCGGCTGTTCTTGAGCGACGTGCACGGGTTTTATTCTTCACATCACTAACTTGTCCCAACAGCTCGAATTTTTTTACCAATTTTTCTATTGCGGTCCATGGTGCTTCACGATGACCCAAAAATGTTCGAGTTTTACGAACCGTCTCTGCCAAATTTTTATAATTTTAATAAATTCATTGCGTTGTTTAAGCGTGTATCGTTCCATTTTTATTAATAGCGTAGTTTCTACTTGTCAAATTTCAAAAAATGACAGCTTCAAAAGTAACATCTACCGAAATAGCGGGCTATTCAAATAACACCTCTTATTGGAAAACCCTTTATGTTATGGATTATGGATGAAATTGTTTTAGAGTTACACAAATTAAATACAAAATCTATTATCTCGTAAAATAAACAAGCTGCGTCTTTGGCTCCTTAATAACAATTGATTGTTATTTCATTGTCATACTGTTGATATACGATTTGAAGTGGCCGCGTCCTATACCATTTAGCCCAATCTCTTCTAGTATGTGTTTATTTTTTTGACAATGCATAACAATGCACTCACCGCATCGGCCCGGTACTTGGTCAACTGAGGGAAAAAATCGGTCGATTGCCAGTATATGCTTGATTTGGCACATATTATGTGCAACACATGCCATTAGCGGTACAGGGTGGACTCTACCGCACCGCACTTCGCACCATCCCAAACCGCGATCCTGATTGAATATCGTCTGTTGTTGTAACGATATGGCATTTTATATTAACATTTGCTTAACATTTTAAAAAAAACTTCCATAAAATAGTATTCTTATTGATGTTTGATATTTTTCTAAAGTAGCTCCTTGTAAGGCGGCCGAAAAGGAACCCAGTGATTGGCGTTTGAGATCGTCAAAAACTAACAACAGTCAAAAGATCAATTACAAAGGGTTAGTTACCTCTACCTGTACCGACTTCTTTTTTATTATTTTAGACAGATTCAAATAATAATATATACAAAACATGTGTTATATACTGTATAGTGATCAAAAAGACAACATACCAAGGCGCGGCAGTGGCAGTGGCGAGCCGCGGGCGCCGTCGCCTCCCATTCGGGGAAGTACCTCCAGGTCACAACGGAGTAGCGCCAAATCTAGCGTAAGCATATGTTCTTTAATAAAACTATCTCTCTACTTTAGTACTCTCATTCACTGCTAAATGTAGGCCTCCGCAAACACGCGTCGTCGTTTTGCCTTCCCTATCCAGCTATCGCCTGCAGCTTAGAGCTTAGTCTTTAGAGCCCGCGTTTGCTACACTTTTGATAGGCCTAGTCAGATCGATCTTTTGATTACTATGAATACACTGTAAATGCGCACACTAAAAAGATTTGTAATAGGCCGATATTCCTAGTAATTCAAAGACCGATCCAAAGTCTGTGTGCGGGCTCTTAAACTACGCTTAGTGGTCAGCGGTGTCTACTACAGAACTTATGTGCTCCATCAGACATCGGTGCTGCCACAGGCAGCCTCATAACCACAATTATATTAGTTTTTCGATGAAAAAATATTACTATTTTTTATTATTTAAAAATATGATTATTTTTTATCATATTATCATGAAATAAATTATCCTACGATATTTTAGGACACCGGTGCTGTAAGGAGTACCGCAGGCTACCAAACGCCTCTCCCAACGTTCAGAACATCACAAGGCCCTGTTATAAAAACTATAAACGATGCAAGGGTAAGTTTATAATAAAGATACAATTTAGTAACGCAACTTCTTTTAAAATTAGAACTAATGTTCTACTTCAAAAATGAAACTATAGGTACTATTATTCCATCATCATTATTTGTTTAAACTCGTAATAAATAGATTTTCCGCCAATTCAAAGACCGATCGAGCCTGTAGTTCCTAACTTTAATGTTAATTCATCGCCATCTATCGGAGGATAATATTAATAGCCCTTTATTCTGTAAAAAGAGTAGTACAGTAAATAAACTTTTGTTTTGCAAAATGTGTCTCAGTACAGTGTGTCTTACGACATAGGCCTCCTCTAACGCTCGCCATTGCGGTTGGTTGGCCGCCACCCTGGTCCAATGTGGACCCAGAGTCAGCCGAATTTCATCCTCCCATCTTCTTGGTCGTCGCCCTCTTTTTCTGCTGTCATCTCTTGGGTACCAATTGGTAACTTGCTTGCCTCATTTTTCTGTCTTTCCACGTAGCATGTGGCCTGTCCACCTCCACATTTGTTGGTCAATCCGAGTTAGTATTTTGGTGACTTTAGTCCGAGATCTTATGTCCGAGTTCCAGATTTTGTCCCTTAGCTTTAGCTAGCCCAACATACTCCTCTCCATGGCTCGTTGGCATTTGGCCAGTTTTTTTCTGTGATGTTTTGTTAGTGACCAAGTCCTGTGAGACTTGGTCACTAACATGTCAAGCAAGGTAGGATGCATGCCTACATCATCACTTTTCAAAATTTCTTTCAGAGACCAGTACTTCTTCCAGCCATAAGTTATTCTCTTGTCGATCTCTTTGGATGTATGGTCTTTGGGAGAGATTATCTGGCCCAAGTATACATATTCGCTGACGTATTCGAAATTGGTCCCTTCTATCTTTAAGTCGACTTCTTTTGAGTTGGTCTTAAGTTTGGTGTTTTCTGGATTCATTACCAGACCCACCACTCTGCTTTCTTTGGCTAAGTCCTGAACCATGAATTCTAGTTTGTTTGGGTCTTCTTCCAATAGTACTAGGTCGTCTGCGAATCTTAGGTTGTTAAGACGTTTGCCGTTTATATTGAGGCCAAACTCATCCCAGTTAAGTTTTCTGAAAATGCTTTCAAATACTGCCGGAAACAGTTTAGGAGATAGAGGGTCTCCCTGCCTTACTCCTCTCTCTATTGAGAATGGTTCTCCTGTCACTTCAAGCTTTATGCTTCCCTTGCTTTTGCTGTAAATGTTCTTGATGGTGCTAATGTATGTCTCATTAACTCCTTGGTCCGTTGGACTTGACCATATCCAATTGTGATTTAGGCTGTCAAAGGTTTTGGAGTAATCAATGAATGCCATGTATAGTGGTTTTTGGAATTCATTGTACTTTTGCAGTATTTGTTTTATAGTGTGAATATAATCAATCGTGCTGAAGTTTTTCTGAACCCAGCTTGCTTGACTGGTTGGTTCTCATCAAGCTTCTTAGCCAATCTTTCTAGTAGCACCTTCGCAAACACCTTGTAAACGTTTGATATTAGACTAATCGGTCTATAGTTACCAATGTCGTCTTTTTGACCTTTTTTGTGTAGGAGGATAATATGGGATTCCCCCCACTGTTCAGGGATTAGTCCAGTGTACAAGATGTTGTTAAATACGCATGCTAGGATCGGGCTAAGTTCCTCGATAGTGCCTCTCATCAGTTCATTGGGTATTTTGTCAGGTCCAGGGGCTTTGTCTAGTTTTTGTGAATTGATGGCTCTCTCTACTTCTGCTGCTAAAACTTTCGGTACAACTTCCTTTCCTTCTGCTAGTTCGCTTGTTCTAGACCATGTTTCGCTAGGTTCTTTCTTTTTTTTAGTGTTAGAATAAAGAGTTTGGTAATACTCCGTGGCTATTTTCTGTATATCTCTGCGTTTTGTTTTCGTATTTTGGTTACTAGTTAGTTTGGGTATCCACTCTTTTCTTTCAGTGCTTTTTTAGTTCCTCCGGTTCTTTCGATGTGGTCTTCTAGTGTTTGGATTATAAGTTTTCTGTCTTTCCTCATACTTTCTCTTATTTGTTTGCTGAGGTTACGAATTTTGTTTTGGGATTCTTTGCTTTTTATACCGGAGATTAGCTGCCTTCTTTGTTCAATAAGATCTACTGTTTTTTGGCTTTGCTTGCTGGCCTTGGCATTATCTGTTTTGACTTTCGTCATTCTGATGAGTTCGCTCATGTACGATGTATTTGTGTTTTTCAGTTATATTTAGTTCCGAGTTGGCAATTTCCCGTAGAGGTGTTAAAGTAGATTTCTCAATTTGTTTGAAGTTTTGTTCCGGTGAAAATATGCTTTCGAGGCACTTTTGTTGGTCGAAGGTTTAAAGAACTGCGGACCATGCGATGATTAGTGTGAAAGTTTAGGTTCTGCACAATGTGGGTGTCGCTGAAAAGTCTGGCCCTGTTCGATAAGATGTAATCTATTTCGTTTGTATAACTCCCGTCTGGGGATATCCAAGTCCATTTTGTTTTGGGGTTTTTCTTAAAAATGGAGTTTAGAAGCGTCAAATTATTTTCTAATATAAAACTAATCAGCTTGTGTCCGTTCTTGCTTCGCTTCCCGTATCCGAACTTCCCTAATATTATGTCTTCTCCTGTTTTTCTTGCGCCTACCTGGGCGTTAAAATCTCCCATGACGACCAGGTTATTTTCATTGTACTTTCTCACAATATCGGATAGCTTGTCGTAAATTCAGTCTGTATCATTTTTGTCAGCCTGTTCAGCAGGACCGATAATTTGAATTATCGTCAGGTCTTTTTTGTAACCGGGAATGCTCATGTGAAGTACCGCAATACGGTCGTTTACTCCTTCAAATTCCTTGATTTTACTTTTATTATTTTTCTTCACTAGAAATCCCACTCCGCGGTGACCAGCAACTTCACCTTTGTAAAACATTACATAGTCTTTTCGCTCTTCTATTTCTTCCCAGAGCCTTCTCATTTCGCTTAATCCTACTACGTCCCATTTCAGGTTTAATAAGGCCAATTCTAATTATTGTTAGCTTTCAGGTGTTCGTAGTGTTAGGGCGTTTAGTGTGCATATATGTAAGTGGTGGTTCCTGAATTGGGGTTGCTTGTAATTAGTTATTTCTTTAGTTAGAGGGTATTGGTCGTACGTATTTATCCGCGGGGATCAGCCGTATTTTTTTTTGTTGTTTTTTTCGTTTGTTCTTTTGACTTCCCGTTTGTTATGATTAGTTGCTATTGATTTTTTGGTCTTGTCAGCGAGTTGGATCAGGCACGCTGAAAGTGGGTGTTAGTTTTTTTAAATTTTGTTGCTGTAGTTATTGCATGCTTGTCTCCTAGGTCTTTGTGCATGTTCGGTGATGATGAAGGAGAACGCTTTCTTTTGTCTGACGGCTTTTCTTTTATTATTAATTTGTCGTAGCGGATATAAGCTTGCATTCCTTTTTTTGTTTCTTGTTGTTGTAATTTTAGTTCTTTCCTTTGGAAAAATGAAGCTGCTAAAAAACAAAAAGTTCTTTCCTGAAAATACATACATACCTACATACATTAGACTTTTCAAAAAAGGTATTATCGGAGGGTAGTATTACCAAAAAGTTAATATAGACTCACTGGGATGGGAATGGGTTGAAAACGAATTTTCAGCAGTTCCAGCTCATTTGGAGAATCATTGGATGCAGTTAAAAAAACTTACCATGTTAGGATGTATTTGGTATTTTCAAATTATAAGGCTGGATCGACGCTGACGTCGACCTAGCCTTATCAAGAAGACGAGATTGGCACGTTTTGTAAATTTTTAGAAAGCTGATTACGAAGCGATAATCATCGGACGAAAAATTTGGTGCAACAGCATATATGTGACATCATATTCTTTAAGTATTATATAGATTGCTATGGCCTAAACTAGTATATCCTGACAACACGATTAGGATGAACCAGTTTGGCCAGAAATCGGGTTTGGACAGTAACATATAGGTACTCATATAAGGCTGACACTGGAGATGTTGACACCTTTGTCTTAAAATCAATAATTAAAAATAATCCTATTACATCCTTGCATTCATAATTTTCAATTATTGATTTAATATATCAATAACAAAGTAACAAAAAATATATTATATGTATTGTAGTTACTAGATTTTGCTACTTAGAAGTGACTTCATAATTTTAAATAATTAAAGAAAAATAAAGCGTCATAAAAAATAATCTGTGATGTATCTTCCCTATTTAAGTTACTGTCTTTTTTATTTAGAATTTCCTGATGAGAAGCTCTATTACCAGAGATGAGCGAGACAGGCACCTGAACTCTACGATCACGGTCACCCCGCATTATTCGCGCGTGTCACAATACGGAAGGGAGCATTCCACTGTAGGAAATACGGCACATATTACGCCTTCGACTTTTAGCGCAGGTTAGTAAGGTTATTAATGTAGTTCTCCACTAGCAGCTTTATACGCCACCAAGAGTAGGCGCTACCCGTACATACAATGGGCTCGTTTCCTGAAAAATTCGAATTAGTCCGTCAGTTGAATTAACTGAAAATATTGGACACGTATTTTTTTTTTTCTCAATCAAACAAAATATGATGAAGATATAGCCCGTTAAAGTTCCGCGTAACGTCACGCCTTGCGACAATTTTTAGCAAGGCGTGACGTCACGTGCTCACTTTGATGCGCTTAATTTTCGTCATTTTTTGTTTGATTGACAAAAGACAAAATATTTTCAATCGTTATTTTTTCATAATCTAACTGACGGACTACATAGAATAATCTTTTTTTGACCCAGGAAACTAGCCTATTGCGGTGGCAAGTCTCGTCATGAAATTATAGACGTAATCGCAAAAAAAAAATTCGTCTTCTATAAGTTTTAACATACATACTGCCAGATCAACATACCAATTAATATCAAATCGAAATTAAAATAAAACAATTCTGTATGATTATCGATAGTTAATTAGTTATCGATATTTATTTTTACTGTGATCAAAAAGTTTTGAAGACAGAAAAATTATTAATAATCCTTAGTATTTAGACCCATTAAAATTGTTTCTTGTGTCTCCTAAGCAATTCAATCATATGTTCATTATTGTAATTTTTTTAAGTTTTTTTATCAAGTCTCTCCTTCTACAAGTTTCTAAGGCATCACATAGTTCAAAGAACCAATTCTGATTATCTGCCATCTTTTGGTACATATCCATTATTATTTTTGCTTTCTCGTTCACGGTCTTGTTCTTAACATCAAGTTCATCTATGATTTTTTCTTTAATTTCCAAACTTCTTGCAAGATCACGCCAGAATGTGCCAATGTTGTCAACAACAGTATCGATTATTCGTTGTCTTTTAGTCTCACTCATGGCTGTGTTCGGGTTACTGGCAATGAAACTTTCAACAGGTCTGTGTGGTGTGCTATGTATGTTTTCTGAGGCTGTAATAGTGATGACATCTTTAAATTATGTAACAATTTTCATTTTCATACTTACATTAATAAGTAATAAATACTAACTGTATTTCATTTTACTAATATTAGGATTCAAACGTTTCTATTCTAATTGAGCTTATTTTAAGATTATGGAAAAAAAGTTTTCAAGTTTTTTATTCTGTCTTACTATCCTAATTTTTTTTTTGCATTTAAAACTATATGGTATTTTTGGGTAATATACATTTAAAAAGACTATCAACTATCTCGTTTTAACACTTTTTAAAATTATTCTTACCATAGAAGTTGACGTACTCCGCTGGGACGCGACTCAACTCATATTCGTTGATTCTTTGCAGCAAATCGTTGCCGTTCGGAATCCTGCGGGCGATCTCCTTCAACGAGCCGACGTTGTTCTCTGACAATACGTCTCTTATCTCCAAAACCCTCAATAACTGACCTATTGTCATAATCTTTTCATATCTTCTAGGCGAGTTGATGTCGTCTCGAAACAGCTCTTTCAATGTACTTAGCAGTTGACTGTGCCGTTCACTAGTGCCGACACTAAAAACTAGCTGCTGCTTTAATTGTGTATACTCTGATAAAGTCATTGTTTGATGTTTTCAAGAAATTTGATGGTAGGTAATAAAATTATTGAACAACTTTTCTTTTACAACTTCACTCAGTCACACACAAGCAAACAAATGTCATACGATGTTTCGTTCTTCCTAAAGTGTAATGTAAAATAATAGTACTTATTGAAAATTTAAGTTTTCTAGCTCAAATTGCTTTCTATTATGATATGAATATTTATTTCTTCTTGTATTTCAAATTGTTTGTTTCTAAATGATAAAAAAAACCCTCATTTAGTATTTTTACTTTCAATTATCTGAAAGAATCAAATTTTAATTTTGTGTAATGGAACGTTTAGGCAGTATACTTTTTGACAGGGAATTTCCCAAGAAGTTTCCTCAAACTTTTATCTGTGTGCTCAACAACAAACACGTTTGTTTGTAGTGTCTCGAGGATCAACTCAACCACTACATCGCCGTCGTCTGGGCCGCAGCCCAAGCCCTCCACAACTACGAGTTGTGACAGAGCAAACTCGCGCAACAAACACTCCGTCTTCTGCAAGGAAGTTCTTAGCTAAAGATGCTTCAAAAACTGCACTTAAAGAAGTACTATCTAGACTTAAATGTGAGTATGTTTAACTATATTACCAAGACAACCACCAACACAATGTTATATTTCCAATGTTAATTGCGTATAGAGGTAAGTCGCCCCACACATGACAGTGTTCAACAGGGTGCTTGGGGAAAATATTATCATACATTGTATAAGAATTAAATGAATACGATTGATTAATTACAATAAATTATTTATCCAAAATTAACCCAGGCAGCAAGCAAGTTATTAAAATTAACGGCACCGTCAATTTCAAACAAAGATAGTACCTACTCTTAACTCTACCTTCTATTATACCGGTGACACACGGCTCCCGGACGCCAGTTTCAGAACAGGAAAGGGCGGAGTCTTGCTGACGGGCTGGCGAAGTTGACGAAAGAATCGACCAATGACAGAGTTTGACCTCACAATGTCACTGGTGACAAGCGGCGACGGTCGCGTCTCTGGACGCCTCTTGACATTGTGAATTTGTGAGGTCAAATGCTGTCATTGGTCGATCCTTTCGTCAACTTCGCTCGCCCCTTCCTGTTCCGAAACTGGCGTCCGGCTGCCGTGTGCCACCGGTTTACGTATCTGAAATCTGCCCGGTCCGGGAAAAAACGGATTCCGGCTTCCATTCGACTACATGTGGACTGCGTGAATCCGGAGAGAAATTTATTTAGTCGGCCGCAAGACGTCTTGCTGAACAATCGTGTCAAAAAAATGGAATCGCTTACTTATAGAACAGATTTTGTGTTTCTTTATTAATTATAAATAAAATAAAGGCTACACCTGAACAGTATTACTAAACTATGAAAAAATTGAAACTTACAATAAAGTTTCTTATGTATCCTACTTACATTTTAGGTTTTTTTTGTCCTGGCTTAATGTATGCCAGTCATCAATTAGGTCTTGACACACACACTGATCCAGGATGACTCCTTGAGATTTTTATTAAAAGACTAGCTGTTGCCCGCGACTTCGTTCGCGTGGTCTTAAATAAAAAATAATTCTGCGTAACATTCTTAATTTTTTTTTCAAAAGAACCTGACATTATTTAGGCGCAATATGCCTGTCGCTATGATTATGATATGCGACGGTGTCGCCCGACGCCTTTTGTGTATTCCGCGCATCAAATCGTCTTCATCTACAATTCTCCATTAAATATCTACACAGCAGTCTTTATGTGATCATAGTCTAAAAATATCCCTTTTTTTCCATTAGATTTATTTAGACTATGATCACAGACTGCTGTGTAGATATTTCATTTCGAAGATTTTTAGCACGGGCAAGTGTTTTTTTTTTGCTTTTTCAAATTTCGAATTGTCATTTTTGGCATATGTCATCAAGGAAATCTAACCTTAATCGAGTGAAATTTAAAATGAATTATTTATGTTTTGAGATAAAATAGACAATGAATTGCTATAAAAAATACAAAACGTAAAACCGGTTGTGCTAACGCCACCTAAGATGGGTGCTTTAGTGACCAAAGCGTTAAGACCGATTAGATCGTTCAACATCGAAAACCGTGCTCATCGTGTCATTTCTAAAGAAAAGCCTGATCCGGCGCCTACTTATCCTCAAAACATTGAGGATCTAAAAAGGACTCTTGAAGCTGTTCCTGATATTGACGAGAAGCTTGATAAGAAGGACCCCGAACTTGATAACAGACTCAAGGATGTTTATGTAACCTCGCACGGTAAGCCGGAGGATGACATTACGCGAGAGCAAAGGGATCATAGTTCCGAAAGAGCTCTGCCTCTCGACCGCAAACGTTTGGAAGATTTCGAGATGGGTTTTAAAGAACCAGATCGTGTTTCATATGGAAAAACGACGCTCCGACACGCAATAGATTTTATTGGCGCACATCAATCGAATCCGAAGGATGCCACTCCCTCTAAAATTGCCATAGAATACAAATTGAAAGAGGAAGATGTGCATAGTGTGTTAAAGTATTTTAAAACATTTGAAGTTTACATACCAAAAAGCAAAACTTCTCCGGCAATCTTTGCTGGGCCAGCTACTTCTAGAAAAAAATTGGAAGAACAAGAAAGAAATATAAAGGAAATTGAGAGTGATGTTAGAAAAAAGGTAGAAACTAATGAAGAAAATCTTAAAGCATCATAAATAATACTTTTGTTTGGAAATGTTTTATCATTGTAATTATTAACGTTGACATTTTAAAAGAAAATCATTTGACGAATTAAGTTGATGTAATGCAACACTTGCTTATTTGTCAGTAACACAATCTTTATTTGTTGTTGTCTGTCAATATCCAGATTTTAAATTAGCACTTTATCTTGTGAGGTGTGAGCACAAAATAAATCATAAAAAATAGAAAACTACAAAACAAAAAAAAATGTTCGTTTTGTTTCTGCATGTATTCTTGAGAATTATTCTAAGAATCTTAAATAAGACACAAGCCGAAACAACTATTTATCGTGTTATAATTGTAATGAAAGAGCACTTATTTCTACAGCATACTGGTGTTCTTTAGGTCAACATGTGTGCTGTCAAAAACATTAATAACTTGATGTTATTTTATGTTACCTATTTTTGATCAAGCTACTCTTAAATTATTATGCATTTTTATTTTCTATTCAATATAACTTTGTTTAACTTTTCAACACCAAAGTTGCTGCATAATAATAACATTTCAATTGAGTATCCATTGTGCAGGGCTGCCGAGATAATAGGTAAATATTATAGTGTTACAGTAAAGTAACAGCTTTAAAAGTATGTAATTTTGCATATTCCTCCAGTGATGATTTTCCATTGAGGAATACAGGGAATGGTGTGTCATTTTGGGTTTAGGATGTTTATTGCAGTATGTCATAAACATGCTGTGTACTCTACTCTACTGTGTGGATAGTGTAAATTATGCGATTGTTCCTTGGGACGATGTGGTGGAAATGTGATCTAGTTGTAGATGAGATAAATAAACTTGTTTTGTTTGATAAAATGTTTTTCATTTGTCATCCTACTTAGTGCTTTAACATCCTGTAATTATTGCGCATATTTATAAAAAAATTATATTTCCAATGGTGGTTGCGTTCATCTTATAAACAATGTAAGTAACAACATACTGAGGGCAAATATTCAGTACCATCTTTATCATATTAAAGTCATCAAGGGGTCCTGAAATGCCTACATCTTCGATTACACTACATGTGTTTAGCTCGCACTTACCACATGTCTTGTAACTGTATTTCCTGTAATAAAGGCTGACAAAGGTGACTGAGTTCGTTGCGCCGTTTCTTATCACCAGCTGAAATGTAGTCCCGAAGCGGTGGTAGTGCAAAGCTAAATTTTAGGAAACATAAAAGTGCCCGGAAAAGAGCCTACTAATTAAATGAGTATTATTCATAAGTAGGTATTACACAGATTTTTTTATTTTTTACAAACATTTTTTTATTGTTTTTTCAATTTGTTTCTCTCACTCACTCACCATATCGTAGCGTCACAGAATAAATAATATAGTAGCGTTATTTCATGAATGCTAATATGATTCCTAAATAGTGCCTCAAGGAAATAAATAGTTCCATATCTAATACTTACGAAATTATAGCCATAGTTACGTGAGTACGCTAGGAGTAGGTTTCGCCCAGCGTAGGTACTCATCTTTCGTTTGGAAAAACTGTAGCTGTTGATATAAGAAATTCATACATTAAAAATAGTGTACCTATAAGAAAATACTTAGTTCCAAATAATGCCCAAACGATAAAATTAATCCCTTAAGTTATTATAATATGAAATCATAGCCATAGTTAGGTAGGTAGGTTAGGTTAAGCTCTACGCCCTTGCATAACTACTCACCTATTTCTATTAGTCGGGCCTATCATTGCTCTAGCTTAGGGGAGCTGCGGCGGGCTCCCCTAAGCTAGAGCAATGATAGGAACGTGATATGAGTATGGTTAGCACGAACGGCAGGTCAACCTACCCAAAAAGTTAAAGGTCATTGAACCGGTTTGCAACTTGTCTGACGTGTAGAGATCAATATCAATTGAGAAAATTTTACCTTTTGTGGTAGGTTGACGTGCTTAGTCTCTACCTACCTCCTCCGTATCGCTAGAAACGGCGTCTAATCTCGATTTCTATATAGCAGGGTACTTTGCCGCTAAAAGGCCAAAACATAAAAATTATATCAAATGATAGTCGCTCCAATGTAACTCTCGATATTTGCATATATGCTTACGAATCCTAGATATTATAATACTTTGTCGAAAATCGTTTCTGAAAGTTTTATCCATCCAGCGGGTTCCTTTATAACCTAACAGCATACCAAATTAAATCATTTTTAATGTACAGACAACAGCTCGTCAACCTACTTACCACGAAACGTAGAATTTTCTCAATTGTTATTGATATCTATGTGTCGGACTTAAAATTTTAAATCGGTTCAATGACATTTAACTTATTGGGTAGGTTGACCTACCGTTGATTGTACAGACAACGGCAGGTCAACCTACCCAAAAAGTTAAAAGTCATTCAAACAATTTTTAACTTTATGTCAGTCATCAAGAGATCAATATCAATTGACAAAGTTTGACGTTTTGTGGTAGGTTGACGTGCTGTTGTCTGTACCATATATGATATTGCATTTTTTTTTCTATACGATTGATTAGTTACAATTTATTATTGAACTTAAGACGTAAAATTTTCGGCACTAGCAAGGAATAACATCGTAACTCATTTTTTGGCGTTTTGAGTTACAGATATTAAATAAATATATAAATAAATAAAAATAATATTAACACATATAAGCAGGTAAGTACCTACCTAATCTAATCAGTAACTTTAATTAAAACTAAGGTAAAAAGTGCTAGATAAATAGATTTTGATCTACTTATTTATTATTTAATAGTAAGTACTTAATTGCTTTTGTGTATAATACTTACATTATTGTTGAATAAGCATTAACCTACTTTATGATATTAATACATAAGAAACAAGCAAACAATTTTGCTTAGTTTAGGTACTAACATCGTAATATTTGTGTACTAACTGATATTCTTACTTAAGTTTTATGTATCTATGCTAAGTTTTATACAGAAATAAATGTTATCTTTATGTATCTTTATCTTAATCAAACTCTCATCGGCTGGCACCGACTCCAAAATTAGGTACCTAAATGATTAGGTAACTTACCTACTTATGTGTTAATATTATTCTTTGCTTTTTCTTTTTTGAAGTAAATTTTAATAATTATTTTTTGTTTGGTAGATCATACTTCAGACGTAGTCCCATATAAATTTTATCAAAATTGATTTAGCGCTTTTTTAAGAAAATCAACAATAATAAAAATAATACCCAGATAATGTTTTGGTTCCTTGTTCCTTGTTTTGGGTCTTGGACTATATTAGGTACCCAATATTTTCGACAAAATATGTAAACCGGTTTGATGATTCTATTTTTTATTAAATAAGTAGCATATAAGTACTTCAAATATACCTACCTACTTACATGAAATCGGTGTTCTGCAGTTTACTTTTGTTTGCATTCTTATGATTTATTTTGATTAGGATTTATCACTAAAAATAGATGAAATACTTAGGTAAACTTATTTTTTTAAAAAACGACTTCAAAAATATAAAAAAAAAGTTATAAATAAGACATAAGTAGGCTACCTAATCATCAGTTACCTACTTTAGGCGTCAGTGCCAGCCGATACGAGTTTGAATGTTTTCGTTTGCACCGGACGCCAAAAGTAACTGATAATGTCTAACTAAAGTAACTGATAAAGTCGGTTTTTTAAATAAAATTATGAAGAGATTGAAAACTGGTGATGAAAAGTGGATCACGTATAGTTGTTGTTATTGTTTTTTTAGGAAATTATATCTGATGCACTGTATAACTGTTACATTGACAGTGGTTACCGGTCGCGACGGCTCCATTGGTGCGGCGTCGGTGGGCGCAGCGTCGTTGGGCGCAGCGTCGTTGGGTGCAGCGTCGTTGGGCGCTCGAAGGGAAGCGCCCACGCCCAAACGAGCCCCTAGCGTCCGCTCCGACGAACGCCCTCTGGCCACGCAAGGGGACATGCTCAACAGCATTAAGGTAGCTTCTACACAATTTTTGTGCTTGTTTATAAAACTATTTAAACATTTTGTTAATACATTTTTATTTAGGTCAGTGATCTGACGTTTAGGTACCTCAAGAAGCAACACTAGCTGTGGCGTTCTATGAGGTGAGATGGACTTCAAAACGCTGATGATGATCTGACATTTGAGCCGTTTCTTACTTGCCATACTTTCAACAATGTTAATTTGATTGACGAGTCATAATAATGGATATGACACCTAGTTATTAATCGCCCAACAAGACCGTGCGAAGTGGAGTAGTATCTTAAATCAAGGAAAGCGGACCTTGAGCTCCGAAGCGATAGCTTTGGACGCGACTAAATAACCATATAGGTACTTAGATGATAATGAATGATGACCTATTTACTAGTTATTATTAGTTCAAATATAAAATCACCCGACTCGAATTCAAAATCATTGAACATTTATAAGGCCAATATTTTTTTTTATATTGAAGATTTAATTTCCGTACAAGCTGGAAGTTGTTTGTAATAGGTAAGTGCCTTAATTTAGTCCTAAATGCGTGTGATCCGAGTTTGCAAAATCATTGAAATCATTGATTTATAAATACTAATACAAAAGTAAAAACATTGACAGGCAGTAAAAGGGAACACAAAACTAATCTACGATAGGAGAATCTGAATCTGAATGATTCAGATTCTTCTATTGCATTGCACATTAATAATTATGTTTTAATTTAACTAATTAAAGATTCCAGAACATACACAACAGCCATTTATATAGCTTTAGCTTAGTTACTGATGGCGTACAAATAGCGACACCTGACTAGTCGAAAAGTATGTTTCTGTTTTGCCGCAACCGTGTAACGGGGCATTTAAGTATTACGTAAATGATTTATTGGGCAGTATAGAATTGAGAATAATTTATGCAAAACAAAAAAACATGTAGTACCTACATGTTTTGATTTGTGATTCCTAATCATATCGTGTGTTGTTATGTTTTGATGGTGGTTCTGCAGGGGGTATGGTTTTCAGCACAATCACTTTAAATTAAGGTTTACGACGAAACTAGTCACATCCCTAGTAGCATTTTTGGTAGGCATTTGGTAGGGCCACATACATGTCTTTGGTTGGACAACGGTTAGATTTGGCCGCATGTTTTGCTAAAGGGCCGTCAACGAAGGGCCTATGTGAAAACTCCTACAGAGGGCCACATAATGTATTTCTCTGTAGGGCCTTTGTATAGGAAACCTACAAAGGGCCACGTAATGTATTTCTTCGTAGGGCCTTTGTATAGGAATCATACGATTAACCAACGTCGTTTGGATGCTGGTTAGGTACCATGGGGGAAAATCTGCAGATCTACTTTTTACTCTAATTATAATCATAATAAGAGCGAAAAGTAGGTGGTCTGCAGATTTTTCCCCCATGGTACCTATCCGGTAGGATTTTATGGGTATTATAATACTCTCTCTGTTTTCAATCACTATCACATTTTATCACAATGCTTCATTGATTTAAAATATTACATTAAGCACCCTTTAAAATAATAAACATACGAGTACATACAGTGAGAGAACTATAATAAAGAAATTATAAACATTTTTATTGAGTTTTACTCAATAAAAATTTATTAATTTAGGCTGTAATTACATCTTACGTGACTAATACTTACCTATTATAAAATTATTCAATAGCACACGTTTCTGTTCACAAATAGAATGCATACAATATCGTTATCATAAAAATTAGGTAATACAAAACATTTTTTACTCAATGTCGACAAACAGTGACTTTCTTACAAGAACTTAAATTACTTTATATAATACTACTGCTTTCAATAATAAAATAATAACTATATTTAACCTTTTTGATATCTTTTATTCTTAAAATATCTCCATATTTGGTATTTAAACACGAATTAATACTAGTATTGCAACCGTCACCTAAATGTAGAATATAAACATTATTTATGTATATAAATAAGACAGAGGATTCTATTTCTGCTCCAAATATTTTAATATAATACAATTTTATCATATTAAAACAATAAAAAAGATATAGGTGTAAGTACATATTAGGTACCTACCTACCAATTGTAGCAGGTGATTTCGGTGATGTTAAGTCCCATTGAGGAGACTCTGTTCTGTATTCCTTTTGTGGTTCCACATTCACTTCTGTAGTAGGTAATTAAAAATATTCAATTCAACTATGGTAATGACTTTACAACTAAATGACACATGAGGTAGGTAAAATAATATTATTACTAAATACCCATGTTTATACCATACCAATTGACAATGTTTTCTTTTTCTTTTCTTTGCAAGATGTTAGTTTTGACTTAGGTGGGTCTGGGTATTTGAAATTAATGTAGTTTTCATCTTCTTCTTCCTCATCGTCAAGTCACTACTGATTACGTTATAAGGCTTCCTTTTCCTCTTCTTTTTAGTTTGCTCAGAGGTATCTAAAACTAGGTCAGACTCATTTTCTACTTTTCTGCACTTTTATCTTGCTGATATTAGATCATCTGAAAATGAATGTTTTAACCTGTTATAAAATAGTATTTGTGCTACTAAAAACCATTAGTGCTAGTTTGGGTTCACGGACAAACCGGCATACAAAAGGTCAGAATGAAATTTTACAATAAGTACGTTAAGTATGTAAAACCGTTAGAAAAACTATCTTTGTCTTTCAAAGGATTAGGTTAAGAAGTGCCAACTAGTATAATAATAAGCTATAAATAATTACAGCAGACTTACCAGTTTCATACTTAATACGCATAACAGCATAAAATGGGCCAGTTTTCGTCGGGCAAGTCTTGTGAAACCAAGCATTTGTTGAATTTACCTACTTGGTATTTTTTATGGCGACCACAGGCATTCTTTTTTACATGGTGTCAACCAGCTTTCCTTTACAATGCCTACGGCATTGTCTTCAAACTCCACCACTTTATACATGATATTCACACGCAAACTTGAAATAACACAAATTACAGAATTTATATTGAAATAGTACCCGATCATTCGCTCGACCGCACCACGTCGAACTCGAAAGTAACAACAAAATGAATGATCATCACAAAATGGCGGACGGCCGCTTGCTAGTAGTGGCGCGCGCGGCGAACACCCCTCCCACCGCACCCCCTGTAACTCCCTCGTACACTACTGAGGCCCAATGTTGGTGATCAGTCGGCATAATAACCGATATTGAGTCTTTGTTGGGCCAATACAAGTTGCATGTAAGTGATTTTACAAACTATATTTCAACAATGTTCCTACCGTTGGCCAGTTGTCTCAAATTTCTGTTGGGCCAACCTTTATTTACTGCAGTTATACCAACGTTGTTCTGCCAACGGTAGCAAAATGGCATAAAGGCCCACTGTTGGTAATCAACTCGGCATAATAACATTATTGATCTTCGTGGGGCCAATACAAGTTCCATGTGGGCGATTTAACTAACCATATCCTATCAATAACCGTACCGTTGGCCAATTGTGGCCGATCAAAACAAAAATGCTACTAGGGATATAGTTTTCTGAAGTAATCAGTACTAGAATTTTACAGATATTTTTCTTTAAATTACAATTTATTGTTGAAGCTAAGGTGGTTCTGCCGTCTTCTGCCTGGGAGCATGACGTTTTTATGGATCTTATTTGATTGGCGTAATTTGATTAAAGTAGAGTTTCGGTGGAGGGTAGTAGAACGAAAAGCATGGTCGATCTATGTTAATGGTTTTTATTTATCATTTAAAGAGCTTTAGAGTGCAAGTTTGGTGTAGTTTGTGTTCTAATGTTTGGTGAAGTGATAAAGAGCTGAAACTATTGAAATATTATTGTATTCAACGCCGCGTCGAGTGTCAAGTGACTTGTCATATGACAACTTGCTTTAGACCCGAAATCGTCTTGAAACCTGCTTTTACGGGAAGAGTAGCCTTCACTGAATCCAAGAAAAGCAATAAAACTAAACACCCGTTATTGTTGTGAACACTACTTATATCAAGAATTACTCGACATTGGCAGAATCACTGCTCTGCTTAAAGAGCGGCATTGAGTCCAATAAAACAAAAATAAAATGTAACAAAAATACAAACACCCTAGTTTGTTATGTATTTACTTGTAATGGAAGTATTTATTAAACAAACTTTTATATATTTTTAGTTCCAAAGAAGATATCGCGATTCTTTACATTCGGAGAAGCTTAGTGGCTTGGTTCAAGAGAAAGTCAGGTTCGTAGCCTTCACATCTATTAAGTTTAAGTGTAGTTTTTTTTTAAATTTCATGTGGGACTGTAATGTATATTATATAGTATATTATAATGTGGGCCGGTAATACTCTCCATAGACCCAAACCTGAAACCACATCATAGTTACATGAAGTGAGGCCTGTGCCCTGTAGTGAGTCGTTGACCTTATTATTTAGTTAGTTAGATCATCGGTGTCAATTTCGTGTCAATACGTACTGGTCCGAGATTGTCGCTTGTCGCGTGCCCGAGCAAACGGTGATATTGTCACCTTGTGGTTTGGTCTAGATGTAACATAACTTTTTACTTACTTGACTTTTGTTTTAAAGTGCTACCGTATACCTTGTGGTTTAGAAACATTGTTTTTTCTCATAAAGAAATTACCTAGTTTATTTACATTTTTTTATTTTTTATTTTTAGTATGCTACAAAAAGATAAGTCTGGTGTCAAAGATGTGTATTCCAAAACTAGTACAGGCACCAGACCAAGTCTTCATCATGACCCCAGGTAGTTTTAGAAATTTGTAATTTTATAACCTTTTTTAATTTGTAACCTTTTTTGTAGTTTTAGTGCATCTATTTTATTTAGTTCCTTTCTTCCTACCTCGTGTTTAGCTATACCTACAGTCATGATGACTTCAATCCGGCTATTTCCCAAAAAAACAATAACAACCTCGAGGGGGTCACATTGCAAGTTTGACACAAATTTTCAGGAGCTACTCGGAATCAGTAACTTAATCGATCTATACATAAAGAACAAACATTTTTTTTAAAAATAATTTCTATCAGCTTAGAACTCGTGGAAACTTTATGATTGGTCAGTTAAATTACACCGTATGAGCACTAGGGTTCCGAACCGTGAAATCCCGGTCTCGAATGTACCGGGATTTCCCGGTTCTTTTGTCACTAAAATGGAAGCGGGAAATCAAATTTATTTCCCTGTTTTTTAGGTACTTTCGGGAATTTTCACTCTTCAAAACTAACGTAATTAATTCAGGGCTAAAATAAATAACAGCGTGTTTCAAAGGCACGTTCGCCCACCACGCGCAAGGTTTCAGTGAGCGCGTGTGTGTTTAGTAGTTAATTTTTGTTAAAACGAGGTGAGGTACTTAAGAATTTGTGTTTTATAAGCAGCACTATGTTCCATGTGGATCGTTGTAGACCTCACCGAGAGCAGTAATTTATTCTTTGGCAGCAAGTTAAAATTCCCTAGGGGAAAAATTATATGGATCACTGATTGGGTAAGGATTATCTTCATGTAATATGAGTACAAAATGATTCCAACCAAGCATAGTGTAAGCCGTGCATAACATTGAAACTTATACAAATGTGTGTGTTTTTCCTTAGTCTTTTCTGGCTTTTGTGGTACTTGAGCGATTTCTTTTTGTCCCGGCGACTTTTCAGAATACCTCTTGTGGCTAAATGCCGCAAAGATGCAATTTGTGCTCATACTGTTTGACAATTGCACATTTTCAGGGCTCCCTTAGCATAGGTATATCTGCGATCTCTTGGTGTGTCCTTGCTGCGCCCTGCGGGGTTTGGGTGGCGTTTCTCATTGTAAACCTAAATTCACGGCTTATGGTGCATATGAGTTGCGCGTTGAGTGAGTTGAGCGTGTGAAAGAGTGTGATTGTTGTGGTGCGCGTATGAGAAGGGTGCGCCAGCAATGTGAAATGAACGATCTGATAAGATTATCAATCAGTATCTGTCGGAAATTTGGCCAGTCCATTAGTCACGTCTGGGGCACTCTGGGGTGTCGATGTCGTCAGTACCCAGGAGCTAAGCTAAAAGATTTACTTTGGTCAGGCTGTGTTAACACAGAATTTTCGTCGAGCATTTCATTGTGGTCTTGCAACTGTGGAATTAGACTCGGATCTCGGGGCATCTTGCGGCCAAGCATGCAGCGGAGCGATGTTGTGGAGATGGCGGTATAGGTCGTTTTCCCTATCATAGCTTCAGGAACTACATTTTGGCTGGTGATGAGAAGAAACGGCACAACATACTCAGTCACCTGTTTAAACAGCTTTACTACGTGTGAATGTAGGCGAGGAGTTTGTAACATGATTACGCGTCCCTCTTTCATTCAATGACTTAGCAAAGTAGCTGCTAAAGAGAATCCCAATTAATAGCCAGGTGAGTGCTACCAGATATCTCTCAGGTAGCTAGTAGTAATTGCGGTAGTAGAGATCCCATCTGGTACCTTTCGTATTGCCAAGTGATGGGCGGCCTTTCGTAGCTTAATGGGAGAGATAATATCATCTTCTGTAGGAATGGGGTTGGAACCGACGGGAATCCTATTCCACTACTACGGAGATCCCAACTTGTCTATGGTGCTAGGTTGCGACAGTAGCTCAGCACGCAGTTAGCAGCATATTACGGCAGCTTAGCTATTGTATGTCTGGATAAAGTACTAAGCAGCAGTGAACAAGTTTAGTTAACTAGGTAACTAAATCATACAAAAAAAGAAATCTATTTTCAAATTTTTGACGCGTACTCGTGTACTTGTTTGTGAGTGTGTGTGTGTTTTCGTGTGTCACGTGTATATGCTACTATAAATATTGCATTTCAACGATTTACTTTTTTAAAATATCTATAAATACATTTTTTAGGAATTCTCAAATCTTTAAGCGATAATATATTTTTTCCTAGCGAATTACAACTTGCAGGAATATAATAAACTACAGTAACGGTCATCATGAGGTCAACAAGGTCAGACATGGTTCATAGTGCTACAACAAACTTAGTTTTAGGTACAGAACATAAATTATTGATTGCAATCTTATTTTATGAAATTTTTAATAAAAACAAACCTGAATATTTAATTGTAGTCTTCTTTTGAAGCAGTACCGAAAGAACTGGGAAATACCGGTTCCTTTAAGAAAAAGTACCAAAAATCCCGGTTCTCAAAAAGAGGAGCGGTTCCGGAATCCCTAATGAGCACTGCGTAAGGTCCATGTTGGCGCGTCGACGTACCTGTAATCTCTAATGAATGGCACCGCAACTCGCGTTTTCTTTTTTTCGAATTATACGAATATTTAAATGAATTACGATTAGGTCGTTTTTTTATATACAGGGTTCAAATGCTAAGGGGTGCCAAATATTTAGGAGTAGCTCAGAATCAGTAAACTAATCAAACTATGCATAGGACGAAAAAAAAACTTTTCCCCATTTTATTATTTGTATCCTCTGTGAAAAATCGTACGCGTGGATAATTTAACTTATTCAATAAAAAAAATGCACCGTATATGCACTGCGTAAGGTCCTTGTTTACGCAGTGCGCATACACTACCGTACGCCTCATCGCCGTACCTACGCCTTTGATAAATGATCGCGCGAATTTCGTAATCTTTCTATTGACTTTATTTTCGGATATTTTAAAGATTTTTTTTTCATAACATACGATTATTAAAAATAATAACGACATTTCTTTATATTGTTCTCTAGACCTTATTTAAAAGGCATTATCTTGCAATGTAGTAGCCCTGCATAAATTAGTACACTTTTGAAGCAATTACTAATAAGTATCGGGAAATTCCTCTCAGTCGTCAGTTGTAAGGAGAGTATTGGTCATTTAATTCTGATCAAGGCTAAGCCCAGCTAGTTAGGACTCACAATGGCTGATGATGATGATTCTCATCAAATCTTGCTCGCATGGTGTATTGGTGTTTGACCAAAACTATTAGGCTCATCATGACAATAAGACTTAATTGGAACATTGGACAAAGATTCTCACAATTTTAATAACTTATGAAGCGCTAAAGACGTAATATCACTGCCAAAAGCGTAGGTAAGCGTAAGCGTAATCGTGGGCATAACAGGCAAAATGTGAGCGCCGAAAGTTTATAACTGTCATGATTCATTGTTTCGGTCGTAGTAACCAGATGTACATTTACTTTCTTTGTCACAGTGGACCAAAGGAAAGAACAAGCACCACATCTAGAGGCTTCTTCGGGCCACCGCGACCCTCGTCACCGAAGGGCAGGCGGAACTCGCACGCTTCATACTATTGATCAGCAGAACGTATTAATTTTTGCTTGATGCAGTCTAAGCCAGTAAGCTTTATTTTAGTCCAACCAATTACTGACGTATTGTTTAGGTAATCAGAAAATTAATCCTGTTTAGTAAATATATTTTTAATAGCTTGTATCAAGTAAGCTAGTAACTTTGTAAGCTCATCGATAAATTACATGTGAAATGTATATTGTGATAGTAACGAACTGTGGATGAGATAAAAATAAAACAAGGCTGATATTTGTTAGTACCTACGTTATTTTATTTACTACCGATTCCGAATTACTTGCATAGGCATCAAGCACTTGATGTGCTGGTAATGAATTTACACAGAATTTTTATCATTATCCAAATCTTCTCATTAATATTAGCAAGCAACCTAACTAGATAAATTATTAGAACAATAATGAATTGTAGAAAAAAAAAGTCTGCTGTTCCTTACTAAAATTAAAGTACCATGCAAATCTACTGCCGGCATGTTTTTTTTTCTCGATTTTACTACTGGGTTTGGTCTCTTTGTAAAAGTTGTTTGTGGGTAATAATAGTAGAAAGATATTCGCTATGTGCAATGTAGGTAGTGGGGGCCGTCAAATCAATCGCAGGCATCGCAACAGCACGCATTGTGGCCGAAATGCAGAGACTATCTTATTCTCATTAGTCTCTGCAGAAATGTGAAATAACTCTGGAGACGTATTTTTGAAAGTTCTCTATTTTGTTCCCTAACTTTTTTATCCTTAATCTAAAGTGCAATATTTTTCTTCGTTCTAATCATCATTTGTCCGAATGATAACTTGCCCGAACTTAATGTCACATAATATTACATGCAATAAAATTGAAAGCCCTTAATTTATTTGTCGTAAATATTACAATCAATAATATACGAAAGACTTAAAACCGTTTTCTATAAATGTTAAGCAAATTTTTTGGTATTTTTTTGTTAAATGGTAAGTCCTACATTCAAATTAAATAATTTATGTAATGTTTTTATTTATGTTTATTTATCCTAATAATAATAAATGCGTAGTGCAAGCTAGCAGCAATTATTATGCATGCAGGCAATCAGCATGCACCATGCATGTATGCAAACATCATACAAACATCATGCAAACATCATGCAATGTAAGCAATCAGCATGCACCATTCATGCACGCAAGCAGCATGTACCATGCATGCAGGTATATGCAAGCGAGCAATCAGTATGCTTGCATGCGAACATCATACATGCAAGCAAGCATGAAAGCAAGCAGCATGCATTATTCATGCAAGCAAGCAGCATGCAAGGCTTCTGACACGGCTCCGGCGCTGCGTGTCTCCGGCAGTCCCACGCGTGCTAATCGTCGCAGACTCCTGCTCCTCCCCGCGGGCCGCCTCGCCCCTCCGCGCCTACGCGATTTTGAATTACACTCTAGGGGTAGGGCAGACAAGACTGCGTGGAGTCGGGTTTACGGCGATTCGTTTCTTTCACTAAAAACCAAATTTTTAGCTGTTGTTTTAGGACTAACAATAATATTGTAAATGAACATTCGGAATAAGACACAGTATGTAATACAATACTTAGGACATGTGACTTTATTTCATGTAAAATTAGTGGATTCAACTATTATAGTAATCAAAATTATGACAGAATAGTTTAAGGACTAAAGATATTATATGTAACACAAATTTCAATTTTTTTTACATTATGGTTCTGAAGTTTATAGCAAACGTGTTAAGGATAATGATTTTCGGACAAACAATGTTAGGAGAAGAAATGGAGTACCATTTTTGAATCATGCGAATTCCAATCCGAATACGATATCACAAGATTCGCATGCGAATTCCTAAAATCACTATTTTATAAAATTCATTCCGTAAATTCTGCTACGAGTGATCCTACCCACTCGTTTTTCGATTTCTAGTAATAGAAAGAAAGTACAGCAGAATGACATTGACAAGTAAACATATGATTGGCAGAGATTTGACATAATAACCTTTTAACTAAGTTCGATTTGCTGTAATGTAATATTTTCTGCGTGAAACAAAAATAGTTACAAGATTTCAATTTGATAGCAACACGTTTCGACTGATTCAATGCGCCAACCACAGAATATAATAGTACAACGCCAACTTTTGAAGCTACTTGCCAAACTCGCGTAGTTTTTTTTTAAATATGGTTAGAGCATAGACATAGAAATAACTACAGACTGGCTGCTGTGACCCTACATTCCTGCTTATTTGATTTTCGCCAATATAGGAACCCCTACAGGATCACTTTTTTGTCTCTCCGTCCGTCGTAATATTATATATTCTGTGGTAATAGGCTAGTTTCCTGGGTCAAAAAAAGATTACTTTAGTTAGTTCGTCAGTTAGATTATCAAAAAATATTGGACCAATATTTTGTCTTTTGTCAATCAAACAAAAAATGGCAAAAATAAAGCGCATCAAAGTTTGGAAGTGACGTCACGTCTTGCTAAAAAGTGTCGTAAGGCGTGACGTTACGCGGAACTTTAACGGGATATATCTTCATCACTTTTTGTTTGATAAGGAAAAGAAAAAATACGTGTCCAATATTTTCTGTTAATCCAACTGACGGTCTAATTAGATTTTTTTAGGAAACTAGCCCATTGTTGAACATAAATAAAGTGTTTTCCATAGATTTTCGGTTGTACTGAACTTTTTCTACACAATTTTATGGGTTGGGCCGGTTCCTTACCGTATAGAGTAATTATCAGATTTTCATTTTATTAAATTTACAGATTTTTTTGATGATTTCTAAGCATCCTATAGACGATGATACCAAATGCAGGAGGGCTCAGAAAACGAAGCTAATGATGATGTAGAAAAGGTTTGACACCCAAACTGAGCTGGCGCGGCTGCAAATGATGATGACAAACAGGTGGATAATTCTGGTGATTTTGATAATGAGTGATTATTCAGATGAAAACAATGAACAGCTGTCTCGTTTGATATAGAAAAAGGAAAGATTTCAAAGCAGACCTGTCCAGCAAGAGATAAAACATCGAGTAAATCCTGTGGAAATTAATTTGAATATTTCGAAAATCTAATCAGATGTCATTGTTACCTGCTTTTATATTATTATATATTGATTATGCATGTTTAAAACATTAAAATTGTTGCTGTAAGGGAATAAATAGCTTATTCTGAAATTACAATTTTGTTTCAATTTGTATACCTTGAGCCCAGCTTGACACGATTGTGGGGGGTAAAATTTTCCAAGATGCTGCTGGGAAATGGAAAATTGACCCATTTTTTACTATAGGAAGTCTTTTTTTCAATGAAATTCCGTCTAGATTAGGCGTCGGTCCGAAAGGGATAATAAAAATATTTTTAATAATTTTATACCCCTACCTCTTACTACCCCTTTCCTCATGGACACGTTGAGGTAATAAATTGAAATTCATATCAAATACTTAGGTCTATAATACCTTTAAACTGTAACAAAATCAAACTTCTATGTCAGCGCAATCAAAAGAAACAGCAATTTAAGCCGCATATTTTAAAACTCGCAACTTCATAAAAACCTAAACGATACTTCCAGTCGGCCTATACTCGAAAATTACGAAAAATCATAGAACATATGTAGGGGTAATTAAGATACCTCTCAACACGAGGCAGCAAAAAAATTTTTGGTCGCTACTTTTCTGGCAGGGTTGTACGGACCCTCGGTTCGCTAGTCCGACTCGCATTTGGCTGTTTTTTTTAAATTTAATAATCACCTTAAATTTTATAATCTTGTTATTAAATATATTTGTAAAAATTGTAAATAATTAGGTTGTACATACTTTGAATCAAGAAAGAATCGCAAACCATGAGTAAATAGTTCAAGGCTTTATATATCTAGATAAACATTACTAAAATCAAACAATTAAATAATCATTCTCTCCGGAGATCACCGGTGAATCACCGGAGATCGCAAAATCTCCGGTGAAATTCACCGGTTGTCAAGATTCCGCTCCGGAGTAAACTTATCTGAACATGGAACTAAATTATTGATGTCCCCAAATCGATATTCATAACGTTTTTCGATCTTCATTATTTATTAAGGTTACAGTGTGTCTGTAGGCTGTTGCCTAGAATAGAATAACCAAAATTTTCTGTTACGGTAAACTTCAGATTATATAAACAGGGTCAAAGCAGCGTCTGTCGCCGTGTATCACCAGTTTTGGACTCGATTCTGAACCACATCCAAAAATTTTACAGTCAATTAATGCAGCCAGTCGTAAGCCTTGTATAAGTGTGTATGAACGAAAATTTGTTCAAAAATTATTGATAAAACTTTAATTGTACCTAAGTTTAACCTTTTCACGTTAATACCGGTGACAGATGGCGGCGGACGCGTCTCCGGACTCGTCTTGACATTGTAAGGTCAAACGCTGCCATTGGTCGATCCTTGGGCTGGCGGAAGTTGCTAAAGCATAGACCAATGGCAGCGCTTGACCTCACAATGTCAAGACGAGTCCGAAGCTGCGTCCGCCGCAGTTTGTCACCAGTTTAATACCGGTGACAGATGGCGGCGGACGCGGCTCCGGACTCGTCTTGACATTGTGAGGTCAAGCGCTGCCATTGGTCTATCCTTCAGTCAACTTCCACCAGCAAAAAGATCGACCAATGGCAGCAGAGTCCGCAGCCGCGTCCGCCTCCATCTGTCACCGGCTTAAGAAGAAACTTATGACACATCACGTGACTTCCCTGTTGACACAAATAGTGATGTGCCCTGCGAACGAAATCCAACCGATTCTTTTTGAAAATCGAGAAAATAAATAAAGTTTAATCGATTTTTATTCTAATGAACTTATTTAAAATAAGAGATATACTGCAATGTTCTACTGCCAGAGTGCCATATACAGCTTTTTGACAAGTCCTTTGTCCTTTTTTTTGGCATTTTACCAATTAGAAGCAAAAAAATAACGAAAACTTTACAAAAACAGTAACAAAAGTCAAAATAGGAACTTGCGAAAAAATTTACGATAGCACAAATCGCTTAAGGCAGACGCTCTCGTACTACTGACGTCAACGCATAGGTTTCCACAAGATGACCGAACCGATTCATCGATTTAGTTCCGATTATGTATTGTCAATCCCTATAAGTAAACGTTCCGTAATACGCATCAAGTATTTAAAAGGAATCCTATTAATTTATTTGTTAAATTATTAAGATATAGGTATTATTAGTTTGCAATATTTGCTTAAATTTTTAGAGGCAATGATTACTGTGTTTTTGCAATGATATCAATTAAAAATATATTTCACAAAATATTTTCGTAAATAGATGGGTGAAACGGAAAATGCC
This sequence comes from Anania hortulata, assembly GCA_963576865.1. Lineage (NCBI taxonomy): Eukaryota > Metazoa > Arthropoda > Insecta > Lepidoptera > Crambidae > Anania > Anania hortulata. Next base: position 6,628,402 of record OY756410.1, read on the forward strand.
AAGTGTCGTATCTTCATTTATCTTGAAAGGATTTTAAATAAGATTTCACGTCCCCCATATGTTTATTGTTACTGTAAAAAAAAAAAAAAGTTCTGTATCAATGAAATGTGTAACGGGGTACCCTTACGGCTAGCTCACCTGAGTAGCCCGTTAACATGTAGAAACTAATTTAGGCCTTTGTCCGCGGCTTGCGGTGAGGGATGTGTGCCTACTTAAGGTTATCCTACGGGGAATATTGACCAATGGAAACACAAGGTTAAATAACAACAAACGGTAATCTATATTTGTCTTTCCACAAAGGTTTTTGCTTATAACTAGGTTCACTCTTAAGCCGGTGACAGATGGCGGCGGACGCGGCTTCGGACTCGTCTTGACATTGTAAGGTCAAACGCTGCCATTGGTCGATCCTTTCATCAACTTCGCCAGCCCTCCGAAACTGGCGTCCGGCTGCCGTGTGTCACCGGTATTAGATCTATGCGCGACGCGGTTTCGCGATTATTGCGAGGATAGGAGTATGACGCCAGAGGAGCGTTTACTGACGCGCTTCGAAATAGGGTTACGGTCGGCGGCGGTACGGTATGTGTTAGTGCGGACGTTGGATTCGGGAAGGGGTAGGTTAGGGATGCGAACGAAGGACTGCGCGCCTCGGAGGGTCGGCTACAGTCGCGGTCGAACGCAGGGTTGGGGAAGGATCGGGAGAGGGTAGTTTAGGGATGCGAACGAAGGACTGCGTGCCTCGGAGGGCCGGCTACAGTCACGGTCGAACGCAGGGTTGGGGAAGGATCGGAGAGGACGGTGGTAGGTGATGTTACTGGGAACGCGGGGGGAACACTCGCTGGGGAGCCTTGTAGGTCGGTACGGTACGGTAGACGTTGCGCGGACGGACGTCCTGCTAGCGCGGTGACTCCCGAGCGAATGCACACCGGACTGGCCGCTGCAGCGCCTTATATAGGCCTCGCGGTGGTCGCTTCAGTATGGCAATGGGTTTCGGTAGGGTTATCGGGTGGCTTCGTAACTTGGACGGGTTGTCGTGCCGCCGGTTTACGTCACAAATTAAATATATCTTAATTAATCTAATGTCGTATCGAAACGTCAAAGTATCACAGCAGTGTGTACTTCCATGTGTACTTCAGTCAACTTCCACCAGCCCAAGGATCGACCAATGGCAGCGTTTGACCTTACAATGTCAAGACGAGTCCGCAGCCGCGTCCGTCGCCATCTGTCACCGGTATTACGAAAAATATACAGTTTTAGAAAATATGTCAAAATCCGATATTATATTCGATATTAATACTGGTGACAGATGGCGGCGGACGCGGCTCCGGACTCGTCTTGACATTGTAAGGTCAAACGCTGTCATTGGTCGATCCTTGGGCTGGCGGAAGTTGTCTGAAGGATAGACCAATGGCAGTGCTCAATCTCACAATGTCAAGACGAGTCCGTAGCCGCGTCCGTCGCAGTCTATCACAAGCTTTAGATAGAGCGATATTACCTACCACCGCTACATACGTCAAAATTAGTTAGGGGTTCAACAAGGTTCAATCAAATACTAGTGGCGCCTCAAATGGGCTTAAAAATTAGCCAGAATAAATTAATTTCAAAGTCAGTCAATGGATGGATTTGAAGGATTGTGTCACACACAATCCTTTGTGCTTTTGTGTTTCAGTTTGATAATGCGGAGATTATATTATTAATTTCCATCAATCCATTGCCATCATTAATTAACTTCTAGTTAATGGTTTCTAACGAAGAAAATGTGTTCTGAGCTGTTCAGAGTATAATTATGTTTGTATTTGTTGCAATTTCCTGAAAATTATTTTAGATTAAATTAAGTTGGCCATTTAAATTGCCACATTCCTACCTAAAAGTATAAGGGATCAAGGTTTGTACGATACCTTCACTATTTGTTTGACCATAGCTGTTTAAAAGTAAAATTAAATTAAAAGTATTTTTTTTCTTGTTTACATGCATATTGTACTTTAAGCTGCTAGAATCTTGATAAATACAGCATAAAGGCAGTTAAATCTGTATGTCCACTACACACAGTGAGTGATTTTATCTGATGATATGTATATCGTCGACTTAATTCTAATAAAGCGTAACTCAGAAATGACAACTGTTCAGGAGGGTCAAAAAACTGTTTTTCTTGTTTTAATTCTATAACAACACTTTAAAGTGATGTTCTAAACTAACTATCAAAATACTAGTATAATCTTGTTTTTAAGTTATAATATAATTTGCTTGTCCAAGAAGCTCAATATCTAAGTTACGCTTTATTAGCATGATGAATTTACTGAGATAATGTATATGGCTCAAAATCACCAAGGTTGCAAATTTCAGGATTTGTTTTTAAGAAAAAAAAATGCTAGCTATAAAGATGACTCTTGGTTTATATTATCGCAAAATTTAATATATTAATAAACTTTGACAGGGCAGCGCACAGAAATCTATATTTTTTTTGTAACATTGCTTTTTAATGAATATTTAGCAAAAAACTATCATTCCGGGAACGTTTTTCTAAGTTGGATAAAATGACCAAAAACAAAAAGAAACACATAATTTAGGCGTTGTCAAATAGCATGGGTATATAATGTATCTATATTATATAATCAATAATGAAAACAAAAGATATAAAATCTCCTACTAGCAAAATACGTCAAAAAATTAAACAAATTGCTATTACAGTGCATAAAATTCAAGAAATTTCATAATAAACAAAACTTTCACAATGGAATTCACCTTAAATGAATAGAGTGAAGTTTGTTATGTAATAATTTTTGTTTTTTTTTTAAACTGCTCAAATTTTATGTATTTTTTATTGAAATTTTGTGATGTTCCCGGAAATGATCAACCGTTCCCGTAATGACAAAAATGGTGGCGTAATGACGATATTGATATTATAAGGTAAAGTAAGGAAATGTTTGAATTATAGACAACGGTTTAAATAAGAAAGTTATTTATTTGTTTGCACATAAGAAAAATCTCTCTTAAAATTAGAAAATTCTTATAATTAAGTAAGTCTTTTGGTGTGTTATAATCAGTCTAGTGGAACTTCTATAATCATAGTTACAATCTTCTAATAGTTTTAATCTAGACCTCTACTCTTATCTTTGAGTCCTTTGACCTAAAATCACAGACTACTTCACTAAACTTCTACAAATAATGGAAAAAATATAAGTAACATTAGAAAATCAACATTAAATTGTGTAACTTGTTTTTTACAAGTTAACTAAAAAAATATTCAAAAACACAACAAAACTTATTATTTTTCTAAAACATCAATATCATTATCAAAATAGTAATATTCTCTATTTTGTTCTCTTTTCAGTAACGGTGTCGGAATAATACTGATTATTTGCTCAAAGTTAATATATGACACATCCTTTGGTTCCAGTCTGAATTTTCTGATATTGTTACGCACAGATCTCAAAAAGGTTACCAACATTTCCCCATCATCGTCATCAACACATGTCTTGCAGTTAGCAACATATCTATAGCAAATATTCGGCTTATCCGTAGGAACTTTTACAAGCAAAAATGTCCCAGGGGATATGAGATTTGGATGTATAATATTTTCTTTGCCATAAGATGTACTTGCTTCGACATCAATCTGTTTTTCTTTAGTCTGCTGGCGAAGAGATATTGCCATTAAATCTTCATCATCCTCGGAAGATGAGCTGTATATAGATTTATAAATGCTTACTCTATTCTTCAATTGCAAATCTGTTATCGTGAGCTCTTCTTCAACTGGAGATTCAATTTCAGGCGTAACAACATCGTCAGGTTCAACGGAACTTACGTTACAAAGACTAGAAACCTTCCGTCTCAGCGCATAATGTCCTTTTCTCGAAATGTCCTTTCTCAAAATGTCCTTTTCTAGAAATGTCCTTTCTCAGAATGTCCTTTCTCAAAATGTCCTTTTCTCATAATGTTCTTTTCTCTAAATGTCCCTTTCTCACAAAGTCCCATTCTCAATATGTCCTTTTCTCACAATGGCCTGTTTTCTAATTACATCATTTTTTAAACTTTTACAGTCAAGTGTACGTCAAGCTTTGAACGGTACTTTGAACTTCAGCTTGAAACCTCGAATAGTGCGTTCAAAGCTTGATGTGAAATCAAAAATAAAACAAAAAACATATTGTAAATCAGTCTGATTATTTATTTTTAAACAAACAGTTCACTCATTTTTTTAATTATCAGAAAAAAAGTATAACAATAAAAAATATTTAAATATTTGTCCACAAAAAATGTACTCGTTTAACAAATGATACTAATAATCCTAATTAGTTATTATCCTTATTCATATTTTTAACTAATCAACAAAAATGTATACTTATATTTAGATATTCACAATAATGTTATTTAAATAAGGAAAGGCGTAAATATATTAATTTTTGTATAAACTGTGGCAGTGTTAAATCGTTATTTTGTAAGTGTTCCAAATACTAGGTATACTTCCTATCAAAGAGGCCTTGCCTTTTTGATTTGTAATAAACTCAGTCTTGATTCGTTGTTTGAACACTAATAACACGCTACTAAATTAATTTCCTTCCTTACTAACGATTAACAAAAAGTTGACTCTTTTTTTCAGAACTACCCTAAGTTTTACTTGCAATTATAACAAACATTGGTGCGTTTAGATTTTTCTAATAAATTGACTTGCAATTATTTGTACTATAATTACGCTTATGTTATAGGATTGCTTATGTATTAAGATTTTTTAAATAATCAGAAAAAAGTATACAGGGTGTAACGAAAAGGTGAAATAAAACTTTAAGGGGTTATTCTACGGCCAAATTACATCAACTGTTCTATGGGACCAACATCAAAATCTCAAAAAAAAAAATTACGTTTCCATACAAACTGATGCCAGATGGTCGCGTTTTAGTATGGGAAAGTGGTTTTTTTTTTGCGATTTCGATGTTGGTCCCATAAAAAAAGTTGATGTAATTTAGCCGTAGAATAACCCCTTGAAGTTTTATTTCACCTTTTCGTTAAACCCTGTATACTTTTTTCTGATTATTTAAAAAATGAGTGAACTGTTTGTTTAAAAATAAATAATCTGACTGATTTACAATATGTTTTTTGTTTTATTTTTGATTTCACATCAAGCTTTGAACGCACTATTCGAGGTTTCAAGCTGAAGTTCAAAGTACCATTCAAAGCTTGACGAACACTTGACTGTAAAAGTTTAAAAAATGATGTAATTAGAAAACAGGCCATTGTGAGAAAAGGACATATTGAGAATGGGACTTTGTGAGAAAGGGACCTTTAGAGAAAAGAACATTATGAGAAAAGGACATTTTGAGAAAGGACATTCTGAGAAAGGACATTTCTAGAAAAGGACATTTTGAGAAAGGACATTTCGAGAAAAGGACATTATGCGCTGAGACGAAACCTTCGATAGTTTTAGCTCTTTGTGAAGATGTTCGTATCGATATAATTGTATTACAACGTCTATCCCTCTTTGCCAATATATTTTTGTAATATTCATAATGCCTGGAATGGCATCCAAAGCATTTGGTACGTTGTTTTTACTCTCTGTCATGGCGTCTTCAGGGATTACCTTTACGTCGATAGCAGAGTTTTTGAACAAGTCCATAAATTCTGAGGCTGTTCTAACGTCATTACCCATCAAAACGTGACTGTCAGCTGTTCTTTTAAGGTATCCACCTACGCCATCCATAGGGCCCTTACCATGTCCAGCCTCACTAGAAGTCCAAGTAGATTTTTTTACTTGTTGAAAATCCTTGATCAATGTTAGTATCCAAAGAGTTACATTTGTACGGTTCCGATATTGCGATGTTGGACCGTCAGAGTAAATATGAAGTGTGTCAATGTGTGCGTTTTCTAAAATTGTTGTTACTATTGGTTTCATATGAGCCCATACTGCATGTGCTTGGTGGTCTAAATTTTCACTTACTGTGGCAAAAGAGTTTGATTTCAAATCACTGTTACCCTTTTGTAAATAATATACACCTGTTTGAATAGATAGCTGTTTCTTAGCAAAATGTGTTGACTGTATTTCATTTGCGTACTTCATAGTATAGTTCTCTGAAAAGTCTTTTTGTATCATCACCTCATTTTCTTGTAAATTGTCTTTCAGCTCTTTTTTCAATTTGTTGTAACTATAAATACCGTATAAGTGTTTCTTCATAGCCGGAATATCTTCAAATAAAGAAATTTTCAATTCTTTGACTGTACTCGAAATCGGAACTTTTTTTGTTATCTTAAATGTCTTTTTCTCACCTTTTATAATTTTATCTTCTTCAATAGACTTCCATGCAAAATATGTCAAAGAATCTTCATTATCTCCTAATTCAAACTCCGGAATTTTGAATTTTTGACACAAGCTATTCATGCAGTCATGAGACTTAACATCACATGTGCAATTTTCAAACAATTTTTCTACAGATGCGTGTGTAAGCTCTTTTATATATTTCAGTTTGTTGAACTTCTCTTCAAAATTTGCATGCTTGACACACAAGCATGTTTCTCTATCCCTTGATTTGGGTACTAAGACCCAAAATGGTTTTGCTCTTAACAGCGTCGAATATGATAATCGAATTCCAGTTTCCTTTGTAAATTTTGCCACTAAGTCTTTGACTGTGTATAAGAGAACGCGTCTTTGTTTTTTAACACCATTATGTTTTACAGAGTCTCTCTTAGATGGGCACATTCGACTAACATCATCTTGTTCGAAGAAATCAACGACCTTTTGGCGAACGTATTGGTTCAGAACGACTTCTCGAATTTTGACGTCAGATTTTAAAATCGATTTTTCGTGTCTTTTCTTTTGTCTAGCTGGTAAAATCCTCTTGGCCATATGTAGCATTTTGTATTTCCGCAAAGTGTTCCCGCTGATACATTTATGAAAGACTTCTCTCTCTTTTGAATTTTTTGGAAGAGCATCAGCCTTTTCTTGCAATTGACTAGTCAATACTTCGCTATATATAAGTCGTTTGCGTACTTCATGAGATACTTGAACATCTTTAATGACGGCATCGACTTTTCTTATGGGACTTGGTACAGTTTTCTTTTTTGCATCTGTTCTTTGTATTTTTTTCTTTAAAGATTGAATTGTCCGCTTCATTTGAACTATAGTTTCTTCCTGCTTTGTAATTTTTCTGTATGCTTTCGCCCTATCTTTTCGTACGGTTTTTCTACCTACTTGTCTTCTTTCTAGAGGAACTGTGACTAAGTCGTCATCTGATTGTGGCGGCGTATTACTTATTATATTAGCTAAACCTTTTTTCTTTTCCCTGTATTTTTTTGATGCATTTTTCCAACATTTTCTCTGCTTTCGCTTCTCTCGTTCGGTCATATCAGCAATTGTCTTCACTTTCTTTTCTGCCTTTTTCTTTTTATAATATTCCCTGTCCTTCGCTCTTTTTATTTCTCTCTGTTCTTCCGTCAACTTATCCAAAAACTTTCTTTTTCTAGCATTTGCCTTTTCTCTTTGACGCAGATAAGATGCACTATCCTTTTTAAGCTTTTTTTGAGTCTTTTTCTTATTTTTTTCTTTATCAGGGGTCTTCATAATGCTGTTAATAAAAAACGACGAAATTATAAAATAAATGATTGAAAAATTGTAAGTTCATCGTCTTTGGAATCATGAAATCATCATTCCGAGAACGCAACCATCATTTCGGGAACGTGCCGTCATGCCCGGGAACTTTTCCGAAATGACCGTTCACGGAATGACGATTTTAAACAAACGCGCGCTTTTGTTATACGGCGGCCATCTTAATCGAGGCCGGAATTTGTCAATAGTAAAATATTTGAGGTTACTTTGTTATTTTTGTCGTAAAACAACTTTCATCAATAATTAAAAGTAATAAACACGTTCCCGAATTGACGGACTATTAATGTACGCTCTAAGAATAATGAATTGAAAACTACTTACCACTTATTTTTAATTTATTTGACGAGAAATGCACTGACTGCCGGTTCTGTTATTGTTTTCTTCCTCTACTGACGTATGACACTCTATGGCTGCGTTCACTTAAAATTATTTTTGTTCGATAATAGATGCGTTCACTGAAATGACTTGTGCGCTATCAGACAAACTATTTTTGCATATTTATAATTAAAAATAAATATCTTTTTGTATTCTTTTTAAAAACTAGATTTTGTGTAAATATAACGATATTTCAAGTAATGACAAATGTTAAATAGCTCAAAGTTTTAATAAATATTTTGAACTTTTTGTTGAAGATCGTATATTAAGACGCGTTCACGAGTTGACTTTCTATGCATGTATATTGATATATTTTAAAATATACTTTATTTATGAATTGTATTGTTTGATGTACACTGAAAACAAGTTAGTTTTGGTATTTTAGTAATTTTATTTTCTCAATTAACTTAAGATTTAAGACATAATTTACTGGCAAAGCCAATTCTGCACCTTGATGATTTTGAGCCATATTAACATAAAAAAATTAAGTCATCATTCTGTAAAATAAACATTTATTTTCTATAATTAAGATAACTTAGTATTTAGATTTATTAGTAATAATAACATTAATTAAAATTAGGAATCATCGAAAAGTTTTAAAAAAAAACGTCTATCAAAACAACTAAAAATAATTGAAAATAAAATAGCAATAATGGCACTTTCATTAAAATTACGAACCTTGGAAAAGATGTCAAACAAAAATTAAACTTCTATCAAAACAACTACAAAACACAAAAATAAAATTCTTAGTTTTCAAATAAAAAATGCCAACATTAACTTTGACTCGCACTATTATACCTATTTACTTAATCTTTAATCAGTCGTTGCCTTTAGGCAAACTGTCGTAAAAAGAATGACAGTCTGTTGGCAAAATGTGTTTCAAATCTTGGAGGTCTTTCCATTTTCTTGGCTTCACTGGTATTCTTCTAGTGTACATTGGATTAATCGTGTAGGTATTAAGCTTCCATCTGATGGGCAACTCTTGCAATTCATCCGTAAAATTAAGTTTAAATTAAATTTTCCATCTGGGTCATATTGCAACTGCCGGATGTCGGTGACAGTTGGATCTCCAGCTTTTCTTCCAGGTCAAATGGAGGTGTATCGTTGCAGCACTGAAAAATCTTTGAAAAACTCATGGGTCATATTTAGGAGTTTTCTTCTTTGCATCTTTAGTAAGCTTAACATACTCATGAGGTAGATTTATGTCGGTTTTTTTAAGTTTTATCTCAATAACGGAATGTACTGAGTCACACTCTATCTGGGTATGGCCTTTTTCCAAATATTTTTGTGAGATTACCATGTTTTCTTTCATAGCCAAGTCCAGAAGAGCATTAGCCATGATTGAGTTTCGATTCTGGGCTGTACACCCATCACTGAAAATAACTAGTGGAACAGTTTTAGGAACTTTCTCTTGTATGTAGTCTACTAGACAAGAAGCGAAATTGGATGCCTGTAGCTCGCCTTCACATTCATGCCACCAATAATAGGTTACTTCGTGAGTTGCTAAGTTGTAAACTGTAAAATTATGACAACATAGCTTTGTCTTATAATAGACTGCGCTAGCTTGAACTTTGGGGCAAACCTTCACGCTCTGCAAATCAACAGTAAGTACTGTAATTTTTCCATCAATAGCCAATAGTTTATCAGATCCTTTTTCTAGTCTTGCAGCCTTTTTCTTCTCAAAATGTTTTTTGTAAACCTCTTCTGTCACGTTTTTGGTTTCATAACCACAGCAAACGTTACACCTATCCTTCTTTGGCTTGGTAATACTCAAGTTCAGTTCATCAAACTTGTTAAAAAAAAAACAAGCTGAAATTGGCTTCACCTTATCGCTTGCGCATTTTTCTTTGTAAATGCTGTATGTTATGGACCAAGTGATAAATTGGGCAGTATACATAGTGCCCGGTCATTATGAAAAATGCGAATTACGAAGCGACAGCCGGAGGATCGAAAAAAAACGAAATTACTTAGAATCAAATTTAATTAAAAATTAAAATTACAATAAAACTAGTTCCTAATACTAATTGACTCGATCGATGTTAGATACGAAGTGTCGGAGATGGGATGTTGGTGGCCTGATGTCCGCTGGCTTGGTCACGTTGATGGTCCACGAGCGCGCGTCAGCGTTTCCGTGATCTCGCAATAATTTCTGTGTTCTAGTTAGGCGCCCGAGGTCAGCGGTAGGTATTCGTACCGGTAGAGTACGTAACTTGCGCAATATGAGAGTGCAATTTGATAATAATTATTCAAATAATCAAATTGACCGGGCATTATACATATTGCCCATCACCTTTTGGGCAGAGTAATACAAACATATTTAATTAGATACTATTTTTTTATTGTTATTGTCATGTGTTGATAGATGGCGCGGCCGTCATGTAAACATCATCTCTGTGTTAAAAATTTGATTAATAATATCAAAACTCTGTTTAGTGTAGTAAATTTATAAACATTGCGTACAGCAGTCTTAGAATACATCGTGCAAATGTTTTCTTCAGCAAATTTGTTGCCATTTTCAAGATAATGTTCGTGAAAACCCTGAGTACAAGTGTAAGTGAAAAAAGACCAGCAACATGAATAAAGTGAAATTTGACTATTACTGTGTATTCTATAGATAATAAACAAACTGTGTGACATTAAATTGTGAGCAAATTATTGCATAAAGGACATAAACCATAATTACTTAATTACTCAGGCGTTCAATTTTATTTCAATGTGTGACGGTTCTGGTGGCACTTCGGATATTACTGCGCTTGGTAATAAAGTCCATTATCGGATAACTTGAACCTGTGCCATATACCGGCTTTAAACACAAATACATCAAACCACCTTCCCAGGTAAGTGTCCTTAGTAATAGTGAATGCTAAATGTGCCAGTAGCGACATCTGCGAGAAATCGATGAAACTGTGATAAAGGAATTAGATTTTGCTCGACTTGTTAGTGCCTACCGAATTCGCCGGACTACGCATTGCATATTTGGCGCAGTGGCAACTACACTGTGGGCTTTGTTATCTACTGAAACTCGGGTTCGAGACTTGACAAAAAGATTGGCTTTTTCTGACAAATTTATTATTATTTATCTTTATGATTATTAACATTAAAAAATACAAAATGAATGAATCCACAAATAACGTTAACATCAGAAAACGACAAATTCCTAGAACTAAATCGCTGGAACATTTAATGAATAAAAGCAATTCTCTTAGCCCTATATCTTGTGATGAAGTACTAGGAAAAAGCCTTGACTTATCAACCAATTTGTGTTCTGCACATCTGGAGGAAATGAAAGCCGATATGAACAAACTTAGAATAAGCCTAGCAAGCACACAAACTGAACTAGAAAATATTATACTAGAAAATAATGATTTGAAAAAACCAAATAACAAGTATGAACCAAGAAATCATGGTACTAAAACAACTATGTAGAAGCCCCATCACGTCATTAAGACTGAATACTTCCACAGGTAATAAAAATAATCCTAGGAGACGACTCACAGACAGTTTTCGGATAACGCCACTAAACCTTGAAACACGTGTATGCGACAATTTATCCGAGCCACAATCAGAAAACTCGATAAAACCTGTACAAAACATCATAGAAGAGTTGAATAAAAGCCGAACGAGCTTAGAAATTAATAAAAAAAACAGACACAATAAGCATGCACCAAGCAACAGAGAGCGATCCTACAGCTGAAAGGAATCTTCTAATACTTGGGTCACAGCAATGCGCTGGTATGACAGAAAAAATTCTTAAATCTAGAGCCAATACACAGTATGAGAAATATAAAATACGTAGCTGGATAAAACCACATACAAAGACAGAAAACATCTTAAAAACTACTGATCACCTGCACCAGCAGGCTTACTCTTGACTCACAATTCCAATGTCCAATTTCAATTTCAATCGAAAAAACCTCAAACGGCACTCTTGAAACCGAAACTAGCGCCATGTTGGAATAGAATCGCGCGGAAATTGAGTGAACTAAAGGACATTGAGATCGCGTCTCGGGATTGCGAAATGGTACTCTTGACGCTGGTTTGACAGCTGCTTATTGCATTGGAATTGTGTTGTTATTGTCAATTGACTCAATAACCAAAGTGTAACTTTTTTGAAATTGCGTTTAGTAAAATTAAGTGATAAGGTGCTTATAATGTCTCGCTTAGTTTTTACAATAAAGGCGTAATTTACGGTGAATTATCAGGTACGCCGATAAAGCTCTAGCTATGAGCGATAATGAGTTTATGGCAAACTATAGATTTACCAATGCTCTTCTTCTAGAATTGTACCAAAAACTAGAACCTTTGATGCCGATACCAAAAATAATAAAATCAAAATTAGATAATAAATACCTAAGTAATATTAGTACAAAATACAAGGTAATTATATATAATACAAAATTTAACTTATTTGCACTTAAAAACCACTTAAAATACCTATGTACTTTAGTAAAAAACATTTACAAACATCACATAAATAAAACTGGCATTTTTTTTAAAGACACATTAGGCAATAGAATTAATCCATACACTGCCATTCCTGTCTAAAATATATTAATTTATTGAGTTTTATATAAAAAATAATTATGTATTATGTTAGTTAATATCAAATATTAATAATTTTGGACAAAACATAGGATTTATACAGTTTTTCTTTATAAAAATAGAATAGGAAATGAACTCATTCGTTGTTTAATAGTGGTAGATGTAACTAACTTCATGCTAAACTTACAATCCCGCCGCAATGTACAAGGGCAATACAATCCTGCCGACATTGACTTCAAGAGTACCAAATTGTCGCACGATCGGAATTGCATTAGAATTAAATTGAGATTGACATTGCGTTCAAGAGTAAGCCTGCTGGGCTGCAATGACAAACTTGTACTTTTTATTGGTGAAAACAGGGGGCGTGCATTGAATTTTGGGCTGGGTAGGCACTAGGCAGTAACATCATCACAAAAAATCTTGCTATCAAAATCAATTATTTTAAATAAGACTTACCAATTTTAGCGTTTCGAGGCGGGAATATATAATTTTTTAAGGCAGTGAAGAGTTGTATGGAGCACCACAAATATCACAAAAAATACATGAATTATCATAACATGTCATTTTATTGATATTCATAGTGCATAAAAGTCATTCCCTAGTTATCACTTTTTCGCGCTCCTATAACCAGTCTGTAATCTTTCATCATGTTTGCACCGATAAGCTTATTAAACTGCACTTTATTTAAGAAACTTCATTGTTTGGTAACAAAAACATAACTTATCACGAGAGGTAAACAAACAACAAATTGGCGGCTTCGGCGTTTTTGTCGAGTTAACTTAATTATCTAGTTTTATGAGTTTGTTATTTGTTCACCGCATTTGTTTACGCTTCAACTATTACAACAACTAACTTTTAACCACTTAACACAAGTATAATCAAGAATATTGTTAAAATTCTATATTGCTATATTTGAGGTTACATTTGAAATCGTAAATCAGATCACTAAACTTGTTCCGAATTGAGCCAAAATAAACTTTGGCGTATCTAAACCCTGCTAATTAAATGTGTTCGAGCACGCCAACTAGGAAATGATACTATTTTTGCCTTATGCACAAATGAAAATTTACTAAAGGGATTGGCGCGTAATTTGTCTAAACAAATAGAATGCTTATTACATACTGTACATCGCAGTTTCTCCATTGTATGTATAAGCACAACAGCACAGCACTGAACTCCGCTACCTGTGCTTCTCCTGGTGTGAGAAGCACAGGTAGCGGAGCCTACTACTGGAAAACTTTGCTAAATGCGAATGACTACATCATCTAACTGTCATGTATGAAAAGTGTGTCATCTTGATTTTTGTCGGGTTTTCAATATTGAAAAAAAAGGATTTTTCAAACCGTGTTCTTATGCGTACAGAATACGTAGGTGTGTGTTAAAATTAAGGAAATGTGCGTGAATTTATAGGCTTTCTTGCCGCCGCCTACTATAGGTATATTGCATAGAAACGATCGAAGTTGCGCGCGAATTGCGTGCATTAGTTACGAATAAGTTATGTAGACGAAAAAAATGTTACATATACTTTAGTAAAGAGGTAGATTGACAAATAAAAAAATATGGTTAGCTGTTCTGTAGGATTTACTAAGGTAGGCTCTGCATAACAGCCTACATGGAATGCACGCCACTGGGTGAAAATGACAATAATCCAACAAAAATATTTATTGAATTATGTGCCTTTTTAAAATCTAATACCAAACCGAAAGTATTAATTATAAGTGTGCTTGATAATATATTTTTAAATGTTAACAAGTTGAATAGTCACTTAAAAAACATTTGTAACAATTTTTCGAACTGTAAATTTGTGAATGTAACACTGCAAAACGTTGATAATATGATTAACGTTGATGCCTTATGTTGTAAAATAAATAATGAAATCGACTGCTTGGACTATGACGAGAAATATTTAAAATTTATGAACTTAAGACATATACGGCCGATACGTTCTTTTTTGACTAAAGAATCCTGTAACTATGTTAATAAAAATAATTATACCTATAAACAAAAGACATTGTTGGACTACTTCCCAGCTACTCGGCATGGCTTGGTAGCTACAGTGACATCCAATGACTCCAAGGAAAATCATCTAAAACTCACTCCTGAAACTATCTATAAAACAGACACTCATACAGAGTCACTAAATCATTCCTTTCGAGAATAAACTAACTGTTTTCCATCAGAATATAAGTGGTGTAGTAAATAAAATCGAGCTTCTTGAAATCTGTTTACAGGAATTTAACACGAATGGAACATATATAGATATAGTATGTTTATGTGAAACATTTATAAGGCTAGGCGATAATCAAGACATTATACTTAAAAACTTTCAGGTTGCCTCCTCGTTCTGTAGAAAGTCGAAAAGAAGGGGAGGAGTTAGTATTTTATGCAGAGATTATATGGATTCTAATGATTTACTATTTTTAAAAGACATAGCTCTTGAAAATGAATTTGAGTGCTGTGGAATTCACATACCTAAATATAGACTAAAAATTATATGCATATATCGTACACCAACATCTAACATTAACATTTTCTTTGAAAAAATAGAGTCAATACTATACAGATTGCGCAATGAAAATAATAAAAAGGTGATAATTACAGGTGACTTTAATATAGATATTCTCAAACAATCTAAATATTCTGAACACCTCCAACTTCTTCTTCAGAATTATAATTTTGAAATCCACATCAACGAACCGACGAGACGCAATGCATGTTTAGATCTCATTGTAAGCAACATTCAATCTGCCGAGGGTAAGGTTCATAAATTAGGTTTATCTGATCATGAGACTGGCCAAACTTTACAATATCCAATTAAAAATAAAAATGTTCCGATCCAACAATGGTTTGTTTGGAAAAGGGACTATTGCCAGGAAAATATTAGAAAATTTAAAGAGTGTCTCGAACAACTAACCTGGTTAGAGCTTTATGATATTAATGACTTTGACTTGGCTTTTAACTACTTCCATGACATGTACGTCCTGCTCTACAAATTATGTTTTCCTCTATTTAAAATTAAGATTAATAAAAAACCCAAAAAATCAAACTATATTACAAAAGGCATTAAAAAATCATGTTGCACAAAAAGAAAACTAAGATTTGACTACTATAGAAAAAAAAATTATCAAACAAAACACAAATATCTAAATTACAATAAAATCTTAAAGAAAGCTATTAATATTTCACAAAAACAATCAAACATGTATTATGTATCGAAGGCCCAAAATAAATGTAAAGCGTCTTGGAACATTATAAACAATAATAAAATAAAAAAACTGCAACCAAATAACAAAATAAAAATCAACCATAATAATAAAACTATTACTGATCCTGACATAGTAACTGACATTTTTAATAATCATTACACTGTCAGCTTGACACATAAAACTGACACTTCAAATCTCAATGCCAGTATAGATATACACCAACAGCTTCAGAGCATATACCTACATCCTTGTGACCCAGAGGAGATTAAAAAGATCATCAAATCTTTGAATTCGACTAAATCAGTGGGATATGATGAGTTGACTACAGATATAATCAAACAAAGCGCACACCTTGTAGCAGAAGTCCTGAGCTACTTAGTAAATATTTCCTTCCAAAATGGCATATTCCCAGCTAATCTTAAAAAGTCACTAGTGATACCGATTTTTAAAAAAAATGATCCATTGTCTAAATCCACTAGTTTTTGCATTTAAAACTTAAGGAAAGTCATATTAAAAATATAATTAAATTTAAAACAAAAATTTCACAACACAATATCTTTGTTTTATAGAAATGACTAAACTCATTATTTGGCATAATTAGCATCTTCTCTTAATAAAAATCAAATGAAAATATAAGTAAAAAAGAACATAAAATTGAAAACAATAATTATACAATATGTAGCAAGTAACAGGTTTATTTATTAGAACAACTGCCACTGTGATAGCATTTTGAGGTACACAACTTTTTGGCTTTGTGACAACTACATTTATCAGACTTGCAACCACCTTTACAACCACATCTACTATGACCTTGCCCTCCGCATTTAGAAGACATTCTACAACACTCTCTCAGCGAAATCTCTGTCTCTGGAACATCTTCAGGCGAAATAAATCTTTCCTTGCAGACAGTAAATTGGTTTCTTGAATATAGTTGATTTAAAACACCTTGTTTTGTTCCCAGTTTATAAAGGTTATTGGCTGTTAATTCAATAACTGTAGCAAGCATATTTCTTCCATCGCTACGAGCGCGATCAACATCGGGAACTCGGACTCTTACAGTGTCACCAATTGCAGCCATGGGATATTTAGCGCTTGATACATCCAACATTTTATTTGCTTGTTTCTGCAAATTTCTTAAAGCTAGTTAGGCTAACTGCCATAACATTTACTTTCTTGCGCTCTAGGTTTTCGTTTTCGTTTGTGGGTATTGGGTTTGAATCTGTATCTGAAGTTTTTTCAGACTACTCATCTACGGTAGACTCCACTTGGTCAGTTTCGATGGGCTCGAGTTTATCATTTTCGGCGGACTCTACTTGATCATTTTTGGCGGACTCTTCTTGATCATTTTCGGTGACAACCACTAGATTCCTTTCGGTAATAGTGCTCTCAGTAGATAATAGTTTCTCCAAGTCTTCTTCTGAATTAATATCAAGCAGAACCTCATGTGGTATAGAAGAACTTTTAAGCCCTACTTTCAACTTCGTTCCAAACATGGCTTCATATGGAGTACAGTTTTTTGAGCGGACGGAGTTGCACAAATTTTGTGAGATGATCTTGGTATACAAGTATAAATTTATACTGATTATCTCCTTGTGACTGTATGTCAATAAGGTCTACTTGACATCTTGCATTCATTTCGCCGCTAAGAATAGGTTTAACAACTAATCCTTTTTTTGGAACACTACGTTTCTTTTCACAGCTCTCACAAAGGTTTAAATAAATGGCAATCATTTCCCTCGTAATATTTTTATACCTTAAATTTAGCTCCTTCTCCATCCGGTTTCTACCACCATGCCCTACACTCAGATGGGTATCATGCAAAATCTGAAATATCTCGTTGTTTTTCACGTAGTACCTAATCATATTGTCTTTGACTGGAACAATCAATTTCTCTGTTTCTCCAACAGCCATGACGTCAAATCTTCGCAAACGCTGATAATCTTTAGGTTTTTTATGCGACTTCTTTGATTTTGCATATTTAACTTTTTCAATCATCTCATTATAGCTTTCGTTGGTGAAAAACTGAGTATTTTGTCCTTTAAGTGACATTAATTCACTCAATCTTTCGGCAAATTGACGATTCATTTCGTTTAATTTCGAAATATCCATGATTAATTATTAAAATACACACTAACAGCTAGGTATTTCACTATAGTTCAAGCTAACACGCTCGCGTTAACATTTAGTTACGAAAGTAAAACCCATTCGCGTCCGTCCGTATTCGCTTACAATGCAAAACTAAACATAACAACAACGCTTGAAGTCCGCCGCACGAGCCGCACGCTGAATGGCGGTCTCTGATTGGTCAAAGCGTGTCACGCCATTCCCTCCCCGCCCTCGCACCGCGTTAAATATAGCTTTATTATCAAATTGCCTAATTGTCATGTAGCAATATAATAATGACCGTGCAATGTGATAAATAATGAAGTTAAGATAGTAATTAATCACTTAGCCCGATAAAGCTAGACATAATTCATAATGCTCGTGCATTATAAATAATGCCCGCATTAATCACCTGGTCCATAACATATACATGGCTTTTGCTTTCGAATACTGGTTCAAGATATAGTTTTGTTGATGTAGATCTACAGTAATGTGAGGGTAGCTTAGGTATATCTTCAAAAAACTTTCGCAGATGTTCAGCTTGACTGATTCCACTGGAGGTTGGTGTCTCAGTAGATTTTTTTTTGCCTTTATTGCTTTTTTGCTTTGTAGTCTCAGTTAATACAATGCCCGATTTTGCTTCTGAAATCCAGGTAAGAACCATGCGCTCTTTGATTCCTAAAGTATTCAGAAACATTTTTTTTACAGACTTGGTGTGTTTCCTCATTCAGCTTTAGTTATTACACATAGCTTTGCTGTCTTTTATGTGAATCAACTGTCTTTTGTTTGATTGGGATCTTGTCAATCATTGAAGTAACAAAACTTTTCTTCCCTGACCAATCTAGCTCCTTCCAAAAGTTTTCAAAAATGCATTGTCTGTCATGCTCTCCAAACTTGGAGCAAAACCGCTTGTCGCTATTTTCGCAGAACTTGGAGTCACATGTTGGTCCCATCTGCCTTTTACTTCTTTGTATGCCTGTCGTAAAAATTTTTTCCTTTCTTGAATATCCTGAATAACTCTCTCCCCGCATTCTCTTTTCTTTCGTTATATTTCTTTGCCATTCTTTACAATCAGCATGTTTTCTGCGTCTCTAATCGATTCAGTAGTGGTGGCTTCCAATTCTACAACTCCAATTGTTGGACTTTCATTGGTAGCAAAATGCGTAATTGTCAATTCACTGACACCTTCCGAAGCTTCGCATATTTCAATATTAGCATTAGATTCAGGGGTACCTTCATCAATCCCGGTAACAAAAACTGTGTCTCCAAATTCAATTTCAGGACCATTTTCAGTAGCAACATTAGGTAGTGAATCCAAGTTCGACGCTTGCTTATCAACTTCTAAAGAGGCTTCGTTTTGGGATTTAATGGCAAGATCAGATTCGGCTGCTATATTAATCGCATGAAGGAGTTCGTTGTCTGGTTTGTATACTAAAATGTCATCTAAAATGTTTACCCGGCTCTGATGTTTTATCTTAGGATTCGTTACTTTTATTCCATTCTCTGCTAATATATCAAGAATTTCCTGGCACTCATCATCTGAATCCATTTTTATGGTATCTGAAAAAAAAAATTACACATCATGTAAATAGGTCGTATATCAAAGACAAACTATAAAATTAAAATCGAATAGGCAGTATCTCAAAAGTCACTTTAAAACTCGTAATTATTCTACTATCAGTGGTTTTCCACAAATAAAATATGTTTAAAACAATAAATAAATGTCAAATAACAAAATAAAAACAATTTCATACCTTAGCAGCTTAAAAAAACAATCACACAACACATAAATCGCGGAGCAACCTTCGCGATGTCAACAAACTATGGCAACTCGATGAGTTAATGCATATTCGCAGAAAGATCGAGTGACCCGAGATGCGTCGTATTACGTCGAGTCTTTTATCTCACTCTTTTTCATACACACTTAGCAAAGTAAAGAAAGAGAAAGATGTCATTTTCTCGCCTTTATCCAAAGCACACAAAATGTCGGTTAGGTTCAAAAATGAGTTATGACATATTAGAATTAAAGCGACGATATTGTATACTTATTGACCTAAATTTAGATTTTGGCTAACTTGGAAAAAAAATATTAGAAATAAAATCCCAGTGTTCCAGGATGCCTAAATGTATACTTTACTTTACATAAAATTGTAACTCCCCATTCAATTAGGTGTGTATGTATGTGTAACACCCAATGTTTTTGAGAATGGGTGGGATGGTGCGGAAATTAAAAGGGTCATTCCATCGTTTCGGAGTTACACTTCAACTCATTAACCCTTTAACATGCAGAGGAAATGCGAAAATTTATGATAATAATTTAATATATATGGGTACTTCTTCAGAAGTTGGGCGACTTTCAGCTTCATTTTGTTTCACACTTTTTTAAAGAACAGTAAAAGTTTTTTTGAAATCGGGAGTTAGGTATCCTAATACTATTCTAAATCGGGCCAGTAACTTTCTTAATTAGTTTTCGAAATATCTGGATTTTTGTAAATTTGAGTGCCAGGGGACTGACGAGGCTAACACGGTACTGATTAAAAGACGCAATTCTTAGAAAGTTTCAGATTTATTGCAAATATCTTAATATCTAATAATGACACATATCTTAGGTTCAAATGACATTTATGACAGTATTATTTGAGTATTATTAGTCGAGTATTTAGTTTACTTTAACAAAAATCGAGGTTGCTTTACCTACAAAAAACCAGTCTTCAAAACAGTCTCACTGAAAACTTATTACATATCTCTGACAAGGCAAAATGTGTTATTGGCCATGGCCAAGCAAAATTATCCCTTATAAAAATATAAAAAGCATTCTTTGAAAGGACGTCGCTGACATCGAAATATATTACCATTCTGAAACGAGTCGTCCACTTTAAATTACTCTGCAAAAAAAAAACTACAGTCAGGCAAAAATTAATGGAATTCTCACTGCATTAAAACTAGAGTTTACTCTTTGCCGAAACAAGCATCACATATGTATTCTAGATAGAATGTACCTTCTGTGCATGGTACACAAATTTGTTTTTTGCAACTAATACATTTTATTAAGTTGTGCATTAATGTGGGATTTTTACATTTAGTGCAAACCACTTTACGTGTTACAACAGATTTCAGTGATTTTGACAAAATAGGTTTTTTTACGGATGCTGAACTTGAACTACTTTTTGATATTTTTAAGTTTGTATTTTCTATATTACAAGTGATATTCTCAATGTCTATTCTGTTTTCTTTATCATTTTCTTCGTTCTTACTTTCGTTGTGAATTAGCAAAGGGTCAAAATCATCTTTCTCATTATTTTGATTCATCACAGGTAGTTCGTCATCTTCAAGGCATATTATCGGCGAGTCAGCAAAGTTGATCATGGTAGAGTTTGTAGAACTATCAGTTAGTACCATAAAACTCCATAATTGATTGCATCTCTGTAGAATTCTCTGTTTCGTGATAATTTTGTTCATTTAATTTATCAACTACAAGTTCATACTGCGGGACTATCTTTGGTACATTTTTAAATGTATGTTCGGATGGATTATAGCAAGTACAACCGATTTCCGTTTTCGAGCAAAAACCGCTTAATATGCGATGCTGAATAAGATCATTGCCGCGCCTCGAAATAACTTGATGAATATTCATCGTTCCTTTTATAGTTTTTAGATTGCGCGGGACACATTCTTTAATCGCGCTTATTTCTGTGTCATCTATATAGGCGACATCAACAGATTTAACTCGAGATTTTAATGTCGAGTACACATCCATAGCGCGCTTACAATATCCTGGCCATAAGAGACTTGGCGGTCAAGACACCGCTTTACCACTCCTCCAATAGCATCAGCCACACCCTTGCCATGGCCACTCTCGAAAAACGACCATGTGATATCGACATCGTAAAGTGACGAAAAATAATTGATCAGAAAGAAATTATTAGATAATTAATAGACCTAAAAAGGAAACAAAACTGGAAGTGCCCATCTTGCAATAAGTCAAATAAAGTGGTGGCGCATCCATCAGGCCAAGAAAATATTACCTTTAGGAGAAACAAGCCACAACAAAAAGAAACTCCAAAAAAGCCTGAAGTGATCAATACGTCTACACCACTACCAGCTATATTTGAAAAAAATTGTGAGACTTTAAATAATGCTAGCAATCTTATGGAAAGTAATTTATCGGAAAACTCATTTTTAACCAATGAAAGACTTTCGAAGAGCGCCGATCACACAAATTTTAATGACACATCAACAGAAAATGAATTACGAGATAATATTATGCTATTAAAGACCGAGCTTTGTTCTACTCAAACTGAATTGGAAAACACTATTCTAGAAAATAATGCGCTAAAAAGAAATGTATCAAAGCTGACTAAAGACATACAATTGTTAAAAAACCTTTGTAAAACGCCACAAAAAGAACAACGCCACACTCAGAGAAAGAGGCACTCGTTGTCATCTTTTGACTTCTATACACCACCAAGAGTATCATCAATAAAAGAAAATAACATCAACGTTAAGGAAATAGCAACTCTTCGAACAAAAATTGTTGACCTGCAACAAACGCTCCAAGAGGCTGACCATGAAATCCATAGCCTGAAAAAACAAATTAAAGAACTTCAACAAAAAATTATATGCGACAGCAATCACTACGCAAATCATGAAGTACACAAACACATTAAAGATGACGCTTTTATAACTTCAAAGCAACAGTTGCTCGAACCGTGCCTTAAACGAAACTGTTGTGTACTACTTAATAGTGATACTCTGGACAAAGACGATATTGCAAAAAGACAGTTATATTCGTGTGAGCGAAAACCTCGAATTCATATATTTGGGTCATTAGAGTCTCGATTTTTGCTGAAAGCAGTCGCGCCGATCGCGTACTATACGTGTGTGAAGTGCTGACAAATCATAACATCGCCGTCGCCGCGGCCGAGACGCGATGTCCGCGATAACCCACTTATTATTACGCAAGCCCTAAACAACGACTCAAGTAATTGTTAAGGCTAAGTCACACTGGTTACTTATATTTTAATTAACCATGGCTACCCAAAGTCCCATAAAATTAAAAACAGAGACTGAACACATTCTCTACAAACATTACTGCGATGAGAAAGCGAACCGGTTACGCCTGGAAAGCGTTGTCAATGATTTGCAGAGTCAATTAGAGCAACTCCAACAACAGTTGCAAACTTTAATGGAGCAAAAACTCAATGATAAAGAAGTCCCTTCAAAAAGCTCTCCCCAACCTGTGGAATATACCACTGACGAAGAAGAGCTAGCCAAGGAAACTGAGTGGATAAGAGTAAAATCTCGCAAAAAACGAAAATTGAATACTTCTCCCACTCAAATTCAGGAAGAACCCCTTAATTGTCTCGAAGAGAATAAAAAGGTAAAAATAAAGAAAATTCCTTCACCGCCACCAATAATAGTAGATGGTGTTAAAAATTATCAGGTTTTCTTTGATATCCTGTCCGAGAAACTGCCAAAAGACTCATTTACTATAAAAATGTTAAAAGGTGAAAGTGTTAAAGTAAACACGAAAAATGAAGAAGAGTACAGGGCTGCTCTTGGTGTTATGGACGAAAATAAAATTCTATGGCACTCTTTCGAAAACAAACAAGAAAGACCCATAAGAGTAATGGCAAAGAAACTTCACTTCACGTGTGAACCAGCCAGAGTCATAGAAGATCTTAAGAACAAAGGCTTCAAAATCGAAGATGCTGTTAACAAGTTGCGGTGGAAAAATAAGGAACCACTCAATATGTTTATGCTCACATTCAGCAACACTGAAGATATTGATAAAATATATCGCATTAAGTCCATATTAGGGTGTAAAGTAGAAATACACCCATGGAAAAGTACAAACCTTGTCCCCCAATGTAAACGATGCCAGGCGTATGGTCATACCCAAAAATATTGCGCAAAAGAACCAAGGTGTGTAAAGTGCACTGGAAAACATCTTACTCAAGACTGTAAAAAACCTGCAGAAGAGAAGCCAAAATGTGTGCATTGCGGTGAACAACATCCTGCCAATTATAGAGGATGTGTAGTAGCTAAGGAGATGCAGAGCATTAAACGAAAGAATACAAAAATTGTTGTTAAAGTCCGTCAGGCACCACAATCATCAAACGACAAAGTTATTGTAGCTCCAACAAACACCGTAAGTAAAAAAAATCACCTATGCACAAGTAACATCTAATAAAACCCTGAACGTACATAATGATGATGCAAATGTACCTACTGGTAGTGATGCAAAATTAGATCAGATCCTAAAATATATGTCTTCATTCGATGAACGACTAAAAAAACTGGAAAATAATGCTAAAACTGCTCCATCTAAACCAAAAAAATGAGTAACAACTTAAAAATTATGGCTTGGAATGCTAATGGACTACTCAAAGACCAAAATGAGTTACAAGTAGTCCTAGACACACAAAACATTGACATATGCCTTGTATCAGAAACGCATTTCACTAAACAATCGCATATTACATTCAAAGGATATGACGTTTATCATGCACTGCACCCCAACAACCGCGCTAGAGGTGGAAGTGCCGTTATTGTAAAGAATAATCTAAGTCATTATGAAAAGTTCAAATTCGAAGAGCAAGCGATTCAATCTGTTGCCATCAACATCGAAACGAAACGATACTCATTTACAATAGCTTCAATTTATTGCCCACCAAAACATTCGATAAAAACGAAGCAATACATAGAATTCTTACAAAATTTCGGTAATAAGTTCATCATAGGAGGTGACTTCAACGCAAAGAACATACATTGGGGCTCTAGACTAACTACTACTAAAGGTAAAGAACTCTTGAGTGCCATAAAAGAATTGAAATGTAAAACATTATCTACTGGAAAGCCTACGTATTGGCCTACTGATCGAAATAAAATTCCTGATTTAATAGATTTTTTTATCTACAAAAATATATCAAGTAATTACTTGCAAATAGAAAGCAGCTATGATATGAGTTCAGACCATTCTCCAATATTATTAACGTTAAGTGAAACTATTATGCTTAAGGAAATAAATGTAAGACTAGTAAATAAAAACACAGACTGGGATAGTTTCAAAATTGAGTTGGATAGTTTAATAGATCTCAAAGTGCCATTAAAAACTCCAGAGCAGTTAGACTTTGAAGTTGAAAATTTTATATTAAAAATTCAGCAGTCAGCCTGGCAGAATACTCCTGAATCCATAAGAAAGATTAGGGGTCCAACATACCCCAGAGAAATTAAACAACTCATTGCTGACAAGCGTCGACAGAGGAAAAAATGGCACCAAACCAGATCTCCCGAAGACAAACGTATAGTAAATATGCTTACGAAAAAACTCAAACGCAAAATACAATTATTTAATAATACTATTAGTAAAGAATTGATTGAGCAACTGACCAGTGATCGTAGTACAGACTACTCCTTATGGAAGGTGACAAAGCAAATGGACAAACCAGTAAAGGCTATTCCTCCAATTAGAGAAATTGATGGCAAGTGGGCTATTAATAAAGAACAAAAGGCCAAAAGATTTGCTCAACACCTGGAAAGTATTTTCCAGCCAAACGAGAGTGACACTAGTACAACTTTATTATTAAATGAACTATCCGAAGAAAGCTTAGAAATTAAATTAGTAACGCCTAGAGAAGTACATACTGAAATCAAGACTAACATCAACCCGAAAAAATCTCCTGGGTATGACCTAATCACAGGAGAAGTTCTTAAAAACCTACCACGTAAGGCAATCGTGAAACTCACTACGCTCATAAACGCTGCTTTCAGACTAAAGTATGTCCCAGATCTGTGGAAAGTTGCGGAAGTCATAATGATTCCTAAACCTGGAAAGCCACCACACGAAGCAGCATCGTACAGACCTATATCACTACTTCCGATCATGTCAAAACTTTTTGAAAAACTATTACTTAAAAGACTAAAACTGATTATACAGAAAAAAAAACTTATTCCCGATCATCAGTTTGGATTTAGGGAAAAGCATTCCACAATAGATCAAGTCCATAGAATAGTTAATACTATCGAGAAAACTTTGGAAGATAGAAAAGTATGCACCACTATATTTCTAGACGTCGCACAAGCTTTTGATAAAGTGTGGCATGAAGGTCTAATATATAAACTTAGCAAAATGCTACCAAAGCAGTTTACAGCAATACTAGAGTCATATATAACAAACCGAGTGTTTAGAATAAGACAAGAAGATACTTATTCTGAACTAAAACAAATAAATGCTGGTGTACCACAGGGTAGTGTATTAGGTCCGGTCCTGTACCTTCTCTATACCTGTGATATTCCTGAAATAGAAAACAGCACAATTGCCACGTTTGCTGATGATACTGCCATTATGACCATAGGAGAGAGTCACAAAGCAGCAACAGAGCATGCTCAAACTGTCATTAACCGAGTATATGATTGGACAAAACAATGGCGAATCAAGCTCAATGAGACTAAGTCAGTTCATATTGACTTTACAAATAAAACCCCAAAGTACCACCCGGTGTTAATTAATGGCCAAAAAATACCACATGAAAATACTGCAAAGTATTTGGGCATGACCCTCGACACAAAGCTTCGCTGGAAAGCTCACGTCAAGAAAAAAAGGGCCGAGCTAGAGATTCGCTACAAAAAGTTATATTGGCTGTTGGGGAGGCACTCCTCCCTGTCAATACAAAATAAACTTACTTTGTATAAACAGGTTCTTATGCCAGTATGGACCTATGGTATACAGCTGTGGGGCTGTACCAAACAAAGCAACTCTCAAATCATACAACGCTTCCAAAACAAAGTACTTAGGGACATCGTAAGGGCACCTTGGTATATAAGAAATGACAATCTCCACCGGGACCTTCAAATGGAGTTTGTAGATAATGTTATAAAAAAGTATGCAGAAGCTCACGAAAAGAGACTTCATCACCATGTGAATGTCGAGGCAATCCAGCTCCTCGATAGCACGGACATAGTGAGAAGACTTAAAAGAACAAAACCTTTTGAGTTAGTGCAGTGATAGTGTGTATAGCTCTCTGCTATTTTTAAAGACTTGTGAACAATGTGTCTTCCCCTTAATATTATTAGTGACAATAAGAAAAGTGTTAATGGACACGTTCTTAGCTATAACTTATCAACTATACTTAGATTAGGTCAAAATTAAATTACTCATTAGTCTAGTTAGGCTAGATTGTAATATTCTTAAGGTTTATTGTATAACTTAGGCCTTAGACAGATCATAAAAAAAAAAAAAAAATATATTTGGGGATGAACAAATAATTGGTATAGGCCAGGAAATTATTAAAACCAGGCGTGGTAAATGGAACGACATATATGATGTTAACAGTTTTATTAAACCATATGCTACCTCTACACAAATATTGAACAGCTGTCTTAGTCTTCGAGATCTATCTGAAAATGATATTATTGTATTATCAGTAGGAACAAGTGACCAAAACCCATATAAGGTAATAACAGAATTGTGTAATGTAGTATCTAAATTTAAGGACAATAAAATATTTATATTAGGTCTACATAGTAATATTAACTTTAATGTCTCAAAGTTGAATTATGATTTGGGATCACTGCTTAGAAATTATTGTAATTGTAAATTTTTAAATGTTGACTATCGCCAAAGACAGACTACTCCATTCCTTGACCTTATAATTACAAAAATTAACATTGAAATTGACTATTTACAATATGAAAATGAATTTATTAAAAACTTGACTCATTTGAGAAGATGCTATAATATAATAAGACAAAACGCCACCGATATTAATTTAAAGCCTAAAATATTATATAGGCACAAAATAACAGATTACTTTCCAAGAATAAATACTAGTTATTGTAAATCTGTAATTGAGAAAATAGTTAAAGCTGATACACAAAGTAGTAAAAATATTAATCCTATGCCCAATAACAATAATTTAGAGTTTTTTCGTTAAAAATGATAAAAAATTAATTCTACTACATCAAAATATTGCTGGGATACTTAGTAAACGGGATATATTCCTAGTGACGTTAGACGAATTATCAGAAAGTTACAATGACATAGATATAATTTGCCTTACAGAAAAAGTCAGGAAATGAAAAAAATTTACAGCTCCCAAATTATGAACTTGCCGAATCATACTCTCGAAATACTAAACGTGGTGGAGTATGTATTTTATGCAGAAATAATTTAGATTATAAAAAACTACCATGTGTAAAGGAGTTGTCTGTGGAAAAATATTTTGAGTGCTGTGGCATTGAACTACCTGCATATAGCTGCATAATAATATGTCTATATCGGATTCCTGGCAAAAAAAAAGCTACCTTAAACTCATTTTTTAACAATCTGGATAAACTATTAAACAAGCTAAGAACAAAAGTAAAGAAAAAAGTTATTATAACAGGAGATTTTAATATTGACACGCTAAAAGATGATTCATTTTGTAGGGATTTCTTGGGATTGCTGTTGAGTTATGGCTATACGTCACATGTAACTGAGCCCACAAGACAGAAATCTTGTATTGACTTAATAATCAGCAACGTATCTGATGCTAATAGCAAAATTCACCATCTTGGGTTATCAGATCATAATACGGCACAGTCTTTGGAGATCCCAATTGATAAT
Source organism: Anania hortulata (assembly GCA_963576865.1). Taxonomy (NCBI): domain Eukaryota; kingdom Metazoa; phylum Arthropoda; class Insecta; order Lepidoptera; family Crambidae; genus Anania; species Anania hortulata. The sequence continues at coordinate 6,656,819 of OY756410.1, forward strand.
AAAACTAATAAGCTGAACCACTACTATATCCAAAAACGAAACTTCAGTGATGAGAATATTGCCAAGCTTAAAGACTGTCTTCAGAGCCTATCCTGGTCTGAGGTTTATGACGAACATGATGTAAATGTGGCATTTAATAATTTTCACGAACTCCTTACTTTATTTTATAATCTTTGCGTTCCAATTATGAGGGTCAAAGTAGTCCTAAAACAAAAACGAAGTCATTGGATCACAAAAGGTATACGCTTAGCTTGTAAATCGAAGCGGTTACTTAGATTTGCATATTATAAAAAACGAAACCTAAATAACAAACTCAAATATCAAAATTACTCATCGGTATTAAAAAAATGCATAAATAACGCTCAAAAAATTTCTAACAAGAGATATCTTAGCAAATCTATTAACAAATGTAAAGCATCTTGGGCATTAATAAAAAATACCAATGGTTTAAAAAAGAAGTATATTAAAAAAATTATACAAGACAACCATGCTATAAGGGAACCGAAGGACATAGCGACAACATTTAATAACTACTTTGCAAGCTTAGGTAATGACAATGATAATTCTGTGCCTAAAGATAGTTATACTGCAGTCGATAATATCACACGTATTAATCATAGTATATTTCTATTCCCGACAGACGACTATGAAATTATGAAAATAATTGCAAATCTTAAAAACAAAACCTCTGTAGGATATGATGAACTTCCCACAAACGTTATCAAGTCTATCAAATCAGCTATTGCGCCTATACTGAGCTTCTTAATAAACTTGTCTTTTACACATGGAGTTTTTCCAGATAAGTTAAAGGTAACTATTATAAAACCTATTCATAAAGCCGGTAGCACCGATGTATTGGATAACTATAGACCTATTGCTTTAGTGCCCATATTGTCCAAAATTGTAGAAAAAGCTATGCTTACTAGGTTGACCAACTTCATAAATAAACAAGGCATTATTGATGAAAACCAAAATGGCTTCCAAAAAGGCAAGTCTACAGGACTAGCAACTTTCAAACTCATGACAACAATTATGAACTACGTAGATAAATCAAAAGAAGTAGCGGCTATTTTATTTGATATGAGTAAGGCTTTAGATTACGTATCACATGAACTCCTTTTGGTTAAATGTGAAAAATATGGCCTCAGGGGCAATATGTACAATTGGTTGAAATCATATCTTAGTCAAAGGTTGCAGTATGTAGAAGTCACAAATCTGGATAATAATTTAAATGAAACAGCATGGAAATCTGACAACAAAATAAAAAGCACTGGTGTGCCTCAGGGCAGCATCCTGGGACCATTGCTATTTCTCCTGTATATAAATGACATTCCTAAAGTCACTAAACACTTCTGTACACTGTTTGCTGACGATGTATCGGTGGTAGTGCCAAATCTATATGACTCTCTATACGAATACAATAATGAAATTAATAAAACAATTAATAATATAATAAATTGGTTAAACAATAACAATTTAAAAGTGAATGTTAAAAAAACAAGATATATTCAATTTCATAATCAAAGAAACAATAGAACGTTAAATCTTTCAATACGGCATGATGGAAAACCCATCGATGAGAGTAATGAGGTGGTCTTTTTGGGTGTGACAATAGATAAAAATTGTACATGGAAGTCTCACATACAACAAGTGTGCCAAAAATTAAACAGATTCTCATATGCATTATGGCGACTAGTAAACATTACCGATAAAAAAACTGCTCTGTTGGCATATCATGGGTATGTGGCCTCCGTCCTTAGGTATGGGATCATAATTTGGGGTAATTCAGTCGATATCGACCGAGCTTTTATAGCTCAAAAGCAGTGCATACGCTCCATATGTAACATATCTATAAGAACAAGTTGTAAACCTTACTTTATGAAGTTAGGGCTTTTAACATTACCATGCATTTACATTTATGAAATGTGCTGCTTCGTTAAGATCCACAAATACCTGTTTAAAAGCAATAGTGAAGTGGTCAATAACTACCGAGGACGATATCCAAGCCTACTAACATTGCCAACAATGCGCACAACCTTACAAAATAGCAGTTCTTATCCAATGGCAGTGCGAATCTTTAATAAACTACCCGATGAAATAAGAAAACTGCCTATTAACCTTTTTAAGACACGGCTATTTGGATATCTAACAGATAAATGCTACTACGAGGTAAAGGAATATTTGACGGATAAAATGCCTTAAATATAACTGACTGTACCAATTCTGTGTGTGTGAACTTTAGTGTATGTAGTTTATTGTAATTGATTGACATGGATATTTAATTGACATCGATATTTAATTTCCTGACATTACTAAAATAATTGTAAATTAAAATGTGTAATACCTACCTAATATTAAATTAAATTTGCATGTCTGAAAAGATTAATTGTGAGATACGATAATGTGTAAATCCATCTTATGTTACCACTTTTATGGCAAATAAATTATATTCTATTCTATTCTATTCTTTTGTCGGTATTGGGAGCTAGGTCCGTCCGAAAATATGTGAATCTTTTTAACACTAGCAACCAACATCTTCCCTAAATCTATAATCGGCTGTAAGTGAGCCCATATAGCATGTGGCTGATGCACATTTGAGGGTGAGACAGTGCAAAATGATTTCTGTCCGCCTTTAAAAAATACGACGCCAGTATGCAAAGTTACTTGGGCCTTTGACGCACCAAAATGCATCGACTGTACCTCTTCTGACATTTTGCATTCATTTGTGAAAAATCACAATGGAAACTAGTTCATCGTCCATTATGTTTTCGATGCAGTTTTTGTATGAATTCATTTGATGCGACATATTAAAACTGTGTTTTTTAAATGCAGCAATGTCATTTTCAAAAAGTTGGATCAATTCTGTAGCTGTTCCGTTCTTGTGTGATTTCACAGTCTTTTTGGTAACAACTTCTTGCTCTCCGTCTATGTTTTTAATATACGAATGGTTTTCAGTTTGCCACGTTTGCCATGTAATCATTTGATCACTTGAAATATGCTCTGTATTATAAGTTAATGAAACATTTTTGCAATTATCACAATTACCGTACATGCAATCAAAATTTTCTTTGTCACAAGTAACTTTTTCCAAGAGAGCTTGCGTATTTCGAAAATCGATTACCCTATGACGATTAAGTGCTTCTAATTTTAAATTCATATTCGAATGTTTAATACAAAGACAGGTATTTCGGTTGCGTACAGTTGGCGTCAAAATGTAAAAAGGTTTAAACCGATAAAACGTTGAAAAAGCTGCAATGCCACCTTCTTTTTTATACTTCTCATGTAAAGAACGCAAAGAATCATTTTTCTTCAGTGTTCTGCATTCGCGTTTACCAGTAGTGGCCCTGCTAACATCATCTCGTACAAAAAATTCTATGATTGATTTCTTCATATCCGAAATTCTTTTAATAGATACGTTATTTCTTACTCGTAAACCTTTTTTTTTTAAATTGTCGTCTGTGCTTTATTATTTGTCACCAAATCATTTTTGGCAATTTTCTTAATCACATTCCTTTCTACATTATTTTTGCAACTTTTATATGTCATCTTTAAAGAAGCTTCCAGAATTTCATTTCTAGTTTTTATTTTCAAAATATCTGTCTCCACCTTTTTTCTTTCTTAAATCGTTCTTTTTTGTAGTCTGTATAACTTCTTTCTTGTATTTTCGTAAACTCTTTCTAAATGGGCAATACGACTTTGTGCATCACTGTAATCCCTTTTCAGCTTATTTCTAGACTTTCGCAAACTTCTTACAGTCTTTGTCAAAAATGAAGTTTCCGTTGATGTCTCGGGTGATATTTTTTCATTTGATTTAATCCTTTCTAAATTCTTCTTTCGTATTTGTTCTAATTTCTCTGGGTAATTTTTTAATTTTTCTCTATCTCTATAGCGTTTCATCTTTTCAACTGGAGTTAGTGGCATATTCTTGCGCTGTTAAAAATGTAAATATAGCTTTATAATTTCCGTTTTTGTTACCATGCAAAAGTAACAAAATAAAAGTAACAAAAATCGCGTATTTTTATTTCAGTATATTGTTGTACGGGTTAAAATTAAAGCAAACGTCGATTATTATACACCAAAATAAACAGTATAAAATAAACTATTCATAATACTATCTATTAAACAGGAAGATAAAGAGCACGTACCTTATAACAGGAATAACAAACACAGGTGTTCGGGAACCCGTAGCGCCATCTGTGACGATCCTGCGGAAGCCAACAACAACCACCACCACCCTCATATTTATCACGCGATCACCGGCCAATCAGCGACGACCTTCATGACGCGATAAATATTGTACACCAATCCGCAAGTGCCAAATTGTACCGTATTTTTCATAACTCGACTCAAATTTCTATGTAATACTTCTTACTACCTTTCAAGTAAAGCAACAGTGAAGACCAAACCAGCGTTTTTTAATTATACGATTTTCCTGCGCAAATCAAGTGCCAATCTGGCACATCTGGTCCTTCGAGCCGGATCTGGACGTTCCTAGAAAAATAATTGGGAACTACGCGACCTTCAGGACTCGACCTCTTCCACAATAATATCTCCGGTATACGCACGATACGCCAAGTCATCGATCCAGAGACGATTATTGCAGTCTTCGACTACGGAAGAAGGACAAAACGGTACGGTCAGCCATCCACAATATCCGCAAAACCCTGGTTTTCACTTGTGTAAATACGTGTACTTTGCCAATTCCAGTGCTGACGCATCGAGTCATTTGTGTGAGTGATCATCAGCAGAGTTTCCTCGCCAATACCTGCTGCATTCGCGGATCACTGTAAAACTGTAAGTACTCCTGTTTTCCACTGGTTACCATGGCTAACGATAGTGAAGTTGGGACACGTTCAAAGTCCCCTTGCAAGTTAACGGTCGAATCTTTAAACTCTCCCTTAGATCAGTCTAATCTATTAAGTAATTTAATTAAAAAGCGAGGCATAGTAAAGGGTAGACTGACTAGGTTTGCTAATTACCTAGATGGTGTCAAATCTGATAGCAAGATGTTGTCTGAAAGGTTACGTGTCGATTTGAAACTTCGTATTAAGGGCGTCACAAGTCTGTATGCTGAATTTAGCGATCTTCAAAATAAGATCGAAGAAATTGTGCCGGAAGGCGACTTAGAAAACCAAATGTCTCAGCGCGATTCATTTGAGGATTGCTATTACAGTGTACTGGCTCGGGCAGAGTGTATGCTAGACAGTGAACCGGTTGCTGGAAGTTCTAAGTGTGTGGATATACATAAATCGGTAAAATTACCTACCATTTCCATGCCTACCTTCGACGGTTCATACGAGCATTGGTTGGAGTTTAGGGACACATTCTTGTCATTAGTACATAAGTCTACTGAAATTAGTGCTATTCAGAAATTTCACTACCTAAAATCGTCACTAAAAGGCAGCGCAGAGCTAGTGATTGATTCATTAGAGTTTTCCGCCGTTAATTATTCCGTTGCATGGGAGTTACTGCTTAACCGTTACAATAATTCAAATTTGTTGGTACATAATCACGTAAGGGCATTATTTTCTATTCAAACAATCACCAAGGAGTCACCTGCATCAATTAGACGTCTTATAGACACAATATTAAAAAATTTACGCGCTTTAAAAATACTTGGTGAACCCACAGATTCATGGGACACTTTGATTATTTATATTGTAGTTTCTAAGTTAGATCAAACCACAGAACGCGAGTGGGAACAGTATAAATATACCAGCTTAAATCAAAATTGCGGTGACACCAAGGTAACTGTGAAAATAGACGATTTACTTCAATTTCTAAAGCGCAGGGCGGACATGCTAGAAACATTGTTAGTTTCGCACAGTAAAGGCAATCACAACACGTCTAATAATAAAAAGCAAAACACTACACATGACAATTCAAAAGTGCACTGCAATGTTTCTAACTATAAGTCACAACATGAAAGCCAGTCCCGCGCTAAGATGTCTTGCGTTATGTGTAACGGTAAACACCCACTTTATTCATGCCAAAGGTTTTTAGATTTAAATATTAAAGATAAGCTTGAGTTAATTGATAAACACAAATTGTGTAAAAACTGTTTGCGTTCCGGTCTGATTGGTACGGTAACTGATTGTAGGTTCGGGCCGTGTAGAAAATGCAATCAAAAACATAATTCGATCATACATAATGACGAATTAGGCGCGAGTCCCGGCGTGACCTTACTCTCAGCGAGTGCAATTGCAAATAACTCAAACGGCTTGAGTGCATCGCTCAGCGCGCGGACATGCCTAAAGCCACCTCCCGCGACTGCTGCCGATACCGTACCTACGCACAATAGAAATGAGTCTATTCAAATAAACAAGGTGCATACCGATACGCTTAACCCATGTGTGCAACCTGTTTTGTTGTCGACCGCGTTAGTCGAGATAGCTGATAAATATCGCAATTATCATATAGCACGCGCCCTTCTTGACAACGGGAGTCAACGATGTTTTATTACAAAATCATTATGCGAATTATTAGAGATTCCAGTCATACAGTCCACTCACGAAATACGTGGAGTGGGTAATTCTGTGTCTCAATCAACACAAATCTGTGACATAGATATTAAATCACGCGTTAATACCTATTCCATGCGCATGAAGTGTTTCGTTTTGCCGCAAATAACGTCAACATTGCCTGCCGTTAACGTACAAAGCGCGCAGTTTAGGATACCAGGCAATGTTCAACTCGCAAATCCACAGTTTTTAGAGTCTCAAGATATCGACATATTAATAGGCGCGGATAGATTCTGGGACTTAATTATCGAAGGAAATATGCGTTTACCACACGGCCCGTTCCTACAAAACACGCAGTTAGGTTGGATCATATCGGGACCGTTAAATATAAATACACTTAACAATAAGTTTGTTCACTGTAACTTCACACAGTCAATCGATACTCAGTCGATCGATACTCATTCTATCGATTCACAATTACGCAAGTTCTGGGAGCTTGAAGAACTACCCAAGGCTCAAAATACGCTTAGTGATAACGAGTTGGAATGCGAAGAATCTTTTGTAAACAATACTATACGCGATATTAACGGAAGATTTTGCGTTCGCATTCCACTTAAAGAATCAGCTGATTCCTTGGGTAAGACGTATTCTCAAGCTGAACGGCAATTTTTATCTTTAGAAAAAAGGCTAGATCGCGCACCTAACCTATTAAAAACATTAGTTCAAAACAGAACCACTGAAATTCACGAACTTACCAAGGAACTTCCATGGCGCCATGTTAGTGTAAAAGACAATCCTGCTGACCTCGTATCACGTGGTGTCAGTTTGACTGATCTTTCGAAGTCGTCATTATGGTGGGACGGGCCGTTGTTTCTCCGCGAACCCGAAATTAGGCCTAGCACAGCTTCGGAGTCAAGTTGGATTGACATTGACACACAAGAACTTCCGGAAGTCAAGCATAGTGCTGTACATTCCCTGGTGTCAGAACAACAGACTGGTATGTCATTATTTCCATTTCACAGGTTTTCTCAATTTAATCGTATGAGTCGCGCAGCTGCGTACGCACTACGTTTTATTCACAATTTACGACAGAATAGTCATCGAAGAACCGGCCCGCTCAGCGTAGATGAGTTTGGAGAATCTGTGAAAATGCTAGTCAGACTTTCACAATTAGAATCTTTCCCAGTAGAGTATCAGACATTGATTAAAACCGGACGTCTAAAGTCAAACCATAATATGTGTAAATTTAATTTATTTATTTGTGATGACGGATTAATTCGAGTAGGCGGGCGCATCGAATATTCATCTAACTTTGATTATGATAAAAAACACCCCATGCTCATATCAAGTAAACATCACTTTTCAGTGCTTCTTTTCCGCTTCGAGCACGCGCAGCTACTGCACGCGGCTCCGCAGGCGCTGCTGTCCGCGTTGCGCGAGCGCTGGTGGTAAGAGGGCGTGATCTCGCAAAAAAGGTAATGCATCAATGTATTATGTGTACACGCTTAAGAGGTAAAGTTGTAAATCCTTTAATGGGTAATTTACCTATGGAGCGGATCACGCCAACTTATCCGTTTATGCGATGCGGAGTAGATTATGCGGGACCGGTGCTCGTACTGAATCGTAGAGGAAGAGGTGCAAAGACTGAAAAGTCGTATATTTGTTTATTTATTTGTTTTGTTACACGTGCCGTACACTTGGAACTTGTTAGCAATCTGTCATCTGATGCATATCATCTTGCGTTGAAACGTTTTATTTCACGAAGGGGCAAGCCGGAGGTAATCTTTTCAGACAACGGCAGAAATTTTGTAGGTTTGATGAATGAGTTTAATTTTTTTTTAAATAACTGTTCGTCCGACATTGTTGAATATGCTAGTAGTCAACAAATTAAATTTAAGTTTATCCCCCCCTATTCAAGCCATTTTGGAGGCCTGTGGGAGACAGGAGTTAAATCTTGCAAATATCACTTACTCCGTGTGTTAGGTAACTCGCATTTAACCTTTGAGGAGTTGACCACTCTATTGACACAAGTGGAAGCGGTGTTAAACTCCCGTCCATTGAGTCCTCTATCCTCTGATCCACACGACCTTCTTCCTCTCACTCCCGCTCACTTCCTGGTTGGCCGTCCACTCACGACACCTGCAAGTGCTGACCTACAAGATACCTCAGTTCATCGACTTACCCGATATCAACGAGTTGAACAACTTCGTCAGCACTTCTGGTCGCGCTGGACCAAGGAATATATATCCGAGATGCAAACAAGGAACAAATGGAAACAGAACACAGCCGACTTGCAGCCTGATACCCTTGTTGTCATCAAAGATGATAATTTGCCGCCACTAAAATGGCAAATGGGACGTGTTGAGAGAACAATACCCGGTAAAGATGGTATCGTGAGAGTAGCGGACATTCGTACAGTCTCCGGAGTCGTCAGGCGTGCTGTCACCAAGGTGTGTCCTCTGTTCTGGGACCAGCCAGTGGTGAATTCTGCATTGGTTTCGTAAGCTGATGCTTCCAAGGCCGGGGGCATGTTCGGGAACCCGTAGCGCCATCTGTGACGATCCTGCGGAAGCCAACAACAACCACCACCACCCTCATATTTATCACGCGATCACCGGCCAATCAGCGACGACCTTCATGACGCGATAAATATTGTACACCAATCCGCAAGTGCCAAATTGTACCGTATTTTTCATAACTCGACTCAAATTTCTATGTAATACTTCTTACTACCTTTCAAGTAAAGCAACAGTGAAGACCAAACCAGCGTTTTTTAATTATACGATTTTCCTGCGCAAATCAAGTGCCAATCTGGCACAACAGGAAAGAAGTCACTTTATTATTTGAGGTTAAAGTGCAACTCGAACGTTTGAACTGTGACTGTCACTAAATATTAAATGGCGGCATAAAACGACACTCTGGTGTTGCCAGACGAAAAATAAAAAAAATGAATAGTAGTTTTCCGATATTTAACACGTTGTAATTTGGTAACAAAAATTGAAATTCTTTTTTGGAACTTTCTACGGGACAATGGTTTTAAATTTTTATTTTCACTACAGCTATATTAAATGTTATGCAATCAATGTGTACGGGTCTTCCTTTACCACAAAACAGTTTTAGCAAAAATTGATATTAGGTTTATTTATTATCTCCTGAATAAAAATTTGTTTGAAGTAACTGTGAGAAGAATGGGACATGAACACTTTCATACATTACGATATTTTATTGCAACTATTTAACTTCATTTAAAAAAATCTGTTTGAGATAGTTCCGTTTTAAATATTTCGAGTGTCAAGTAATAATAAATACCTACGCTCCGCAGTTAAATAGATATTTGATAAATTGTATAGTAGGAAAAAGTGTTGGTGGCTCCATACTATGGGACATCTTAAAAATGTGTAGTGGCGAAAAAAAACAATAAGACATATTATGCAATTATGCAATAACAAATAAAAATACATTACTTCACATGGGATTTTATTCATGGAACAATGAATTAATAAACGAAAATGTATAATTTAATTTTAACCTGCTGCCTTTCCTTCAGCTGAAGATATATCCGGATTGCACTGTATGTCATGTTTCATAAACATATTTCTAAAACATTTTATCAAGTGTGGCGTGTCAAACAGTGCAATTAACTCTTTGGTATTTAAATTAAAATATGGGCTGTTAGTCGTTGCTCCTAAAATATTTAAAGCCCTCCGATTAACTGCATTCATGTCACACACAGTGGTTGTTCTGAAAATGTTATAAAATTGTGTATGTACCTAATACATATTTTAACACTGGAGTTTTCTTAAATTTTAAACATGTAACTGCCAGACACACAGTTAGACTGGGTATAAAATATGAAATATATTGTGTAACTGTAACAAAATATCTTATAATTCTAAGACCATAACGATTGTATTTACATGCAAAATCATCAGTCTTTTAATAGGCTTAAGATTAAGTATCACACAAAATAATAGACTTATAATTTAAATTATCTTTGTCTTCGATAAAGTAATAGAAGAGTCCGACTCACCCCCAGATCGGGCCCGCTAGAAAGGAGCCTGACAGCGGTCCGGCCTGTTTCGGCAGTTCCGGTCCCGTCGGCGCCACCACTAGCGGGTTCGCCGCTTGGTAGGGTGCCTTTTGCACTCCACATTGGCCCGATCACGCCTGCTAGTATGGGGTTCGACACGTACGAGTCTGAGGTTTCGCTGCGCGAAGTCTCACACTCGGCCGGGTCGTGGCGACCGCTAGCGGGGCGGACCTAGGCTGTGTTGCGCCTTCAGCGCCCGCCACAACTGCCCGGGTAAGGCTGACGAATGTCTTCCTCAAAGGCACTCAGCGATAGGTCTAGGTATGAAATTTTGGGTGATTCTGGCAATATTTGTAATTGCTTGACTTGAGACCATAAAACTCGTTCATTATCTGTATTTGTTGTAAAATTACAACCAGGAAGCAAGTTTTTTGAATCAATAAAATCGCTGGTGGTCATTTCTTTTACTATGTAAGGAGTCCCATCTAATCAGGGCATACCATTGTTCAGGCGTATACACCGTTCTATTTTTGGCCGTTCGTTCTATAAGGGCATGGACGCTGTCGCCCTCGTTCTGGGTATGCCCTTTTTCAAAATATTTATGGGTAATGGACACATTAAAATCTTTTGAGGCCTTCAAATAAGTGGCAAAAACAATACGATTTCTGTTCTGCCCGCCACAATTATCAGACCAGAAATTAAATATTTTTATGCCTTTTTGATGGTTTTCTTTGATGAACTCATATATGCAACTACTTACCTCATTCGTACCTCGTCTTGCTGTCGTTTCGTCCCAAACGTAGCACTTAGCCATCGATGTTGGAGTGGACTGTAGTTCTTTAGGTGGTTAAAGAAGACCGCTGAGTTAAATTCACATATTTATTTATCACCAACCACAATACAGAATACACTTTTATAACGAGACAGATCGAAGAGAACAAAAAAGAATCGAAAATAAATGTCATAGACAAAGTTTTTATGTTGAGTTTCCAACATGCTGGGGGCGCCAGAAAATCTAAAACAATAGGATTTTTCTATAAACAATATTCAAATAACAAAATTCTAATATCAGCTGCTTACAATTACACCATCCAGCATATTGAACTTAAGTAGGTACAGTATGAGAAATAAAATATTTCATTTTAACAAGTGTTTTTGCTTTTAAGTATGTTAGTCATAATCATCAAATAACATAACTAAGGTATGCAAGTTAATTCGAATATTATTACATATTAGGGAAATGTATTAAATTAATTTAATTTATTTTAAACAGTCTTGTAGTTGTTTGTAACATAGTACATTATACCACAGAAAAGTAAGTATACAATCGTAAGTATTAGATGTTAGCATTTCTAGCACAGTCTCTTTGCTCACTTACTGTTCTATTGTATTTATTAAAATACATAAGAAGGTAACTTAAAAAATCAAATTTTTATGTAGTAGTACACATCATTGCTGAGCAACATAATATAATAATTATTTTATCAAAAATGGAATTTAACACTTATTCAAAAGGCAATCTACATATACCACTTACTGATCTCTTGTATATTTTTTTGTTGGGTGTAACAACATCCACAACACGAACTTTATTGTCTAATCCTGGATAGACTTTTACAATTCTAGCCATAGGCCATGTTAGAGGCGGAGCATTAGGCTCCTTTAGTATAACTAAATCTCCAATTTTGACATTGGTTACACTGTCACGCCACTTAGGACGAGATTGAAGAGCATTTAGGTAGTACTTATGCCTTACATCCCAAAAATGAGACTTGACTTTATTGCAAAGTTCCCAAAACTTTATTCTGTTAGTAGGAATGTCTATGACATCCCTTTCGGGGTAGGAAGTTAAAGCAGTGCCTATTAACCAGTGCCCGGGTGTTAGGTAACTAAAATCGTTTATATCTTGAACTGTCACTGGTAACAAGGGTCTAGAGTTTAAAACAGCTTCTATTTGGCATAAAATAGTACATAATTGCTCATACGTCAGTACATAGTTTTGTATTATGCTCTTTAGGTGGAATTTCATGCTCTTTACAGCAGCCTCTGCGAGCCCAGCAAACACAGGCGAGTAACTAGGCACGAAATGAAAAGATATACCTTGTTGCGTTACATAATTTAGCACTCGTATTTGATGATCTCGTGAAGCGTGAAGTTCATATAAACGAATTAACTCGTTCCTTGCGCCCTTGAAGCAACCGCCGTTATCGCAGAACACATCTGTGGGTAATCCCCGTCGCGCAATGAAGCGTTTGAAACACGCAAGAAAACTATCTGTACTTATGTCTGATGAAAGCTCTAGATGGACGGCCTTTGTGACGAAGCAGACGAATACACATATATATCCTTTTGTCTGTAAAGCCCGTCGTATGCGAGAGTTTTTAACAGGAATTGGCCCCGCGTAGTCTATGCCTATTTTTTGAAATGGTCGGCAAGCTGTTACTCTTTCAGGGGGCAAGGAACCCATTAATTGTTTAGCGCAGTCAGCTTTCATTCTAAAACAAAGTAAACATTTGTAGATAATCTTTTTTACATGTTTATAGCCATTCACAATCCAGTATTTTTTATTTAAGCTAGATAACAGTAATCTAGGGGCAGCATGTAACAATCTTAAGTGTTCATGATTTATAATAAGATCAGTTATTCGAGAATCCTTAGGTAGGATAATAGGGTGCTTTTGCGAAAACGATACCGTGGAGTGCTCGATTCTACCACCTACTCTTAACATATTTTTTCCATCGAGAAACGGATGCAACGGTTTTAAATAACCTTTGACGTTTTCGTTACTGTTCTGTAAACTTTTTATTTCCTCTTTAAAATAAATACTCTGTTCGTGTTGAATGATTTTGTGTAAAGCGTTTTGTAACTCAAGAGGAGATAGAGAAGTACTTGAAACCTTCTTGTATTTATGCTTTAAATTGTGACAAAATCTGAGTATGTAAGCCATAACTCGTATCATTTTATTTAGATTAGAGAATTTGTCAAGGTATTCATAGGGATTGTGCTTTGACTGAGTGACAAGAGAAACCTTAGCATCAAAGAACGCCAGCTGCTTTTTTATTTCAGGCAAATCATCTGCGGAGGATGGTGAGTGAATAGTCTTAAAGTCGTACTTACAATCCCCCAGAAACTGGGGACCCATCCACCACGAATCGCAGTGTACGAGCTCGTCTGGATCAACTCCTCTGCTTACATAATCGGCAGGGTTTTCCTTTGTGGAGACGTACAACCAGCGCCATCTAGAGGTTTGCTCTCGAATTAATTTTACCCTGTTCGCAACATAGGCGTTGAGCTTCATTGGCTCTGTGGCTATCCATGCAAGCGAGATTTGTGAATCAGAAAACAGAAAAACATCATTAATATTTATCTTTAGAGTCAGAGTTTCATAAACCCTGTTTATAAGTTTTGTTAGTAAAACCATTGCATTTAGCTCTAGTCGCGGTATGGTAAGTGCCTTGTTATTGCAGGGGTTAATTCGAGACTTAGAGCAGAGTAAAGAAATAGAAGCTTTACCTGAGTAGTCAACCACCCGAAGGTAAACACAGCAGCCATACCCGGTGGTGCTTGAAGTATCAGCAAAGCCGATGAGTTGCACAGCAATAGCATTGTTAGGTATTTGTACATTTCTTTCAATAGTAAGAGGTTGCATGTCAGATATTTTTTTAGCAAAAGAAAGCCATTCTGATTTTAGTGGTTGTGGAATATCTTGATTCCAACCAATTTTTTCACACCATATTTTTTGCATGAAAGCTTTTGCTTTCATGATGACAGGGGACATGAACCCAAGAGGATCGTAAAACTTTGAGATATAGCTCAGTACTTGTCTTTTAGAAGGAGATTCAATTTCAAAAGGTTCTGGACAAGAAAACACAAAATAATGTTTAGCGACATTGAGTGTCAAACCTAAAGTTTTCATATAAAAATTATTCTTTTGTAAATCTAAGTCATCAAAATGTTGTTTATTTGGGGAAATTCCCTCTAAAATTTGTTGACAATTTGATGCCCATTTATGGGTATAGAAGCTAACTTTACCTTAGTAATTCACATAATTGCAATTTTGCTTCAATGACCATATTAATATCAGAGTGAGAATAGCAAGCATCGTCCACATATGTACAATTCTTTAAAATATAAGAAGCTAATGGAAATTCCTCTTTATATTTAGTAGCAAGCTCATCTAGGCAACGTGTGGCAAGGAAACTTGAACTCTTTTGGCCGTATGTGACTGTATCCAACTGGATGCATTTAATGTGTTCGTTTACATTGCTTCTCCACAAAATATTTTGTAAGCTGGCGTGCGCAGGATTTATGTTCACACAACGAAACATGCGGCGTATGTCAGTGGAAAAAGTGTATTCACCCAAGCGAAATAAAAGCATAATGTCAAACAGTTCTTTTTGCACAGGAGGACCATTGAGTAATAGGTCATTAAGCGATATTTTCCTGTCAGTTTGCATAGAAGCGTCGAAAACCACTCGCGTTTTTGTACTTTTGCTGTTTTCGTTAATAACAGCATGGTGGGGCATAAAATACAAAGGTTCTGTTTGAAAATCTAATGTGTTAAAATTAATATAATGCCCATGTTCTAAGTCAATGTACTCATTTATAAATTTTCCATATTCGGAAAGCAAGTTGGGACTTTTTTGCAACTTTTTTTCAAGACTAAGAAACCTATAGTAGGCAAAATCAAATGAATTACCAAGAGAATCGTTAATTTCGCTCAAAGGTAATTTTAAAGGTAAATCAACCTGGAATTTATTGTTTTTAATTATTGTAGTGGTTTGAAATATATTTTCGCATAACTCATGCTCTGAAATTTTTTCAGTATAAGTTTCAGGAACTTTTTCAGTTTCAAAAAAATGTTGTAAAGTATCATTAACGTCAGACTTACAATCTAGACATAAAAGTGAGACCTTACTTGAGTTCCTTTTTGTAGGCTGTGGCAAAGCCCCAGCAATGACATGACCAAACCTTGTGTTTATAAAGGATGGTTGCAGATGCTGCTGCTCAGTAGATTGCAGAACAGAATGCTGTATAGTAGCTTGTTGTTCTGGAAGCAGCACCTGAAAGAATATATCCACTCCTATTAGCATATTTATTTCAGCCGGGATGTGGAAGTCAACATCGGCTAGCGTCACTTGAGGAGGAATGGTTAAGGCTTTAATATCAACATTAAATTGTGGAATTTTGCATGTTATTTTATTTAAAACATGACAATTTATTGTTACTTTGTAAGGTGTTGATAGTGAGAATACTTCAAGAGGGACAGAATAATTTGAAATATTATTACTGTCGCTGACTCCCACTATGTTTGTACCGTCTTTATTTGGAGTGATACCTAAGACATCAATCACTTTGCTTGTTACTAGGGATACCTGTGAAGCGGAGTCCAATATTGCTTTGACATGAACTTCAGTGCCGTTCTGAGAATAAAGCTTAATTTTTACTGTAGGTAACAAAACTTTGTTAGTATGAGTATTGGAAATTAATGTAACTGGATTCGATGTTGCCTCATCATGAAGCAGTGTGTTGTGAGCAAGTTTGCAAATGCTGCACCGAAAGTGAAACCTGCACTTTCCACGGTGAGAATTTAGACACACATTACATAATTCTTTATCATTACAGAACTTTATTCTTTGTGCAGAAGGCAAAGTTTTAAATATGTTGCATGCAAATAATTTATGATCATTGGACTTACAGTATGCACAAGACCTGGCTCCAGAAGTAGCAGCAATGTTCACCACTGCCTTGGGAGATCTGCCAGTTTTCATCGGTTCAGCGTTCTCCAATGCCAAGGCCCTCCTCTCAATAAACTTTAAAAAATCCATGACCGTTGGGTCTGAATCTGTGCTTCGCTCTAGCTGATAGGCTCGAGATGTATATGAATCTAATTTGCGAAATAAAATAGACAATATAATAGGATCCCATGTTTCAGTTTTTACCTGTAGGTTTTTTAAACTAGCTAACGATTGTTTCACAATTGATACAAATTCCCTCAAATTACTCGGAGTGGAAAAAGTTAATGAAGTTAAGTCAAGGAGATTATTTATGTGTTCATTTATAATTTTAAATTTATGGTTAAATCTCCCATCAAGAAGTCTCAGTGCTTCATTGTAGCTACTGAGCTCCAAAGGAAGGTTTTTAATTATATCAAACGGTTCCTTTTGTAAAAATGTTCTTAAATAATACAACTTTTGTATGTTGTCTATTGAGGCGTCTTTGTGAATCACTGCCCGAAATAAATTCATAAATGGTGTATAATCGCTGTACTTACCATCAAAAATTTGAATCTGAATTTCAGGCAATTTCGTTCGAAAACTTGTCTGGTCGGTGCTGTTTGTTTTTACCTTAATTGCTTCATTCACTATAGACAATATTTTAAAATATTTTGTTTCGCACTCAGCCACGTCCTCGATATCGTTTTCGTCGAGCGCTAATATATCCTTATTATAACCCTCATATTGCCTAAACACTTCTTTAAGATGCGATTGTTTCGCTTGAAGAGTGCTTAGGTTACTGATTGCTACATCTTGCTCTTGTACAAATTGGTACAATCTGGTGAGGGACGCCTTGGCGTAGCCTCGCGACGCCCTCAACTGTTTGAGTGTTTTTTCGTCCGACATTATAACTAAACGTTAGTACGCAATAATTAGAAAACTTTAAATGACTAAACAACTAAATTACTAGGTTTTTACGAAAAATATTTTAACCGTTGACACTGAACACTGCAAACGCAAAACAAAATGGCTTCTTCATATTTCTGCCATCTGCAGCTTTTGTTGTAGTAGTACGGCGTCAGTCGTCCTTAGCATAGACGGAAATCGCGCGTTAACCAATCCCGTTGTAGCGTTGTAGTCTCCCACTGTTTCACAAGAAGCTGATTGGTTCGTCGCAGCTCGTTGCGTCAGCGCTACTAGAGACAGCTCCAAAAAGCTAGAGAATTGGCGCGGAAGTTCGAAATTAAGTCGATATGTTGCGTCTCGTTCACACCTTTTTGTTTGCACGTTCTTCTCTTTCCCACAAATACAGGGAATTGCTTGTATGCAAAATGGTGGCGTTTCAAAAAAATTTTGATGATATTGGTGAATATTGTTTGTCGTTTTGGCCCGAGCAAACCTGATCTTCACCGAGTTGTATTCTTGCGGGAAGCGTATAGCAGGCGTAGGCTTTACTTAGAGACGTTTGCAGGTCGTATTTCTAGATCGCAACCTGAGCCTCCTCGTCGACTCGTCGCGGCAGCCCTCTTTAATCCAATAACCTCGTCTTTTTCGGTTAAAGGACCATATGTTATAATAAAGAAGACTGCTGAGTTAAATTCACATATTTATTTGAGTCGACTAGTTTCAAAGACGGCAATCAAGCTTTTTGTAAACTTTTGGTAAATTAAAAAAAACTAATTATTTGCATTATATAGCCTATAAGGTTACAAACCCGGTTTATACATGATCTACATAGCTAAGAACACAAGTTAAAGACATACTTTTATGTTTATTCAAAATGATTAGGCCATAAATTGCATTTTAGTTTTTCAGATTGCCATCTTTGAAACCAAAATTTTAAGAATGCCGGATTTGAAACTTATCAAGATGCAGAACACCGTGTTTGATTCCAAACAGCAGTGGTTTGGATTTCTATTAACAGGGTTATCACAAAAGCATAAAGAACGATTAGTGTTAAATTAAATTAAAATTAAATATATTTTTATTTCAGACCAGGTCCATAAGCAGTATTAGGTACCTACTTATTTTTAGGTTTTCAGTAAAAAGCATGCATTTAAAAAAAACTTTATTTTTACTTTATCCACTTACAACTTAAAATTAAATTAAATTAAATGCGAAGATCCTGGACCTCTTCCATTGCCTCGTCACAATAATTTTCTTCAATTTCAGGCGCAGTAAGGGTTTCCTGCGCCTGAAAAACATCATTGTAAAAAGATAAAATTGTTAAATCTCTCCACTCAGGGCCAAAATGTTTCTGCAGCAACTTTTTGACATCAGATAATTTATTTTTATTTACGGGCACTATATTGGGTAGTAATTGTGGCCTTATATCAAATATTTTTTTGTTACGTTGACATACGTTTTGTGCTTTTGCTATATCACTTTTGTAATACAGTTCGCCTCTTACAAGAACATTGCTTGGTGTTTTTGAGCGTCTCAGAATGAATCGTTTACATTCCTTAAACGCCATATTCCAAGACGTAGTGGGCTTTAAAACGGTTTTGACGGCGTCTCTCCAGTTAAAAATTGGACAGTCATTTCCTAATCGTACTAATGTTGAAGTTTCTCCCAGAATATCTTTTATTAAATCAGGGTGTAAAATGACATCCAATTTTCGTAATTTTTTTTCAGCAATGCCAAATTGTCTGTCTGCAGGCATAAATGAGTGCCCAGTGATTGGAAACACTAATTCGATTGTTTTAATATGTGTATGCTCTAACAACCATTTACAGCATGTACCAACCAGGATGCTGTTTTTATTTTGACCACCGCATCCATCTGCGACCAAGCGAACTTTAGTTATATTAGTCAAATCTGAATTATTAAGCCTGTGCGTAATAGCTGAAGCGACTAAATTCGAGTCTTTGTTATATTCATTTTCCGTGCAATAGTAAGTAAACACACGTTCCCTAGTAAGGGGAACATTAGATGCACCCTCCACCACAGTAAAATTATAAAAATATAATTGACGTGAGTAATAAGCCATTTGATCTGGTACTTTTGGCAAAGGAAGGTTCTTCTGGCAATCGAAAGAAAATATTTTTAAGTCATCTGTAAGTTCCTTAAGTTTTTCAAAAAAAGCTGTTGCTCTTAATGAATGCACTCTTTTCTCGGTTATTAATAAATTTTTTTTTTGAGGATCACATTCAGAAGCAATTTTTCCCTTAAGCTCTAAACATTTCGAACATGCATCCGTTCTTGGAGTGCCAAAGCCCAGATTGTAGTTACAATTTAAAATGTGACGGAAATATGTTTCTTTTACAGCAGTATTTGAATACTCACTTTCTTGAAAGATCTTGTACAGTTTTTTAATATTTAAATCCGAGGATAAATATTTTCTTTCGGCTATCTTTGTTTTTCTGCAATAATGAGATTCAACACAACGTAATTGCTGTATAAAGTTATGCACAGATTGTTTTTGTGCTGCATATATATGTTCCTTATGATTTCCACCTGAAATAAAATTACAAATATACATTTTAAAATAGGCATTTTACAGCTAAATAGATTAAAATGCAATAGATGGAAGAAAACAAATACTTAACCCCGGTGTTCATCAATTATTATATCTCCAGCATGAAAATATCTATTCATTACGTATTGTACCCTATGTTTGGTTATACCAAATAACGTCAAAAATTGTTTCTGACATATTGGTACCTTTAAGTGTTTTAAATACACAGCATATTTAATTGTTGTTTGTTTTTTTCCTTTAAATCCTGCTCTGCGCATTACCGGTTCAATCGTGCAGTACTTTAATATTATTGAGTCTTGATCTTTTTTGTTTTTAAGACTATAAAATTTTTCATGCAATTTTCTAAGCTGGGTCATTGTCAGTGTAGCACATTTTAGAGCCTTAGAGTTGTGGTTGCAAACTTTTTTTGGCAACGATTTTGAAGAGTATCTGAAACAAAATTTCAAAATGGAAAAAAAAAACAATTATAGTTTTTACTCGCGACCTTGTCTGTAAGTAAAGATTAAAAACTTAAACTAAATCCATTGAACAGTTTTCGCGTAAAATAGTAACAAACATCTCTCCATTCATACAAACTTCTACGCTTTCAGGTTAGTAGGTAGGATATTAAATTAAACGAACTCCATGCTAGTTTGACAACCCTAGTACTATACTAACCTCAATCTCTTGACCCGGTTTCTAGACCAATTTTCGGTATTTTTCTTGCGTTTCCGTGAAGTGTTATCAGTCACAACGCTGGGGCTTGACTCCATGGTAATGTTTTCACAAAATTTCGATGGGTTTAGTCATAAAATCCTTTAGAATGCACTTAAATCCACAGCGAGTAATGTTCTATCTGCCGTTACAGCACGCATATGAACTCTCGCTTCTGATTGGCCGCTGGCCTAAGATGGCCGTTTTTGATTACGAAGTTTGACAGAATGCCCGATTTGATCCCAACTCCAGATTTTGATTCGTATTTTCTATGGCAGATAGCCAGTTTTGTTACCTGATGTTTAAATAAAACGTTTTTATTCAAAATTTTCAGTGTCGCCATGTCAATAACTCATTTTGCATAAAAAGCACAGATTTCCGCCTTTGAAACTAGTCGACTCATTTATCACCAACCACAATACAGAATACACTTTTATAACGAGACAGATCGAAGAGAACAAAAAAGAATCGAAAATAAATGTCATAGACAAAGTTTTTATGTTGAGTTTCCAACACTTTACGTCCCATTTCATACATTGTGAAGTTATAGACTGTTAACTTTCTTTTATAATACAGAATACTTGTATCAGCATATGGCATGCCATGCACCTTTTGAAAATCATATACTGCTATAACTTCGTTGGTTGGTTTTTTCGTTTGGGAGCACTCTTTATCCTTATTTTTAAGCTCTCGCGCAATTTTTTTATTTCGTATGTGTGTTCTATGAAGATCCAGTTGTTCTTCAGTTACAGGACTTGGCAAGTTTTCATACACATGGCAAAGATCGCAACGATCTTTTTTAGGGACATGAAATCCCAAATTAATGTGTTTATTTATTATATCTCGGTATTGTCTTACAGTTTGGACCTTTAGGATCGTCCAATTCTTTGTATAGCAAGAACATTCGAGCAAAAGTAAGAGTTCCGTCTAAATATAGTTTTTTTGTACGCTCTCGAACATAATGCGACTCTACTCTACTCGTGTATTCTTTTCCTAAATTTTTGTTTGTCTTACGTTTAACATCTAACCACTGGTCGCGATGTACCTGCCTTAGTCGTCCTTTATCTTTTCTTCGGCTAATGTGGCGCTTTTTTGTTTCATTTAAAGATAGTGGGGAGGATTCTGTTGATTGTTGTTCTGATGGCATAGGTGAGCTTACTGGTAAAGTCATAGGTGTCGAAGGAATGATTAAGCTACTGCAGCCTAGTTGAGCTATTTCTTGAGCTATTACAGTTGAAAAATTTGGTGACTCTAAGCACAAATCTTTTGTTGCAACGGAACTACTATTTTGTATGACAGGTGAGTACGGCAATGTAGGGTCATTAAAATTACAATCGTTCGACAATAGTACTGCAGACGTCAAACACTCTGTGTTCATTCGCTCGTTTCCGGTACTACTTGGTTCTTCGTCGTCATCCTCAACCATTCTCGTGAGCTGTTCTAAGTCTTCTACAGAGAAATCTTTGGAGAAACGTATTGAAGACTCTGTAAGGGAAAACAAAGCGTGTAGGTATTGAGAAATTTCAAGCCAAAAGCAAAACAATCAAAACTGGGGCTTCACGTTAAACATGCGAGAAAAAAACCCAAAAAAATCAAAATTAATTATTTTTTAAGCTAAGTACGCAAAATAATCTGCCCGCGGCTCCACCCGCGTGGATGTCAGTTATCACGCCAAAATCGAGTCTATGTCCATCTTAATCAAAATTTCATCAAAATCGGTTCAGTGGTTTAAGCGTGAAAGCGTTATAGACAGACAGACCGAGTTACTTTCGTATTTATAATATTAGTATGGATTACAAATTAGATAACTTTTTCTATTATTAACATAGATGTAAAAAAGAACTGGTTAGTTAAACGATTTATTTCTTTCATAATTTCGATGTTTAAGTAGGTAACTACCAAAAAACTTTTTTTATATAACATGATTCCAACGACTAAATGTTTAACTATCTAGATACATTTTTTCATACAACGAAGTTCCAAAGACTAAATGGGTAAATGGCTAGATACATATTATGATAAAAATGTACTACAGTGTATAAGTGTGTATCTACGTAGTTACATACTACACATCGAGATTAAACCAAATAAAAGATAACAATTTTGTTATGTTAAAATTCACTATAGTATGCGAATAACTTATACTAAGAGACAAAAACAATTGAATCCTAACTTTAATAATAAATTTAAACAAATTTGGACGAATGAAGCTTACCTTGCCTTGATAGTACGTATACATTTCGGTCTGATAAAGAGTCTTCTTCTTCATTACTAGGAGAATTTCTTCCACTTATTGCATCTTCTTTTAACGTAGCCAAGAACTGTAACCTTTTACTGGACATTTTTGAAATCAAAGCAGAACGTCACGGGTCGCGTGTGCATCGCTCGGTCACCGCGGCACAACTAACCAAAGGGTAGTTTAGTTGCCCGTCTCCCGCGCCCTTCTGCCCCGCGACTTAAAGTGTAACGGGCACGGTGTGTTACTTATTTTAACAGCGACATATTTTAACAACTTAAGTAGATACATACTAATGCGTCTCCCATGAAAGTACTTGGGGTAGAAATAAAAAAAGGATATTTTTGTACATGGTACATATAAGTGCGTAGATGCCAAAAATGAAATAAAACCAATTTTGTGTATCTGGCAGATACCGCCTAATACGTAGGAGGTGTCGTTTTATAAAGTCTCAATGCTGTAATTTTGTCTTCAGAAGTCCATCTGCGCCCCATGCCACTTTTTTAAGTTTCTTATTTCACCTTGCAATAACAGTGCAAACGTTGGGCTTATTATTTTACTTAATTCACTGACAGCATCACTGTTGCTTAATTCTTGCAAATAATTCTTGTTTTTCATATATTTTAATTGCTTTTTGAGTAGGCAGATTTTTCTGAAATACTTTTTACATTTCGTGTATGCTTGGTCCTCAGTTTTGTCAATTTTATCTTGAGTATTTATATTTATTCTTGAGGGCCCAGGTAAATCAACTGATGATGTTGAAGGATGGTTTGTCACATGATCAACTGTAAGAAACGGCATAGACACATCCTGCAAAAAAAAACCTTTTTAGACTAAGTCTATAATTGATAATCCATAATTTTATTTACTAAATATTACTAGTCCATAATTTTACAAACACTTCTGGAGAAGCAAACCATCTTAATTTCTTAGTAGAAAAGTCCACAAATGCAGATTCCTTAAAATTTTGATGACATAACATTCTATGTTCAGCATGAACTTTTGCTTGAAAGTTGACTGAAGACCATTCTCCATCCGGAAAACAATATTTAGCCCACAGTTCACAGCTAAAATCAAAAATAAAATATTTAGCTCTTAATAGTTCATGTGTGATAAAAATGCGAGTATTGTGGTAAATTGTGCAGCTTGGACGCACTAGATAAACTGGGTTTAGATATCAAATGTAATATAAGATTTAAACGTAACGTAAATTAGTAGGAGTTTTAATTATTAATTTTTAGGAAAACCAGAGTGTACAAAATGATGGTAGAATTGGATAGTACGTTACAAAATAGTACACTTTTAAGTTTTAACAATAACACTAATAAATTCTTTAGCTCCAAACTATTGCTAAATTAGCTTGTACATACTATAGAACAATCATTTTAATTTATGCATCTACCGCGAAATATTTGTGGAACCTGGTTTTGGAAACCTGAATAACCTGATCTCTGGGTCATCGGTCGGCGACGAACCACACCTCAGGCATTTGCGTTTATTTTCCTTCATGGTAAACAAACAGTCACAATATTTAAGAGTCACTATCTCGATCAAACACAACACATTTATAGTATTCACACAATTACGGAGGAATCCAGTGACTCAACTCAACGCAAAGTAAGAAAAACAAAAAGATTGTGCAAAGGAGTATGTAGTTAATTAATGAGAAAAGATATGAAACTTGCATGCGCTTGCGACGGCAGCCATATTTTTCTTCTAACAAACAAAATCTACCAGTGCTGCCAGATTACAGAACCAGCTACTAAACCATAACATGTCGATAATTAATTATATTAATATTGCTTAAGCAATAAATGTTCCATGGCAAGCTATACAACATAAAAACATGAAAAGACAATAAAATAATTAAATATGCAGTTTATGCTTTTAAATTACATGTCAATACGTTTTTATCACAACTACCAAATGGTAGTTAGTTAATCTACTGGTACCATTTCGATTTTACCAATGTTGCATGCCTAAAAAAAAATATTATTAGAGACCTAAACTTGGGTCTTGCATAATAAAAAGCATTCCTGGCAACACAGGTCCAGCCCCCGTAGGTATTCTAAATGTTCCATAATAAGTCGACTCCGCCTGAACTAAAAACTGTAGCGTATTTGCGCGAGAAAAATTCTCACTCCGCCCAATTTAAAACTAAACAATACGCCATCTAGCGAGAGTTTGTCGAACTACGCTGTTTTGTCAGAAAGATATTGGAGATACCAACTGTTTCCACGTAATAACTTAATTTCGAATATTTTCGGGAATTGTGCACTTTTCATGCGAAGAGGCGATATGACTAAATGAAAATATGGCATTAGTTAGAAACGGGTCAGGTGATATTGCAGACAAACTGCAAAAGAGTCGTCTACGTGGCACGGTGGGCAAGGCCCATAGAGCGACTTGGACAGGCGCATCTGTTCTTAGATATTTCTCTATAACTTAATAACTACTTTATTGATGTTATTAATTTTTTGTGCTTAATAATAAATATGTTTCCTTTAGGATGATGCACATTATTACGCTTTTATTTGTTTTATTTAATTTATAAAAAAAACAACATTATTTGTACCCCAATAGAAATAAATAGGTAAATGATAAAATAATAAATGATAATAATAATATTATGTCCTACGAGGGCGGCACTGAAAATTTCGGGAATCAAGGAAGTGACACAATATTACTATTTAAAAATGTATTTATTGCTTTTCAAAGTATTCTCCGCGAAATTTGACACATTTTTCCATACGACGGAACCAATCATTGAAGCAACCATTCCATTCGGAAGTTTGAATTGTAGGCGTCCACAGCTTCTTCAGGTGATGAAAATCTCTGACCACGCAATTTATTCTTTATTTTAGGGAAAGTATAGAAATCATTAGGCCTTAGGTCGGGGCTGTACGGCGGATGGTCTAATAATGCTATGTTTTCTTGCTCTAAAAACTCTTTTGTTCTGTGCGCGGTGTGAGAACTCGCATTGTCGTGATGGAGGATGATGCGGCGGTTGCAGTTCTCTTTACGGAGTTCAGAAACGACCTGTGGCAAACAAATGCTAGCATACCATTCTGCATTAACCGTTCTTTGTCCCTCAAGAGGAATAGTCGCAACATGGCCGGTTTTGGAGACAAACGTGGCCACCATTTTTTTTGCAACACTCCGTGAACGAACAATTTTTGTTGGCTTTAACTCATTTTCGAACACCCAAACTCGTGACTAGTTTTTTGTTTCAGGTTCGTACGCGTATATCCAGGATTCGTCACCTGATACGATGTTGTATACAGCATTTGAGGATCCTGCGTGGAATCTTTCGAGAGTTCTGACGCACCAAGTAACGCGAGCCGCTTTTGCTCTTCACAGAGCGAATGCGGTATCCATCGGGAAAACAACTTTTTTACACCTAATTGTTCATGCAAGATTATTTGTATTTGACTCATGCCAATGTCTAAAGTTGCCTGTATTTCGCGGTATGTCACATGTCGATCTTTCTCAATCAGCTTACGCACAGCATCAACGTTTTCTTGGGTGACTGCAGTTTTTGGACGACCTTGACGGGGATCATCACTGAGCGTGGGATCGTGGGCGTGTCAACGTCCACGTTGAAATTCAGCAAACCAGCGATAAATTGTGGTTTTGGATGGGGCTTCATTACCAAATGCAGAAATCATCCGGTCAACACACTGTTTTTGTGTTAAACCACTTCGAAAGTCATAATAAATCATCGCTCTTGAATTTTCTCGAGTCAATTTCATTTTCTCAACGACTAAACAAGTTTGACAAGACCTAGTGATAAGACCGAGAATCTTTTTTAAAATAAATAAATGGTATTCGATTTTGGTTGGTTTTACCAAGGAGTTTGCAATTATAAAGATTTTAATATGACAGGAACAGTGGAAATATTCCATTCCCGATACTTTTAGTGCAGCCCTCGTATTAGGTGTTTAGAGGTACATTTTGGCATAATGGGGTATATAATACGAATTTTAGTTGGTTCCTTCAACAAAATGCTTTGCAAAAACACCCAATACTTTTGCTTGCTGTTTTAACTAGGCACTTGACGGTTTGTCGTTTGAGTTAATAAATGACTAAATGAAAGTATTAGAATAAGACTACAGATATTTTTGTATTTGTACAAACTGATTTGATTGATTAAAAAACTCTTAATCTTATTTTTTACTTGAAATACTAACTTATAAAATTATGACTAATGCAATACATAGTTTAAATTGGATTCATCCTGTGTAATAAATATTTGATATAATATGTATATCCCTGTGACTGTATTGTAACTTGAAATGTAAGAATAAAGTTATTTTGTGGGTAAATAAATGAAACAGATACAGATTATTTCCCAGTCCTTTATTCTTCGATAAAGGTGAAAGTGGGATCATTTTCCTCGAACAAAATCTTTGTCTTAGCTAAAAAGACGTGTTTCGATTTTCTTAACAAAGTACTTGCTATATTGGGGTCCGAAACCAAGAGTAGGGAATGTATGAGATCGGTATTGCATAATTGCCTCGATACTTTACGGGTATGATGCAACCTATTATACCGAAATATCCTATGATTTGACTCCTGAGCGTCTTCTGATAATAATAATTGGCTTATAGGCACTATACTATTATAATTAATAATGTCTGCTCCATGTACCAATATCTTATGCACAGTTACTGGCATGTAATACCACGGATACAACGACACATATAATTCAGCTGCTTGTCGTGTGTACGTTTTAAATGCTTCTACATTTATTTTGAAACCAGAAGCCATCACTTGCAAAATAACATAAAACTTTTTTAGGAGTTAGAGTCCAGTGATTTCCGCGGAAGTTTTGTAATTGGAAAAAAATACTCATCTAAGAAGGATAGTGTTATAGTTATCTTATGCAAATATAACAACAATAGCTATGATGGGTAAGTTAAAACATATTTTTAAAGTAATACGAGTTTTTGGCACAATATCGTCTACATGAACTTTGTCATTTTTTTTGCAGCTTAAATAAATAAATTTAACTTAAAAAAATATCAGTTCATATTAGACCAGTCTATCTTGATTTGGAAATAAAAATTTTCATTAAATCAAATAAATATTTCGGCAAGTGTCATAGACTTAGTTTGGGAGCTGTCCACCGTGCGCTGGTACAACCATGTTTTGCGGAAACCGACAAGCTACGTAGGAAACAAATGTGTGGACCCAAGAAATGCTGACTTGATGTCGTGAGGGCTGACATGCGTGCCGATGATCTCACAACTAGAGACGCTCAAGACCGGTATACAACTAGTACAAAGCTTATTGACGCTAAATGATCAGTAAGACTTTTTGTACTTGCGTCATACCAATATCTAATGTCACCCTTCTATCAGCGTTCATCATTAGCTACACCGCATACACGTTTGACACGTTCTCATCTTCAGTAGTCGGCGTTGAAGGACGTCCTTCTCTGGAATCATCAGTGAGTTTGCTTCGTCCACGTTTAAATCGATTAAACCAGAAGCCCAATTTCCGTAACTTAACAGTAGTCGCATTTCAGTGCCGATCCGCTCCCAGTAACATTACCCACTATCTAAAACGATATTCTAAATTATCAACACTATCCCAATACGACTTAAAATAAAACAAAAAAAAACTTATTTTTGTTTCTTCCATTTTTAGTCGCATTACCAACTGTTACTAAAAACGACAGCGAGGCGAAAGCTTGAGAACAATGCTAGGAGCAGGGCAGGGCTCAATAATGAAGGCAGTACTTACATAATAATATGCAAATCCAATTTAATTTACTTTTTCACATAAGACAACATGTACTCTTCTTGACAAAACAATCATACTACAAAAAACACTATCACTCAACAAGAACATCAAAATATTCAAATTTTAAAATAAATATAAAAAAAGTAAAAACATGTAGAAAAAAGGTCTGTCGCCAACATGGGACGCCCCAGTGCGAAGCACTACTCTACTGTGGCGACAGTCTCGGTGCGCAGTTGTCTTGGGTGCCCTGATCTAGCAGTAAGGGCAACACCTTACGAACCGGCCTTCTAAGCGACCCCTTATTGGTCGCAACCTCCACCACCCGGGTGACTCCATCTGGACCGGTAAAGATCTTAAAATAAGGTGCCTTTCAGCTTCCTGAAATTCCCTTGCTGACAGAGATGATAGGTTTTCGAGAGAGATTCTGGAAGAGACACACAATAATTTTGAATTTGGGGGCGTGTTTCGGCCTAAAAAAAGAACGAAATCGCTTAGCGCAAACATGTGCACGAGCGGTGGCTCTGACCAAATGGTCCCATTTGCTGAAGTGACAATGGTCAGCCATGACAGGAGTTGGTGGTTCCGATCGTTCAGTCAATAAAAGAGTCAACACGTGTTCGGGTTTTAACTCCTCAAGCACAGGTGGGACAACAGTAGTGGGCTCACGAGGCCATTCCTCTGGAGAGTAGTGATGTGCCGAGTCGCTGTTTTTGTGAATCGAGTCAACTCGAGCCAGTTTATACGGTATTCGAATCATGACTCGATTCCGCGATTCGAGGCAGTACTCGAGTTCTATGTGTGGTATTCGAATGTTGACTCTAGTCTAGTACTCGAGCATAGAAATTACAAAATGATCTTGATGAGCTTTTTTTCAAATTAGTTGTAATTTTGTAATAAAATTAATTAAAATAATTTCATAATAATTAAATTAACTCACAGTAACAGCTAACTGACACAAAACAAGGAAATCAAATCAAAAAGTTGCAGGTTCAACCTTGAATTTATTAGGCATCACTTCATTGCCTAAGTAAACCGAGATCGAGTACGAGCGAATCAGTAAGTACAAAATCGATTCTTCCTGACTCGAGTACCAGAATCGAGTCCGGCGTACTCAAATTAAAATAAACCGGTATTCGAGTAGCCGAGTCCAAAGCAGGAATCGAGTCTGCCTCGAGTCAAGCCGTACTCGGCACATCACTACTGGAGAGGTAAACAAGAATTTGGGGCCACCACCGGGAGCCGGGTGGTGAACCACCGCGAGGAAGCCGAAAGAGAAAGTTAGCAACGTGTGGCGTCGTCTGCAACGTTCATAGTAGTCTGAACATAGCGCCAATCGGTGACATCGGTTGTCTCCAAAATTTCCCCGATACGATGAGCTACAAACGGTTTAAAAGTACGGGCATCACTTCGCAACCACTTAAGAACGGTTAGGGAGTCCGACCAAAAAACCACCCTGGAGGCGACTATGCGGTGGGCATCCAGAATGTATGTTGCGAAGCGAGACGCCATAAGAGCCGCCTGCAACTCTAAACGTGGAATTGACGCAGGCTTTAACGGAGCTAGACGTGCCTTTCCTCCTATGAGGGCTAAACTTAGGCTAACTCACTGGCATCAGCTAGGACGTGGAGCTGACTTTCTCGGGGAGGGTCGATTCGATAGCATCGCGGTATTACTATTTTGTTTGACACCTCAGTCAAAGACATAAACCAAGCCTGCCATTTTTCTTTTGCTACAGAAGGCAGCTTCTCGTCCCAGTCCACACCCATCCTCCAAGTTTCCTGAGAGAGAATACGCCCGGCAATCACCACGGGCATAAGGAAACCTAACGGT
This sequence comes from Anania hortulata, assembly GCA_963576865.1. Classification (NCBI taxonomy): domain Eukaryota; kingdom Metazoa; phylum Arthropoda; class Insecta; order Lepidoptera; family Crambidae; genus Anania; species Anania hortulata. The sequence continues at coordinate 6,687,012 of OY756410.1, forward strand.
TCGTAAACCTGCATGAGGTGGGACAGTACAATTCTCTTAGCCAATATAAGAGGGAGCTGAGAAGTTTTTCTGAAGCTAATAGTGTCGTTAGCTACATTCCAAGCCACGCCCAGGATCTGCACCTGGGAAGGAAATGAAGGAGATGAAGCAGACGAACAATAATGTCATAGAGTCGAAAATAGCTTAAACCGTTATACGTCAATTTATACTTTTTGTTGTAAACGTATAAATGAGAGAAGCCTCAGGCACTGTTCAATATCAATTTTGTCATCAGTGAGATCCTTTACAATTTTATTAATGCGTGAATCTATTTGAATATCACGTTTTTTTCGTGTGCACTGATCGTTATAATATACCTGGGCTTGGATCATCCGAAATTCTTGACAAATTGTTTATTTTTATAATATGTTGATTAAATAAAATAAATTTGGGTGTTTTACTGCCACCTTTCTATTTAATCGGTTATGCCATCCTTCTATTGAATTTGAGGTGCGATGTCTCTGGCCATAAAAGCATATGGTAGAAATTTTGTCCGGTTTCATCCACTGTTTCACGAAGTAGTCGTGAAACTAAGTAACGCGTTCGTCGTTGATTGAAATATCTTTGATTGTCATAATTGCTTCCGGAAAATATTCTAATGGTAAATAAGACATCGAAGCATAGAACGCAACGACCTTTATTTGTGCTTTTGTATTAAGTCCCAATTTTTTAGCTTTCCATAATGCTTGGGAGTAATGAAAAAGGCATTTGCGTAAATCGGTTGCAGGAAAAAGAGTCTTGGCAGCATTCATTATACCAACTTCATAGTCGCTCTGGATAACCTCAGGTTTAAAATCTGGCAAAACATTTCCTTTAATAATGAAAATAATCTTTTATATGTTTTTCCTACTTATTTGGCAAGAAAGCAAATATTAAAAGTACAATTATAGATTCCACTTCATTTAACACACCGTGGACTGTAAAAAGTTGGTAAAACGGTTTAGTGATGCTTTTGAATGTACCGTCAACTAACACTTGCTTGATACAATTGCCCGTGATTCCTGACTCATAAAAACTATAATTTTGTCCTCTGAACCATCTTGAAAAAGTAAAAAGTTATCGGCTAACTTTTGTGGTATGACAACGTCTTTCAATTTCTTGAAAACTGATTTTTTTGCATTAAAAACTTGAGCCTCGCGTTATATAACCTATTCTTTATTTTCTTGAAATCCGGAAAGACGTCCACAAACTCTTCCTTTTCTTTAAATTTTGTCATGCATTCTTCGTACAATGAAGGTATGGAGGTCAAGTCCTGGCATACTTGTTGTTTTAATTTGTCAACAGCAGCTATTTACATCTGGTTCACAACAATGTGGCTTTTCTCGCGTTATAGTCTTTCGGTCGCCGGCTAATGTTAGCGTTGCGTTACATTGTTTATTTTCGCAACGCCATAATGTAGACCCGGTCTTATTAAGCTTCTTATGTATGTATCGATATCCGGCTCGTATGATGGCGTCCTTGCCTTTTTTAGTAAACACAAACACAATTTCTGGTGATAAATTACTACACCCTGCACTATCCATCTTAGAATTATGATCCATATTTGAGTTTAAATCCTGAATGAAATGACATTAGTGTAATGACACATTATATCGTAAATTATGATGTTTTATAACTTATCCTGTTTACTAGCCAGTGCAGCATAGATATGACATATTAATAAATAAGTATTTAAATATAATAAAATAATTATATTATATTATGGAAATTATTGCCCTTAAGTATTAAGTCATACATTACATGTTTTTCGACGGTTATTTGTTTTTACGGCATTCACTTGTTTTTCCGATGCTCATTACAATAACGAGTAGGACTAGAGGCTTCATTCAACCATATTGCCGATATATTAGTTAATAATTTATTGCACAACTATACCTAAATGTGTATCTACGAGGAAAGACTGTTTAGTCTAGTTTGACAAAGATTTGACACATCGGCAAATTTCACAAACAGCAAGTCTACACGTGGTAACCAATGCCAATTTAGACGAATGTCATTACAAATGTTACATTAGTTAGTTAGAGTTAGTGCCATAGTAAATGTCTTAAATTTTATCTTTTCGAATATGCGGATCCCGTAATATTTTTAATTATTTCCGGGAGGCGGGGCTAAGGCGTAGGTGATAGTCACGTGACAGGATATTATTGGCTAAACGCATCGTTGCAATCTTTTCGGAACGATTACTGATTGGTTCGGCGCCCTTTGACTTTTGACTTAAAGGCGCCGCAGTCCACGTGGACTGCATTGTTTGGTCAATGATAAAATAAGTGCAGAGGAGCCACTGAGTTAAAACTATTAGTAGAATGTATTTGCTGAGTTACTGCTGTTGTGAAATTGTATTATTATTTTTAGTTGTCTCTCTAACTTATTATTTTTATTTCTTAATTATTATTTCTAAGTCTGAACGAATAAAATAACGAACCCAAAACAATAGCGTAGCAGATTTATTCAGACGAAGTAACAAACGAAGTATCTGCCGCTAGATGGCGTTATGCGCTATGTAGGTCAAGTAGTCGCGGTAATTTTGTCATATTGGTGGTGGTAACGGTAGAGCGAATGAATGAAATCATTAAGGATGTTGATCAGTACTAAGTCATACAGCACCAGAATTTCGAATAAAGCCCATCTACGACTTTAAACGCTTCATGATATCTCATAATCTCAAATATCGTCTTAAAGTTGTTTTATTAGGTAATGTTCAATAACCAATTCTTCACCAGTAATAACATCTTAGCGTTGCAACACAGTGAGAAACCGAAACACCTAAAACGACTAATTTATTGTTTATTTAATTAATTCAATGATCATTGAGAGGATCACTGCACATTTTATGAAAGTTTCACATCTGTTTCCTACTTAATATCGATTTATGAGTTTGTTTACACCTAACAGCTGATATTTAAGGTTGTCACCGATAAGTTTTTGTTAAAACTTTGGCATCAATTTACTCAGTAATTTATACTCGCACGAGTTTGTGGTTTTGCATAGGAACTACACATTTACTACTCTACGCGTCCTTTAAATTTTATTTCCACTTTTTGTTACACCCTGTATATAGATACATATATACAAATACATACTTAATTGTCCAGTCGTCCAATCAACCAAAAGTTCGTCGTTGGACTGGTTGGCCGGGGATCTGTAAAAACTACTTCATACTTATACAACTAGTAAATGTCAAAGCTAAATTATTACAAAGGAATATTTTAAAGAATTTACCTTTTTGCCACGGCTGTAACTTAGGTGTTGGTGGCGTCGTTGGAGTGCCAGGCACTCAGGGGCGTGCATTGGTTTCAGATAGGGGTAGGCTGGGTACATACACATTTCAAGCCAGTGAACAACGAAAGCCTAAACCGTAATTCATATTGAGCGTTTAAATAAATGCTAGATACATTTATTTCTGGTATCACTGAAATTAAATTTAATCCTGTATTTTGTTCACTTATATCTACGTCACAGTAAGGACCGCGTCTTAATGCTTTTTAAATATAAATTGTACTCGTCCACATCTCGCGGTTTAGGAAATGTAAATACTAAATAAAAAACACAATAAAATTGACATGTTCACGTAACAAGCGCCATCTTGGTAATTAGATTGGAATAAGTTAATAAATTGGTGGATTTTGCTAAAGCAGGGTAATGATTAGTTATGTGAAAAACTCAATAGATGGAGCTTTAAAAAATAAAATGATAAAAACTTTAATTTTACCTTTAGGATTTTCAACTAAATTATAAAGAGGTACTTCGAAATTCACATGGTATTGCATTGTTTAATAAATGATAATTTCTTACCCAGATGTCGATTTCTTTTTGCAAAATGGTGAATGGGGTCGTTGATTTATTTTACCACAACAAATATCAAAACAATGAATGGAATTAAAACAAGTCATTAATCTGATATCCGTAATGGCTATGAACGAAAAATCTGTTGATAATGTCTTGTTTTTGCAACTAACACAAATCCACATTTGATTGTCTTCGGATTGGCGCGTAATTTATTTAACCTAGAATTCGCATTAATACTTCACTTTGCAGTTTTTCCATTGAATAACACACAACCACACAACACTTAACCCCGAAAACAAAGATAGCACTCAAAAAAGGTGTAAAGATCAGTAATACTATAATCTGATTTATCAAAACTCGCGAGATGACAGCCGCCGGCGGCAAACTATGAAACTAATGGAAAAAATTGCTGACGCAAACTTTGTATCAAAACAATGTCCTGCATTACCTTTCAAGGAACTGTAACCCTTTTTTATTATTTTCAAACGTTTCTATAAATATAATTACGATTTTATCATTTTAAATATTCATTTCAATATCTTGCACTGTCAAGTTTTAATAAAATACGACATTATTAAAGTGCAAATGATCGAAGTAGGCGAGCCTATATCCGGTTTATGCTGCTAATAAGGAATGTTCCTTCCGTCCGATTGTCATGTATGAAAAGGGTGTAATCTTTAATTTGGGCGACTTTCATTTTTTTTTAAATTCAGTTTGTTCACATATAAGCAGCGAGTATCTAAGTGTGAGTGAAAATTGAGTAAGTTTGCGTGATACAGTAGGCGATCTCGCGGCAGCCTACATTGGTTAAATTGCACAGGAACGATCTAAGTTGCGCGCTTTAGTAAAGAATAAGTAAGTAGACGACAAAATGGTTACAGAATATTTATTGTTTATTGTTGAATACGTAAATAATAATTATGTTTAGCTGTTCTGTCGGTTTTTATGAAGGTAGGCTCTGCATAACAGCCTATATGGGATGCACGCCCCTGCAGGCACTAGGCGGCATTCCGTACGCTCCGGCGACTGCAGTTTTCTAGAAGAAAACAGATTTTTTTTACAACAAGAAGTGCAAAAAAAATGTTTTGTATATAATTATTATATTTTATCATTACCGTGACCGCTTGCGTGAAAGTGCGTCAGGGAGTAGTGACCGGCACATTTCTTTAATGCGCTTGCGCGCAATTAGTTCCTGCCGAACTGATGGGTCCATTTTTTTTTTAACTTTTAATGTTTCCTGTTTTCCTTTTTTTATTAATTTGTGCTCTTCTTCAAACGTCCTAAAAAAAAGCGTTAAACTCAAAAATACTATTTATAAAACATTTTTTTTAAATAAAATTCCTTTTGCAAAATACCTTTTGCTTGGCCCCGCAACCGCTAGGTCTTAATTAGGCGCTGGCTCTTTTCCTTGACTCGTGCCGCGCCCTCTGCTTGTACCCCTACCACCACGACCACGACTCATTTTATTGCTAAATGGTGAAGAAAAAGTACTAACAGTTAAAAAAATAATTTTTATATCAACACAAATTAACCCATGCTCAGAATCAGAATTTAAAATTTACAGAATGGCAAAAAATAATAGCAATAGAAAAAAAGATAAGCAGAATTTTCAATAATAAAAAAAAATTACTGGGACTAAACATTTTTACTTTTTCTTTTTCTCCTAACGGTTTAAACATAATGGCAATGTTTGACCCCCCCTAGAAATCGACCCCCCCCCCAAATCGACCGAAATAATAAGAATTCTATATAAAAACAAATATTAATATCAATTTAAAGTGCCAATTTTTATAAGTCCCAGATTCATACAAAATGCCCTCGAAATTTGGTTGTTAATATTGCATTTAATAAGTCGAAAATATGCTGTCCTATCCCATCGCCATACTAAATCAAAAATTTTTCAATAGCCTGGACCCTTTGTGACACCCTAATCAAATAGTTTATCACCCTAAAAAATATTTAACAAATAAGCCAAAAAAAGTACGAGCAAATAACACTAGGCATGTGCTAACCCTGGCCCTCATAATTAACATTGCTTCTAGCAACAAAATGTGCGAAAGCAATTTGACATACAATCTCACTTACTCGGCGCCGTTTTCTTCATAATCTTTGGCAATATGAACTTATGAAAATGTTAATATATGTTATTATAGTAGAATTATACCCAAATATTACTTATTTAATCACTTTGACAGAAATTCAATGTAATTACGAAATTAAGCAGAAAAAAGCCAAGCGTATGCCGATCTGGCCATTATCAGTTTTGTAATTTTAATTTTATTAAACATTACTGTAGGTATCATCAAAACTAGTAGTTTCAAAACACAAAACATTGTTTCAAGATTAATTTGGTATATTACACTAGTAAAAATAAAGAAAATAGACTACTTACGGCATTTTTCAAAACTTTTCGTCGTCCACACAGTTCACAAAAATGGCGCGCTTTAGTTCATCGAAACAATATTTACAATTTCTTACTAAAATTGTTCTGTCACGTTGGTAGACGCCGTAGAATCTATTGCTCTATTGTTCGGATACTTTTTAATAAGACGTCGCGGCATTGGAACACAAGTCTGGCCGAATTAAGTCACTCATGTCGTCTAGCAACATTTGTTGCTGAAAACGATTAAGACATTTTGATTCCAGCAACGATTGTTGCTGGAAGCAAATTAGAGGCTAAGGTTGAACGGCGAATCAAAAGGGGTTTTATCATATGGAAAGACAGTTCTTGTAAGAAGCTACAGCTGCGTATCGACTTCGCGCTCCTGGCGCGCGCGCCATGAATGACCGCGCCGAGAGTGCGTTCCGCGGAGCGCGTTCCAAAGATTTGAAGTATATCAACTAAGCGCGCCTGGCGCGCGTGGCAACTGTTCCAGTGTTTGACCGTTCATCATGAAAGCTAGTCGTGTACGAGCAGCAGCAGCTTTTGTAATTATACACAGCATAATAAAAAAGAAAAAAGAGAAACGAAAAGTGCGTTGGTGGATAAAAGAGCTGTACCGAAAAAGAATGCAGTATGGAGTGACACTTATAAGGGTAATATTATTATATATTGTACCTATTACAAAAAGGAAACAAAAAGGAAACCCGTTCAATTCAATTCAATTCAATATATTTATTGCATTCTATAATGTTACACAGGTGTTATAATTAGATACATAAAATAGATCATTATAGACCCTGTAGGGCACAACAATAAGAAAACAAAAAGGAACACTGTAACAAAAAAATAACAAAATGGAAACATAAAGTAGATTTCACATAGGTAATAAAAATATACTTTTTAATCAAGTAAGTAATTTTTATTTTAAATCAGTCTCAAACGATACATTTGTGTTTACATAATTTTAATAACTATAAACGCGATCTCAAAACAGTCTTTTGTAAATATCGAAGTAGCATTTTACAATTTCACTAGCACAATAAAATGATTTAGAGCCACTGAATTCTATCTAAGTACATAATTACATTTGGATGTTTTGTGATTCCTGTTAGTTAGGGAGCCTTTTACAAATTCACTTACACTCATTAAAAAACATTATTGCAACATTTGTTCGCAAAGATTAGGTATTTTCAACCGACTTCAAAAAAGGAGGAGGTTCTCAATTCGTCAGTATCTTTTTTTTTTTTTTTTTTTATGTATGTTCAGCGATCATTCGTTACTGCGTTGACCGATTTCGATAATTATTTTTTTGTTTGAAAGGTAATACTTTCAGAATGGTCCCATATAAATTTGGTTAAATTCTGATGATGGAATCTATAAGAAAATCATCAAACATTGCATAAACTCCGTACCACGCCAACTGATTTTAGTATCTATCTTACCTATATCTCTGCCAAATGTAGACCGATTTTGATGATTCTTTTTTTAATGAATAGCTTATACTTCAAAGATACTATAATAAAAATTTTTGGAAAAAATTTCACCCCTGGGTGGAAAAATAGGAAATGAAATCGGTGTTCAGCAGTTAAATTATGTTTGCATTCGTAAGATTTGTTTTGATTAGGATTTATCACTAAAATGGATGAAATAAGTTAATTTTATAAAAAAAATAAAAACCGACTTCAAAAAACTAAAACGCTAAAAATAATCTTAACACTTAAGTACCTAATCAGTTACTTTCGGAGTCGGTGCCAGTCAATGAGAGACCAATGTTTTCGTTTGCACCGACTCCAAAAGTAACTGATTAGGTACTTAAGTGTTAAGATTATTTTTAGCGTTTTAGTTTTTTGAAGTCGGTTTTTAAATTATTAAATTCAATAAAACAATGGGGTACTTACTAAGTACCCCATTGTTTTATTAATTTTAAATAATTGTTTTATTAATTTTAATTAATTTTAAATATTAAATTCAATAAAACAATGGGGTACTTACTAAGTACCCCATTGTTTTATTAATTTTAATTAATTTTAAATATTAAATTCAATAAAACAATGGGGTACTTACTAAGTACCCCATTGTTTTATTGAATTTAATAATTTAAAATACCTAATCTTTGCGAACAAATGTTGCAATAATGTTTTTTAATGAGTGTAAGTGAATTTGTAAAAGGCTCCCTAACTAACAGGAATCACAAAACATCCAAATGTATTTTTTTTTATACTATATTGTAGAATACGAAAATCAAATAAACAACAACAAAAACATCAAAATAAAAAGGATGACGGAAACGGAAGCGGTTTAAAGAGACGGCGCTAGATGGCGCTAGTGAAACGTGCACCGGACGTAATCGGATCGCCCCACTACTCCCACCACTGCAGCCAAGCCGGGCGTGCGGCTTTATAAGCGACTGTCGCCTCAGTTCGGCACGCATTCACTTCGGTTGCGTCTCGGTGCACGGATCACTGTCTCGGTGAACTAGCACTGCCCCCTCTCTGCCACTCTGCCAGATACCTATGCTATATAGGTTATTTGATTGTCGGCATAATTATAATTCAAATAATTAATAATGAATATTGTAACGTCATTTAATTAATAAAACTCTAGAATTGGAATCCTGGCTGTGGTTTACTTCTGATGTCTAACCCCTCTCCGACATCAGAAGTGGGATACGAAGTTCGGCCCACTTCTAGAAATCTAGCTGGCAGCATGATGCAAGACCAAATGACCCTGTTTATGGAAACTATGTTTTCCAAAATGACTGAAGCCCTATCACATCGACCTAGTTCCACCCAGTCATTTACTGCCCTTGTGCCCTTTGTCAACGACTCCGACTCCGACTAGGTGAGCCCCCCCCGCCCTGCAACAATTGTGGCAGAATTGGACATCGAGCTATCGAATGTCGTGACAAAAAGAAGTCCGTTATAACACATCACGGAGTCAGCATTCCAGACACTCATCAATCAACTCGGAAGCCTCAAGTGACCTGCTACGAGTGCGGCGAACCGGGCCATGTTGTTCCCGGCTGCCCAACGCGAGCTAACAACATAAGAAGAGAACAACCCGCTGCCAACAGTAAAGAAGTCAAAGTTTGCTCCAGAACAGCGTGCGACAACCTGGAGTGCAATGGTATTAAGTTATCCCTTATATTTGACTCTGGTCCCGAATGTAGTCTAATTAAGAAGAGTGTTTTACGATTAATCAAGGGAAAGAGATCGTATGATATTGTCCACTTGACAGAAATAGGCAATGGTAGGGTTGATAGTACTGAACAGATTCCTTGCAAAATTATCGTTCAAAAAATTCCAATTAAGATTGTTTTTCATGTTCTTGCTGATGAATACCTTCGGGACGATGTTCTATTGGGTCGAGATATCCTAACCCAAAATATTCTTGTTGAAATTGGCGAAGACGGCTTCACCGTAAGACAATCCAGGGAAGCTAGCATGTTTTTAAAGTCTGAAAAACCTTTCAAATTTGATTTAGTTGATACAGATTTAACCGGCTCAGATGAAGATAAATTACTCCTCATATTAGAAAAAGATTCTGCCCACTTTATCGAAGACTTGCCTACATCCCGAATCCAAACAGGTGAAATAAAAATTGATCTGATTGATCCACAAAAGACTACATAGACGACCCTATAGATTATCGCAAATCGTATCGAAATCGTAGGCGAATTAATGAAAGCCAAAATTATCCAGGAGAGTTCATCCCCATTTTCTAGTCCCATATTGCTAGTACAAAAAAAAAAAGATGGTAGTAAGCGAATGGTTGTAGATTATAGGGAGTTAGTTGGCAACACCAAACCAGACAACTATCCACTACCTTTGAGTAACTATCAAATTGATAAACTGCATGGTGCACACTATTTTTGTACAATCGATATGGCCTCACGGTTTCATCAATTACCCTTGTAATGACTCTGTAGAATAGACCGCCTTTGTTACCCCTAAAGGTCAATACGAATATCTCGCAATGCTTTTCATGCTTCCAGGTATTTCAAAGAGCAACCAATAATGCCCTTAAGGCTTCCTATTCAAAATGTGATCTAACCCCTCGAGTACATAGATGGTGGGCTATACTTCAAGCTTACGATTTTGAAATCATGTATAAAGAAGGCCGTAAAATGGCCCACGCAAACTTTATATCCCGTAATGTGTCCGAAAATTGCAGTAACAAGCCCCGCAGTGTAAATTTCCTTGAACTCTACAAAGGCTAGTTGGTTGTTGAACAAGAACGAGATTCAGAACTTTCAGATAGCATTTCTAAAATTCGCAATAATCAATTACCGGATGAAATAGCCCGTACATATGAAGTTAGACAAGGAATACTATATAGAAAAATTGAGCGCTATAGGACTACTAGTTAGTTGCCCATTATACCTCGTTCCCTCGTATGGTCCTTAATTAGCCATGTCCATAATGAGATTAAGCATTTAGGTTTTGACAAAACTTTGGATAAACTATACGAAATTTTACTGGTTCCCCAATATGGCTAAATTTGTAAAAAAGTTTATTGATTGCTGTGTCTATTGCAAAACCTATAAGGCCCCGCTGGCGCACAACAAGTGCAGCTGCATTCTATCCCAAAGGATCCAATACCTTGGCTTACGGTACATTTAAACTTAGCAGGAAAATTAAGTGTGACAAACGCGAACGAAACGAATATTGTTCAGTATTAATAGACGCTTTTACTAAGTACGTACTTCTTGAATATAGTCCAGACCAAAGCTTTTCTCACGCAATTAAAGCCATAAAAAAGGCAGTTAAACTAGTTGGAGCCCCGAAACGTATTATCGCCGATCGCGGTCGATGCTACTATTGTAACGATTTCAAAGATTTTTATAAGGATAATAACATAGAACTTTATCTAATAGCCACTGGTTCCAGTAGAGCTCAGGTAGAAAGGGTCATGCGAACTTTAAAAAACATTTTGATTGTAATCGAATGTCATTCCAATAATGTATGGCAGGATCAACTGGGAGATATTCAGCTTGCTCTCAATAGTACACGCTCCAGAGTTACTGGCTTTACTTTTGAGCAGATGTTCGGTGTACAAGCTAATTCATTAAACTTAGCTAGATTGTCTCCCAGTTCATCTGAACCAAATAGAATTAACCTTTCGGAAGCTCGTTCATTGGCATCAGAAAATATCACAAAGATCTGCTCAAACTGATACCTGTAGACTTAATATAGGAAAAGCTGTAATAAGACCTTTCTTGGAAGGAGATTTTGCTTTTGTCAAATGTGAAGAGAGGCATTAAAGTAAATTTGACAAGAAGTTAAAAGAACCTTATAAAATAATAAGTTTTAGATAATGACCGTTATGAGCTAAAACACATCAATGGGTCAAACAGAACTTATAAATTTGCTCACGAAAATTTAAGAAAAATACCTGAAGGTCAAAAAGGTTTTCTTGAAATAGTCGATAGTTATAGTAATACCACTGATAATGACGATGACAATGAGCAAGCAACGATAGATGATGTTTTGTCTGAGATAGAGGACGTTGATAATAATGTACAGTCTGATAATAATGGTAACGATTTGTCTCAAATTTTGTGTAATGATGCTTCTGATACTCTCTCAGTCAACTCAGATACCTTATTCGCTGGTTCTGAAACTTTGACGGTCGATTCAGAAGAAACTTTATCTGCTGTATCTATGTGATGTTATGAGTTAGCTTATTGTTGCTGAAGGGGTCTCATCTACTCAAGTGGATGAAGATCTAGACCAGTATTTGAGAGTTGAAGGGGTCTCATCTGCTCATAGATGATGATCTAGGCGCTTATTGTTGCTGAAGGGGTCTCATCTACTCAAGTGGATGAAGATCTAGACCAGTATTTGAGAGTTGAAGGGGTCTCATCTGCTTATAGATGATGATCTAGGCCAACGTTAGATAGCTGTAGGGGTCTTGTCTACGCAGTGGATAATGACCTAGACCAGCATTTGAGAGTTGAAGGGGTCTCATCTGCTTATAGATGATGATCTAGGCCAACGTTAGATAGCTGTAGGGGTCTTGTCTACGCAGTGGATAATGACCTAGACCAGCATTTGATTGTTGAATAATGTGTAAAACGTTTCTTACTCAGGCATTGGGGAATAAATGCCCGAGGTCGGGCATATTGTCAGAATGGCCGTGACGGAAACGGAAGCGGTTTAAAGAGACGGCGCTAGATGGCGCTAGTGAAACGTGCACCGGACGTAATCGGATCGCCCCACTACTCCCACCACTGCAGCCAAGCCGGGCGTGCGGCTTTATAAGCGACTGTCGCCTCAGTTCGGCACGCATTCACTTCGGTTGCGTCTCGGTGCACGGATCACTGTCTCGGTGAACTAGCACTGCCCCCTCTCTGCCACTCTGCCAGATACCTATGCTATATAGGTTATTTGATTGTCGGCATAATTATAATTCAAATAATTAATAATGAATATTGTAACGTCATTTAATTAATAAAACTCTAGAATTGGAATCCTGGCTGTGGTTTACTTCTGATGTCTAACCCCTCTCCGACAAGGATATAAATCAACGAAACTGGAGATAAACTATTGGCTGCGTAGCGTAATACTGTGTCGGTTTCTTTTTAATTTGTAATGGAAATGTTACACCGACGCTGTAGTCTAGTGTACAATTATCCTTTTGTGGAGTGATTCATACTCAACAACTTCCCTCAAATAACATAGACTGAAATATAAAAAAACTCGGTCTTCCCATGATCAGTTGATCAAACTATGGAAATGTAATATTTGGGAGGAATGTTGTAATAATATAATATGGATATTATGATATAGATAATAATATGGAAAGTTCTTTAGTATGGATTGTAAAATCACACCACAAAAGGATTTTAACCTGTTTCTTTATACAAATTATATTTGAAAAATAAACAACTTTAAAAAAATTATAATCTAGCAAACATGTTATTATTGCGGTAACAATATTGTAACAAAAATAATGTATGAAAATTATTATCACATTAAAACACACACACAGTCACACATATACACATTACACACATCTCACACAGGCACACACACACACACATACACATACACATCTCTTCATCTTTACCACATTTTTTAAATTATATTAACCTTAAAATACGAGATCAACAAATAACGATCACCTGAAATTAATTATAGCCCCTCAGTTTTCATCACTGTCGCTGCTATAAAAAAAAATTGACTTTGGTGGCTTAATGTTTTTCTTTCCTCAGATGTAGTTGCAACCAGTTCCGGAAAGTCATTCTTGATATTATATGAAGACACATTACAACGTTTTGTATTATTTTTTGGCAGTGGGTCCTGATGGCATATCAGCTGCCATGATCAAACATCTAGGCCCCGAAGGTACCGAACGAAACCCTCTACCAGATTTATAGCAAGATTTGGTACACTGGTACTTGGCCTCAGGACTGGGCACAATCTGCTGTCATCCCCTTACACAAAAAAGGTTCCACAAAGAAATGCGAACATTACCGCACTATTTCCCTCATGCCTCACGCTAGTAAGATCATGCTCCAGATTCTGAATAAGAGATTGGCTGCCTACATAGATAGACAGATTCCTCCGGAACAGTCAGGGTTTGTGCAAGGAAAAGGAACACGAGAGCAAATACTGAACGTACGCCTACTCATTCAAAAATGCCGCGAATTCAATAAACCTCTTGTGTTGTGCTTTATAGACTATGCCAAAGCATTGGACTGCGTAAGATGGAACTCCATGTTCAGGATGATGTCGGAAATGGGCGTGCCATCACACCTTATCTTCCTTGTCCAGAGGCTATACCTTGACGGGTCGAGTTTTGTAAAATTGGATGAATCACAATCTGAAACATTCCGTACAGAACGAGGGGTCCATCAGGGATGCATACTTTCTCCGAAGCTGTTTAACCTCTACGGCGAGTATATTATGAGGAAGGCGCTTGATGGCTGGGACGGCGGCGTTACGGTGGGCGGTACGAAGATCACGAACCTAAGATATGCCGATGACACAACAATCCTTGCAGCCAGTGAGTCCGAGATGGCTGTGATCTTGGAGCGTATAGAGAGAGTGAGTCTTGAATTTGGTCTGCACATAAACCACTCTAAGACCAAAGTGATGGTGGTGGACAGAGCTCAAGTTTTAAGTCCATCAAATGCGCTCAAGGATTATGAAAAAGTGGAGGAATTTATATACTTGGGGTCGCTGATCTCTAACAGTAGTAACTACGAGAAAGAAATCGGACGCCGTATCGGGATGGCTAAAAGTGCCATGACTAGCCTCGATAAAATCTGGAAGGACCGTAATATTCGCCGAGTAACTAAGATGCGTTTGGTTCGTACGTTGGTCTTCTCTATCTTCCTGTACGGGGTGGAGACTTGGTGTCTCAAGAAAAAGGAACGCAACAAGATCCATGCCTTTGAAATGTGGTGCTGGAGAAAGCTACTGCGCATTCCTTGGACAGCTATGGGAACCAATGTCTCCATCCTCGAAGAGCTAAAGGTCACCAAGCGCCTGCTGACTACGTGCCAAGAAAGGATCCGGAGTTTCTTTGGGCACATAATGCGATCCCCATTGCACAGCCTGGAGAAACTCATCATTCTCGGACAAATGGAGGGGAAGCGCGCTAAAGGAAGAGCGCCAGCTAGATGGGTGGACCAACTCAAAGAGGTGACTGGAGGCCAGATACGGGGAGCGGTACATATGGCGCAGAACCGGACCGAGTGGAGAAGATTAACATACAGTCACGATCCTCAGCATTGAGGGAACGACCAGAAAGAAGTATTATTTTTTATAATAGTTGCTAACTTTTCACCAGCATAATCAACTTTGACGTCAGACAAAATAGTCACTTTGGATTTTTGGTTAGATTCAGTAAAAGCTTCAGACTTTACTTTTATGGTTGGTGTAGCGGGATGGAGCTTTTGCTTGAGTATAAGAGTGGACTTCGCAGGTATACATTTGGATTGACTCGTTTGAAGACCTTGAACTGATACGGCTGTATCCATTTCAAATGAATTTGCAGAAGTAGATGGCATATCAGCCACGTGCTCCTCTTGAATAGTTCTCTCTTTCTGTCTATTTCTAACTGTGGTGAAATCAAAGATTGTGTCTGAATCAGATGATGAAATTTGTCGAAACCGTTTTCTTGAACGCGTTTTCAGTAGACAATGCTTCTTTACTGAAAAGCATACACAAAATCCTCTTTTTCCGGATGTGTTACAGAAACAACTCAGAATTCTGTAATATATATCATGTGAGTCACTGTCATCAACTTGAATTTGATGAATCTTCTGGGTATTTGGTACAGGTGATAAATTGCTTAAAGCTTGTTCGTTTCCGACTTTAATGCAGTTGATATCCGTATCATCGACACAGAAAAGTTTAATGGTAGTCTGACCCTCAAGTAATCCGTATGCGGTGGCAGCATCAAGTACATCGTTTCCTTGTGAAACTTTCATATCTAAGCATCTCTTTATACTTCCGCCAATCCCATCCGCAGCCCCTTTCCCATGATATGATTCTGAAAAATTCCATGTAGCTTCCTCGAATCCTAAATCGTCAAGCTGATGTTTAAATAAGTAGAAGTTCTTTTTTTGTTTATACTGCGTAGATGGGCCGTCCGAGAACATGTGCAGAGTATCAATTTCCGGAGAGTTTTGTTTTATATCAATCAATACCGGTTTCAAATGCGCCCAAATTGCTTCTGGAGCGTGATTCGTTGAATTGGATAATGTGCAATAGCCTTGAGGTTTTTGTCCTTTGAAGTATGCTACGCTAGTATGCAATGTAATCTGATTTTGGTGGCTAAAATGAACAGCTTGCACCTCCTTATGCATTTTGCAACCATAATTCTCTGAGAAATCACAAATAACAATAACTTCATTGCTTTGAACTTGCTCTTTAAGGTTTTTAAAAATTTTATACTGATGAGATACATTGAAAACATGTAATTTGAACCGTTTAAGCTCAAATTCAAATAGGAAGATTAAATCTTTTAACTTCCCTAATCTCTCCTCTGTTACTACTTTTCTCACTTTCTTAGTTCCTTTTTCCTTTTCAAGTTCCACTTCTTTTGTTTTCCATTCTAGCCATGTAATATTCTCATCTTCTTTTTTTTTCAACAAAACTGTAGGAAATTGATGTCATTTTACACACTTCACATTCAGAAAACATGCATTCTTTTGATCTTTTGTCACATACTACATTTTCGATAAGGTCATTCAAGCTTTCAAAAGTCAAAATCTTTTCCTTTTTTAATGCCAAAAATAGAAACTCCATGTTAGCATGAATTTTACAAACACACGTGTCTCTATCTGAAAGTCGTGGCTTCACGACGTAAAAAGGTTTATTCTTTATAAATGTAGCATAGCAAATTTTTATACCAGTGTCCTCCATGAATTTTTTGTGTAAATTCTTCATGGTGTCCAGCAGATATCGCTTCTGCACTTTCTTTTTCTTTAAGGTTTTAGTATCCTTTTTTCCAGGAGTTGCTCGACTGACATCCGTCTTGTAGGAAGAAGTGACGAATTATTTTGCTTGTTTTTTACGCCTAGTTTTCACATTTTTGACCAATCTGATTTTACCCTTCAAACCTAGGCAGTAACCTAACTTGGAGCGCATTTTATACTGGCTACATATATCGGACGTAAATATTTGCTTTATAATCCTTCTGGTACTATTATTTGAGTTATCATAATGTTTCTTTATAGCTGTGGTTAGCACAAAATTTTGCTGAATAATATTTTGTACTTCAGCTTCGTTCTGTAAGCTTGTTTCTGGATTTAGCAAAGGTTCGACGTGATTTTGATTGCATTCTAGTAAAATTTTTTGTCTGTAAACTTTCTTCCTTAGCGTTGCAATTACTTTTCTCTGTTTTTCTATCAGCTTCTCTTGTTTCACGTTCTTTTTTTAAAAATTGTAATAGTTTTTTATATACACTTTGCGAGTTTTAGTTTTCTTCTCCTTGTGAATAATACCCCTTTTTTGATTTCTCTTTATTCGCCGCCAATTCTTTCTCTGAATATTTTTTTGGGATTCTGTTAATTTCGAAATTTTGACATATTTGCTTTTTATCCTGTTTAAATTTTGTACTCGCAATTCTTCATATTTTGTAGGATTTTGTTCTTTCAGTCTCTCTCTACATCGTCGTTGCCGCTCTGCTGCTGTGAGTGGCATGGTCTACAGACAATAGAAACAATACACATCAGATATTTAAAAAAACTATATATTTTTACATATTTCGAGAATCATAAATTTGGGACCGGTGGCGGTGCTGCGGTTAGCGATAAATTTTCTTCAATAATATACACATAATTTTTATATAAATATTTACACCTACAAAATTTATCACAGCTAAGTAGGTACGTACTTAAAAAAATAAGACGAACAATAATTTGGACAATATGATATCACCTTTATGTCCTTTTTGTTACTTCAGTTTTGTTACGTTACAAACAAAATATAACAAAAAGGAAAAAATATCACGTGTTTAACATAACGTAAAAACAATATAAAATAGATACAGTCTACATCTTCCCAGTTTGCACCACATAAACTATAATCAAGAATGACTGTACACAATCATGCGTAGAGTATTAAATATAAACTTACCACAATCTTCACAGAAACAACACCAAATAGAAAAAAATAGTGTTAAAAACGCTCGCTACGTAAACAAACACGTCTGACGCCAAATCAAGTGGATCAACAAAATGGCCGATAGTCGATAGTAGCGACATCTGAGTAGACGTTTCATTGGTTGTAACGTTGCCAGATTCGGTAAATAAATTTGGTCAAAATGTCGTTGTTACAAAATGGAATAACAAAATGTTTTCCGTTTGAGGTCATATTGTTTTTTATTATATTGCATTTATTTATATAAATTAAGTTAAATCTTAGTCTTGATAATAAAAATAGTTGTCTGTGTAAAATAGCTGAACAAATTAATTTAAATATTATTAGGCTAGATACATTTTTCTCTTGCTTTTTGTAACGATACTAAAGAGGACAAATAATTTTGTATGGAAAGTTTTAGAGTAGGATAGAATTTTAATTTTTTTTCTTCTAATATTGCTAATAAATTACTTTAAAAAGTGTGTTAATTATAGCAGGGAATAATAACTTAAATATTATAATGATTCTCATCATCATAAATAATTCTTTTTTCGAAATATTTAAGAAGACGTTTCACTTTCCCAAAAAGTACAAAATATAATAATATTACCCATAAGAGATATGCAGTTCGAAGTGATAGAAGACACAATAAAAAACTTCACAAGAATGTCTACAGAAGATTTTTATTACTTGCATAACTTGATAGAGCCAAAGGTGAAAAAAATGGACACCCAGTTTCGCGAAGCTATTACAGTGACTGAAAGGCTGGCTATAACTTTGAGATTTCTTGCCACTGGAGACTCGTATACAAGCTTGCAATACCTGTTCAGAGTTTCAAAGCAGTCTATATCTAGGATAGTCCCAGAAGTTTGTGATGCTATCAGTGAGGTTTTAAAAGATTGGGTAAAAGTAAGTGAAAAACGCAGTATTAATTAGTATTATATTTATTTATCTATTTTAAATTAAATTATTTCTCGTTAGCTTGAGTTGACGTACTGGCCAAAGTATCATTATTTGAATTTGATAGATTTTGAGGCTCTTATGTTCTATACCCATAAAGTGGACTGTATTTGAAATATGGATCAGTAGCTTGCGACGTTTCGGTTAAAATTTTGAACGCTTCTGTCAACATTTTCTCTTCTGTACGATGATAGGAGCACAGTCATTTTTTTCTTTAACTCCGGCACAGGGACTCCCATTTCACTACTGATTTCTCTCCAAGCATCTTCTCTAAGCGATTTATTATGATACGAAGAACTTTTGCTGTTCCACAAAAGTGCTTTCGTACCATATAGCTGAATTAATTTACGGCAACTTTGGTTATCCATAATTATTATTCGGAGCGCAACAAACACAAAAAAATACGACGACTCGTCTCAATTGGCGCGCGCGCCACGACTGATGCGTGGTAAAAAACCGACACCCGACGGAACGGACCGCTCCGCGTTCGGGCGCTCCAACGAACACCTTGGCGCGCGTTCAAAACTGGTATCCATTTCGCGCGGCTGGAGCGCGCGCCAATGTTCGATCTCTCGGAGCGCGAAGTCGATACGCAGCTTACGCCTTACAATTGTTTCAAGGTTCAAATTGATCTGGTTGATTACCAAAGCGTTTATTGCGCCAATGTTCATGAGATTAAAAAATATTGTAAGTGGCCATCGGCGGCTGTTTCTTAAAACACTGTATTGTTTGCACATTTTGTGCGAGTGCGGCACGTAAATTTTTTACATTTGTGCGGCACACCACACCACTCTTTGTGCGATTATAAAACGTGACAATTTCAGGCTTGCGTGTTCTTCTTTGGTGTCGGGATCGATGGTTGCATCGTAATGCATTGTAGAAAGAAGGTTGACCACTTTGTTAACTTTAGGAAAATATGAAACTAGAGTCGCATCCTTTTGAAAACCCAAAAATCGACCTTTTGGCGGTCTGGTCTTAGAAGCTTTACATTCTTGAGGAATCTCGGGCCTATTAGCTTTCATTGTACCAACAATCGTTACTCTCTTTTGCAATAAATCTTTTGCCAGAGGCAGGCTCGTGAAATAATTGTCCATTGTCACATTACAACCAAAATTGTGGCTCCAGCACCGTATGTACAACATCGTTTACCTTATTTGAAAAATAAATGAAGATGATATAATTCCACTAAAGAAAGGAAGAAAGAAACCAAAATTAACCATTCTGACGGAAAATATTAACTATGACAATACAGTGCCATCAAGGTCAGGTATAAGAAAGAAGCCTAAATACGTGCAAAAAAATAAAAAGTACATTAGCACCAGTACATTTTACATTTTTAGTATTTTTCCATGTACGAGTAGTAGTATTTAGACGAGAGGCACAGATGTATAGTAGTTATCGAAGTATATAATATGATTCACATTGCGTGGTACCATTCTAGATAACCTGACGACTGTATTGCCGGACTCTCCCTCACATTTGGCTCACCGGGTAAGATGTTATTTTTGGAGCCCCCTCCAGAATAAACCTCGAATCATGTAGACTGCAAATGAGGTATAATTTGAATCCCTACTTGTGGGGTTTATTTGGCATGTACTGTTTTATGTAATGACTCATTTTGGTTGCACACATCTGCTCGTCTATGGTCAGCCTTTGGTCTAACCTTCCCAAACTAGCAGTTAAGCGTTTCTTCAAGAGGTCTTATTTTGAACAGCCTGTCATAGTCTGGATGATCTTTAGGCAAGCATTGCGTATTGTCGGCAAAATGGAGAATGGATCATATTTTTTCAAATTTTCTTGGCGGCATAGTATTTTTTATGTGATCCTAACCAAACTTGTCACTCCAGTAAGACCTTGTGTTTGGAAATTTTATAACTGAGGTATAAATCAAAATGCCTAGGAATTTGTTTAGGATATTAAATGTTAAAAATTATGTCATTCATTGGTATTAGGTCATTCAATCCAATAAGACCCCAGATTACTACGAGTACTACCACAACTAAGTACTAGATGGCGCTGGCTGTCGATTGACGCCCGCAAACACCTGCGGTCCCCTATAGTATAAGACACTCGCGATACATCGTCTTGAGACTTCGTGGTGTCCCTACTCGTGCCTCTCGCTCGGTATTTCGCATTCGACCCCCCCCCCCCCCTCGTGTGCATACAAGCAAGACGCAACCAAGTGGTTGCAATATTTGTATCCACGGGTTATCTATTTTAAATCCGAATTGTTTTACTAATTTTATTTTTCCAAAAACGGTTTTGCCCTTTTTTCATTTTCCATATTTTTATTATACCGAAAACACAATTCACATATTGCTGATATTCCGATTATCGATTGTTATTTTTTTTAAATTTTACATGTTTTGAAATCTTACTCAATATAATATTTAGTCCATTATCCTAATCCTTAGAATTTAAGCGCTTGGCGGCCGCTCCCGCGGCACGCACACTACGCTCCCTGCGCTCGCTCCGTTCGCTCGCTTTCGCGCTTTGTGTGGTCACTGTTCTAACCTAACCTAACCAGTTAGATAGAAATGAAAATTATTGTAAGTAAAACAACGGTGAAACGAAAAAAAAAATGGTTTTGATAATCGGTTATCTGTTTTTCTATAAAATGAAAATAATTTTATTACTTACAATGTTATGTAAAAAAAAAAACTGCCTGCTACTCAAAACTTCGTTAAACCGTTTTCGAACAATTGAAATTCGAAAGGGAGATAGGTTACCGTCCATGTTTTTTGAGAATACATATATTCCTCTAAGAACCCGGAAGCTTCTGTCTACTTATTTCTACGCATCGCGTACCTGGACGACGTCTACATCCTTACCCTTGCCAACAACGAGGTCCATACCACGATAGCCTCGAGTAGCTGCTTTACAGTATCAAATAAAACATTAAACTAGCACACACAACAACACAACATAACACAATGATACCGGAGATACACCAAAAAATATTTTTAAATAAACCGAGGTATAAGAGACGAAGTCAGCATAGAGGGGATGCTTCTTTTATTGGCCTTCAACCCCTAAACCTCAGAAATAGTAATAGAAAATGATTTCAGGCTTCCTCTGTCACCAGTGTTAAGATACCAGCCTTAAGCGTAACACACACAGCGTTCTGGGACGTGAGTTGCGCGGCTCGTCGTCTTCACACAGAGGCGAGCGGCGGCTGTGGAGCGGATGGACGACGGGCGCAGCGCGGGTTTGCGACGGCACCAGCGTCAACTCAGTGTGATTGAAAATGTCTGGGGATACAGACACGGACGACGAGTTACTATTTCTACTTATTTTGCGACGTAGAGCACGCAAAAGGAAAAGGACGTGGGTTCATGAAATAAATAAAAAAAGACTAGAATTTGGAGAATACCACCGCCTGTGCAGATAACTAGAAAGACACGTATGAGGATCGCTTTTATGATTATTTAAACATGTCAAATGCAAGTTTTGAAGAGTTACATAATAAACTAAGTACAAGAATATTTAAATTAGATACAAATTGGAGGCCAGCTATATCTACAAGAGAAAAATTCGCAGTTTGTCTAAGGTATTAATCTTTTATTTGTTCTATAATATTGATAACAAAGATGTGGACGCAACTAATATATAAATGTACTTTGGTACTTACTTATTTATTATTTCGGCTTCTCCAAATATTGATAACTAAAACCGTACATTGACACCAAAAGTTATAAGTAGTTCTAATTAGTAAAAGTAAGTAAAATCTAGATAGTTAAAGTTGTTCAATTTGATCACCAGAATCAACGCTAAAAAGTTTTGCGTTACCTAATTCAATTACACTTTGTAGACAGTAACTTTAATTTTTTACTTTTAGTTTAGGAATATGTAAAATCACAGCTACATTTATTAGTCTTATTTTGACTTATTCCTAATACCACTTACTAAAAACATTTAATAAAATAGTATCGTGGCCTATTTCTACGTCTTACCCGTTTTAATTGAAATTACTTGTATGAAATCACAGCTTTTAATTAATACTTAAAATCACAGCGTTATTACTTTTTATTTTGACATTTACCTATTTATTTGGCATTTTAATTACTTATTCTAAAACTTAATAAACTATTGATTTGATCATCAATATAACAGTAAATTTAAAATGCAGTTCTAAATAATAATAGTCCGTTTTTCTTTGCTTGTCGAATATTGTAAATAATCTCGACTTTCCTTTGTAACGAAATAATTTATTTTGAAATAAGATACACAAAAATAATAAACTACTACAGTAATTCTATCATTTAAAACAATTTTCAAATTTTATAAGCTGATATATATGTAAAAAGTTATGTATGCATACGAAAGTGCAATTGCGTGAATCATGGAACCGCGTTAAATGCCTTTTACCAGAACTACGCGAATCACAACTACGTCCACGGGAAAATTAACGACTGCTCTAGTCGCGTATAGCAGCTTACAGACTTAAATTCACGATCTCTCATAATTAAATTACACACAACAAGGAAATTAAGTCCACCTTTTGGCGGTTTTATTTTGTGCAATAAAGTTTAAATAAATATACTGATTTTACGACCGCGTAGTTAAGTAAAATTGCACAATACCGCCTGGTTGTTGTCGGTATCAAAATGATGATGGCGAACAATAACGCACATGTTTTAGCACGACGATCAAAATGATAACGTGGTCTACTCCAATCACGACGCACGCCTATATGATTGATCACGTTTCGTTAACTTTTACGAACGACCCGTAATATTATAAATCGACACTAAACTTTCAAAAGAAAAATGTGGCTAAATCGAGCAAAACGCGTGGCGATCTCACTTCTGAATTTAGAAACCAGGAAGCGATCTTATTTTTTATAAAGAAGACGATTGTTCCAAACTGTTACAAATTTAATATTCCAACCGTTACAATTATTTCAAAAATACCTATTAACGATAAATTAACAAAATAACGAATATTAGGCACGTATATGGCACCCGAGCGCTTGAGGTAAAGTGGGCTGAGTGCTCCGTCGCTGCGTGTTGGTCTTGTGCTCCGCTGCCACCACCAGACCGATCTACGTCACTATGACGTAGCGCTTGGCCCGCCTTTTCACTGGTTACTCCTAACACATAATTATTCTCGACATAACGCCTGTGAACAAACAAATTGCATAATTTTTACACGCGTATCGAAGTTTGAATAATTGTCGCCGTGGCGCATAAGTATACATATTTCATTTTTCGAATAATAAGCAGGATATAATAATGTTCAAGTACAATAAAATTATTACACGACAAATGCGTTGTCAACTCGAGAACACATCACATACATCGCCGTCTTCGTCACTTGAGTCTTGATCGGCAGCGGCCTATTTGCTGCAAGAGATGAAATGTTTCTTGACAGCAGCAGTTTAACGCGACGAGCCCTCGTCAGTTAACTTGCGGCACGTTCGAATAGCTCCGTCTTTAACGAAATCCCGGAACGCATAACTTTGAAGCCCGAGATAGCAATTACAGCGAAGCCATGAATGTATTTCGGCTCGAGAACCAGATTCTTCCACTTTCCCTTAGAGAACTTCAACGCATCTTTCTTGAACTCTACAAGTTGAATGGGAATTGTACTCTGCATTGTTTGAGTATTCAGCACCTTGATGTTTCACACACCCGGCCACACACATGACGCCTTTATTGGCTTCTTCGCAGTTAAAATCTTCTCCGTCAGATTCTTCCACGCTGGAGCCGGATTAGTTATGCGAAATTTGTTGATGGCTTCGGTGAAAACATCTTTCGATAAAATTGCTTTCAAATCGTGCACCAGTTTGTCCTCGAAGACGGTGCGCATCAATCGTTTGCTAGGCTCGTGCTTGTGTCACCAATAATCCGAACATGAGACGGGCATCGACAATCTGTGCTTGATTTCCAAATGAGCTATGTCGAAAATCTTTTTCATCATCATCATCATCATTTCAGCCATAGGACGTCCACTGCTGAACATAGGCCTCCCCCATTGACTTCCAGGTTGGCCGGTTGGAAGCGGTCTGCATCCAGCGTCTTCCTGCGACCCTCCCCTCCCCCTTACCAGGTCGTCTGACCACCTTGTAACTGGAGGTTCTACGCTGCGTTTGCCGGTACGCGGCCTCTATTCTAGAACCTTTCTGCCCCATCGGCCGTCAGTTCTACGTGCTATGTGCCCCGCCCACTGCCACTTCAGCTTGCTAATCCGTTGGGCTATGTCAGCGACTTTTGTTCGTTTACGGATCTCCTCATATACAATTGGACTGTATTGCTGGTCCACAGTAAATCACACAGTAGTCCACAAACAAAGATACAAAAGGAATTAAAGAAATATAATTTAAAATGTCCCCAAGTAACAGGTATAGAAATACGTTTACTAGGTAAATTTCCGGAAACTTACTGACGCTCAGTTGGTACTCCGAGTAGCTTTTGCAGATCTTCATAAGATCTGATCTGAATTGGGGGACTTCCGTCGCGTCTGTCACGTTTCCTAATGTAGACAAATCCGTTTCTAACCCAACAATAGTTATATCCATGTTCTTTGTTCCATCCCCGTGCTAATCGAAATAACCGCCGAGTTTCGGCTGTGAGTCTCTCGTTTACGAATAGTTTCCTTTCAGGGCCACTGCCTGCAACATTTCTACTGTCCAAAGTATGACGGGCCTTTGCTTGCTTGAGAAATTCTTCTCTCTTAGTTCTTCTTATGAAATATATTACAACGGGCTTCGGTTGATGATAATTTCCATTTGCCTCAGTTTTTGGTCGTGGGACTCAAGTCACGTTCGTCAAGCTCAATTCCAATCTTATTCGCCGTTGTAAGCACAAGATGATAGGGGTTCTCGTTTGGGGTTTCAGTTACGCCCAAGATTTCTAGGTCCAAACGCAGGGATTCATGGGAAATTTTGTGGAGTTGTACCTGCAATTGACTTACTTGTGTTTTCAAAAGAGCATTTTCTATTTCTTTTTTTCTCCAGCTGTTAAATCCTGATGTCATAACTGATAAGTTTGGATGATAGGTCGTCGAATCTGGTTGCGAAGTCAGACTGCATCCTGGCGCAAATATTGAATTTCTGAAAGAACAGCGAGCATGCTGGTGTTTTCTGACTTTTCGCTGGGTGGGACACAGACTAAGTCGGGTGAGATTTTTATCTTTTTACGAAGAGTTACATTTTTAATTGGTCGTATTGGGGTTATTATCACCGCCCTTTTTTGCACTCGAGCCGCAGTCTGGACAGACCCATCTCTTAGCTTGGTCCCTTGTAAGGCGTGATGCATTAGCGCATAGGATATGGTACATCTTGGCGTATTTATGTATAGTGCAGTGTATGACAACTTCTTCTACAATAATTTGAAGGCAGCCAGCACAGCTCATCTTTCTTGTTTATAATTACCAAAAGTAGAAGTTCTACACCAACAACAAGTCGCTTGCTGAATTCAGTACTGGCACAACTCAAAATATGGCCAAATTGAGTTAGCTACGGATTCGTTTTATACGTATCGGGTTAAATTTTTTAAATTATAGACCCACACTCCTAGTTATTTATTTAGCCAGTTGGTGGCACTAGTGCCAATGCCGCACGAAACAAAATCGCACGTCGTCATCAAGCGACACCGGCACATCCCCAGTCGGCCGCTTGCGTTCGAGGTTATCGCACGCTCGACGTTATTCAATACTGGCACTTTTGAGTTGGACCAGTATTGCATAAAGTATTGTACGTAATTTTTAAGTAGTGCCTATGTAAGTGATACATAAATATGGATAAAACACAAACTTTATCACAGTAAGTAAATAAATACTGTCCAAATAATATAAAACTAATTATTATGTTATGTGTGTGTGTGTGATTAACCGCTAACTATTTATTGTTTCATAGTAATGGTTTATAATTCTTATTTTAACAACTCTTAATACATAAACTTTGCCAACTGTTTTGCTGACTTTGTTTGATAACCGTCTCTGCCTAGTGGTTCACGCTTCGGGCAACAATATTAGTAGGTCCTGAGTTCAAATCTCGCAAGAGAACACTTTCCAGTGTTTGTGTGACGAGCATGAGTGTTTTTATCCAAGTCATGGATGTAACTGCTAATTATTTATTGCTTCTGGAGGTATTGATAATGCTTAATAATGATAATGCTTATTGGAACGACTCCTTCAACAAATATTAGTAAATGTTTGATGGCCGCCTTTGTCTAGTGATCTGCACTCTAAACTACAAAACTGGTGGTTGCGAGTTCGAATCCCGCAAGGGGCAAGTGTTTTTGTGATGAGCATGAATATTTGGAAAATTTTACATAACTAGATGTCATGATGCAAGGGTAATGCTAGACGAATTTAGTACACCCACAGTAGTATTTATTTAATACGACCGAATGATACGTGGCTTGCTTGGTTTCAGGTCTGCAAAACCAAAAATGCTAGCCGACGTTAGAAACACAAATGAAAACCGAAGTTTTTCTGGCTTAGACTTTGAGTTAATGAAGGATCTGTTTAAAAAAAGTGAAATAACTGAAGCAACTCAGATATTATGTGGCTCACCGCTGAGTTCATTAGATTTTGAATTCACTCCAAATTCTATTGACGATCTAGTACCATTTAACCAATCTGCACCGGTAAGCCAATCAGATCTGTCTACAAACTTTTCTGAAGCACAAGTTTTGACACAATTTGATTCAGCTGTAGATCTGACTATGGCAGATCGAAACTTAACCAAAAACCTATTTCCATTGGATCTTTCATTAGATGATTCCATAACAGATAAGCAATTCAGTGTAAGCGATGCAATTCATATATCCGATTCTATCAGTCCTTCATTAATGACAGAAAACGTGTGTAATTTTAGAGTTGAATGCCAAAGTCCTGGTATTAGGTCTATAGACGACGATTTGACTGATTGTGAGACCCCTATTAAACAGTCGATTCAACCAAATTCATCTTTATTGAAAAGTCCTTCAAATAACACATGCCAGCCGATTTTACGTGAAACAGTTTCTTTGGAACAAAATGTCTCAAATTCCACACAGCTACAAGTCGAGCAGATGTATCCTCATGCTTAGAGTCGGATATTGATGACTCTGACGCCGATCCTGATAATGAAAATCAAGAAAGGTTTGACTGCAGCAATTCGTCGAAATCTGAACAACCTGTGTCAAGCTTTGAGAATAGTGATAGTGATAATAATGCAGAGAACATTACACCTAAAACTCGCAAAAGAAAAGCAAATCCTGAAAAATGGCAACGAAACAGAACAAAACTATTGCGTAACTCTGGACAAGAATACAAAACTTCCGAAAAAAGGAAATCTGGTGCCTTCAAGAAAAATGGGTCCACCCTGCACCGATTCTTGTAGGAGAAAATGCACGCAAAAGTTAAGTGATGATGACAGGACGGAGAATTTTAAATTTTGTTGGTCCTTGAAAGATATCAACAAGCAGAGACAATTTATTTCTAATTCCATGACACAGATTAAGCCCAAATACAGATATGCTAAAACAGATAATTCAAGAGGTCGCAAATTTAACCACATGTTTTCTTTTTTGAAAGAAGGGAAGGAAGTAGCAGTACGTAAAAAGTTTTTTAGATCTACTTTGGGGATTACTACCAGTAATCGATGCATCATCATCATCATCATTTCAGCCATAGGACGTCCACTGCTGAACATAGGCCTCCCCCATTGACTTCCAGATTGGCCGGTTGGAAGCGGCCTGCATCCAGCGTCTTCCTGCGACCTTTACCAGGTCGTCTGACCACCTTGTGAGTGGACGTCCTACGCTGCGCTTGCCGTAATCGATGCATCCGAACTGTAATAGGCATGATGACAATAATTGAAAAATGGGCCTATAATGTCCAGAAATATATACTGTTTACAATGAATAAGATATTTCTGCAGAAATTAAAAGTTTAGTAGGAAAAAAATGCAATTTAAATTTCCCCCTAAAACGCTTGTTAGTGTCGTGGCGTCGCTTGTGACGTCACGTTTGAGTAATCAAAACGTAAACGCGCTGCGCTCGTGCAAGAATTTAGTTATTTTGTGTTATTAAATATGAATTCAAAAGTGTATAGGTGGTGTGGGGTCCCCCAGTGTGAGAATACATCCATAAAAACTCCTAATAAGCTATTTGTGTTCGTTCCTCAAAATAAAACAATACGAAACAAGTGGCTTAAACTTGCAAGGCGAGATCCAAAAGGAATATTGCCCAGTACTCATCTTTATTTTTGTGAAGATCACTTTGACCTAAGTTTTTACATACTTTTGTAGATTCTAGTATATAGTATTTGGTAATAATATTTTGTACGAGGTGTAAATGTAAAAATATAAACAATTTATTTCGAGGTTAGGTTTCATCTCTCATTGCTTTGATATGTATTACGTATTTTATTTATATTTCAGTTACCTAATGATATGGATAATTATATGGAATATTATTTGATGGGATCGGTGTCACAGATCCGCATGAAACTATGGTGGTGTATGCCCACTAAATTTCAATGTCAATCAGATAGAAGAAAACGAACATCAGATGCTACAGAAAGACCATATATTCTCAAAAAACAAAGAAAGACATTGATAGAAGAATGTCAGAAAGATTTAGAAAAAAGAACTACAAAACAAGTGGAACTTGAAGAGATGCCATGTGGAAGTTCAGGTACTTATTTATACCCATTGCCATTTCACCAAAAAATATATATTTCTAATACAAATTTATTCCATTCATTAGGAATTATGCATAACCAATTATGAAATAAATAAAACCAATAATACGACAAACCTATATCTTGTAAACAATATTACACAAGACTTTTAAATACTTTGCTTGTTGAAGTTTCATATTAATGTAAAATTAATTGTTTTTGCTTTTAAAATACATATACAGACTTATCTTGAAATCTTGGCAATTTTTTTAGGTAATATTTTATATTAAAAGTTAATATTTTATAAACTTGATTATTTTTTCTTTTTCAGCTTCACAAGCATCCATAAACGATATTTCACAAAAAAATGCACATAAGACAGTGGATAAATCAATTCAAGTACACATGACATATAAGTTTAGAAGCAAAGCCATCCAAACGGAAACTAATTTAGTAAACCAAATGACATCACCTTTGAAACCTACACAACAATGTGTTTCTACATCACCTTTTAAAATTAAAAGTAACATTGCTGCTAAACCA
The DNA here is from genome assembly GCA_963576865.1 of Anania hortulata. Classification (NCBI taxonomy): domain Eukaryota; kingdom Metazoa; phylum Arthropoda; class Insecta; order Lepidoptera; family Crambidae; genus Anania; species Anania hortulata. Next base: position 6,716,934 of record OY756410.1, read on the forward strand.
GCAGTGTCCAATGTACAGAATTGCTCAAGATTGAGGAAGAATCTGATAGTGATATTTCTTATACATTATCTGTAACACAGAGAATCGTCGCCATCCACAATATCTCTACAAATGAAATCTACTTCAGACTGCAGCGAATTGATTGAAGAAGATAAAAAACAAGAGAAATCAAAAATTCTGGAATGTACATTGATAATAATAATTAATAATCCACGTGCTTACATTGGAGTTCCTAAAAACTGTTACTACATAATAGATTTAATTGAAGAAAAATCAAGTATTCCTGCAAACCATATACTTCTGTGTTTAAGAAAAATTTGATTAAATAATCCATTCAGAGAGCTTGCTGATGATTTTTCAAAGACTCCGACATATGCTAGCAAAATCTTTCTAAAAAGTATACCATAAATAGTTAGTATAATGCGACCTTTTATTGTAAAATTAGATAAGCATTCTACTAAAATAAATTTACCCATGGCTTTTAGGCACAAATACCATAATGTAAGTTGCATCATAGACTGCTTAGAAATAGAGGTGCAAAAGCCTTCTAAAGCTATAAACCAATCCCTCTCATGGTCAGAATACAAAAAAGCTAATATCTTGTGTCCTGTACACCTAATGGTTTAGTAAATTATATTTCACCAGGTTACGGGGGAAGAATAACAGATACATGTTTGGTCGAATCTTGTGATTTTATAAAGCATTTGCAACCTGGTATGTGTGTGATGGCTGACAGAGGATTTAAACATGTAGAACAATATTTACGACAAGAGGGTGCAGTTAGTACGGCCTCCAAGTGTTACAACTGGGTCTAAATTATCAAAAAATGAGGCAATGGAAACAAAAAAAATTGCAAGTCTTAAGAATACATGTGGAGAGAGTAATTCGACGCCTACGTGAATTTAATATGGTAAAACCACATGCATGTGTAAATCACAATTTAATTAAAGTACTTGATGATGTCATCACTATTGCCTGTGGTTTAATAAACTTACAGGATTAATTAATTAAATAAAACTGTTTTTCTTTTAATGTTGCATTTTATTTACATAACAATTATAAAGTACTTTGGTATAGTAATGGATATACATTATCTTTCCATGAAGAGACTATAACATTTAGAAAATCTGATACATACTTTTCATCATATGAAACACATATTATTTCCACACTTTTATTTGCATTATAGTTGCAATCAGCTACACAAAAGTAGCCTTTTTTTAAGTCCTGTTAGGTACATTTGGAGCTGCATCTGCACATAAAACTTAGGTGTTGGTTTACCATTGACTATATAATTTTTGAACGTTTTAGCACTCATGGGACACTTAATTTCAATAATACTGTCTTCACAGATCCCATTAGGAGATCCTGCTATCATAGGGTAGTTTTTGGAAAGCATTAATCCACACTTCTTTTTTTTTTCTAGTTTGGCACTTACTGTTTTCCTAACTTCATCTTCCAATATTCTACCACGCTTCTTGGCCGGTGTGTCAGGAAGCTTTCCACCCATTATTAATGACATAAGAGTGCCATCACTTGTTTTTGCAACGACTAAACTCAAATGCTCGTGAAGCTGTTACCCTGCCATATCTCAACTCATGCCAAAGGGTGCTTTCATGTTGGCATTTTGTCTCTTTTTCAATACTATCAATATTAGCATCAGTCAATGCAACTTTTTCCAAAAATTTATCACAAGATGCTTCTTTATATTTCAGCACTAACTTGTGTAAAGACAAACTTTCTTTTTGGTCAAAAACATAGTCACATTGATATTTCATTAACTCGCAGTTGTTAAGTTTTCTTTTCTTCCCTTCCTCTAAAAACTTTGTGAATACTTCTTCATCTGATGGCACGCTGGGACTGCCACTGGATAATTCTTTGGATGTTATAAATTTTATGGTAGAACCAACCCTCGTAAGTTTGGATTTCATCCAATAGCATTGAATGGATGTGCAGGATGGCTCCTCACTCCTGCGATGGACCCACATTAGGAAGGCTATGGCGTGTTTACAACCTCCTTGGGAAGCCACTCAATCGTTACATTCTATTGACTTCACTACCTCTTCCTGTTCATCTACTATTAATGTTACTCCATACAACTTTGCATGGACTTTAATATGTTCTGGGCACACTTTACATTTTACTACACACAAATTTCCTTCACGTTTCAGCTGTACATAACTCACAGCGTCATCGCCATAGGATGGCCTGGAAGACCTAAAAGAAAAATCAATTTATAAATAAAGGGTAAAAGCATTATAAAAATAGATTTCAATAACATAACCTTAAAAATAACTTGATAAGAAATACATCGTCAAAAGTATATTTTAGGGAATTATTTTATAACTCAAATTATAAAGTTTTTAATTATTATTAATATACTTACATAGAAGTTTAACATTTCTAAATTCTGCTGAACAAGTTTTTATTTGATGACAAAAACTCTCCCAGCATTATTATGTCGATTCTAGGCAAATTAGCGCTGTTTGCCTTAGTAAATCCTTGATCCATAATTCGTGTTATTTTATATTTGAATTAATAATATTCACACTCAAATAGTACTCGGTATTTAAACAAAAATAATAAAAACACAAGATGTTCGTACGTGTTGCCTATGCGTTTACTCAAGCGTGACGTCGTGCGCTCTGATTGGTGTTCAAGATATCATGGCGGATTGCCTTATTTTGTAGTTTTATTTTATAAAAATAAATATTAATCACACTGATAATAAAAAAAAACATTGCGTATTTTATATTCCAAGCTTCAAGTTTTATTCAATAAATATAGTATTTTAGTAGTTTTTAATTACTGTCATCATGCCTATTGAGAAGACAGAGAAAAGACTTATTGAGGAAGATTTTAGAGGTAAACATGAAAACCATGCTACTATACCCGAAGAAAGAAAAGACGGTGCCCGAAACCATATTTCTAGTATTCCGAAAGTTGAAAGTCATTACACACGTGCCGATAGTTCCAAAAATTATATTGAAGGAGGTCGATCACTGGTAGATTTATACAATGATTATAAAGAGGATTGTGAAAACCAAAACCGTGAGTTTGTTAGTTTCTCAATCTATAGACAAATATTTAATTACGAATTCAACTTAGATTTTTTTAAGCCTAAGAAAGATTTATGTCAATTTTGTGAATCATACAAAAATAAAACTCACAGAGAAAGATTGCTAATTGAAGTCGAGTACATGAGACACCATGAAGAGAAAAACATAGCCAGAACTGAAAAAGAAAAAGATAAAGCAAGAATTTCTAAGAATTATAGAGTTGCATGTTTTGATCTTCAGGCCGCTTTACCAACCCCAAAAGGAGAAGTTTCTACTTTTTATTACAAAAGTAAGTTGTCAACATACAATTTCACAATCTGTGACTTAAATGTAAAGGGTTTGGGCACTGTCAATTGTTATGTTTGGCACGAAGGTGAAGGTCACAAAGGAGCAAATGAAATAGGGTTCAGTTTACTGAATTACTTGGAGACCTGCGCTTCAAGACAGGATGTTGCTGGTTGCTCAAAAGATTCCGACGAAATAGAAGTTGTGGTGTATTCCGATAATTGTGGTGGTCAAGGACCTTTACGCGTAAGGTCACCTTTATGCTGTAACAAACTATAAAATACAGTCAATTACACACAAGTTTTTAGTTGTCGGGCATACGCAAAATGAAGGCGATGTGAGCCATTCATTAATTGAAAAAAATATTAGGAAAGCGTTGAAATCCAATCCGATCTATCTACGAGTACCATCACAATATGCCACATTAATATAAACAGCTTGAAAATCTACGAAATCTTTTAAGGTGCATGAGCTTGATCATGACTTCTTTTTTGATCTAAAAGATCTCGTGGAAACCACTGCAACAAATTTTAATGTTAACAGTGATGGGGAGAAATTTAACTTTAACGACATTTGTGTTTTACAAGTAGAACAAGATTATCCTGGTGTGTACTTCTATAAAACGTCGTTCAAAGAAGAAACCTACAAAACAGTAAATATCGTTGGCAGAACTCGAAAACAACTGAAACTGCTAACAGATATTCAACTTAACAAGGCGTACTCCGAAAAATTACCAATCACTCAAAGAAAGTGTAACGATTTAATATCGTTGGTAAATTCCAATACTATACCAAGATGTTATTCAGATTTTTACATAAATTTACAACACGATAACTAATAATATAAACTGTTACTTATCTTATTAGTCATTAACATTAAGAGTTGTTTTATAAAACAATAACCAGGTTTTTTTTATTTTTATTTTTTAACAACAGGCAATGATTGGTTAAGTCAGTGTTTTTTTAATTTTTTTATTAGGTATTTAAAACTAATGCTAAAATTCACGGGCTGTGATAAATACCTACCTCGCCGAATTTATATGATTATTGAGCGTGATTTTTTGGAGATAGTTTCTTCAAATAAGTACTTATTGACTTTAGTCTATAACAATACTTTCATTATGTATCGTAGTTACGAGTCTACATCTTTTGATAATACTTGTGGCTGCTATTAGATTATTGTCTACAGGGTAATAATTATTAAAGCCAAATTGATTTTAAATGTTAACTGCTGGACGAGGTTTTCAACTCATTGGTCCCATTGAATTACTACCAAATTTGAATGGCACCAGGTTCCTGGAATTTTTAAGAACAGTTTTTTCAGATTAAATGGACTGCTTGCCGCTTGCCTACAGACGCTGAATGTGGCTGCAACTGGATGGTGCCCCTGCACATTTTGCAAAAACAGTACGTGAGCATTTTAATACACATTATCCTCAGTGGATTGGTCGAGGAGGACCCGTTGTCTGGCCGACGCGTTCTCCAGACTTGACCCCTTTAGATTTTTTTCTTTGGGGTCACACGAATAAAAAATAGCAAATAAACGTGCTGTTTCACAGCACGTTTATTTTGAGCCCGTTGACCCGCGAGAAGAGCTGTGGAATCGAATTGTGTTGGTGGGCAACGAAATACGAGAGAATCCACGTATGGTAAGGAGAGCCACAACTCATGTCGCGCTTAGAGCGACAACTTGTGTAATGAATGGCGACGGTCATTTCAAACATCTGGGTCTGAGTCTGGCTACCGAAAGCTGAACCTAGCAAAAGGCGGCAAATTCAAAAAAACAATATGGTATTACCAACTAAAGTAGGAATAAATAATTTTGATACTTTTCCTATTTAATGTTTTTGATTAAGGGATTATGCATATATTTTTATTTAGTCTTGAAAGAAATAGTACTTAATTATAATTCATAAAACAAGAATTTTCAAAAAATATTGATAAATACCCATTATAGTCGCGTGCAAGGAGTCAGTTTATTGGTTAATTCTTATACACACATTATTAAGACGTTAGTTATTTGCAGACAAAAATATTATTTAAAATTGTTACTTTAACATACAAAGGAATACCGTCCTCCGCTCAAAAACCGGTGTCGCAGATGTGGGCGAGAAAACCGCAAAGTTGAAGTGGGAGTGGGCAGGACACGTGTGTAGAATGCATCCGGATAGGTGGGCCCAAATCGTCACTCAATGGGTACCTACAGACGGCTGTCGCCGAAGAGACGCTATCAGTTGGATGCGCCTCAAAGCAAATACAAATCTGTTCAGCTTTGTGCATACCCGTTCGATATGTTTCGTCTGATTCCGTAACAATATTAAATAAAAAAAATATCGTTCTTTGGAAAGCTTTGAAACATTTTTTTACGGTAACACTGTCCTCCATCTTTAATGATCCCGTCCATGAACAACCTTTCAAAAACTCTCTGTCAAATAAATTATCAATCAGGTAGTATGCATTCGAGGTGCCCTTTCTAGCCCCTCTGTTACATAAGCCACGTAATTTTTTCGGTATTTTTTTTAAAAATTGCATCTAAAAGATTTTTTTAAAATCTTCTAAATCATTAAAAGTTTTTATTATTTCTATGGCATTAATCTGATTTTGAGCCTGGGATTTAGAAGATAGTTTTATATATTGTTCAAATTGGGTCTGAAATTCTGAATGTTATAGTAAAATTTTGTTTTGAAGTTCAAACAGAGCATTTTGGTTATTAATTCAATTCAATTCAATATATTTATCTATAATGTTACACAGGTGTTATAAATAGATACATAAAACAGATCATTATAGACCCTGCAGGGCACAACAATAAGATAGGTATTGTGGGCATTAGAAATTTGTATATTTTGATTCAAGATTAAAATGCATGATCTGCATTCCATGGTCTGTACAACTTTAAACGGCATTTTGAGCTTTAAAATATGTAATTAAAGATGGTTCGAGATTAATTTCTTAAATGATGAAAACTTTATGATAAACCGAATGACATCTCCGAATTATTTAATGACTATTTTATTAACTTGACAACAAACAATGAACATGACATCAACAAAACAAATCAAAATATTAATATTGATGATACGGCAAACAGCATGTTTGTGTCACCGATTACAGAACATGAAGCTGTCAAAATCATCAAATCACTTAGTAATACAAATTCGGTGGGATATGACGAGATAGGTACCAAAAATATTAAATTTTGTGCCGAAATAATAGCTCCGCCATTAGCTTACATAATAAATCTATCGTTCGAACAAGGTATTTTCCCTAACAGGCTAAAATTATCTGTAATCAAACCTATATACAAAAAAGGAGATTCCACGTGTATGGGTAATTATAGACCCGTCACTCTAATACCAATCGTCTCAAAAATCTTTGAAAAAGCCATGTTGATGAGAATGGAAGGTTTTCTTATCAAAAATAAAATCTTCGTACCGAACCAGTTCTTTAGAAAAGGTGTTTCCACAACTCATGCCTGCTTCGCTCTAATTAAAACAATCACAGAAGCTTTTAACAACAAAGAAGCAGTTGTAGGGTTATTCCTAGACATGAGCAAAGCGTTTGGTTATGTTTCTCACTCCCGCTTACTTTTGAAGCTTCAAAAATATGGCATTAGAGGCAACGCCTTAGCTTGGATTTATAGCTACCTGTTTGAGCGTTACCAGTATACTGAAGTAGGTAAAATATATGACAACAAAAAACACATTTCCCAATCTGCACACAAAATCAACTATTCTGGCGTACCGCAAGGAAGTATTTTGGGTCCTTTACTATTCTTATTATATATAAATGACATCCCGAAATCTATAAAGCAAGAATGCATTCTATTTGCAGATGACACGACAATCGTCATCAAAAGTAAAGGCAAAGAATTCCTAGGGAAATTAGTTAATAATGAACTGAGTAATGTAATAGAGTGGCTCGAACAAAATGATTTGAAAATTAACCTTGACAAAACCACTACTACTACCACAACAAAGACATTCCAATTAATATTAATTATAATGACACAAATATTGAACACGGAAACTATGCCACGTTCTTGGGCATTAAGATAAATTTGTATTCGCCTTACGTCGGTTAAGGCCCGGTATTCTTGCAAAAGTAGGCATTTAGTGTAGTCCCGTCGCGGGCGAAATACTTCGCGCGAAACGCAACGGCTGTGAACTCGCATGACCTTGCGCACCGCCAGAACGACACAGTGTAGGAATAAGCAGCAGTAGGGTAACTTGATTTGCATTTAGAATGGGTAATGGGTATGAATTTCTTATAAACGAACATAACATACATTAAATTAGTTTAAATCCCTATCGGCTCTATTACCGAACCAACTTTGTGTAAGATGTTAAATTAATATATTATATTTTCTAAGGTTTATTTATAGGGATAAGATATTCTTTATATGTTTTAACATTTGTCTAATATTTCTTCACATGAGTTAAGCGGTCTTATTGCCCTAAGCAATTTCTTCCAGACAACCTTCGATGAAAGTTGTTTTATCTTAGTAACAATAAATCTCGAGAGCTAATTTATTTTATATAATACATGACCAAAGGAGCAGTATTTAGGTGGGCTTTCCTCTTACACATTTGACCAAAATTTGATGCGGTGATTAGGTTTTTCCGTATTCCTAGCCATTCGCTGCTATCTCGTTGCAAAATCGTAGCTCTCTCGATAGCATGTTTATCAGACGTAAGCATTTTTAAATTATTTAGGAACTCTTTTTCTGCCTTCGTAAATTCATCTGGAGACATGTCTGGTGCTGAGCTTGCTGGACCATAGTCATGTTGCTTCTGATTAACTTGTTTGAATTTTCGTATTTTTTTTACCGGGTGCTCTAAATTCAATTTTCGTTTTTGTCCTCTCCTTTTTTCAATTACCTTAACCCTGCCTTTAGGACTTTTATTCAAAAATTATTTTTGGACGGCTGAAAGTGCGAATTTACTGTTAAATGAAACAGCAGCTGCTGAACATCTCCCTTGGTAACCTCCTTTCAGTGCAAAATTTGTTCGTTTCCCACCAACGAATTTCGCGATAATGCTATTAAAACACTCAACCGTGTTTGTTTCAACGTCCTCGACTAAGCTGCGTGATTTTGCAGCAACGTTTGAGACAATCGCGTTTATTCTGAAAATAAATGTTGAATTCTGAATCTTTTTGAGTTCTTCGTTATCATTTTTATCTTTGGTACAATAATATTCTTGGCACATTTTATGGTCATCGAAAGCATGCGCTACACAGTTAATAATATCGTTGTGAAGACGTCGTTTACTTTGCTAAATATTCGCTCGCATTCTGCATTAGAATGTGGCAATGACAACATAGCTAGCATAAATGAGGGCAATCTCTTAAAAAAAATTGTGTCTTCGTTGCTTATTTGGGATAATTTCTGCCAAAATTTGTCAGGTGGATGCTGACTTGCATCTAAATCATTTGGCAAGTGTAGAAGTAACCTGCGCTATTCGTCATCAAGTTCTTGCTGTTCATTTAATGTCTTTGGAATCAATCTGGGGAATATCGGAAACAAAGGTGCAAGGCTCTCTGGCCTACCTTCAGAAACACAAACTTCAGGATCTAAATTGGAAATCGCTGTCATAATGGGGTCATTTATTAGATATCTTTTACGGATGGCAGTGCACGCTGCAACAATATTTTTTTTACAATTTTGTCTGAAAATTTCCTTTCGATTTTCTTCAAGCAGTTCTAATGGCAAAGAATCCATGTGGATTTTGCAGGCCCGATGATGGGCCATCATTTATTTATCGTGGTAGATGCTTACACAAAATGGGTCGATATTTTCCCAACTAAAACAACAACGAGTTCATGGTGCATTTACAAACTGAAAGAATTATTTAGTACATTTGGTATGCCTTATACCTTAATATCAGACAACGGCCGACAGTTCACTTCACAAGAATTTAAGGACTTTTTATCAGATTGTAGCACAGTACATAGAACCACTGCGCCTTACCACCCAGCGACCAACGGCCTGGCAGAACGGTTTGTACAAACCATCAAAAGAGCCCTCCGCTCTATGGAGGGGGAGAGAGGCAGTCTAACTGATAAGGTGATAAAAATCATACGCCGTCTTAGATATACCCCAGGCATCAACGGTCGATCTCCGTATGAGTTAATGTTTGGTCGGGAGGTTAGGACACAATTTCATACAATGTTTCGGAAACCGCCTGCATCTTTACCTCATAACGCCAATTCTACTACTATACGGCAATTCGATCTAGGAGATAGAGTTCAGGTCAGGAGTTACTCCAGTGCACACCGCAGATGGGAGTTCGCGACTGTGACGCGCCGCATGGGACGACTGCACTACGAAGTCCAGACAGACAGCGGCCTAACATGGACTCGACACCTGGACCAGATGCTAGCAGCGAACGGCATCCCTCAGCTAGAATAGCGGAGGAGGCGTGTCATATACTGACATTGTCATGGCGACCGGTTTATCCTAGCAATGACATTGTGTAAATAATCAATGTGAAATAAACGTATTTTATTTAATAAATCTTTATATTACAATAACAATGAAATTTTCGCTTATAGTAAAAAGCAGAAACGTCTGATTGAGGAAGCGTCAGTATCTTCTGCAGATCAAAACAGGCCGTCAGTATTTTTTGAATTCGGCAATTTTGCTTCCTTCTTGTCTAAATCCTTTAAAGTTCTGCTAATACATATATTTATTAGCAATGTGAAAAGTATGCTCAATATTGTTTTTTCTGTCTTCCTCAGATTGGTTATTTATCTCGCATGTCAAACATTGATCTTTTTTTGGTTTAAAGAATTCAATATTAAATATATACCTGTACTGATCAATAGTAGCTACAATCGCTTCCGGTTTTTCTAAAGACATCCATTCTCCGTATAAGGAATATAGTCTAGGAAACGTAAGTGACTCATCAACGTAAAGTTTAGACGTTCTTTGTCTAACATAATGCGATTCTTTTGTGGGAATACTTTTAATATGTTCGCGTACTGAATTTTTAACCCTTTCATCTACCGCGTTCCCCCTGTTTGAATGTTTTCCACGCATGTCTTTAGCAATAATGTCTTCAGAACTTATAGCAAGTTTTTTGAACATAGTTGTTATCCACATATCGGTGATGTTAAAGGTATCCAAAAACATTTTTATGCATACCCTTACAATTTCTCCATTGATTGGCAAGTTATAGACGTAGGTACATTGCCTTCTTGAAGTAGTAACAGCTGATAATTGTACAGTACGCCGTTCAGTTCTAAAAATATATTTTGACAAGTAATCTACTTGCCGGTTATGATCGTGCATACCCCAAAAAATGTTAAAAAGGCCTTCCCGCTGGCTTTCACTTATATTTTCCTTACATTTTCTGTAACATTTCTCACCGTCAATACATCCTGGACCCATTTCTCTTGCCTTTATTAATTTGCCTTTTTTTGAAATATATTTCTTACCAGAGTTCCGCAGCTTTTTAATCATATTTTGTTTCCAAGATGTAGGATCACGTATTCTTTTTCTACCAGTGTTAGATTTACATGGATAATCACCTCTTTTCTTAGGTACTGACACTGCGGGCGGTAACTGAGCCGTTGCGCTCAGGGGTTCGCCTCTTACAGTATCAGTGGAGTCTATTACAGGTGGCTCACCGCTGGCTTCGACATCATGTGCATCTATCACAGACTGCTCTGCAGACAATAACTGAGGGCATAGGTCCTCACCTTCTGCTTCGACAGTTGAGTCTATCCCAGGCAACTTTTCGGGCAGGATTGAAGCTCGAAGGACGTCACCTCCTTCGGTTTCAGCTGCGTAGACCACAGACTGCTCTGCGGATGGCGATTTAGTACGTAGGACCTCACTTTCTTCATCTACAGCTGAGTCCATCACAAGCAATTCTTCGGGCGGTGTAGGAGCTTGAAAGACGTCACCTTTTTCAGCATCAGCCGCATCGATCACCGATTACTCTTTGTACGGGCTTTTTTCATCGATAGTCGAGTCTATTCCAGGCAGTTTTTCGGGTGGGGTTGAAACTCGATCTTTTTCGGTCTCAGCTGCGTAAATCACAGGCTGCCGTGCGGACAAGACAGGACAGGCCTATTGCCTTCTACTATCACAAATGCCTCTTTTTGTTGACATCGTGAACGAAGGGCGTCGTCTCTTTCAGAACCAGCTGTATTGATCATAGCATGCTCTGGGGGCGAGAGCTGAACGCGTAGGAACTCACCTTGTTCGACATCAACCGATTTCTATACCGGTGGCTCTTCGAATAGGGATGGAGATAGAAGGGCAGCGTCAACTTCTACTCCTTCGTCGTGAGCTGTGTCTTCTATAAGTGGGTCTAAAGGCGCAAACTGAGCGGTTTCCTTATTGAACGCACGTTGTAGCTCAGCATGCAAGAATGGAAGGGCTGCTTTCGTAGGACTATCTGCTTTGGCGCTAGCTATGGCGGACACATGCAAAGAATTAATTTCATGTGCAAAAATAGGCAAGCAATCTCCTTCACCAAGACTCATCATTGTAGGAACTTCTTTACATGCGGATTGATCAGGAATCAAAATACTATCCTTATCAACATAGCAAACAATGTTTGTGGCAGGAAATTCTTGACATGGCTCTGACAACTTTGTATAAACAGATTTAGATCCAGTCATGCCTAAATCACTCGGGCTGATTAAGTCAGAAGCGACTGAAGAATCAGCTGGAGATTTTCGTTCTTCCTCTGCATCCTCTAGAATCAGATGATTAAAGGTGACTGTTGAATCAGTGCCTAAAAGCAAATAGAGTATGCTTTAATAACATCCATACTAATATAATACTAATTTACTAATTATTACTATTTAACTAATTCCTACTAATATTATAAATGCAAAACTCAGTCTGTCTGTCTGTTACGTTTTCACGCCTAAACGAACTTTGGCAGAATTATAAGAGGGACAAAACAAATGAAGACAAAGAACGGCTTTACTACAAAGAAAAAACAAATACAGCGAAACTCATTCAGGACACAAAATCTGCTTACTACAAAACATGCTTCATGGAATCTGCGAAGAAACCAAGGAAAATGTGGAAACTAATTTCGGACCTAACTTATACCAGAAACAGAAATATATCATACCCGGAGAAGCTACGAGTAATAGTCGATTCAAGAACCATAGATAAAGTCACTGCGATCTGCGAGAGCTTTAACTGTTACTTCTCAACAATTGGCATCAAATTGGCTGAAGAGATTCTAAGCAAATGCCAAGGAGGTCAAACTCAAGCACCGATCCCAACACAAAAACCAGAATTGAATGAAATCACACCAACAACCTTGGATGAAACCACGAAGATTATAGACAGCTTAGATCCTAACACCAGTTGCGGCATTGATGGTATTAACATTAAAACAATCAAATGTATCAAAAAGTTAATTGCAACTGATCTAGTCCAAAGCATAAACGAGTGTCTTGAGCAGGGTATATTCCCTGACAATTTAAAGATTGCTAAGGTCAGTCCCATTCACAAGTCCGGATCTAAACTTGATCCTAGTAATTACAGACCAATTTCAGTGCTTCCGGTAATTTAAAAAAAATTTGAAAAGATTTTACACGCGCGTCTTGAAACTTTCCTAAATTCAAACAACCTATTTTTTAAAAATCAATACAGATTTTGCCGGTAATCAAACACACTAGCAGTTACTATGAATCTCATCACAAAGATAAAAAAAATTAATAGACCAGAAACAACTAGCACTAGGTGTCTTCATCGACTTAAAAAAAGCTTTCGATACGATAAGCCACAAAATACTAGTAAAAAATTGTCTGACATTGGTATTGGCGGAAATGCTAAAATCTTAGAATCATACTTACAAAATCGTAAGCAGCTTGTCAAAATAGGTGATCATCAAAGTAGTCTTCAACCTGGAATCCCTCAAGGCTCGATTTTAGGGCCACTCTTATTTTTAATTTATATCAATAACATTCACCAAATCGGCCTTGCTGGAGAAATAACACTGTATGCAGATGACACAAGTATCTTCTACTTTGGTCAGTCCACTGTCACCATATTTCCCCTAGTTCAAAGCGACTTAAATACTAAACGAATGGTTCCAATGTAATTTACTTACGATCAATACAGCTAAAACTAGTTACATTGTTTTCTCATCGAAAATTTAAAAAAAATGTGACAACATACAGGTCACTATAAATAACCAAACCATAAACAGAAACTTAAAAGAAAAATACTTAGGTATTGTTTTGGATAATAATCTCAGTTGGGAACCACACTTAGATAAAATTAAACAACAACTAGCATCTCTTACTGGAATGTTGTGTGGTATTGTAAAGTGTCTACCTAAGCAAGTGCGTCAACTGATATACAATTCTCTGGTAAAACCTCTAATAGATTACCTGATTGAATTATGGGGCACAGCAGCAAAAAGCAACCTTAAGCCAATTCAAATAGCTCAAAATAAAATAATAAAAATTATTTTCAACTACAACTTTCGAACGCATACTAATGCCATTTATAGGAAACTAAAATTATGAATATAAGGCAAACATACGAGTATTTCACATGTTTACTTATACACAAAATATTAAACTATGAAATAAATATTAATATTAAATTTACAAGAAAACAAAGCCACCAAAAAATTAAACTAAGGAACGGTAATCATTTAGTTTCCCGCAAACATCGAACAAAATATTACGGTAACAAAACCATTGAATATGAAGGAGTAAAATTATACAATGAACTGCCAGAATCTATTAAAGATGCAAATTTTACTTCAGTTTTAAAAAAAAGCTTACGGAATTAATTTTAAATAAAAACAGAACATAAGTACCTAAATGAATTTTGTATTTGTGATCTGGCTTAATTATTTATTCAGTAAGTGGGCTGGATTATACTAGATGTAGGATTAATTTGCTATAGTATAGTAATATAGAAATAAAATAGTTAAAATATTACAATAATTTATATTACATTCAAACACTAAAATCAAAATTATATTAGAAATGAAAGGATAAAATGGCACTTAAATAACAACATAAATCTATAACTTGTCACAATAGGTTAGGTACTCATCAATGCCGCATCCACGCTCGATCTGCCGCAGTGCAGTTTCGCACATCTGTGCTGACTCTCGCGAGGTGCAAAACACTGCAATCGCGGGCGCTCGTCAGACGTGATTTTTGTTTTTTACCCTCTTTCTTATTAGTTTGGTGCTGTTTTAGTTCCGTGTAAGCTCGTCTGTCGTGTATTTTTATTCACAAAATGTAAATAGATTTCTCAGTAAGTGAATTTGTAATTCTTGTGAGAAATAATAAAGTTCTTTACCCACATAACATTCCGCCACGCACTGAAACAATAATAGAGTGTTCCGTACAAAATCCTAAAATTAGAGAAGGTTTAAATCATGATCAAAACCCTATCGAATCACTTCTTATAGCCAATTGTATCGTCCAGGTAAAATCCAATTCAAGAATAAATATCTTCATCGTTAACACTTCTAAATCTTCGATGCAACTAATTAGTTTTAATTCCAATTTAAAATTGTACCTTTGGAAAAATCCAATTGTCAACAATTTTTTATACGTCTCAATTCAATGAAATCAAATTAATATTCAAAACCGAACCGATCAAATCCTAAATCTATTAAGGGTTTCTCACCTCAACAGTAAAGAAACCGATGCTTTACATGACATTTGTTCCACCTATTCAGATATATTTCATCTACCCTATGATAAATTAACAAGTACTGATGTTTTACAATGTGAAATCCCTACTACATCGTCTATCCCTATTAGTACAAAATCATACCGATCTGGTTTGCAAGGTATCCAGTGCTTTGTGTACCTCGGTGACATTGTAATCTACTCTTATGACCTACCTACACACAAAGAAAAGCTATCTAACGTATTTGACAGACTTAGACATTGCAACCTAAAACTTCAACCAGATAAGTGCGAATCCTTCGGAAAGAAGTGTCGTACCTGGGACATGTTATACAGACGATGAAATAAAACCAAATCCCGAAAAAACAAAGGCCGTTTAAGATTTTACTCAACCTAAATGCCCAAAAGTCATAAAATCATTCATAGGATTAGTGTCATATTATCGCCGTTTCATTCCAAATCTATCCAAAATTGCTAAACCTCTTACTAAACTCTTGAAAAAAGACGTCCCATTCATTTGGCATAATGAGCAACAGCTTGCCTTTGAAAATCTTAATACTTGTTTAGTATCTGCCTCTATATTAGCATATCCGGATTTTACAAAACCATTTGTAATAACCTGCGACGCATCCAATTTTGCTATTTCCGCTATCTTATCCCAAGGTCCCATTAGTAGTGATAGACCTATTGCATATGCTTCCAGAACTTTAAATAAGGCCGAATGCAATTACAGCATAACAGGAAAAGAATGTTCAGCAATTCTCTTTGGAACTAAAGTCTTTAAACCATATATTTACGGCCGTCGTTTCAAAATCGTAACTGATCATCGACCATTAAAATGGCTATTTAATTGCAAAGATCCTGGATCAAAATTAGTAAGATAGCGGCTTAAGCTTGAAGAATTTAATTACAAAGTCGAGTATAAGAAAGGCAAAATAAATAGTAATGCAGATGCTCTGTCTCGTTTCCCTGTAAACTAGATCGTTCAAGCTGATATTGAACCTCAACCTTCTACGTCCGAGATCCCAAATGATCCAGTCCCTATTCAAGCTCCTGAAACTCCTGCTGATCCTGATATTCCTCAGGATCTCATCGATCTGGGCGGTTTTGATTTAAGCCCGTCAAAAGTTCAAAAAGACAATCTAAGCCCAACTAATCTCCCTAACATCCTAGATCCTCCTAATAATTCTTATGAAACATCAAATGATATTCCTACAAGTTCTAATCAAGAAGAGCTCTTTTTTTTGAGGTATCACTTATGCGGATATCTCACAAAATATTGAAATTAGGACCTACAAACTAAATGAGGAAGAAAATTAATTTTTTTAAGCAGACTATTAAAAACAACATTTTCATTGAAATACTTTATTTTTCATGTTCGAAATGTCCGCCGCCATTCCTAATACAAGCACGAGCCCGTCTTCTCATTTCTGTTGTGGTTATTTTCAGCATCATCTCCATCTTCATTGTACTAAAAGCTGCATTTATTCTCTCTATCAATTCCTCTCTTGTGTTTATCTCGACATTTGTGTATACCAGTTCTTTGGCCCGATCCCAAACGAAAAAGTCAATTGGGGTCAAGTCTGGTGACCGAGCAGGCCAAGGGATGGACCCATCTCTTCCAATCCAGCTGTTAGGGAAGCATTGATTTAAGTGTTCCCTTAGTCCTTAAGTCCAAAGCGCTGGACAACCGTCTTGCTGAAAGGTAATCTCTCGCTCGGTTTCAAGTATCGGGGGTTTTAGAAAGTGCCCTATTTTTGTTGAACACATCTGTTCATCCACAGAAAGTCTTTGTTCCATTGGCACTGTGGCAAACCTCTCATTCAGATGCTTGATTACAGGGCGGATTTTATAAAGCCTGTCATGTTCTGGATGGGCTATAGGTTTATGAAATTCGTTATTGTTGAAATTCAATGATAACTTTATTTTTTCAAATTTGTTTAGTGGCATTGTTGAAGAAATGGGGTCATAACCAAACTTTGGTGACCAGTAAGATCTTGTGCTAGAAAATTTTTGTACTCACATGTATAACAGGATACCAAAGAACTTGGACAAATCATATTCTGTAAATGTTATAGATGAATTGGGATTATTTTGTATTATATATAAATTTGTTTGCTCCACTAATCTATCAACAAAATCTTTTGTTATGAAATGGTTGAAACATTGATATGGGGTTTCCAGATATGATATCTCATCTGGAGCAGCAGAACTCCCCAAGAAAGTAATCTTATCTGCATCATGCACAAGATTCCTTTTTTTCCATATCAAGTTTCTTTTGTCAAAGAAAAAACTGGATGAGGACTGCAAATTGGATGAAGATAATGAATGTGAGGGTTCCTGGTCTTCTGTGGTGACCTCTTCTACTAGAGGAGGATCAATGTCAGCAGTTTCATCTCCAACGTCATCATTATCATTTTCCTCCTGCAACACTCTTATAATTTCATCAGCATCACGGTACTCATCGTCGGAATCTTCGTCAACAAGGCCATCTTCCGAGAGGTAACCGCCTTCTAACTGACTTAAATAATCTTCAATGTCTTTGTCTTTCAAGTTTCCCTACAAAAACAATATAAAATAAATATTTACTAAAAAACATTTTCGCCATACATTACAAGTACAAGTGAAGTTATTGCATAGTGATGTAAATTTCTGTCACATAGTTTTGAGAAATTTATTTAGGGTATTTCAATATAAATTGCACATAAAATAACAGAAACACTAAAAACAAACCTTTTTTTCACTCATTTTCACTTTTATTAGTGGATAAATGTCAGATTAGTTTCCTAAAACAATTTATAAATTCACTCGTTTCTTCCAACCACAACAAACAGCTAAATGACAAGTTCAAGGCCTGTTAATTGACAGTGACGTTTCCTTTTTTTTGACAACTGCGTTTCGTTTTACGCCTTGGTCTTGTAAAAAGTTGCCAGCAACAAACAATTAACAGTACGCCTGATTTGTGTACCTTTTTTTTTCCACTAAATGTTATGATGGAAATTTCCATCATCATGCAAAGAAGGGATAAAACATACTTGATTTAAAAATTGAAAACATCAATAATTTGTTATAATCAGTGTATTCAACTTAATAATAATACAATAATGATTAACATATATATTTTTTTATTTATTTCAAGTCTTCCCAGTCAGGAAATTATGGATCACAATATTTTTTTATATCTTTACAATAATAAGTAACATACATATTTTTATTTACTTCAAGTCTTATCTATCAGGAACTTTTAAATCACAGTATTTTAATATTGTTTTAATGTAATGATATTTTTAATTCTTCGTTTTAAAAACTTCTAAAATTTTTTGCATCAAATCAAATCGTTCATTGCCTTCGCATTTGTCCAATTGCTGTGCAATAAACTTTCAAAACATTAGGTTGCTTATCCTTGTATTTTCATCGATTTCGATAGAAAATGGTAATATTGTCATGACGGAGGCATCTTTGAATTGTTTTTGCAACTTAGGCATTTCAGACTGGATGTCGAGTTCTTCATCAGACCACATCTGAGCATTCTGCTCATGTAACTCCGATACTTGACTGTGGAGACTCCCGCAATATGTAGAATGGTCATCATCAGTAATTAATAATGGTATGGATGGTAATGGTATACTGTCAGCGTTTTCGGTAAATAAATTCTCCGATGCGACTTTTTCTACATCTGATTCGGAATCAGATTCTGGTATGGTGATATTACCTGAAAAAGAAAATGGGTAAAGTAATCACAGAAAACAAAAAATCTAAGCAAGCTTTAGACTATATAATTTAACCAAATATTAAGTAAATTTGTCCTACATATTTTCTAAGTATTATTCAAACACTATACGCGCTAAAACAAAGCTTTAAAATATTAGCAGTCCTCATAGCAGACTTTTCAACTCGTAATCGGAACGTACACTGATCAACTCGAGCAGTTTATACTATTTTTGTGTCAGGTGATTACGTAACGAATCCGAATAGTATGCGTTGCAGTAGAGTTGATACGTTTAAGACTTGAAAAGTCTGATATTATGACCCTTAGGCCTCTGCCTGGAATCATGCGCTCAGCGTAGCAGCCGCGCCAGCGGGGCGGGCACGAAGCAGACAAAGGCCGCCTAGTGTTTGACCTCGATGCGTAGCCGCGGTTCCCCTGCGCTCGCCATACAACAGTATGGCTGCTATCGCGGGCTGCGTCATCGGTCGTTGCTTTTGTTCGAGAACGGATCGGCACTATCCACTACGCTCCCGTCCCGCTGGCAGGTCCGCTCCACTGAGCGCAGGATTCCAGGCAGAGGCCTTACTGACGTGCATTTTCAAATAAAAATATTATGTGTCATACGTATTCGTTTCTATCTTGATATGGCAAAAAATATCATATTTTTACCTATTCGAAATCCATATACAGTTTGCTATATATAACTATCGATATAAAGTTACCTACACTGTATTTGTAGAATTAAATTTTTCGCAATGTAATATTCACACAAATCTAATGATACCTAACCTACAACCTGTTTAGGTATTCGTTTGCTATACAATTGTGAAATAACAACTTTATATATGATAAATACTTACCAATGGACATCACGATGGTCAAATTCCACACTATTTACGTAAATAATAGAACCAAGTAGTTTACTCAGCATGAATGCTATGCATTTAACGCACGCGGCTGCTTTACTCGCTCCTTCTCGCTATACTAGCCGCGATCGGCCGCCGTTCGGCTTGGCTCGCACTACTTCGTTCCCCTCCGCCGGCCCACCCGCCCCTTTGCCGCCAGTTGACGCTGGCATCGCAATACAGTCCTTAAGCCGCTAGCGGCACCTAGCGGTGGTAATTAACCGTAATATGCATAAAATGCGGCTAATTAACCGTAAATAACGAAAAATGCATATTTAACCGCATGGTTAAAATCGTTAATAACCGGCTTCGCATCTATAGTTATGTCAGTAAATATATGACCTTTTTTATGGCATATACTGCAGACAATCCCTTTGTTTTTGCGAGAATAGTAGGCTTCATTTACATTTTGGTTGCTGGTCGATTCACGCCTTGCTTCACTATCTTCTTTAATTTTTATGCACAGATCTTCTGGGCTTGGTAGTACATCGCGTGATTCTATTGCCACTCAAAAGTTTCAAATTTGGGCGGTAAACTATACAAAATAATGATGCTAAGTAACTCAGGGTGTATAGTTACCTCCATATCTGCAAGTTTGCTAACAATGTCTATAAAGTTATTCAAATGGTTACCAATTGTTTAAGCAATGTTGCCTTTCTTGCAGGACCAGTGCTTTGATAAGTGGACTTTAGCTTATCCCATAATTCGTTTGATGTGGTACATCCTTTTACTAATTTTAATTCTGGTGGGGATATTAACAAAAGAAGCTTTGACCTTGCTTTTAAATCTTGCTTAAAAAATGCTGCTTCAAGTTCATTGTTGGCATCTACCGATAACTTATTCTCTCCAATTACGTAATCCCATAAATCAGCTTTAATCAGAACCGCTTGGGCCTGCATCTGCCATGTATCGTAATTTTCTTTAGTTAACGGCTCTCTTCGCATATTTGATGCCATTCTTCAATTTTCCTCAGGACTTCGCTCTGCTACCAATTGTTAGAGATTCACATTCGTAAAACGATAAGGAAAAACTCGCAACCTTTTAAATTACAAGAAAAGACTTTATTTTCCAATTATTTGTTTTTTTAGACAGCGACAATGACAACTTTGACATAGGCACACAAATCTTCTAAAAGATGGTGATGTGTCCAAAGAGGTTTACATCTCTTTCATTTTGTCTCGAATCTTTTCTGGATGGATAGATGGATTGACGATGAATGTGCTGTGTAAAACATGCGCGATACCCCATACTCTTTAAAGCTTTAACGAGGGTTGCTAAACCTTGCTCATCAAATATGTGCGTTGTTGATGAGGGTATCTGTTCTAATTTTTCTGCGCTTGATTTCTAGTACTGAAACTCTTTCTGCGTTTTTAATGGTCTCTGTTTTATGAGCGCATACGAATTGCAATAAGTCATCGGAAGTCTGAATTATTAAGCAGCTTTTTAATATTTTCCGTAGTTTCTGGGAAGAGTTTGATTATGTTCTCGAGTTTCTTTGACAGCTCTTTTCTTGCTTGAGCAAACAATGCGAAAATATGGTAAAAACTCCGTCCTGTCTTGCTAGAACCAGATTTTTCGCCTATTCCACTTAATTCCGAGTTGATTTTTAAAGAAGAGAACACCAAGGAAGCTTGTAACTTCATTTCGACCTCCTTGTATCAAATCTTGTTTCACGAATCAGATCCTAATTGTTGGCAAGCTATATCTTCTGACTTTATCTGAGTAGAGGGTGCGGGGGCTTTTAGTTCTGCCTCTCTTACTTTCGGAAGAAACCCGAAATCATCAGTATCTGCCTCAATACAGGGACCTACACCCGTATTTATAAAGAAGTAATTGCTTGTTGCTAAGTAACAACTTAGCCAAGTCATTACTTCAGTATAGAATTCTTATTTAGATTTTTTTTCCATAGTCACGTTACTTAGCTAAGTAAATTCTAAAGTGCTTGATGGTTGTTTTCCTCTAGCAAAACTCGATTGCTGTGTTATGTTGCATGAGAAGATATGCCGATGAGATTGATATTCCATTAGAAATGATAATACAACATTACATTTTATTAAAATTTGTCTTATTCTTAGCATTTTGATGGCAAAATAATGTGAGAATCTCTTTCCACGTGCAGATGTCAGGGCATTTCAAGGAAGATAGGAGGGGGTCATACTTTACAGTCTTTGCAATGCGAAACCAGTAAAACCTTTTGCTTGCAATGGCCTAATTGGTTTTATATTTAGCCATGGCAAATCTTATCCAGGCGGGAGTTGCTTAAAGATCGGCACAAATAAGACATCCCGTATGATTATTGTTTGTTATCCAAATTAGGGTGCGTCTTATGTGCAAACCACTACTTTCACACCAGCTGAGACAGTTTGTTGAGATAAGGTCGTATAGCGTGCACAATACATTGCTGCATGTATATCGCATCTCCGCGGAGGTCGTATACTGAAGGCTCTGAGTAGTGTTCCGTAGAAATATAATAGTTGCGTTCGTAATAAATCTTTCAGTTTATCAGTCTATTCTGTTCGTTCGGTGTAACACCGCCACACAACCCCCCCCCCCCCCCCCCCCCTATAATACAAATATTTTGAGTTATTTTAATTACACCTGTAACGAAGAACCCTTTCAGCTAGCTCAGCCTGAGTTCCTCGTCAGCATATGTACTGGCCCCAGCCCGCCGTGCGTGCGGTGAGGGGATGTGTACCTAATTTGGGGTAACCTACCAGGGATTGACCAGAGAAACCAACGTGACGTTTTCACACTATATATTGAACAGTTTCACAATATTCACTAAATGTTAATACACTCCTAACGCTTAACCTAAGCCTAGGCTATGACTGCTGTCTGACTGCCGTCACGGCTGGACGGCGAGATAGGGCGACGAGGATCTGCGCGGTTCCCTACGGGACGGATTCTGGAGCGGTAACGAGATCGCGTCCTACGCGGTATATCGACGCGGAGTGTGGCGGGTGTTTGGTTAGTTTATATCTACGTTCTCACTACGGGTAATGAAGGCTGGCATGCGGAGTCGTATGCGACACTAAGCCGCAGGAGCATCCGGGCCGGGGATGGGTTCACCGCAGGAGCGCGGTCAAGGGTAGGGAGTGAAGGTTTGCCGTCATACGGTAACCGCTAGCCTTGCTAAACCTTCGGATTGGGAGGTGGATCGGGTAACTTAACTAAGTTAGTAGGGAACACGGGTCAACAAATCGTCAGAGTTCCGATGTGCCAAGGCAATGAAAATGGGTGACGTGCGCGCGCGAAAACGTCTTGCCAGGGCCGCAGAACTCGGACGACTGTCGCGGAGCTGCCTCCCACCACGCCTTATATATTGGTGCGCGAGCGCTTGCGGGCGCGTAGGGTTGTCGAACATCGGTTGGCGTGTTAGGGATGTCTCGCCGCCGGATCCTCGTCACACTTCCTCCCCGTCTTTGGAGATTCTTACCTGTAAAAATCACAAGATCCGGTATACAATCTATACACAAAAATACCTAGCTGGATCCTATGTTCAATTTATTTTTCAATATTATAAGTTGATCTGGTTAACTGGTAATTCTAAATGATATAGATTTATTATATAGTGTTTGTATCTATGTCATTTTTTCGGACTGATAAGTTACTTATTTATGAATGTTTGAGAATTCACTTGTGTATTTGTTTTCTGGTTTAGTTAATTTATAATGACATAGACTTATTTTGTTTTGTTGTGTCTATGTATATTTTGACTATGATTTTATCATTCTTTCGATGTTATCTGATTTACTGTTTTGGAGCTTATTAATCGGTTATTTTTCTTTGTTTTATCCGATTTATCTCCTTATGAAATAGCGATTACTTTTTATCTAATACATTATCTATCAGTTCCTGAATGCTTTTTATTTACTTTATTTTCTAGTTGTTGTGCAAAACAGTGGATTGTTAATTGTTTCGTTGTGCATTTCCTTGCCAACGTTTTATAATTATGTTTTGCTATCTCTAATTTATCGGAATCGGTTCAGCATTTTATATTTGCTATCTAGTCGTAGCTTGCTGACTTCTAATTACTTCATCGTAGAATTACCTATCAAAGGTTTATAATTATGTGTTGCTAAACTTTATTCATTGAAATCGGTTCAGCATTTTACATTTACTGTACAGTATCATATTATTACTTTCTAGTTGTTTCGCCTTGAAATCGCTTTACAACGGATTATAAATGCGTTTTGCAAGACCTCGCTTATTAAAATCGGTTAAGTATATTAAATTTACTGTATACTATACAACGGATTATAATTATGTTTTGCTGTATAGTATTAGTTTACCGATTTCTAATTATTTCACTGTAAAATTACCTATCACAGGTTTACAATTATGTATTGCTAAACTTCATTTATTGCAATCGGTTCAGCATTTTATATTTACTGTACAGTATTACATTATTGATTTCTAGTTGTTTCACCTTGAAATCGCTTTACAATGGATTATAAATATGCTACGTATTTTAAATTTACGGTATAATATATAATGGATTACAATTATGTTTTGCTAAACCTCATTTATCAAGATCGGTTAAGCATTTTAAGTTTACGGTATAATATATAACTGATTATAATTGTGATTTGCTAAACCTCATTTATCAAGATCGGTTAAGCATTTTAAATTTACGGTATAACATATAACGGATTATAATTATGTTTTGCTAAACCTCCTTTATCAAGATCGGTTAAGCATTTTAAATTTACGGTATAATATATAATGGATTACAATTATGTTTTGCTAAACCTCATTTATCAAGATCGGTTAAGCATTTTAAGTTTACGGTATAATATATAACTGATTATAATTGTGATTTGCTAAACCTCATTTATCAAGATCGGTTAAGCATTTAAAATTTACGGTATAACATATAACGGATTATAATTATGTTTTGCTAAACCTCCTTTATCAAGATCGGTTAAGCATTTTAAATTTACGGTATAATATATAACGGATTATAATTATGTTTTG
Source organism: Anania hortulata (assembly GCA_963576865.1). Lineage (NCBI taxonomy): Eukaryota > Metazoa > Arthropoda > Insecta > Lepidoptera > Crambidae > Anania > Anania hortulata. The sequence continues at coordinate 6,741,508 of OY756410.1, forward strand.
CTAAACCTCCTTTATCAAGATCGGTTAAGCATTTTAAATTTACGGTATAACATATAATGGATTACAATTATGTCTTGCTAACCCTCATTTATCAAGATCGGTTAAGCATTTTACATTTACGTTACTGTATAAGAGGATTATCTACTAATTGTTTCTCTGTGAATTTACTTAGTTATTACTTATGCAACTGGAATTTACGGTTTGTGTTACTGATTCTAAGTTAGTTTAATGTTAGGTAAAGAAAAAGAAAAAAACAAAAAAAAAATTTTTTACGACCTAGTCCTTCACGTTTTCCGGCCTGTCCCGTTTTCTTGGTTTCCCGGTGCGCCTCTTTCTTTTGCCTCTCTTGTGGACTTTCTTTCGTGGCCGTTCCAGCTCGTTCTCGGCATTGTCTAATAGGTCCAGCGCGTTTATTTGAGGATCCCTTTCTACGTCGCTCAAATAATCGACTCCTAATACCTCGGACCAACCCCCTGGCTCCAAATCCTCCTCGGTATACGCCACGCGTTGTCCTGATTCCGGGTTCTGCGGGTGCGAGTTTGTTGGCCGCGGTGGTCCTGGCGTTTCTGTGTTGGGGCCTGGCGTTGCTGGTCTGATCTTACCATTCCTGTCTATCTTGATCTGCCAGGCCTTCCCACGTAAAACTACACGTCCCGGTTGCCCTGTCGTCGGTAGTGGCCTAGGTTGTGTTCTCGTTCTCGCCCAAGGTTCTGCCATGACTGCTCGCTTGATAATGAGTCCTGTCTCTGTCTCCCAGTTATTTTATTTATGACGGTTTTCTCATTGATTTTGTAGGTAAGTTTTGTTAATCCTCCTTAGGGCCTTTTGTTCGCGGCCGGGTTCTTGTCTTGAGGTGCCGATATGTGGCGTTACTTGTCTATTTCGTAGCATGTTGCGGGTGAAAAAAAGATGATTTGTGTGTATTATTCTATCTTCGTGGTTTTCATGAGGTTTGATAACGATTGATTTTTCCTTTATTCTTATTCGTAGTATGGTTTTATGTCTTTTATGTGAGCTGTACTTTTCCTTTTTGTGGTCGGGTCTTGTAATTCGAAGATTACTGGAGACTTACTAGATATTATTTCGTATGGGCCGTTGTACTTAGGTGCCAATTTTGCGCAAAAATGTTTGTTTGCGTCTGATAATGTGAAGTTTCGTTTCATAATTTTTTCGCCGTGTTTCGGTTTCCATTCCTTCTTATTTTTGTCGTAGTGTCGTTTTTGTTGTATTGAGGCTGTTTGTTGGTTGTTTTTAACGATTTCGTGGACTTCTATTAGTGTTTCTTTTTGTTCTAGGTGTGGGATAGGGAGTTCGTTTCTGTCTCTTGGTGCTCTTAACTCTCTTCCGAATAAAAGGAATGCTGGTGTGTATTTTGTGGATTCATGGGTTGACGTGTTAATAGCGAAGTTAAGTTCCGGTAGGTATTCGTCCCACTTTTTGTGGTTGTTGCTTATGTAGGTTGCCATCATTGTTTCTAATGTTCTGTTTACCCGTTCGGTGGGGTTTGCTTGTGGTGAGTATGGTGCGGTCAGTCTGTGCTTGGTACCGTACTTTTTTAATTCTTCCTCGAATATTTTGCTCGTGAATTGTCTGCCATTGTCGCTTATTAATACCTCCGGGCATCCGTATCTCATGACGATGCATTCTTTGAATGCTTTTGTCACCGTATTAGCGGTTGCCGTTCGTAGTGGTTTTACTTCTGTCCACTTCGTGAATTTGTCGTGAAAAACTATTATCCATGTGAATCCGTTTGACGATCTTGGTAAGGGGCCTATGAGGTCCGTTGACATGATGCTCCAGGGTGACTGTGCGTTGTATATATGCATTAATCCTGCTTGTTTTTGTTGTGGGTTTTTGTGTGCTTGGCAAGTTTTGCACGTTCTCACGTATCTTGCGACGTCCTTATACATTCCCGGCCAGTAATATCGCTGTGATATTCTATTTAGTGTTTTTGCCGTTCCGAGGTGGCCTGCTGTCGGTGTGTCGTGGTTTTCTTTTAGGACGTCGTGTTTTTCTGTTTCAGGTACGCATAGTCTCCATTCTGAGGTCGGGTTTAGTCTCGGGCCGTAGGCGTAGTTTATAATTTTTCGGTATAGCTTACCGTTTTCGGATTTATATTCGGTGTTTTCTGTCTGGTTAATTTCTTTCAGTTTTTTTTTTGTCCAGTCTATGTTACTTCTTCCGATTTCGTATATTCTTTCGGATTTCGGATTTCTCGGATAATATTTTTGTTTTATCGGTTGGTCATGTTTCAGTTTTATTTCATGCGCCGTCCCTGTGTTCCCTTTTGGGCTTCTGTCACATTTCTCGTATTCTTCGCTTATGGTCTTTTGTAATCGGATTTTTTGTTCCTTTGTGAGGGTTGGGTCCATATTTTCTGTTTCTATCTCGTTGTCGACGTTTGTGATAGTCTCTACTTGTTCTTCCTTGTTTTGTCTGGTATCTTCGTCTGTCCAACTTATTTTTGCCCCTATCCTGCTTAGTATGTCCATCCTGATTATTATTTTTGTAATCTGGGGGTGGTATAACATTTGGTGGTTTATTTGTTTCTCTCTTACTTTGATTTGTAGGGGTAGGGCTTGCGTGATTTCTAGTGTTGTTCCATTTGCTGTGCTTGCCGTTTCTGACACGTTTTTAGGCTTGTGCTTTCTCTTTAGGTATTCCTCGTATATCTGTCGGTTTGCGTATGATCTTGTTGCTCCTGTGTCGATCAGCGCTTGGTATACTGTGTCTAACACGGTTATCTGTATGTATGGGCGGTTGTCTCCATTTTTCGTTTCTGTGCCTATTGTCGTGGATTGTACTATGTTTTTATTTTCCCTGCAACACTTGATGCTTAGTACGCCAATCTTTCCGCACCCTCCACAAAATAACACTTTTCTTCCTCTACACTCTCTTGATGTATGTCCGGGTTTGCCGCAACTCCAGCAGCATGTATTTGGGTTGTAATTATAGATGTATTTCGCCGTGTCTCTGGCTTGTCTGTTTTCTGATAGTGCCTGTGCGGGTTGTGCTTCCCTGTATATTTTCGTGTTTGTTTGTGTGTTTGTACTGCTTCTGTTCTCGAACCTTCGGTTGAAGCTCATTTGGCGGTCCTCTGTGACACTTTGGTAGTCTTTTGCGAGTTGTGTTAATTGCTGTACCGTGGTAAATTCTGTTCTTTTTATGTAGTACTTGTATTTTGGGTTCATATTATCGTATATTCTGTTTAACTTTTCCTCTTTTGACATCTTTGTGTATCTTCTCATTAAAGTTTGTAGATCGATTAGGTAATCGGTAAACTTTTGTTTGTAGTTTTGTCTTGATGTTACTATCTTTCGAAGGAGTTCGTTTTCGTAATTTTTTGGCATAAATGTTATAGAGAAACACTCAATAAATTCTTCCCATGTTGTCCACGAGTCTCTGTTGTTACGGTACCACAACACAGCCTTACCTTTTAGTAGTCTTGGTATTACTTTTAGTAGGTTCGTTTTTTCTATTTCCCCTGTCTCTGACAGCTCTTCCAGTCTTTCAAGGAACTCCACGGGGTCGTCGTGTGTATCGAAGTGTATGTTCCACCTTGATACTATGCACTCACTTGCGTTAGTTGTTCGTGGGTTGCCACATTTCGTCTGTTCTGGGTTTTTTTCTTCGTGTGACATCTTTGTGTCCTCGAACTCTGTGTCCGAGTTGTCTGTGTCTTCTTCGGTGACGCTGGAGGGCTGGTCCGTATTATCTGGTCGGGTTTGTGACGTGGATGGGGTTTCTGCCCTTACCACTTGTGCGAGGTTTTGTCTCAGGTCACGCACTGTCGAGTTTTCGGTGTTTAGGTTTCTTCTTTTGCACTCTTCTTCCAATTCTTGCTTTTTCAGGTTGTATATCCAGGACGTGGGCATTAGATTCGGTTTCTGGTCAATATTTTAATTCTGGTTACTCCCGAGGCGTCGCTCTCTTTCGGTTTCTAGCCTGGGTGCGACGGCTCGGTAAGTACCCTATTCCCTGGGGTTTATATGGGTTTTTTCGTTTGGGCGCCAATGTGACGAAGAACCCTTTCAGCTAGCTCAGCCTGAGTTCCTCGTCATCATATGTACTGGCCCCAGCCCGCCGTGCGTGCGGTGAGGGGATGTGTACCTAATTTGGGGTAACCTACCAGGGATTGACCAGAGAAACCAACGTGACGTTTTCACACTATATATTGAACAGTTTCACAATATTCACTAAATGTTAATACACTCCTAACGCTTAACCTAAGCCTAGGCTATGACTGCTGTCTGACTGCCGTCACGGCTGGACGGCGAGATAGGGCGACGAGGATCTGCGCGGTTCCCTACGGGACGGATTCTGGAGCGGTAACGAGATCGCGTCCTACGCGGTATATCGACGCGGAGCGTGGCGGGTGCTTGGTTAGTTTATATCTACGTTCTCACTACGGGTAATGAAGGCTGGCATGCGGAGTCGTATGCGACACTAAGCCGCAGGAGCATCCGGGCCGGGGATGGGTTCACCGCAGGAGCGCGGTCAAGGGTAGGGAGTGAAGGTTTGCCGTCATACGGTAACCGCTAGCCTTGCTAAACCTTCGGATTGGGAGGTGGATCGGGTAACTTAACTAAGTTAGTAGGGAACACGGGTCAACAAATCGTCAGAGTTCCGATGTGCCAAGGCAATGAAAATGGGTGACGTGCGCGCGCGAAGACGTCTTGCCAGGGCCGCAGAACTCGGACGACTGTCGCGGAGCTGCCTCCCACCACGCCTTATATATTGGTGCGCGAGCGCTTGCGGGCGCGTAGGGTTGTCGAACATCGGTTCGCGTGTTAGGGATGTCTCGCCGCCGGATCCTCGTCACACACCTTATAAGATGAAGTTTGCTCGTCTCCTGCTTACGACGCTCAGTGCTACTTGCCACTGTCTCGCATATTTGGTGGAGCGATGCCAGCTAGTGGATACATCATTTGAACTGTAGCCGTTTTAAGACGCCTTACGGCAGGTTTCGTTTATAAGACCTACCAGACCCGCGTGTGCAGAACGTCTTCAAATATTCGCGCACTTGTAGAAGATGGAGGTGGGCAAAACACCAGGTGATGCTCCCGACTTTGTAAAAGTCAGTCGACGACGTAAGAGGTTGTTGTGGGCGTAACCCACAACAACCTCTTACTTTGCTTTTAGCTTTAATCCTGATAAATAAAAATATATTATGTTACAATCTACCACTGTCACTCGACGTCACAGCCGGTGTACGCCTCGCTTACTACAGAGAATATGACAACCGGACATCGAATACTAGCGCCATCATATTAAATTATCACAACGACTTCATTTATATTTAAAACGTATATAACCTTAGATATAAACTCATTTCGTAAAACCTGTTTAATTATTTATATTTGGATAATTGTAATAATTTCATAGTTAGAATATTTTGTCTTATAGTTTGAATCTAATTGTTTTGACTCCCATAGTACTTCGGTTATTTTTGTATAAAAGCGAGATGTGAATTCATTCAGATTGATTCTTCCACTCTGAACTGATTGTAAGGCGAAGCTCTGCCGGAATAAAGAGTCACCACTAAGAGTAACTACAGACTACTTACTCGACCAATCCCTGACCTACTTTCTGTAATAATTATCCAAAAAAAAAGCTATATCGATGTCATCTATAACAAAAACAATCGCTTCGAAACTTTCCATTTTGAAATAATTCCACAACAATACGTAAACCACCGTTCAAACCATAAAAATTCGTGTTCTTAGCATGTTCTTAATTCCTAAGTAAAGGAATTGGTGACTATTACTTGGCTAAGAATTGTAAGTTTTGACAGTTCTAACATTTATTTATTTAGACTTTATTGCATAGATTAAATTTATTCAAAAGGTTAATTTAATTAAATCATACAAAAGGTGGGCTTAATGCCATGAGGCATTCTCTACCAGTCGACCATTAGGCTAAACAGAGACGTTTTGTGGGCGGTGCGATATAGGCGATACAAATTCAAATGAAAGGTCCGTGTGAAATTATTTTTAAAAGCATAAACTACATACAGTAAATAACGATATACATAACTAAATACTATCACTACATTTTCTCCATTTTCAAAATCATCTTCCTTATCCCTGAATATTGTCTGTAAAGCTTTAATTTCGGTCACAACTGTGGTAAACATTTCGTTCATCCGAAACATAAGCATGTCAACTCTCGATCGTATAGGAGGTCCTCTCTAAACGGATTACCCTCTTCTTTTTATACAATTTTTGCAATACTTCTTCGTCCCAATGATGATGATTTATTGACGGATTTATCTAAGGGGTACAATTCGTGTGGTATTAATTGGTTAACAATACAATACTATGTTGTGTTCATCTGCAGCATCCACAATTCTAGCATCCAGGTGAGAAGCAGCTTCATCAAAAACCAACAAACATTTTCCGGTAGACTTATATTTACCAAGATGATGTATAAATTTAATGAACGACTCAGTAGTCATAGATCCTTTTGGTGCCATTCCAACTATTGTGCCATCAGGCAAGTTGTCGATGAATTCCGGCTTTAACCGTTTACCTTTAAATATTATCATAGCTGGAACTGAATTACCTGGAGAGTTGACAAACATAGAGAGCAATGAAATTGACTCTTTTACTTCCCTTTTGTGCAAGAACTTTTTGTTGGTGGTGCAAGGTTAGCCGGCAGCCCTTTTCATCCATATTATATAGACACTCTCGATGTTGAGGAATATCTAACTCATCATATATACTTTTGATCGCAGTAAAATATTGTTGATTACATTTTTGAGCTCTCGCGGAGTTCATAACCTGTTTTTTGCAAACAGACATTTGTTGAGATGCATTTGTTTTCATTGAAAGAATTAGGTATTTTAAGGGCGCACTATGTGTCAAAAGGCCGATCTAGATGGACAATATTATTTGACAATATTAATTGATGATTTGACTATATATAGCAAAAACAGTCATAATTGCATTTAGTTTTGGTACATTTAACGCTATAGCTGAATTCTATATGACAATTGAAAATAAATAAAGGATGAGTGAATAAAAATACAGAATGATATTTTTTACAAAAATATAATAAAATTAACTTAACCCATGAAACAACTTGAATTTTACTCATCCTTATTGTCGGAATCATCAAAACTTGGCAAACTGATATTACCCCAACTGTCTTCTTGGCGTATTTTTCTAACGAAATCCAGTATTTTTGAATACGTCATTGTGCGTTTTTCTTCAGGAACACGGTCGAGCTCAAAAGCTAACAATTTTGCAAATTCTTTATTTCTTGGATCATTGGGTTGCTGCTCTGAGCATAGATGGATATCTTCTACTAGATTCAATCGTGCTCTCACATCGAATGAGTCCCACCGATTCCTTTTAGATATGGCACAATCCATAATATCTGCTTGTCGCACCTGTACTCCTTTGTCCATTTATTTTTTTGATGATGATTCTGGTTTTAACTTTTGTTCATGTAAAGATAACTTCCTCTTCTTCTCGCGAGACACACCTAGTAAAATACTCGGAGAATATGGAGGAGATCCATCATCACTAGACATGTTAATTAAGTAGTTAATATTCTCTCACATGGATTAACTTAGCTAGCCAAGAAATCACCAGTTAGCTAATGATTGACAGACTGACTACAAAATAGTAAAATATTTTACCTACCCACAACATATTGTATATTTTTTTAACTTCGATATAAACAACCAGTAGCAAAGTACGGATGGAGTACAACCTAGCTAAAAAAAATATATATAAGTATCACATTCTTTCAAAAGATAATTATTCGCATTCGCTACTGCTATCGTCTATATCGTCTTCTGAGTAATCGCGCTGCGATTTATCTAAGCTTGGTGACGGAGTGACAACAATTTTGATTTTTGGGGGCTTTTATTAAGTCCAGCACTTCTGTAGGAAACGAACCCTTATTTTTTTTTTGGAATCTCCCAAACTGTTGATAACAGGATCTGATGTTATTAGTAACATCGATAGCATATCAATGTTCGTAGAAATGCGGGAACATCTTCGAGAATGATGTTGTCGAAAACGGCGGAAATCCTTGTTACGGGCCTCTTACGCTTTTTCTGATAGCTGGCCAATCGGCAGAATAAAATGTTCAATGATTTCTTTACTGTGTACTAAGATCTTGTGTACCAGTACCCCTACTGTACAATACCACGAGAGTTTTTCAAATTTTACCAAATTAATTTCATATCCCGATGAAATTTATTCTTCCTGAGCAAGAAGCTAATTAAGTTTTTTATTAAGTTCTCATTCAATCCAGTAATTTCTACTCAACTGAGAATTTTGAAAAAATCTTCGCGCTGTGTTGCCATCATTCGTTGATCCGTAACCCGGTTTGGGTTTATCTATAATGAGACCCAACTTCTTTTTAAATATTTATTTTATTTTATTAGATCTTTGCTCCACAGAAGCTTTGTGATCTGCTCCTCGTGATTGCCATGTTTTGATGTCTAACTAATATGCAACAAACATTCTAAGCATCTCAGTAAAGCGTGTAAAGTAGACAATCCAAATCTGACTTTATCTGGATCAACAATTTTATATTCTTTATTCTCATCATTTAATTGTTTTGATGTTAATCCACAGAGATAACATCTGAGTGATGAGGATGTTTCAGTGATAGCGTTGCATACCTTTCCATCAATCATGGTTAAAAGCATCTCATGTTTTACAGAAATTTCTTTTTCATTTACTTTGCATAATGTCGGAATCAAGTGCTTAATTTCTTCTAAGATTTTATTGGTTTCAAGAACTGTTAACTCAGTATTTTCTTTGACGAAAATGAATTTTATCGGGCGACAATACAACGTCGATGAAGGACGTGGATTCTGCCAAATGATGTTATCATTGTCATGTAATCGAAGAGGCACGAACGAAAACGCGAACAAAAATTCGTCAGTATCATTAGGATTTGTGAATTTTTGTTTGTAAGTGCTGTATCCTGAGCTCCGATCACAACCCCATTTGCTTACCAACGTTAATGCTGAGCTGGATAAATTTTCAAAAACGTCTCTTTGAGCGATAATAAGACGTTCTGCGGTTAAGTTCAAAACTGCTTGAAGTGATTCTATTCGTGTTTCGCCGGTAGAAATACACTCTTTAGGGGGGTAGCAAGTAGTTTTTGCTTTCTTTATATTGTGATAGGACGGATACACATTGTGACCCGCTATTAATGCCCATTTCCGACACTGATTATATGAGTAGGTTGTACACTTAGCTTCGACATAATATGCCAATGCTTCATCACTTGATAGACAGCGTTGAGCATTAGGAGTGAACATTTTTTTCTTCACTTCATTAGCTTTGTCGGGGTTTTCGGTAACATACTTAATAACATCCACTACATCACGACTACCTTCTAATCTTGTAGATATTTGGGCAGCCACTCCCAATACATCTGCTTTACGGGACTGAACCAAATCGGCTCGTCTTCGTTTAGTTTTAAATAATGATTGGTTAAACTCAATCTTTGGGCTCACTGTCCAACGATACCGTAAGCAAATCATAACTCTTTGTGTAACAAGTCCAATATTCAATTAATGTTTCCATACGCGCGTCTAAATAACCTCTAGTTCGTTTGTCCTTAGAAGATTTTTTCGTATTCGTAAATAGTTTCTCGATTTTAGTTGAATTTTGCATCATAATAGTTACATGTTGTTTTGCAAGTTGATCCGCCATATTGCTGAACAATATTCACAGTCTATTTTACTAAAGTATTTCTATTTTGACAAGTTTCTAGTGTTCACTCTTAAATGTTAAAGTTTATTTTGTATGTCCAAATTCACAATTTATTTAAACAAATCAAATATTTGCTAAGTCTTTTTGCTCACGAAAATTTTCTAAGTGTTTTTACCGCACGAATTTTTCTGTCTTTTTCCAATTAAATTATTTTAAGTGTTTTTAACACGCAAAATCGGCTGAGTTTTTTTTTCACTCAAATTCTCACAAGTCTTTGACGCACTGATTGCACTAAGTTCACAGTTCACACTTGCACTTTACTTACGATTATCCGGTTCGCAGAAGGACCATTGGGTCATTAATGAAACACTCGCACTTCACTCGATAAACGACTGTTATTACTCACATACCACTACACTGTATAATTTGAACTAAAAAAAAAGGCAACGAAGGTTTAACTATATGGGAAATTTATTTTTTTGACATAAAACTGTGTTTAATTGTTCGTAAGTAAGTATACTTTTTTGAAGCTGTCTCTTTAAATGAAATTTCATACTTTTAACAGCTGACTCGGCCAGACCTGCAAACACTGGTGAGTAACTTGGAGTGAAATTGAATTTAATTCCCTGTTGGGACGCAAAATTATGAACCAGCGTTTGATGATCTTTAGAGCTGTTCAGCTTGTACAAGCCATCTAGATGGTTAGCCGCGCCTTTGAAAGCGCCTCCGTTGTCGCAAAAGATTTTACTGGGCATAGCACGTCGCGAAATAAATCGTTTTAGACAGTTAAGAAAGGTTTCGGTTGTTAAATCGGAGGCTAACTCTAAATGAATCGCCTTAGTATTAAAACACACAAATATAGCCTTTCGTTAACAATGCTCTTCTTATTCTAGAATTTTTAATTTGTATTGGCCCAGCATAATCAATCCCGACAACTTGGAATGGTCTGGAGGCGGTTACACGTTGCTTTGGCAACGACCCCATCAGCTGCCTTGCACAAGCCGCTTTCATTCTAAAACAAGGCAAGCACTTATGAGTTATCTTTTTTACTTGACGTAACCCATTGACAAGCCAATATTTTTGATTTAATTGAGACAATAATAATTTCGGCCCTGCATGAAGCAACCTAAGGTGTTCATGAGAGATAATAAGCTCTGTTAATTTGGAGCCTTTCGGCAAGATAATAGGGTGTTTTTGATTGTAGGATAGAGCTGAGTTTTGCAGCCTTTCCCCTACACGTATTAAGCCCTTTTTGTCCGCAAATGGATGCAATGGTTTCAGAGGACCCTTAACATTACCACCCTTTCGCAATGATGTCAATTCATCATTAAAATATTGATCTTGCTCATGCTTAATTAATAAGAGCAATGCTTGTTGAAGCTCCTCGCTCGATAAATAATTATATTTAATTTTAGCAGTGTGTGGTTTGCTATTATGACAAAAACGTAAAATGTAAGCCAAGGTTCTGATCATCTTATTAATGTCTGAATACCTCTCTATCATTTGCGAGATCTCAATTTGTTGTCGAGTATGGACCAGTACAGCAGCGGCGTTCACAGCGACAGCGGTCGCTGCGATTTTCATTTCAGGCAAGTTTTCGATCTCGTTCGAATGTAGATTTTTATTAAATACATACTCCCTGCTTTTTAGAAAGTCTGGTCCGCTCCACCACATTTTACACGCGGAAAGTTCTCGTGGGTCCAGACCTCTGCTAATGTAATCGGCAGGATTTTGTAGTGTGCTGACATACCCCCAACGCCATCTATCGGTCAACTGCTGAATCACTCGCACCCTATTCGATACATAGGCCTGCAGCTTCGTCACCTGGGTATTAGTCCAAGCCAACGCGATTTGAGAGTTGGAGAATAACAACACATCACTAATATTAATTTTCATTTTAAGCGTGTCATAAACTTTGCTAGCTAATTTTGCCAATAGTAGCATAGCATTAAGCTCACTCCTCGGGATCGTTATGGGCTTCGTGCGTGAGTTTATTCTCGACTTTGAGCAGAGTAAGGAAAGGGTAACCTTACCTGATTTTTCTACCACACGCTGATATAAGCAAGCTCCACAGCCGGTGGCGCCGGCCGCGTCCGCGAACCCCACGAACTGCACGCGTTCGGCGCCGGCGCGCACCGCAATGTTTCTGGTTATACAAATAGGCTCCATAGCGGCCAAAGCTTGAGAAAAGCTTACCCATTCTTCTTGAAGCGCCTGTGGTAGATCGGTGTCCCAGTCTAGATTTTCGCACCACAACCGTTGCATGATAGCTTTCGCTTTGACAACTATAGGGCTAACGAATCCTAATGGGTCGTAAATGCGTGCAATTTGACTCAAAATTTCTCGTTTTGTGATTGATTTAGCAACGAAATTATCAGGACATTTTATTATAAACTGATCTATTTTAGGGTTCAGGATTAAACCTAGTGTTTTAATACTGCAATTATCATGCTTAATTTCAATGTCGTCTAATTGTCTCTCTTTTGTAGGTATATCGGAGAGGATTTCATCGCAATTAGAGGACCATTTGTGCATCTCAAAACCACCCAGGCCTAGCAATCGTGTAAGCTGTATTTTCGCTTCCATTAACATGGAAAAATCTGAATTAGAGTACAAAATATCATCAACATACGTACAGTTTTTAATTATAAAAGCGGCTAGTGGCATATCATTATCGTGCATATTTGCAAGCTCCAGCAGGCACCGCGTTGCAAGATAGCTTGAGCTTTTCAAACCGTATGTAATCGTATCTAAGCGCAAGCATTTAATTGGCTCATCAATCGCGTCACGCCACAAAATATTTTGAAGCGTAGTGTGTTCCGGATTGACTAAAACATTCCTAAACATCTTTTCGATGTCAGAGTTAAATGTGTAATCTCCTAATCTATACAACAAAAGTATGTCAAAGAGATCTCGTTGTGTTACAGGCCCATTGAGCAAAATATCATTTAGAGACACTTTATTGTTAGTCTTCATAGAACCATCGAATACCACGCGAGTTCGCGTCGTTTTGCTATTCTCATTGACCACCGCATGGTGGGGCAGAAAATAAATAGGCTCTTTTTCAAAGTGAATAGACTTAAAATCAATAAAATGAGCATGGCCTAAGTTGACATATTCATGGATAAAATTGTGATAATCAGTCAAAAGATTAACATTTTTGTGTAACCTTTTTTCCAAGTTCAAAAATCTATACAATGCTAAGTTGAACGAGTCACCTAATGTAGCATTAACGTCTTGTAGTGGCAATTTCAAAGGCAAGTCTACCTGAAATTTATTATTATTTATTTTGAATGTTTCCTTAAAATTGGATTCTGTTTGTTCATGTTCAGACACAGATTCCTTAAAAATCTCTGGAACCGACTCAGCTTGCCAAAACTTATCCAAACTAGAAGCAACATCCGACTCACACTTAGTGCATAATAATGTAATTAATTTTGTTACCTCATGCTGTGGAGGCCAGCCTCCGGTAACAATATGACCAAATTTAGTATTAATTATCAAGTTATGTTTTCCACTACATGACAATTTAATGAAGTATGGTAAGGTGAATTTAATGAGTATATTTCCAATGGGACGGAGTATTGAATTTTATTTTCACTATTTGTGACACCAATGATTCTTGTTTCATCTCGCACTGGTGTCAGTCCCAACACTTAGATAGCCTTAGTAGTAATTAAAGATGCTTGAGAGGCGGAGTCCAATATAGCCTTAATGTGGACTTCTTGGCCATTTTTTGCAAACAGCTTACTGCAGGCTGTAGGGATTAAAACATTGTTAAATTTATTAGTCATTAATGTTACAGGAGATTATTCCTCGCGATGCACTAGGGTATTGTGTCCCTTTTTACATTGAGCACATCGAAAGTGGAATCTACAATTTCCCTTATGTGAATTTAGGCAAACATGGCATAGGCCATTTTCTTCTACAAAAGTAATTCGTTCTGCTATAGGTAACATTTAAAATTTTTTGCAAGCAAAAAGTTTATGATCAGGATACTTACAGTATTTGCATTCTTGAGGCTTTCTCACCGTCACGCTGACTGCTCTCTGAGGTTGTACTTTATTATTGGAGTGGTGTGGAGTGTCAGCATTTTCGACTGCCAAGGCTCTTCTTTCCAGATATTTTGTAAAATCGCTGACAGAAGGTTCGTTACTTTCCTCTCTGTTCAGCTGGTATTGTTGTGCAGTACTTGCATCTATTTTACGCAACAAAACACATATTAGGATAGGGTCCCACTCGGTTACCTTGGCACCAAGATTTTGCAGTGCAGACAAGGTTTGTTTTATATAGGACACAAATTGCCTAATACATGAGGGAGAAGGTTTGTAGATTACTGGCAAGTCAAGTAAATGTGAGATAAGCTCATTAATTATTTTATATCTGTTATAATAACGCTCATCAAGCAACCTAACAGCTTCATTGAAACTAGCCTCAATTAACGGGAGATTTTTTACGATATCAAGAGGTTCACCTTTGAGAAACGACCGTAAGTAATGTAATTTTTGTATTTTATCCAGTGACGCGTCATTTTCTATAACTGATTTAAATAACTCTTTGAAAGATGTGTAGTCCGAGTACTTTCCAGTAAAAGTAGGGATACTAATGACTGGAAGCGCCATGTGTCTTTGAATTTGTTGAACATTACGGGTCTCTCAGAGTTTCTCCTATTTAACTCTTGCTGCAGGCTGGAAAGTATGGCAAAATATTTAGTTTCGTACTCACCTACGCACTCCTCGTCGTCTTTTTAATGCATAATATTTCCTCGTTTAGGCCTTCATAGGCTTCAAAGGCAGCTGTACAGCGCTGCTGTTTTACCAGCAGCATTTCTACGGTACACTTAGATAAATAACCTTCCTCCTCGATACTAGCCAGTAGGCGGGTTAGAGTGGCTTTCACATAGCCACGCTTTGCGATTAATTTATCTAAATTGGCCATTTTAAACACTTATTTATTTTAACTAAATAATAATTACAGTCTCTACGGAGGTTTATAACTAAATTGCTAGCACCAAACACTATAAAATCTTCGGAAACTACCCGAATTTACGAATATTATGCGATGATAATTTGAAGCAACGCCGCACACCACATACAAAATGGCGTTTTTACGAATTTGCCGTAGCGAGTAGCGTCGAATTTGTTTCTTGAGGTTGGCACTTCTTGTTTCGCCCGGCCCCTGATTGGCTCCAATGTGACTCGTCTTGAGAAATGTACGTCTTTACGCTGCTACGCGACGTTTCATTCGCGCGTACCTAGCGCGCGCAGATTTGGACGAAATGACGAAATAAATGACGACTGATGAAGTAGCTGTGTACAAATAATAAATAATAAATAAATAAATATTGGACAACATCACATACATTGCTCTGATCCTGTGATAAGTAGCTTAAGCACTTGTGTTACAGAAATCAGAAACAACGACGGTACCACAACACCCAGACCCGAGACAATATAGAAAAGTTATTTTTTTACATTGACCGACCGGGAATCGAACCCGGGACCTCAGAGATAGCGACACCAAGTCCGGTATAATCGCCTCTCGGCTACGGAGGTCGTGTACAAATATTGAAGATTTTGCGAGAAACCGAAGCGATGAATATTGCACGACGGTATTCTTTTTATGTCTTGCAGGCACAACACGACGCTTTTTGGCGAGCTCAGTGCTCACTATCTATAAAAATTTCTTGTAGATCTTGCACTTGATCTTCTTCACTGCACAAGATGGCGGGTGGTGCTGGCCGTTGCCAGTTTCCCGTTAATCGTTGAAGCCGATTCGCGTGTTCACTTATTCGCAACCTTCGTCGCTGGTTTGTTTGAGTCTTTGTATGGGGCTGTATTTCAGATAAACACGGACTTCTTGAGAAAACTGAGACATTTATTAATCAATATTATTTACGTTACATGCACACTTGCAGCTGCCTAAAATTCAAGAGAGCGACCACCAAAGTTGCCAACATATAAAAAACATTTTGTTGGGTTGCCAACAATGTTGAACGTTTGTATTTCTTAGGATAAAAAGGACCGGATATCCTTTCTAAATGAATTATTTTATTCTGAATAATATCCGTTTGTTAAATAGTACTTGTATTGAACGTAATGTGCATCGAGACGAGCCGCCGGAACTTCCGTTCGGGCCGACTCGGGTGGGGATGGTTTGCTTAAAAGAGCGAGCGCGGCCATAGTCGGCTCATTCTTGGTAGCGTTGCCATACCTGCCGCTCGGTGTGCCTAGCTTATAATATTGTCATAATATTGTACCTGGAATACAATATCTCTTAATGCAATATGCACCGTTTTATTCGCCCGCATTCACCCATTCTACCGCCCAGGCGTACTAGTAGAAACACCGATACTGGTGAGCCTAATCCTGCCCCTCCTATATGTTCTCCGACATGTATATATTTTACATGAGCAACATACGGGAATGGACCGGCATAACCTCCGTCGAACAACTGTTTCGGTTGGCTACTGATAAAGAGGAGTTCAAGAAGCTGACGGCCAACCTTCAGAATTGAAGAGGCACCCGAAGAAGAAGAAGAACATATTCATGTCAAGATTATACATATTTATGTGTTTTTTATCTAATGGCTAGAGAACAGTTAAGAAATTAATTCAGTATACATCTTACAATGACAAATTCGGCCAATTTCCCGTGTTGCCCCATAGCCGGGGTAAGATGGGAAATGCTACGGGGCAAAACGAGTATACATTTTAATCGGGCAGACAGCGTTCACAAACATGTGCCTCTTCGTTTTCTTCATCTACTCCGGCACATGAAGCGATATGTATATACTCCGGCATATGTGCCCAACCATGGCACACGTTGCAGATGACCCAACCTTCGGTTGACTCTAAGTATAAGTAGCCACAATAAATGCAAGCAAAGTCATCATCCTTTTCTTGGGATGAACTATCTTCCGATTCAATTTCTTTTTTAAGCCTTTTCATTTGACGCTTTTTCTTAGGGTTCGTCTTGCCAGTTGTCTTTTTAATTTTCTTTACAGTCTTTTTTCCAACTTTCTTAATTTTGTATTATTTTTACCTTCTTTAATATTAATATCTTTAATGAGATCATTTTTGTAAGGCGATTCAGTTAATATTGCAGTCTTCCCTCGTCTCCTAGTCTTTCTCTCCTGAGTTCTTACTACTTTAGGAATTGCCATAATATTTTCAGGACTTACCAGAAAAGAAAAAGAAGAAGTTATTTGTCTCTCGGGAGTTTTTTCTTTAGCTTGAAATGTTGATGTTGAAGCTTGCTGCTTAGTCTTAGGAAATTTCAATTCGGGAACTCAAAGAGACCTTGGAGATGACATGTTTATTCGAAGAGGAAGCGGCTTGTTCATCGATGTTTTCATTTTCAGTTGGCAAGATGGGAAAGCCAGTGTTTTCTGAGGACATCAGAGGCTCTGAAACATTTTCTTTATCAGAGTGTAAGTTAGGATTAGAAACAATATTTTCTGATTTTTTTTACAACTCAGGAACATTTTCAGTCTGAGAAGAAGTAGCTGAAGAAAGTACATCATTTTATTGAGTTGCAGAAGGTAGTTGTCCAAGATGAGCCGAAGGGGATGGCCTCGGTTGATTTTCTTCAGTAATTGCTGATTCAGATGTTAGATTGGTTCGAGTTGACGGAGCATTTTTCACATTTGGTTCTTCCGTTACCAGATTTTTTGTGTTAGTCGTCATCGCAGCTATAAAATCCGCATCTGTAGATAAATTTTTATCAATTGGCCATATCCCACATTTGCGAAAACCATTTATGGCCGTAAGCATTGTGGCTGCTTGCAAATAAGCTTGACCAAAAAGCTTTGCCACTTGATAAGGTGTAACCACACGTCCAAGTGATCTCTCAGCCTTTTTTTCACTTCTGCGCTGTAGTACGTGCTTAATAGTCTCATAAAAGACACGTCTAAAGGCTGTAATTTATGGGTGCAGTGTGGTGGAGTACATAATAATATCACATTATTTTCCCTTGCGTAATCTATTAGGTCAATATTTTTTGTATGTGAAACGTGACCATCTAACAGAAGCAACACTGGCTTTTCTTTTGTTGGTTGTGTGAACTCAACGAATGATTTAAACCAATCAAAAAATATTTTTGATGTTATCCAGCCATTGTCACTGCAAGTTCCCCAAAACCCTGGCGGAGCGTCATCCAAAAGTTCATCTTTTATCGGCTTCCGCATAGGCGGGACATATGTTCCAGATTCAGCCGATCCAAAACAGATTTCAGCCGTGACCAACTGGCCTCTCTCTCCTGATGAGAGACAACCGACTTGCTTCTGGCCCTTCATTGACAAAATCTTTGATTGACTTTTTGGAACAGTACTGATCCCCGTTTCGTCTACATTGTAAATTCTTTCGGGCGTAAGTTTATGTTTGTCTACTATATTTTCCAACAATGTAAAAAAAATATTGACTACTACTCTGTTAAAAGCCATAGCTCTTGCGGCTGATGGTGGTTCTGGGCGTTTGTACGCAAGATCTGGTGTCTGATGTCGTTTTAAAAACCCGCTGAGCCGGTCTTGTCCTGCCATACCAGTTTCTTCATTAAATGCCTACTGCAGCACAAGAACACAACATGGTCGTTTCTCACACTAAAATCGAAGTAGATCAGTTACTGAGACAATTCTGGGAAATTAAAGAGAATTTACATTATAAAAAACCAATGACTGAATTGGAATCACAATGTGAAGAACACTTTAAAGCTACTCACACTCGCAATGAAGACGGACGTTACATTGTGTGTTTACCGTTTGAGGAAGAGCCCCCCACAAACCTTGGTGATGTCAAATCTCTCGCTATTAATCGCTTGCAGCATATGGAGAAACGTCTCACACGCAACGCTGACTTCAAGGAAGAATATTACAAATTATGAATCACAAAGTCATGATGATGGTACCTGAAAATGAAAAGAATACAAAGAAACTTCACTACTTACCTCACCACGCTGTCCTCCGGCCGACGAGCTTGAACACGAAGCTACGGGTAGTCTTCGATGGAAGTGCTACACCTGAAAAAGGAAATTCGTTAAATGAAGAACTTTTGATTGGATATCCATTACAAGATGTTACAGACTTAATCACCCGATGGAGACAACATACATTTTGTTTAGTAGCTGACATTCAAAAATGTATAGACAGATCTTAGTGTCTAAAGATGATGTAGACTACCAGAGAATACTATGGCGAGAATCTCCAACACAACCTATACAGGAATATAGACTACTTACCGTGACTTATGGAACATCTTGTGTCCCATTCTTAGCCATCCGCACACTTCACCAGCTTGCTGAAGACGAAAAACATGATTTTCCTGTAGAGGCAGAAATATTAAAAACGACCAAGTTATCAAGCTTCCAAAAAGTATCGTCCACTTTCTCCCATCGTTGTGCTATGGTACGAAGTTTGTCTTTAAGTTGCCATTTCTCCTTTAAATTATCAATGTCAATATTGCAGACTGCTCTTTCAAAAGCTCGAATGTTTGACCGCTGCTCATTAAGTGTTTCCTGTTTGGTTTTAGGACATATTTTACTAATACACGTGACTTGAGTTCTATTATTTAAATACGAACTTATTAAATTGAACATACTTCGCAGCGCTCTATTTAAAATCTACCATTCATCACTTTCACTACCCACCGGCACATCGTAACCGCTCAGGCTTCATTGGCTTGCTCGGTGCTGAGTTGCGTCGAGACTGACGAGTTTTGGTTGGAGGTACATAATATTCATAGCCATGTGCATCTATGTCACCTAAACTATCCCTGAAGCCTCGGTCTATTATAAATGCGTCGTTTGGTTCCAAAAAAATGGATTGGGTTCGTGTCATCATTCATTATGTCTTGCATAATGTTTGCGTCAGTTTTTGTCGTATGACCCCTTCACATTTACTATACATAATATCGATAGCGAAAAATTTCAATTGACGTAAAGGGCAACACACAAAAAACGACAAAAAAAGTATTTGTGTCAAATCTTTGTCAAACAAAGTGATATATTTAATGATATTGAAACAAACCCTTACTATTTTTTTTGTGTTATATCTTTGTAATTTTACTTTGTAATACTTTGTTACTAAACTTAGTTATTGAGAAAATGAGTCCTTTACAGCCTATAAAAATTGACCTGAAGTACAGTGTCGTGTGTGTAGTGTGTGTGTAAAGGACACGAGAAAAGTGTCGTAAAGGACTACTCTTGATCATCAATGGGTACTGCTTGTCGATTGAACAAGAGACCAAGGGGGTAAAAGAAACAAAAAAACGAAAGATCTTTTTAAGAAAAATCTACAATAGGTGGTAAAACTAAATAAATTAAAAGATTATGGTTTTTTATTTATTAATCAAAACATGTAGTAAAAAAGGGTCAAAATGTTATTCTAACAGGAATTCAAAATTTAAATAAATTGTTACGTTATTTCTTCTATTTAAAACATAAATAATTGTTGCGATTCTGAAAAAGAACTCAATTTTAAGTATAATCAGCATTCAACCTTATCTAATCACTAGTTCTATTTAGTAACAATTATTAAAACTCAAAGAAATAAAATCATTTTAAAGGTTTAAACTTAATAATAATATTAAAATAGCCAAACGAATAACAAATTTCGCTCAACATAAACTCAAATAATTGACATTCTAAAGTATTGATTAAATGACAAGTAACTTCAGTATTTTAATATTAGTAATTAATTAAACTGAATCATTATTATTTTTCAAAACGTTTTCTATACCTCACATCTATCTATACATATATAGAAAACAAAGTCGGGTTAGTTACACCATTTATAAGTCAAGAACGGCTGGGCTGATTTTTATGATTTTTTGGATTTGTCTCCGCCCCGTATAACGAATAACTATTAAAACAACGAAAAATTCACGAAATAAAAAACGAGGCGGTACGAAGTTCGCTGGGACAGCTAGTTATAAATATTTTTATGAAAGACTACCATATTCAATGCTTTCATCGAGGTCATGGTTTCTTATACCATTTGAATATGGAGAAAAATTTAAAAGTAAAATTTTAACAATCAATTGTGTCAATCTCGTATTCCTCGTCAGTTTCAGGAAGAATGTATTTAACCGTTTCTAAAGACGGTAGATCTAAATACTTCTAATGAAACCATTTTGGTATAGTTCCGTTAGTACATAATCTCTTTAAATCGTTTAATACTCATTAATACTCATTAATAATCATTTATTCAGTATATAGGCCCTATTCCGGGCACTTATACATGTCCCAAAATATAGCTTTACCCTACCACCGCTTCGGGACTACATATCGGCTGGTGATGAGAAGAAACGGCGCAACAAACTCAGTCACCTTTGTCAGCCTTTTTTACAGGAAATACAGTTACAAGACATGAAGTAAGTGCGAGCTAAGCAGGTTAAGTCCATGCACTCTTGTCGTTCAAATAATCGTCTACCTTATAATATCCTTTTTTCATAAGGTTTTTTTTAATGTGAATTTTGAACTCATGTACAGATAGTTCAACAAGAGTCTGTGGAACTTTATTAAAAAATTTAATACATTTCCCCAAGAATGAATTACCAACTTTGTGTAGTCTGAAGCTCGGAACGGCAAGTTTATTTTCATTACGAGTATTATAATGATGAAAATCACTTTTTAAGCTAAACAAACTTAGATTTTTTCGAACGTACATAATATTTTCAAAAATGTATTGAGAGGCTACTGTTAATATCTTTAAAAATCTCCCTCAGAGAGTCACGAGGTCCAAGACAGTATATTGCACGTACGGCTCTTTTCTGCAACACAAAGATTGATTCAATGTCAGCAGCAGAGCCCCATAGCAGTAAACCATACGACAACAAACTATGAAAATAACTAAAGTATACTAGTCTTGCCGTTTCAACATCAGTTAAAAGCCTTATTTTCCTCACTGCATAAGCCGCTGAACTGAGCCTTCCTGACAGGGCAACTATATGGCGACCCTATTGGAGCCGGGAGTCTAATGTAATTCCCAAAAAAATTGTGGAATCGACTGCATTTATATGATTGTCTGACATATTAATATGAGTACTGACCTGCCTCACATTGGGCATAGTGAATTTAAAGAAAGAAAGAAAGAAAGAAAGAAACGTTTATTCGACACACAAGAGAAAATAATATAGTAATACACAAAACAATATAAATTAGATATTGTGTCGAAAAGGTGCCCGCTCAGCATTTGTCGTGACAGCCACAGACTTATCACGACGCTGATTTTCGGCGGGAACCTCCGACGCTGGAACGTGCAGCGAGTGACGCAGTGGCACATCGGACCACCAAAGAATCCCAAATCCCTCCAACGGACTCCAGGCCCATGAGGAGCACAAGATCGGTCGGAGAAAACCTGGAACCCCCGATAGGCCGATGCACCGCCGCCCACAAGCACGGTGCCAGACGGGACAACATATTAACACGAAATTATAGGTACACGCCACACAGTGTCATTTGGACAGAGCGGAGTATCAGTCCGGACGAGTAAGGTACGCCAAAATCGATTTCGGTCCGATTCGGATATCGGAACGCGCCTTCACTTAATCTGTCATCTGACTGACACTTCGCCCGAACGAAAAACATTTTAACCTACACACTTAAAATAAAATTTAAGAAAATGCCAGCAAGTTCCGGCATACATGTGCTTTACAGTTTTCGCTGTATTTTTATTAAGTAACCGTGAAGTGAAGTGAGCAGACACAATGTGTACAGTGGTCAGTGCCGTGGTCAGATGAGGATACAAATTACAATCATACAAGCAACAAGGTTATTGGGCTTCAGTGCAGTTTAAACGCATTTAGTTTTGTTTGCATTTAGCAACAGGTTGTTAGCTTTAAACCAGCGTACTACTTGAGAGAGAGAGCACTATTTACATCGTCAAAGGCAGCTTTACCTCTGTCAGTTTTAAAAATCAATGATGTATCATCTGCAAACAATACTATCTCACAAAGATCTTATCGTTTTATTTGGCGACTGCTATAGGATTAGGTTTGTCATAATGTGTTGGTAAATCAATATTAGAAGTATCTTCAACTCTGTCGGCACCTGTGATATCTTGGGTTTATCTTTTAATTTTTTTACCTTTGCTTTGCCTTTTCCTTTTAATCCTCTTCCTTTGTATTCATCATATAATGTTACTAATTGAGCTTCTTCGTTTTCGTTCATTGAATATTTTACTTCTATACTTTTAGCGTTTTTTTAATTTAATGTGGCATAGCTTTTAGCTGTATTTGCCTTTGAGAACTATTGGTAAATTATGGATACCAAGCTGTCCCAGTTAATAAAATCGGAGTACTCCAAAACATTATTTTGTATGTACCATTGACTCGGACTCGAAACAATAATTCGTTTCGTTCAATGAATGCATGCATTGAATCAACGGGCATACGTAGGTCACACTATAAGTTTTGCGTAACTTAAAAAAACAACATGTTATAACCAAAATATTATGTTTATTGTTTTTAAAGTACTCTCCTTTACATTTTAAAAATTTTTTCATGCGATCGAACCATTTTTTAAAACAGGAGGACCACAGATCTGAAGGCATGTTTTCTACGTGCTGATTGAACGCTATAACTGCCTCTTCGGAGTTGGTAAAAGTAAAACCTCTCATCAAATCTTTGATTTTGGGGAAAATACAGAAATCACAGGGTGCTAGGTCGGGGCTATGCGCAGGATGGGTGACGAGTTGTACTTTTTCGGAAGCTAAAAATGACTTTGTTTTGTTGGCCATGTGTGAAGAAGCGTTGTCATGATGTAGGAAAACGCGGCTTTTGGGTTGTCTTTCGCGAACTTTTTCTAATACCCTGGGTAAACAAATGGTAGAATACTACTCGGCATTAACACTCTTTTGATCTTCAAGTGGAATTGTACAGATGGGACCCATAGCTGAGAAAAAAAACGCGATCATTTTTTTACCAACGTTTCTCGCCTGCCTCACTTTTGTTGGCCTGTTCTCATTTTCAAACACCCATTCACAAGATTGCTGTTTTTTTTCGGGTTCAAAATAATAAATCCACGTTTCGTCTCCTGTGACAATGTCATAAACAGCATTAGAATGTCCGTGGTCGTACTTCAGTAGCATATGTGAGCACCATTCCACGCGAGCCCGCTTCTGCTTCGCTGTCAGTTCACGACAGCAAAGTTTCCGAACTTTCAATTCTTCGTGTAAAATTTTCTGAATTTGGCTCATACCAATCCCCAATAGACCTCGAATTATCTCATAGGTAATTCGCGGGTTTTCTTCAATTAGCCGCGTAACAGTAGCCACATTATTTTCGTTGACGGCAGTTGAAGGCCGCCCTTTACGAAATTCGTCATGTAAAGAAACTCGACCTCTCTCAAAATTCAGTAAACCATCGCCTCACGGTGCTCAAACAAGGGGCTTCTATCCGAAAAGCATTTTGAAGACAAGCGGCACAGTCTTGCGGAGAGAAAGAACTTTTAAAATCATAAAAAATCATCGCTCTAAAATCTTCTCGACTTAATTCCATTTTCGTTGCGTATGTAGAATTTTGATGTGTGATAAAAATCAATTGACAAATCATTTCCCGCCAATTGATTTTTTTTATTACTAAGAAGGTTGCAACGTTTAAAAAAATATAACATTCGAAATTCAAATAGTTCCGATTAGCTAAAAGTGTAAAACTTTTAGTGTGCCCCATGTTTATGTATGCCCAGGTAGTAAGTAATTTATTTGTATGACTTCTATTTTTGAATTCTGTAAAAAGTGGTGAAGTGCTGTCAGAACTATTTTATTTTTATTCTGTCCAGGGCAAGAGTCGCAATATAATAAAATATTTCTTATAGGCCGATCGTCAACTTTTTGTAGAAATTTATAAATACAAGTAGCAATTTCGTTGCCACCTCTCTTCCCATCACTTTCTCCGCATATGTAACAATGTCTAATTTTAGTTTGGCTTTTATAGAATGTCTGTACATTCTACATTCTATGTATACGAGTATAACTCTAGAGTAATATAACAACATACTCTCTCCGTGAGGTGTGTTAAGCACTTTTTGCAAGTCAAAGCTAACGGTAAGCGTACCCTTTCTTTGGCACGCCATGCGCGCGCGGAATGTATCGCTTGCCAAGGGTTATCAGCGCGCGACGCTAATTTCGACGCGTGTTGCTTAAAACAGCTTTTATGACCTGTTTTTGTATGGAAACCTACAGACTATCTGTTATATTCAGAATTCTCATGAAACAACCTAGTTTTAGAATGTATCACCATATGTAATTTAAGTTAATTATACGACAGAATCGGGACATAAATCTAACAGAAGAAATTTTTCCCCGATTTTTGTAAAAAAAACTTTATTTTGTACTAAATAAAACAGTATGTATTTTATGTCATGATTGCCTTTTATTTACTACACTAATTATCAATACGCATCATACAATGGAAATTATTAAGCACCCCATTTTTTTTTAAATCAGTACGAGCATTACAAAAACCTCGCCACGAAAGGTCAATGTCCGCGCGTTCAATAAAAAGGGTCAAATTAAAAGGCTATTTCTGAGGATGACAAGTATCTAGTGGCTCGAGTTAAGACTATATTCATAAGGGTTTCTTATCTTGTTATTCTATAAAGTAAGTAAGTAAGTTAATAACTAAAAAGATGTAGGCAAAACAAAATACCCCAGAACATGGGGGTCCAAAATAACCCCCCGGAACTTCAATGAGTAGAAGTTTAATTGTACTACGGTTAATATGCTTCATCGTCAAAATGTACAATATGCCAAGGTCGTAATTCTTTCGACCTTTTTGATCCTATGAGACAATAGTACACTGCCAAAATGCCTGCCTGCACTGCCTAAACTACCCTATGTCAATACGCCAGTATTCTCAGAAAAGGGTGGGCAGAGCACAAAAAACTCGAACCTTAATCAACTCTTACAACACTTAGGGCCACTGTCATCACTTGCTGATAAGTACTAGATAATCTATCTGTCACTTTTTTCACAGCTAATTGGTGGGTTATCTGTCAAAACAAGTGCCAGATAGGCACACAAAACAAGTTCAGATAGGTTATCCGAAACTTATCAGCAAGTGGTGAAACTGGTCCTTACACGAAGAAAGGGGAAGGTGTATTACTAACCCGACACCACCCCTTAACTAAATACCTACTTTATAATGAAATAAAACTCGTAAATATTGTATTTTCAACTTGTACAGCTTATGTTATCACAAAAATGTATGTATTTAACTCATATTATTTAAGTCGCATTACTTATATAAATAGCGGAGTCGCACGATATTTTTTAAAAAGTGAGTAATAGAAATCTCTTTATTGTTTAACTGCTTCAATTGTTTTTATATATTTAATATAAAAAATAACATCCGATTTCCTCCGTTTTTGCTTTTCAAATAGTTAACTTCTTATTCTTGAGTCTTGGTATTTACTTTCCTTCCGAAGCAATTGTATAAACAAATACACGGTAGGGTTTATACGCATCCTCTTTCTTAAGCGACCGTGCCATGCCTCAAGACATGTCGCTGGTCACAGATGCCGATTTCAGCAAGAAGCGATTGTGATAACCACTGGTTATTTTAATATTTTTTAAACTTATGCACTATCTCGGATTGTTTAATCGTGTTAATGATTTCATTCTACCCAGTAGATATCAAATGTGACGGTAAAAATGGTAAATAAGAAGCCATTTTCAAAAGTTTAATTCCATCTTTAGTGGTGTGCAATTTCAAATCTTTTCCTTTTATCCATATCGCAAGATTATAGTGAAAAAATCAACCGGTAATGGAACACTCTGGAAACACTCTGTTACAGAACAGAGCCTTATGTTGTGCTCGTTCAAAATCACACTTATAGGTTTTGATAGTAATTTTTAGTTCATCTCTAAGAAAAGTAAACATTCGCTCATATGTGTTTGTAGTTTTATTTGGTAATAATGCGTATATTACGGGCACTATGTTAGTCTCCTCGCCTGTGCTGTAGTAATCTAAGTGAATGGTGAATAACTGTGTGAATGGACTTGGTGCCACCATAAACGTACCGTCCCCAAACAGCATGTGGTCACTTGCAGAACCACTTAATATTTTCAATCCCAATTTGGTGCCAAACAGCAAATTTTTTTCTTGTGTGCCATCCTCCCACAGCAGAAAATTTTCTTTTTATATTTTGGGCAGCACTACTTCTTTAAATAATTTAAACACCGTGGTTTTGACCTCTAAAAATTGATTTCTTGTTCTTTGCAATGTTCTTTTTTTCATACTATAAAGTTGGTTTTATATCAGAACAGTCGCAGTCATCTGTGTCAATTTCTTCGTTTTCAAAACAGTCTTCGAATATTTCATTTATTGGGGCATAACTGTCACAAACTTGGTTTTTTGCATTTTTTTAAAGATATTTTTTTTATTGAAAGTTGACGCTAAACAAGTGTGCTGCCCTTCTCGTAATACCTCGATTTCATCTCGACTTATACTAAGAGATGCTGCACAAGACTCACGATTTACACATTGCCACAGCGATGTACCGTTTTTATTTTGGTGTCTCCAGTTAAATCGATGTAATCCGTACAGTACTGTTGCTTTTCCTTTTTGGTTTTTGCTATAAATTAATATTTTCTCTTTCATTTCAATTAAATACGCTAATTGTATTTTTCTGAATCGCGAAAAGAAATGTCATATAAATAACTAATTCTATTTTATCAGTGACAAATATGATTCGTAAGCTGCCAAGTGGTAGGTATATCAACAAATAGTTCTTATAATAAAATCTCCTTACATTTAAACTTGTTGATTACCTTTGTTGTACAACACAGAGTACTTTATAATACGAGTATAGGAAATAGAGACCTATCTCAAGTTCATTTTAAGAAACTGGAATCATAGTGCCATTTGTAGTTATACGACGGCACCACGATATATAAATATATATAGCTAGCTGGGCAGTATTGCTTTTTTGTATTCTTGGTCCTGAAGAATTTTCCCCGGGGCAAATTCTTCAGAAACAACTAATGGAAGACATAAACAATATCATAAAGCTTACTCTTGTAAAATAAAACAACTGTATTATTAATAAAATGTTTTATTTTATTTTAAAACACTTTAAATGTATATTTTTTGCTTTTATCAGAAGGCAAATTCCCGTAATTATCTCTCATTGGGAACATAAGTGGATTGGCATGTGATGCGATTCTGATGTTACTAACAATCGGTATTCCCGTCCGTGAAAGTTTCGTTAACATCGCATTCCCTTCCCAATCGCAACGCATAAAATTCCTTTTGTAGTAACTTTTCGTTCGCATTGGTTCGTATTTCTGTGTCAGGTGTTGCCACAGACTACCTTAAGAAAAAGCAACTGTCACAGATTAGAAAACCATAATTATTGTTGTTTATTTGGCCACTAAACCAAACCCGAGTGCTTAAATTCTAAGAAAAAAAGGACTGTCAAAGTCATTGTCAATTACAGTTGTCAATAAAGTAAACAAACATTTGTTTCGTCGTTCATTTGAATATTATGTTTCAAAGTTTTTAATTATTAAGATATAGGTATTTCGAGTTTCTTGGTTATTAAAAGAGTTGTAAGTACTTACCTACTTTTCTATAATTATTTATTTTAAAAAATGACCGATGTTAACCGCTTTGATTTATTTCCAGTATTACAACCATTACAAAAATCGTGTTAAATGTAGGGCAAGGGCTGTGAAAGAAGAAATAAAGGGGCCCGGTGGAGGCCCTGCAGAACTTACTATCCCCAAAACTCTCGAGGAAAGGCTTTTTGCTATTCTTGGAGGCTGCAGCTCACCTCTGCCTATCAGACAGAATCCTCTACTTGCCGTGGTTAGTATTGACATATTACATTGTTTTTCTAACGGGCCCGCTTGTTAGAGTATGGCCCAAACCACCGCATAGTTGAGATAAAGCCTGTGCCCTGCTCTGTGGACGTGTATAGGCACACTTTACTTTACTTTTACCATAAATCAATGATATTAAATTCATTATAAGCAGCTTGCCAATTGCAAAAGCAATATGATAGATATTCGTGGTGAAGGAGTATTTGATTGGATAAAGATATAATTCTTAGTTAAATTAGTCTTAGTGACTAATTGTCACGGCCTAGTAATAATAATTGGTATTGAATAACTATACCATCCACATCTGCCATGAGCAACAAATCCAAGTTCCATCCCCAGTTACTGCAGAAAGGGCTACTTTGCGACATAGGAAGAGTTATTTGTTTTTCCATTATCATTTTAGCCCTGAATCTGGGACTGGGAGTAATCGTTTTTTGGAGGAATACAAAGGTACTTAAATAATAATTGTATAGTGTGAAATTTATAAAATGCTTTAATATAATGTCCTTTTTTAAATTATACAAAGCTTTAAATTAAACATCACGATTGCCCACAGATTTGCAACTAACGCGTTCTTTACGGCTCTGCCCTGTTGGAGCGGTGCGTTGTAGCGGAGGCGCGGCGCCCGCTCGTGGTCGCTCGCGCTCAAGCGCTTGTGGACTGGACAGGCAGCTCGGGTGCACGAAGGCGGTAACATTTTGCGATATTGTGAAGCACACAGCATGCGTTTACAGTTTGGCTGCTATTTTCGGTTTGTAGGGGAGAGGCACCTGTAAAGTAATTTGACTTTTATAACAGGTTAATTTTCATTTTTGTAGGAAAGCTTCTCTTTAACTCGCCCGCAAATCGCAAGTGTAACAATGTTCTAATATGTAATAAGATAATAGTTGCTGCTAATGAAATGGAGAAATTTTTAAAAATTAAATTAATTTTTTTTAACAAACCCACAAATTCTAGCGTGTTAACCCACCAGAAAACCACTTCGTTTTGCTATTCTTCAAACCACCAGAAAACCACTAACATTATCAAAATACTTTTTGGCAAAAAAAACATTATCCTAAATTTGTATCATAAAATCAGTTTATTTCTGTTAAGTACAAAATTACAAGAAGACAAACAAAATATAGATTAAAAATCATCTTCGGAAGAATCGGCTTCTTCTACAACTTCTGATTTTGAAGAATACACTTCTTTAGTTCCAATTTTTTGCACTACGCTGTTCGGTAACATGTAGTTATTGCAGCATTTTCCTTCGCGTTTTAAACCCGCACGAATTGTGAGAATTGAAGATAGCAGATCTAACTTCATTGGTTTCTGTGTTTTGTCTTGACGACATTCATCATGCTAAATAATCATTGTATACTTCTCGAGGCTGTGAAAGATTGACCATTTCCATTGTTCGGAATCGTTTTTCAAAGAAGTGATTTAGTTCGTCATATGTGGGAATATTTGTTATTTTCTAATGATTGTTCCCAAAGCTTGTGAGATTCAATGTCTAACTTTGAGACTAGAATATGAAAGACTAGTGCATTCCAGGAATCGATCTTTAATTTTTTTTAAGAGGTAAGACATTGGCTAGTTATATTTAATAAATCCTTGATACCTTTTGCAGACTCTGTTGTTAGTTTTTTCTGAGTTAAAAATCGACTAAGAATATTATTCACAATCACTCGCTTGTTCTCATATCTTTCATTTAGTTTTTCCATGCATCATCATAGTTCACCTCAGTTAATGAATAATTTTTAAGTAACTGTTCAGCTTCTCCTGTAAACTGGATTTTAAATAATGATAATTTTCTATTTTTGACAAACGGTCATCATAATGTATTAATGAAAGAAAGAGATCTCTGAAGCTCATCCACTCGAATCACCCGAAAATTGTAGTATAGCTATAGGTGGAAGCTTTGGTCTAAGTTTAGGCAGTTCGGAATTTGTGTCTGATTTCGAAAACTCACAAACTGTTGGTGTAATGTCATATTTTTTATCTTTTAGCCAAGCCTTTAAATCCAAATTATTATCTTCTGTACGTTCATAATTTTCCTCAATATCAAAATCATATTCTGTTTTTAAAGCCTCACTGTCCAACGATACCGTAAGCAAATCATAACTCTTTGTGTAACAAGTCCAATATTCAATTAATGTTTCCATACGCGCGTCTAAATAACCTCTAGTTCGTTTGTCCTTAGAAGATTTTTTCGTATTCGTAAATAGTTTCTCGATTTTAGTTGAATTTTGCATCATAATAGTTACATGTTGTTTTGCAAGTTGATCCGCCATATTGCTGAACAATATTCACAAAGTCTATTTTACTAAAGTATTTCTATTTTGACAGGTTTCTAGTGTTCACTCTTAAATGTTAAAGTTTATTTTGTATGTCCAAATTCACTATTTATTTTAAAAAATCAAATATTTGCTAAGTCTTTTTGCTCACGAAAATTTTCTAAGTGTTTTTACCGCACGAATTTTTCTGTCTTTTTCCAATTAAATTATTTTAAGTGTTTTTAACACGCAAAATCGGCTGAGTTTTTTTTTCACTCAAATTCTCACAAGTCTTTGACGATGATTGCACTAAGTTCACAGTTCACACTTGCACTTTACTTACGATTATCCGGTTCGCAGAAGGACCATTGGGTCATTAATGAAACACTCGCACTTCACTCGATAAACGACTGTTATTACTCACATACCACTACACTGTATATTTTGAACTCAAAAAAAAGGCAACGAAGGTTTAACTATATGGGAAATTTATTTTTTTGCAAGTTTTATAATGTTTTTTTATTTGTTATTGGTGTTAGTGCTTATTACTATGTGGTAACTATATACACATTTTAAGACTAATTGTTAAAGTACATATTTAAAGTACATGTTATATCTTCGTCGTCTGGAAGGGCATGTTTCTGCCAAAATTCAATCCATGCGTAGGCGGTGGCATAAAAATAATCTTCCGGTTCGATTCGATTCCAAAAATGGAACGTATAAGTTCTATGATCTATGGCCTCTCTGGCCTCTGGTACATTGACGTACAGGTCTATGCTATAATTGCTCGCCGTGTAAAGGCAGCAATTTGAAACTGCATGGCGGTTTTTGTATTTTACATCGGTTGCCATGGGCTGTCCCGCCGCCAATAGTTTCCATTGTTCGAATTGATTTTCTGTTAACTTGCACTCATCCATAAAACATGCGTTTGTATGACATAGTGAACTGAAATTGAAAGACGAATTCGGTGTCAATCCCGTCAGTCGTTCGTAGTTAAAGTGTAGTTGGACCAATGAATCCATTATCATTGTTTTGCCTGTACTCGGCTGTCCTAAAAAGAATAAATTATTCTTTTTCTTTGTCAATCCATGAAAGTGTATTTTTGTTATTGTTGCAAACTTTACCAGATGAATGTTATTATTTGACAGTATTCCTTCTAGTTTGTATACTTGCTGTTTAATCGATACCTCGTCACATAGTTCTGGTATCCTTTTTAGCTGAAGTTGTTTGCAGCGTTCGATTCGCTGTTCTGGTTGTTCTTGAAATACCAGAATTCGGGATACTGATAGTGCTGTCCGGAGCCGTTCTAGAAATTTTTTGACAAATTGTGCGGCAATCCCCTCAGGCGTTGAACACAATAGTCTAGTGGCTTCCCTTTCATCGAAGGCCCCTTGTTCACATAGCAGTAATACCAGTTCGTTATTACTGTGACAATATTATCTAAATCTTCCTGTTTTGGGTAATCCGAAGTCAATAGATTTTCCTTGTTGAACATCAGATTCAATTTGTATTTGTTCAGACTCCATTCGTTGTTCTCCGATGCATGCAGGGTTATTTTCATAGGTCTCAGGATGGCTCGCCACCAATCTTTTGTTAATTTCACGCAATGTTGCGCTTTGTAGGGAAAGAACCCGATTTCCCCCTTCGGTATTTCCAGCATTAGACTGCCCTTCTTGACTTTCCCAAAGCGAATCTGTTCAATCCAGTTTTAAAAATTATTAAAGAAAAATTTCCGGAGATGGATGGGATTCATTTTTTTTCCTGCTATGGTAGATGGTCCTACAGTACAGTATAGACAAAAGAAAAACTTCTATTATTTTTCGAAACTGGCACAAGAACTTGGCTTTCCCTACTCCTCTTGGAATTTCTTAGGATCAGCTCACGGCAAAGGAGCCGCTGACGGCGTAGGAAGAGCCTTTAAGCGTAATCTCGATGCATTTGTCGCTTATGGTACAGACGTTCCAGACGCAAAAATAGCATTTAACCTTCTTCAGCGATCAGACACCAAGATACAACTTTTTTATATTCCAGAAGATGCCATAGTGACAGAATACATAGATCTCGTACCAGTTCCCAAAACAATGAAACTACACCAAATAGTAATTAATGTTACCGTGGAAAATGCAATTTTCTATCGCGATTTAAGTTGTTTCTGTGAAAAGGGTTTACCCAGAAGAGGTTTCTGCGACTGTTTAGATTTAAAAGCTGCTACCTTAACAAAAGAAACACCAAAGAAGAAACAAAACGCAACTAAACCCATAAATATTGTTACAAAACTTTCAGATGTAAAAAATAAAGCAGAAAATAAGGCTTACATTGATTTATCCCAGTACAGGCCTTTCAATATTATAGAGATTGATCAAAAATTAAATCCTGATTTAAAACATACAACTCGTCAAACTGTTAGCCGACATGAAGCCACTGCATCCACATCTAAAGGAAAAGGGGTAGGTAAGAAAACCAAAGAACTTCAAGCTGAAAACAAAATAAATGAAAGAGAGTCTCAGAATGCTAATAAAACAAATAAAAGTTACTTACAGCTTGAAAAAAAATTACAAGAAGAAAAAAGAAAAACAGTCCGCAAAAGGGAAAAGAAAATTTTAATGGATCAGTCAGCAAAATAAGAAGCAAAGGTTGTAAACGAAGAAAAACTGATGAAAATATCAAAGATTCAGAAGATGATGAGCCCATTAAAGAAATATTCCAAGTAAAATATAATACAGAAAGTGATAAGCGTAAGCATCAAAAACTAAAAAAAGATGAGAAAAATATGTTGACAGAATTGCAGAAATATGACAATGACACATTACACACGAGACTACAATCCGTTGGAATAGATTATGCAGCAAACATACAGGAAGCTGAAA
The DNA here is from genome assembly GCA_963576865.1 of Anania hortulata. Taxonomy (NCBI): domain Eukaryota; kingdom Metazoa; phylum Arthropoda; class Insecta; order Lepidoptera; family Crambidae; genus Anania; species Anania hortulata. Next base: position 6,775,135 of record OY756410.1, read on the forward strand.
GTAAAATTTGTTCAGAGGTGAAATTGAGGGGCGCAATATGTGACGTCAAAAACGAAACGACAGTTATAGAAGATATTATTAAGGAAGATACATATTTCATAGATAAAACGTTGGAGACCATTAATGAAGATAACATGGAAATCGATAAAATGCCAATATTTTTCACAGATGATCCTTTTGCTATTTGTGAAGAGATTGAAATTTCAGAAAGTATGTGCGATAATGCTTCGCAAAGTCCAGAAAAGATATGTGCTACAGACAATCAGGTCCATACTGAAGAAATTATAGTGACTCCGTCCACGTCTGTGATTAATACAGAAATAACATCATTGCCAGAAAAGAAAAATATGAAAATAGAAATATTAAGTAATGAAAGAGTATATTTTGCCAAAAATGATATTTTACCTAAAAAGTCCATTAAGAATAAGCGTCCGATGAAAAATTATTATAATAGTGATAAAGAAATTCTTAAAATACTAGAAGATTAAAAGCCTGATAAATGGTCCTATAAAATATTTTGTTGATTAAACAATAAATTCTAGTACTAGTTGATAAGATAAATAAAAGTAAAAAAAAAAAAAATTAAAATAATAATAAAAGAACATAAATAAAAAGATACCTCTTACATCTCACTATAACAAAAAATGTAAAGCTGTATTTTAGATGTGGAATTTCAAATATTCTTTTTTTAAATACAATTTGTTTAGTTTCATGGGCTGAGCTACCACTATGTTTTGTGTTACTGCAGTAACACGATGTATTTACATCATGTTTTTATAAAAAAAAATAGTCTCCTTAAATTAGTATTTTAGTTTAGATCTGTTTTTGTTAAAAGTAAGAAAGACTATTTTTTGTAATATCATACAATTTCTAAATGGTTTTTTAATGTTGTTTTATGTAGTTTGAAAACTTTGGCATACACAATTGAACGTCCAAAAAATCCCTGTTACATCAGTAGTAAGTTTAGCAATTAATACTATTAATATTGTTTTGTTAATTATTAATAATAACTACCTACGTAATTACTAATTAATCTCTTGTCATTCTGTATTAGACTAAGAAAGCAAACCATTTTTTGAATACACTTGATTTATTTTGATTGATGTTGCTTTTTAAATACCATCAATATTCCCTTCAAAATTCCATACAATGTTATAAAAGTTGTGTAAACTACAAAACTCATAACATTACTTCGATGCCACACCGTCAAGCACTTGTTGATAATTCACAAACGACCCACGTAAAAGAACAGCAACGTAATCCAAACAAAGTGGTAAAAGTTTTATCTACCTTGATTATCAAGAAGTCAACTGATACAGGAAAACATACTTATCTGGGAGCTCCTAAAAGCAATACATCATGTCATAATGCAGTGCATCAGAAAAAAAAAGATGTAAGTAACTAATAAACTCTTAAGTCTCCTATAGTAGCAGGCTTAAATTTCTAGATTACAAGTATTTATTTGTTTGTTTTTTTTCTTCAGATTTTTACCATTGATTCAAGCATACCCGCAACCCATGCAAGAAGTTACTTTACCATCGGAAGAACCTCAAGAAGATGCTTGTCCTGATATATCTCAAGAACCGACTTTACCTTCAAAGACTTTTTTTTACTAAATTCAATAATATTGTAGCCTCTGATCCTGAAAATTTCGAAGGTAAAAATGAAGCGGCCGTTTGCGAGTTCCTTCATAAGCTTCCACAGGTACCTTCTCAAATATTTGAAGAAGCAGCCCAATGTTGTAAAATTGTGACTTTTTGTATGGTGTACAATAAAGAGTATCTATCTATCTTGCATCGTGACAAATAGAGATATTTCTATGACCAATATACAGCAATTTCGAAACTCGCCTTCGAAAATACCTGAATTAGCCGACTTCTCTTGTTTTGAAACACAAAAAGATAACTTGGATACTTCCTGTGATAATATGCAGCAACCTTTGAACTCACATTCAAAAATACATGAAGAAGCTCACTTGTCTTGTTCTGAAACACATGAAGATAACTTGGATATTTCCGACAACAATATACAGCTAGTTTCAAACTTACCTTCTAAAATACCTGGAGAATCTGACTTCTATTGTGCTGAAATACACAAAGAACACTTAGATGTTACCAGTGGCAATATGCAGCAACTTCCAAACTCACCTTTCAAAATACCTGAAGAAGCTGACCTTTCTTGTGCTGAAGCATATAAAGATAAATTGGATGCTTCTCCCACAGGTTCTCTTCAACAAATTCCATTATCTTCCTTCGAAACGGGTGATATTAAAGGAGCTTGTATGAAGGATCTAGACACTGATAATATCGAAAATAAATCAGATAGTACCTTTAATGACTCTCCGCAGCAGTCTCCGAATTTACTTGCAGATATAACAGATGCGGTTTGTGGTGATGACATTACCTTTTCTGAAGATCAATATAAAGGTTCTCGACCCCGGTCGAGAACCTTCTTCTCTTCTTCAGAACAACACTTCTTTTCTTCAGAAATCTGTGAAAACATCACTTTTAGGCGTTGAGGTTCCATTGACTGAAAAAGATACTTCAAATTTATCCGAGAGTAATAAAACGTCTGCTAAAGTAAGGCCTAAAAGAAATAGCTAGCTTAGCACTTAGCTTTCACATTCCAAAAAAAGACAAATTGTATCAAGGGTTCTTGAGAAAAAAGTCAGCAACTTGGTTTCAGAGTATTTATTAACAATTATGCCGGTTACAATTTTACAGATTTTGACGTTTCGAATTACAGAAGTCACGGGGTTAGGCGGAATTGTCTACGCGTTCGCGGAAGTGTAGGATCCGGACTATCCAGTTAGGTGGATGGATCCGTGCGTCAGCACAGGGTAGCAAATAGATCGCACTGAGATTGCCTAACGGTCCAAAAGATCCCGAGGAGGATGCTATTGAGCGCTTATGGTACCTATCGCTATCGATGCCTTTTCAGTTATTGCACTGACTACTTAACCAGCCCAAGAAACGAAATACTTGCGCGAGTTAACTAAGGTGCAGTGCCATCTATTGGTGGGTGGTGAAGTGACAATTCCGAGTCTATATCTACTCCGAAAAAACGTAACACTTGCGCGGAGTAAATAGGTACAGCGACATCTATCGGTGACTGGCCGGACGTACTTGCAGTTACTCGACGATAGGGGGTGCTAGTTACAGACTCCCCCTTTGGCTCCGAAGACGTCCCGGCGAGGGAGACAGGATCACAGAAGTAGGTTGCTGCGTTGACTTCGGTGGTCGCCCTCGAGGTCGTCTGGTTTGCTCTGAGGATGATGCATCGGGATTACTTTGGTCAAAGTCAAAGTCAAAAATCATTTATTCAATTCAGGACAAAATTGCCACTTATGAACGTCAATAACAACATTATAGGCCCCTAGGGGGCCAGAACATACCTCCTTATTTTTTGGGCCCTACTAGCGCTTCGAGACAAGACACAGACAATCTGGCAAGTGCTGAGAAGAAACGCCGGAACAAACTCAGTCACCACTAGCTGCCACACAAAAAATATAGATAGATAGATAGATAGATAGATACTCTTTATTGCACACCACACAAAAAAAAACAGTACAGAGAAACAATAAATTTAGAATGGTACAATTTAGGCGGTCTTATCGCTAAGAGCGATCTCTTCCAGACAACCTTCAGGTAGAGGAAAGTTGAAAAAAAAGCGTTATGTGGGGGAGGCGTTGAAGAGTTTAAAGTAATTTTATATTTAATATATTACATAATATATTATATATTTATTACATAGATACTAAAAAAATAAAATAATATACATACATACACATTGTTATAAATAATGATCATACATACTATAAATACATATTAGTACTTACACTAATTAATAACCCTATTAATATGAATATGGATTTTGATACCAAAAGTATTAGGAAAAGTAAAGAAAGAAGTAAATCAAAGAAAAACATAGGAGAAAACTAAAGTCCAAGGAGATATGTTTTAAGTCTAGTTTTGAAGATTTGTAGTGTTTCAGACTGCCGAATAGACATCGGTAAGGAGTTCCACAGGCGGATGGATTGCACAGTAAAGGACTGTGAATAGGTGTGTGAAGAATTTAGGGGAGAGGTAAGTCGGAGATTATTGGAAGACCGCATTTCGTGACCCAGGGCAGACTGCAAAAATTTAAAGCGCTCTTTTAGATATGGCGGTGACTTTGGATTGAATAATATAGAAAATAAAAAGGAAAGCATATGATACTCACGCCGACGTCGTATAGGAAGCCATTCTAGCAAAGCTCGGTATTCTGAGACATGGTCGTACTTACGTAGACCATAGATGATACGAATGCAGAAATTCTGAAGGCGCTCGAGCTTGCTAAGGAGACATTCGTTAAGATCTGGGTAGCAACAATCTGCATAATCAAGAATAGGAAAAAGTAGGGCCTGTACAAGCGCAATCTTAGTAGGTATTGGTAAGAAATTGCGTAATCTATTAATTGAGGCCGCCGCTGCAAACATTTTCCTGCTGACCTCCGAAATTTGCGTCGTCCAGGTAAGCGCATATAAATCAAAATAAACAGGTAGGTACATCAGTTTAGTGCAGGCTGGACTGACCATACATTCTTGTCATCAAGATAGTCTTGATTTTTATAATACCCCTTAGACATCAGTGTAGTTTTGACATGTGACTTAAATTTATTAATAGGAAGTTTGGTAACATTGTGAGGTATATTATTGAAAAATTTAATACAATTTCCCAAGAATGAATTACTTGTTTTGGCCAATCTAAAGTTTGGGACTACAAGTTTGTTTTTGTTTCTGGTGTTATATGAATGAATATCACTTTTCTTTATAAAAAGATCTAAATTTTTGCGTACGTACATGATATTATCAAATATGTATTGAGAGGCCACAGAGAGTATGTTAATTTCTTTAAAGAAATCTCTCAGGGATTCACGCGGACTACGTTTGTATATAGCACGAATAGCTCTTTTCTGTAAAATAAAGATGGTATCGATGTCCGCAGCAGAACCCCACAAGAGAAGACCATAAGACATAATACTATGAAAGTAACTGAAATACACCAGCCTTGCCGTTACAACGTCAGTTAGATGTCTAATTTTTCTAACCGCTAAGGCAGCTGAAGCAAGTCTCCCAGCCAGAGTGTCAACATGTGGTCCCCATTGCAACTTCGAATCCAATGTAATGACCAGAAAAACAGTGGAGTTTGATAGATCAAGTTTTTCACCATTTAGTAAAATTACTGTGTTAGCTTGTTTCACGTTAGGCATAGTAAATTTAATACATTTGGTTTTTTTTGTATTAAGAAGTAAGTTGTTACTTGTGAACCAATTTAATACCTTAGAGAGAGCTCCGCTTACATCGTCAAATACCTCTTCGCCTCTTTTTAATTTGAAGATTAAAGAAGTATCATCAGCAAACAGAACTATCTCACAGAAGTCTTTAGAATAGAAAGGGAGATCGTTAATATAGATCAAAAATAGCAACGGTCCCAATATTGAGCCCTGGGGCACTCCCATTTGAAGCGGGGCGCCAGAAGAGTTAGTACCATTAACGTTTACTGTTTGTAATCTGCCTGAGAGGTAAGAATTTAACAATTTTGATGCGTTATTAGATACACCGCAATGTTTTAGCTTCATAATAAGTGTTTGTGGTTCCTCCGGGGACGACCTCTTTTTTGTATAGGTCTAATAGGCAGTGGAACTTCATTAGTATGTTCAGAAGTTTGGTAGGGGAGTAAAGCCGATGAATGATACAAGCCAATAGGCCGAGAAAGATTAGTGGGGGAGGAAATTTCATAAGAGCTTGGTCCATGAATGCGCATTCAATAATCGACTGGCATATTCCACCGGATGTTCTTGTTCGTTCTCCCCCTGCACTAAAACTGCATGGCTCTATAACCCCTTTTTTAAGCATTTTATCAATTTCAATTTTTAGAATTTGCTTTTTCTGAGAGCTAAGTCTGTAGGGAGGTAGAGCTATCGGAGAATGATTTCCGGTATTAATTACGTGCTCCACCATTGCAGCAGGTTGACCATTGGGTATAAAAACATCATCATTGGTTTCTAAGAGCTCTTAAAGCCGTTGATCGACGTTAACTTCAAGGGAGGATATGGCCGTATCCGGAAACAAATGCTCATAATCTGCCCCTATGAATGACCAGTCTAGATTATCATTATTGATGGTTTCCTTAGCAACCTTGAACAGTACATCTAACACGGAGGAGTAGCCGTCAAATAAATCGCATTTACGCTTACAGGGTGGTGTTTGGTAAAAGTACTCCGAGGCAGATCCCACTATAGCAGGATTGTTATCTATGTGTAGAGGAGTAGTAACTTCCATTGCTGCATTGGCTACATGTGAGCCAAACACCGACTTTGAGCTTAAAGCTTCTTAATGCTGCGGTACCGCGGCTGATAGGTTAATTTGAGTTGATTTAATATTTGGCCAGTCGGGTGAATAAACCGGAGTGCTCCGATGAGGGGGTACAGACTATTTTTTAGTAAGATCATAAATTTTCGATGGATCTTCTATAAAATGGCAGGTCAGTTGAGGAAGGTTTAAGACTAAGCGAGCATCTTGAATGAAGCCAACTCCTAACAGCGTTCGCGTATTTTTCGCCTCTGGCAAGGCTATAAATGATGTCAGTGTCCTCCGATCAAAAAAAGTTACTGCCGCTTTAAACGTGAGGGCCAGCTGGTTTTTTGTGGTTCCGTCTGCTAGTGTTATAGTCATTAGTTCTTTTTGAAATGAATAGCCCATTCCTTTTAACTTTTGGTATAAATTATAGGATGCAATGCTTGACTTTGCACAAGAGTCTACGTAAGCCATTCCTTTGACTCTGTCAATCGACACAGGAACCGTCGGTCTCTGTCGCGCATCGATATTGGACTGGACGAAACAGAACGATAAATTAGTCGCTTCAGTATTGTTATTGCATTTTGGACAACGACTGCGTACAACATTAGGTTCACCGCAGCTATAACAGGCTATTTTAGGTTTATCCCTCGATGTACTAGGCTGAACTAGTTCTGCTGTTTGATTCGAATTTTTGGTAGTCTGAAAGCTTTCTACCTTTATTTTCTTACGACAAACATCTATGGTATGGCCGATAAGACGACAGTAATTGCACCGTATTTTGCTTTTATTCATGGTGGTTTTCTCTATATTGCAGTTCTTTTTCTGATAAATTTCGTTCGATCTCTCTAATTTTTTTTAACAAATCATCAAAGTTGCCGATGGAATCTCGAACTAACTTTTCTCGGATATCATGTCGAATCTGACCATAGACCATGTCGATTTTTTGTTGTTCGGTGGGTTCAGGACCATGTAATTGTGCTATAAGTGCTCTCTTTCTAGCTATAAATATTTCCGATAGAGTGTCTTTGTCTTGCTTTTGTTCAATAATTTGCTGATACAACAAATACGACATCTTTTTAGGAGCAAAAGCATTTTTGAGACGCTTTAGGAAGTCCTCCCACGTTTTCACTTGCTTTTCAATACCTAACCACCAAACCAACGCGTCGTCAGTAAGTAGTAAAGGTAGGCCCGCTAATGCATCTTCGTCATCTATCCGTTCTATCTTCTTATATACCGACACCGCTGCCAAGAACGTCTCGACATCATTTGTGTTCTTACATCCTTGAAAACGAGCCGTGCAGTTACTAAATGAACCTTTCCGATCATCCTTGTGACCAAGAGATATAAATTGATTAAACTGCTCCTGAGTTAAGCTTACGGGTGTCATTTTCTTAACTTCAGCCTTCTTGCCTTTTACTGGCCGCTGTAGGTTCCAAGTAAAGTCGGCTAGACGTCTGTCAGCAATAGTGCGATGGCAGCTTTGGCAGTTTATCAAAAAAGGCAGTCAAGGTTTGGGACTGTTATTTCTTTTTTGGAGATGTTCGTCTTTGTAGCGAAGTTTCTGATTTAGGCGCTATGCCGTTTGATTCTCTTGTTTTATCAAGCCAGTATCTAAGGATCCACTCCGACAATCCCGAGGTGTGAAAAACATCCCTCGACAAACTTGCACTCTCGTAACATTTGAATTTCTAGATACCGATAAGTAGTAGGAGGGTCAATTTCAACAAGTCCATTTTTTTTGTCATTACGGTGAACTTTTTTATATATAACTTTTTTTGAAATAAAACCATGTAGTATTGTTATTTATGATATTGTTATGATTAATCTTTACTCGACATCAAATTGAGTTCATATACTTAGGAGATATAGTACTTTAAAATTTTGGTGTCACCGAAATTAAAGAATAGTTCACCGAAATGAAACTTCTCATCACCGAAATGAAAAACGCGAGTCACCGCAATTAAATTACTTATGCAGTCACCGAAAAAAACTAAACTGTTACCACGCAACGCACCTAAAATGCTGCTATCCTAGTTCCATAATTACTTACCTACGTTTTGAAGAGTGCTATCACACAGTACAGGTTATCCTTTTCTGACTATACTATAATGGTATTGAAAGTATTAATTAAAATGTACCATACATGGATATTAACTTATTTAAACTTAAATTCATTTAGAAACGTGTGAGAATAAAACAACAAAAACAACAAATATATTGTAATAATCAACCATAAAAACTGAAAAGATAAAAATAATATCAACACATAAGTACCTAATCATTTACTTTTGGAGTCAGTGCTATCCGATGAGAGTTTGAATGTTTTCGTTTGCACCGACTCCAAAAGTAACTGATTAGGTACTTATGTGTTGATATTATTTTTATCTTTTCAGTTTTTTGAAGTCGGTTTACTTTTTTTTATAAAATTTACTTATTTCATCTATTTTTAGAGATACATATAGTGATAATCCTCAACAATACGAATCTTTTCAGTGCAAACATAAGTTAACGGCTGAACACCGATTTCATCCCTTATTTACCCACCTTAGAGGTGAAAATTTTCCAAAAAATTTTCAATATACCATCTTTAAAGTATAAGCTATTCGATAAAGAAAGAATCATCAAAATCGGTTCACAAATGCCGAAGATATTGGGCAACATAGGTACAAAAATCAGTTGGCACGGATGGAGTTCATGCAAAATTTTATGATTTTCTTATAGATCCCATCATCAGAACTTGATCAAATTTATATGGCACCATTCCGAAAGTATTCCCTTTCGAACAAAAAAAGAAGTATCGAAATCGGTTAACCTGGTAACGAATGATCGCTGAACATACATAAAAAAATAAATAAAAAAAAACAAAGATACTGACGAATTGAGAACCTCCTCCTTTTTTGAAGTCGGTTAAAAATATACAGGTTGCACCCTTTCCATGTTCAAAGGGTCCAAACTCTACAGCCTGCTGACTATCCGCGCAGGATTGCATTCTGCAGAATCATGTTAAATAAAATAAGGGAGGACCTGCAATTTTTCAATAAAATGTTGTGAACGGATGATTCCTCATGCCGGAAAGATGGATATCTCAACATCCACAATCTACATAGCTAGCAAGTAGAAAACCCACATTTGATGAGGGAAGATCGGTCCCAAGTTCAATTTAAAGTTAACTTGTGGACTGGGATTATTGGCGGACAGGTGATCGGGCTATATGAACATCCAGCTACACTGAATAGTGAAATTTACCTTAATTTTTTACAAAATGATTTACCCGGCATGCTAGGAGATATCAGTTTAGAAGTGAGGCGGAGAATGTGGCTTAAAAATGATGAGTGCCCAGCTCACTACGCAATAGTAGTAAGAAATTATTTGAATCAACACTACCCACAGAGGTGGATAGGCCGGCTCGGCCCTATTTTATGGCCACCCAGATCGCCGGATCTAAATCCCTTGATTTTTTTTTTATTGCGGATGTCTGAAAGACCTTGTCTACGCGAGACCAGTATCCTCAATAACAGAGTTGCGGACTCGCATACAAAATGCAGCTGCATACATAAAAACGTCTGGTTACGCGAGCCGCATCAAACATCTATAAATATTAAACAAGAAACTGACTGACTGACTGACTGACTGACTGACTGACTGACATATCAACGCACAGCCCAAACTGCTGGTGCTAGAGATTCCAAATTTCGCATGTAGGTTTCTTATAAGGTCTAGGGGTGCACTAAGAAAGGGTTTTTCAAAATTCACCCTCTAAAGGGGTGAAATGGGGGCCCAAAGTTTGTATGGGGAAACAAGATTAGTCAGACTCTTTTATTCAAAACTTCACAGGAGTGAGTTCTCCTTACGATAAATGAGTAAACGTGTTTCAGATTTTTTGAAAAGTCAACTCCTAAAAAGGGGAAGGGGGCTGACAAAGTCTGAAAATCAACATGGGTATTGTTTCTATGGTTTATCGGGTCGCTGATTACGAAAACAACAACGATTTTAAAATGTAACGTTGCGGACGTGAAATTCCATCTCCCTTGTTGGGATGCGATGGGGTTGAAATGTCTATCAATATGGGTGTAGATTTTATGGTTTTTTGGAACTTTGATTTTAAAATGAATATTGTGAACATGAAAATTCTTGAAATTATTTGTGCCAAATTGCAATCCAATTGGGCCAGTAATTTCGGAGCTAATCGGTTGTAACAGACGGAGTGACAGACAGCCATACGTGATCCCAACACAAAGGTTCTATTTTTGCATTTGATGTATACCCGCGTTATCCTAAAATTGATAAATCGCTATATTAAATCATATCATATCGTGTTTTGATAGTCATGCTAAAAATATTGTCTAGAAGTTTTGTTAGTTTTTTAAATTACTGAGTTTGACATTCATACTTCACTTAAAATCAAATCTAACGCGAGCGAAGCCGCGGGCAAAAGCTAGTTCTTTTATAAAAAGATGCCGGGCGTGTATCAGAGCGCAAGGACGCCAATTCGAACATTTATTGTAATTTTAATAAAAAATTAAGAAAAACCAGACATAAAGTTTAAGAGATACAGAAAACATAAGCTTATTATACCTTTTCGGAAAATAGAATAACTAAGATTTTTTTTAAGTTAATGGGCACGATGAGCGCCATACATTTTTTTAACATGGTAGTTGACCAAACATGAGGAAAAATAATTTTATGTTTTTTTTGGAACATTGTTTTTTTGAAGCACTTCGTGATTAGCTAGCTCAATTTTAACCATTGTTATTGATAGCTAAACTATTCTTTTAGAAATAAAAAGAAACTGAATTAGAAAAAGTCCGTATTTGTAAAAATGGCACATTAAAAACTAACCGAAAGTGGCATTTAAAAAAAAAACTAACTCAATTATCTTGAAAACCGAGATATTTTTACTAAAGTAAAAATTTGAGATTAGAGAGGTCTTGACGAAACCTATCGACAGTTAAAGGTTCATCCATTGTTTCTGGGACAACCTGTATATCTTTACAACTTTTTCAGATTCTTATTTTAAAAGATTTTAATTATTAGTTTTGATAACACAAAGATACTGTAATATACAGGGTGTAACGAAAAGGTGAAATAAAACTCTAAGGGGTTATTCTACGGCTAAATTACATCAACTTTTTCTATGGGACCAACATCGAAATCGCAAAAAAAAACACTTTCCCATACTAAAACGCCACCAGCTGGCATCAGTTTGTATGAAAACGTCAATTTTTTTTTGAGATTTTGATGTTGGTCCCATAGAAAAAGTTGATGTAATTTAGCCGTAGAATAACCCCTTAAAGTTTTATTTCACCTTTTCGTTACACACTGTATAATGTAAAATAAAACAAACGTAGTCTCTTGTTATTTGTCTTCACAAAATCTTATTGTGTATTAGTCATTAATAAATCAGGTAGCACAAAAATCTATCTTTTGGATGGGGACACGACTCTAGCAAAAATATTTCGGAATTTAAACAACAAAGGTTAATATTTCGGAAACCGATCACTGAATCGAAAAATGGTCTTTACAACCTCGCAATATATTTGAAAGACCCATCCAACGATACCCCAAACGATGGGGTAGACTAAAAATAAATAATTCATCCCTTCTTTACGTGTAGGGGAGATACCCTAGAATTTTTGTTTTCAAGATATTATTGTACCATTCTGTCGGCGTGTTTAATGTTTATACTCGTGCAAAATTACAGCTTCCTAGTACAAACAGTATCTGTGCTAGGCCGTGGACTGACAGACGGACATGGCGAAAGTATAAGGGTTCCTTTTGTACCATTTTGGTACGGAACCTAAAAAAGTACGTGTTCAATATTTTTGAATTTCGTTTAAAGTGGACTAATTATCATAATTTAGTCAAATAGCCTATTGCCCACGCGAGCAACAACTGAGATTATTCTTTTAACTAGTTGCTACATTTTAGTCCCCAAAACAAATATATTCCTTGTGCAACTAAAATGTAACAAAATAAATTATGGTCTGTTTTTCACCGAAGTGAAATAATTTGTCACCGAAATGAAAAAAAAAAACACCGAGATGAAGATAAAAATCATCGAAATGAACAACTTCTCACCGAAATGAAAAAAAATCACCGAAATGATATTTTTTCTCATTTCGGTGTCAATTTAGGTCACCGAATTCACCGGAATGAGATCACCGTCATGAAAAACAGCCAATAGAAGTTAACACTACAAGCACAGTATTTATGATAGAAATAAATTGATACTACCTACTTGATCGGGCGACATTAAGTAAAAGTACATATATTTAATAAACATATCGGATCATTGGATCACAACTTTTATCCACTCACGTGAATGAAAAAAAAAGCGGTCCCAAGTCACCGGAACCCACTACTTACGTTTTTGGTGGGAACACCAGACAAGCAACACGCGTCCTCTCACATCAAGCGCTTAGGCGTCCCTGGTGCGCAAGTTTACTGCGCAGTAGCGAGAAGCTAGTGTTGTTGGATGCCTAGATATTCGCGTACAACGAAAATTCACCGCGGTGAAAAATCAAATTTGGACACGTGAATTTGTACTTACCATTCATTAAATACAACAGATTTTGTAATGAAGTTTCCGCAATAAAGTACTGCCACTATTTAGGATTTAAATTTAAAAAAGAAAATCCCTAAAAAATCAACTGTTTTTATTATATGATTAAAAGTATACTGAAAAACAAATTGTGCCGCTTCACCGGTATGAAAAACTTAGGTGTTTATATATTTTTTTTCCTCATTAGCAACAATCATAATGGAAAAATATTTATAGGCTGCTGTAGAAGACAACATTTTTCATCTAAAAAAAAATATTACAAGTTAAAAGTGCCATCCTGCACTAGCAGTTTCAGCCATGCCGTTTACGATTTGGTGCTGGGAAAATCACCCAGGACTTAGTCTCACTTTTTCTAGAGGTTTCATTTTTTGTTACCTTTCGTTTACATGGCGCTAATGTAAAACAGTTGAACAAACAAATTGTCGTCTCTGTTCCCAGCTCATTGTTTTCCAGAAACTATCAAAAATACTCCGCCGCTCTGGCTCGATAATGACATCCACAGAGGTTTGATTTTTGACAAACTGCGGATTCACAGCGAGGCCCCATATTTTTAGCTGGTTTGAAAGTGTCATGTAAAACCTTGAAATTAGGATTGTACTGGTCAACTTTCCTATCACGCCTGTAGCCTAAATATGACTTTCCTTCTTCTCTCAATTTCTTATTTAATTCCCTTTGCCACTTCTTTGAATTTTTATCTAATTTATTTTGTTTCTTCCTCTGACTTTGTGGTTCGCCATGAAATATTTTTTCAGGGAGTAATAGGATGTCTTCTAGTATGGTTATCTTAGGCGTTTGTTTTGGCTTACTGGTACTAGGCTCTCCTAAAAGAATGATGTTATTCTGCCCGTTCGAAATAAGTCCGTTTTCTTTTGTGGGCTCAACCACACTAAAATCCTATCATCTCAATATTCTCCATATTGATAATATCATTATCATCATCTGTGGCCATTTGCATCCTATTTTCTGGCTGCTGTGTCAAAAGTTGTCTGGTAGTGTTTTCGGCCTGTGTAATGCTACTGCTTTGCAGAGGAACTGTGCTTAAAGTAGGTTTATGGTTACTAGGTTTCTTGTATTTAATATTTGCTAATTTACACAGCTTCTTGATATCTGTATCATCCTCACTATCTGAAGATGTGTTGAATGTACTGCTCATGTTTTTCCCGTAGTTGAACCTGTAAACACCGCGAATATGAAAAAAAATTGCAATGAAACACCGCGAATGAGAAAGTGTGACTTAAAAGGTAATTTAATAATACAATACAACAAATTTTGATATATTTTATATTCAATAACAATTAATTAATATATTTTATATCACATAAAGTACTTTTACTTTCAATTAATTCAAAAAGTCTAATAAAAATATTGAAATTACGCTTACCCAAAACTCCGCCGCAAAGAATGTATGGCGACTGATGCACATTCGCGGTGTTTATGCCAAACTAGCCAATCACCAGCATTCGCGGTGATACAAATTTTGAATCCTAGCCTGTGACTGGCGAGTACCGTTAAGTGCGATTTGTGCAATGAACGCGCGATTTTTTTCTGTATCCAATGACATTCAAAAGTGAATAACGGAAAAAATGCATGTTCACGGTGTTGTAATATAAGCGAACCGTGTATCATGCTATCTTTGTCAGTCTCATAAAATAAAGGATGAAACTGATTACTACGGATACTTATGGATTATGAATTAGCTGCTATAAATGCAATTAAAAAACAATTCCAATTACCCAAATTGTAGGATGCCATTTCCATTATCGACAAAGTCTTTTGCGTAAAGCAAAGGCATTGGATCTCACTGTTACAAAAGAGGGCAGAAAACAAGTTTCTATATGCGCAGCAATAGCTTCATTACCTAAAGCTTATTTTCAAGAGGCATGGCTCTTTGTACTTCACCATACTCCAGGTGGAGAAAACTTCCAATTATTCAATAGTTACATGGACCAAACATGGATGAAAAACCTTGTGGATGTCCTCTCCGTCTACAATCAGCGACAAAAATTAATTTAGTAAAGGCATGGCATAATAGATTACGTATACGTTTGTCTACCAGACGTATTAATTTAAACCGTTTTATATGGGTATTGAGAAGTGAGGCACTCCATGTTGATTTCCGAATCAGACAAAAATGTATTTACTTGCTAGACAAGAATCGCAAAAAAAGGTCCATTGCAGTTGATTGAAAACATTGTATCAGATTTTTTAATCAATGATATATTTGAAGATAGACAAAACGGCATGTTCAAGTGTCTATGTAATCTGGCACGTATTAATCTAGTACGTAGAAATAAGCGTAAAAATTGAAGTTTGTGGACAGAAGTGGTCTTATTAGAAATAAACTGCATATCCTAAGAAGTGACTATTTTTTGGTTAAAAGTAACCGTTTGTTTTCATTTTTTGATGCTAATGCATGTACCTACATAATATGTTTATCAACTATTAAATTCATTGTTTACTACCTACTAATATTTAGTTACTGTCCATTCATTTTAGTGCCTCCCCGACCCCATGTAGTAAATTAAAGTATGTAGTTATATTTTACCCTTAATTCCACTCCAAACAATTAACTGAACGGATCAACTATTATCTAAAGATGACTGTCCTTGTCAAGAGCTTAGACTGACGAGTCATGCAAAATGTCGAATCAAGAAAACTGATGAGTGAGGAAACTGACCAATTAACGAATTACTCAAAACTGACGAACTGTGTAAACTGACGAATAAAAAAAACTGGCGAGTTGAGGAAACTGAAGAGTGCCTCCCAGACTCGTCTCGCCACCCCACTTACGGTGCAAAGAACCCGGTGGAACCGCTTCCATGCACTTACAATCAGCCTTTATCAACTTCTATACAAAAAAATATTGTATGAACTCAGATCCTTTGTTGTACCAACTTAATAAAAATATTCTAATGTTACCATTTCGCCAAATTATTACTCTCTGCGTATAAAATTATGATGTCTTTAAATTACTTAATTTTAAATACAATAGATTTAATCGAATAGTTAGTCCACCGCATAACAGATCTTAATATACCGTAATGGTTTTACGACAAAATTATTTTATTTAATTATTAAATAAATAAATAATAAATAAAAAGTAACTTTTGTCTGAGTGACTTTTATTTATTTGCACTTTATATGACAACACCACCCACCAAAAGCAAACAAAATGTCTGCTGCTTTCGCGCATATTTTGTTTTGTAATTTTCTTGTAAATTTGCAAATTTCCTTTATTAAATTACGTTGAGTTGAGCATTTTGCTCTTGCGTATACTATCGTCAAGTGCATTTTGAGTTAGCTCTCCTGGTGTTGTGTAAGATAGGACTTGTGGTTTTGTGTGAGATAGGTTATTTTTATAATATAAAAATAACCGATAAGCGATAGTTGTTAAAACTATCGCTATGCCTAGGACCGTATGTAGAACCGTACATGCGAAATTTGTGTAATATAAAAATAACCGATAAGCGATAGTTGTTAAAACTATCGCTATGTCTAGGACCGTATGTAGAACCGTACATGCGAAATTTGTGAAATTAAAGAGAGGAGTTGCAGTGAAAAACTTCGCTCTATTCCCTTTAGATTAACGCCGGTAAGTTATCGTCATAACCTAATTATTCATCATCATCATCATCATTTCAGCCGTCCACTGCTGAACATAGGCCTCCCCCAATGACTTCCAGATGTGCCGGTTGGAATCGGCCCGCATCCAGCGGCTCCCTGCCTTCCTTCCTTTACCTGATTATTATTTACTTTAATTAAGGCGAATGATTAACACTGGTAAATGGAAGGTAATTTAATAAGTATGACTAGTTACACTCAATCAATCCAATTACAAGTAGCATCTTATACAAGTAATAAATGATTCATGTGGAGTGCAAGTTGCGACAGCGATTATTGCGATCCTATCCCACTGGACTAGTTTTTATTATTAACTGTGCAGTGTTTAAAATTGTGAAGATAACTGGCATTAGTAACATTGTAGATAATTGTTGTTTAAGGGTAAATCATAGCTAATATGTATTTCATCTATTTTTATTTCAGACCCTGCTATGCCATCTTCAAGTATAGCTACGTCAGGAAATGAACCTAAAAGAAGAAAAATTACCGAAGCAGAAATACAAAAACTTTATCAAATCGGTCTCATAAAGAAAACACACAATACAGCTCATGCAGTCACAGACAAGTTGTCCACTATGTTGTATAGAATATGTGATAACAAGGATATTCTTGATTTACGAGACACCCTGTATATGTATGGAAATTGTTGCAAGTACGTTATACCTTGTGTCTGAGATAATTGAAATAATTGCCTATCAGGGCAGCCAGTTTGCTCGATGATATTGTGCCTTTGACAAAATAGAAGGCTACAGGCACTGATCAAGTAAAACACTACTGGGTGAATATCCCAAACGCATTTTTTGACTGTCCGGGGTGAGAATCGCTGAATATTACACAGCGATTCGCTGTGTAATATACGCTGTGTATAATACGCTAAATATCATTGTATAATTAAATAAAAATAAGAATAGGACCGTTTTAAGTATCTGGTGGCGTGTCCTCAATCTGTTTCTTGACGGAAAAACTTTTGCATTTACTTTGTTATTAGATTATCCAACAAAAAAGTATCATCATAAATTAATTAAATACTTACGGCTTCTTTATGTAGGTGTTACTTGTCATTTGAGCTTCTGGGATTCACGTGACCCTAGATCAAAGTTTGTCCACACACGGTCATAAGATTAGGTGGCGGAAATTCAACTTGTCGTAACTTCTTTTTGAGTCTCACGAGATGCATGGCCTTGCTGTACTGAAGGGTTTCAGTGATACGATAGCGATTGCAAGCAACAGGGGTGTGTCAGTGATCTTCGTTATCCCGCCAAAACGTAAGTAAACTGCCTGGTGGCGTTTTGTTCAACAGTTTTTAAGATGCGGTGGCTCGATTTCTGACTTTGTTATACAATTTGTGTACCATAACTATTTATGGATAAAAGTGCTTTGGTTTGTACTTTACAATGTCTTTGCATTGGAACAATATATAAGCTAATGTAATTTTGATGATTTTTTAAAATGATATTTAAGATTTGGTGGCTCAATTTTGGTGGCTTAATTTTGGTGGCTTAGGTGGCAAAAAATGCACCACCAAATCTTAAAAATTGCTACCAAATCCTAATTTAGTCTTTTTGTGCTCGTCGTAGGTATTCTTTTATGAGCCAAATGCTACAAAGTATCTGCTAAGGCTGAAAAAGATCAGAATATGTTTGCATTTGAAATAAAATACTAGAATAATTATTTGGTATCCAGTTATTTGGGTAAAAAAATAAACTACAGAATTAATTGATTATGTTTTCTATAATCTATCTCTTGCATCCTGACTGACACTATTACTACAATATTTTCATTGACTTGCCATTCTAACCGTAACTTCTTAACTTATCATCATTCATCATTTGTGCCATAGGACGTCCACTGTTGAACATAGGCCTCCCCCATTGACTTCCGGATTGGGCGGTTGAAAGCGGCCTGCATCCAGCGTCTTCCTGCTAGCTTTACCAGGTTGTCTGTCCACCTTGTAGGTGGACGTCCTACGCTGCGCTTACCGGTACGTAGTCTCTGTTCTAGAACCGTTCCGCCCCATCGGCCGTCAGTTCTACGTGCTATGTGCCTCGCCCTCTGCCACTTTAATTTGCTAATCCGTTGGGTTATGTTAGCGTCTTTTGTTTCGTTTATGGATCTTCTCATTTCTGATTGGATCTCGCAAGGAAACACAAATTATAACCCTTTCCATAGCACGCTGTGCGACGTTGAGCTTTCTTATGTGGCCCATAGAGAGAGGCCGCGTTTCAGTTCCATTATGTCATCACTGGTAACACACTGGTTGTAGACTTTCGTCTTAGGGCACTGAGGTACATTGGACGAGAAGACGTGTAGTTTTCTGAACGCTGCCCAGCCAAGTTAGATTCGACGGTTGACTTCATTCTCAAAATTGGATCTACCTAACTGCATAACTTGTCCCAGGTATTTTACTACAATTTTCAGAGTAGAGTTCCTAACGGTTATTGTGTAGGGCATTTTGGGTTTTGTCAATTTTCATCCGAACAACAAGTAGGTTGCTAGGAAACTCGACTAAGGCCATTGAACATTGTGCAGAGGTCTTCAAACGATTCTGCCATGACCACAATATCGTCGGCAAACCGAATGTAAGTGATGTACTTGCCGTTGATGTTGATGCCAAACCTTACCATTACAGGAGCTTGAAAGCTATCGAACCTACGCGCAAGACGATTCGTGATCTTTCGAAAACAGCTTGTAGACATGACTCAGAAGCAAGATGGGTCTGTAATTCTTCAATAAGGTGTTATTTCCTTTCTTGAAGAAGAGCACCACTACACTTCTGTTCTATGCCTCCGGCGTTATTATCGAGCAAGACGGATTTCAAGAGTCTCGGAAGGACTTGTATCGGTGTTCTACTCGCATTTAGAAGTTCTGATGTGATTCCGTCATCACCCGGCGCCTTTTTGTTCCTAAGCTGTTTGTGGGCCATCCTAATCCCGTATAGGCTGTCCAATATATCTTCGGTATAGTGTCAGGTTAGCTTAGCTCTTGGATCTTCGGATGAGCTACTAACAGGTTAAGTGACCGAGGTATATTACTGCCCATAGAACTTCTCGATCTCCCTCAAAACTTCGGCTTTTGTCGACGGTATACTGCCGTCCTCTGTCTTCAGCTCCTTTAGCTGGCTTTGCTCAATAGACATGTCTCTTACGAAAACTTTGGAGCCTTGGTTCCGCTCTATCACCTCTTTAATGCTGTTTGTATTAAAGTTGCGGATATCATGTCTTAAGGACTCTCATATCCGTCAATTGAGTTGCCGATATGCCTTAGCGTCAGTGAAGCTGTGCAGTGCCATTGAACGTCGTTCTGGCATGAGGTTTAGGATAGGGTCGGTAAGCTTTGGCAGAAGCGCTTCGAGAACAAGAATGTAGTGCTCTTGCGCTTTGCTTGGCTCATCTTGGCGGAGGTACTACTGTGCCCCTAGATAAATTAGTATTCAGGGTGGTCCAAAAGGTGACGTCCAACATTTTTATTTTATTTGTTATGTCCAGGGCTATCTAAATATACCCTACTATATAGTACCTGAGTTTTCTCAGTTTTTGAGATATTCATTTTTTCCACAAATTTAAAGTTTTTTTGTTCTAATCAGCTTCGAAAATAGTTAGTCCACTTTTTACTACGTTACGTCGTATTTTCTTTTGTAGTATGATCCCTATAAATTGAACTTACTTAGATACAATTATCAGCTAAGACTAACAAAACATATTGAGATAGAGTTGCTAGTGTAATCAACTCATCTAATGTTTTTGGAAAATATTATACCGATGTTCCCTAGTGTTGATTTATGTCTGGAATAAATATTTAATCGAAATCCATTTGTTTTAATGTATCATAAGTTAGAAGCATTCAGTTTTGGTGGGCAAGATTAAGTTTAGATGGCGTGATTTTTAAAATTTTAAGATTTGGTGGCTTATTTTCAGTTTTGGTGGGAACTCAAAACTTTGAGGATCAATATTTCAGAAACTATACATGTGATTCTAGCCCAAATCTAAAAATAGATATAACATAACCCAAACTTTCATATGTAGAAAAAAAACTTCGAAAAAGTAAAAAAAAATATGCGCCACCAAATCTTACAAAATATGGCTTATGTTGATATTCACCCTACTACAGGCTATTTATATGTATTTTTAAGCCCTGCAGCATAAATACTAGAGCATGATCAGCTATTTGACAATTATTTCTCTCGCCACTGCCCAAATTAGCCCTCTATTTTGTCATAAGCATTGTTAAACACAACAGTCTTAAAAATTTTAAAAGCACTTTTTTTTAATAAGCTCAATCTTTTTGGTGGATGCCTAGTACCTTTGGAAAATAATTCCATTGTTCAAAATTGTAGTGATTATATTTCATCATTTCAGCCATAGGACGTCCCCTGCTGAATCCTCCCATCGGCCATCAGTTCTACGTGCTATGTGCCCCGCCCACTGCCACTTCAGCTTGCTAATCCGTTGGGCTATGTCAGCGACTTTTGTTCGTTTACGGATCTCTTCATTTCTGATTATCTCGCAAGGAAACGCCAAGCATAGCCCTTTCCATAGCACGCTGTGCGACCTTGAGCTTTCTTATGAGGCCCATAGTGAGAGGCCACGTTTTAGTTCCATATGTCATCACTGGTAACACACACTGGTTGTAGACTTTCGTCTTGAGGCACTGAGGTATTTTGGACGAGAAGACGTGGTGTAGTTTCCCGAACGCTTGGATTTTGAGTTGGATTCGACGATTGACCTCCTTCTCAAAATTGGATTTACCCAACTGGATAACTTGTCCTAAGTAGATTATATTTATTGTAGTCATTGTACTTGGATGAGGCACTAAATATTTAACTTACAAATAAGTTAAATATTTAGTGCAGATTAGTTATGAAACTTTATATTTCGTAGTTCAAAAGATTGATTTTTTAAGGTAATTATTATAATGTCCTTTGAGAGTTGACAATTTGATAGACACGATCAGCTTTCCACTCTTTTTTAAAAACTTTATTTTAGCCTTCGCTTTTCTAATTGTTCAATGAGTTCAAGCTCGCGTGGATTCAAATCTGTAATCGTTAACATAAGTTATTAATTCACTAATAAATTACACATTATATACTTGTATTTGGCACGAAAGGCTAGATAAACAAACAGGCAAAAGTGACCAATGTTGATTGTTGAAGTTGAATGAGTTCGAAGGACGAGTTATTTATTATCAACTCGATAATTGTCGAGTGCGGGTTAGACTACTTAGAATCATATTATTGACAGAATTGTTAAAGTCAAAAAAGAAATCAGATGTTCCATATGAAGTTAGGTACCATCACTTTACTCAAAAAATGTTAGGAACAGTTGATTGTTATTTCACTATTAATCCGTATTTAAAGTTCTTTGTATTCATGTCACGAAACACGAAGTTTTTATCATTCATTGTACCAAATAACACTATTAGAAATAGTAACAACTCTGGTAAGAAAAGTGTTTTTTTTTTTTGTATTGTTTTTAGCTAATCGTCGCATGAATGCTTATTTGTTCAACGGACCATTTTAACGATTTTCACTTTTAAATGCAGTTTCGTTACGGTTGAATTTTTTGTTCGATTGGTATAAAATACTTGCAATTTGGACTTTAAGTACATATTTAAAAAGAACTTTTAGTTTTTTTAATACCAATACTACTCGATTTAAATTTCGTGCTTATTTGTTCAAAATCCGTGGAGATACACCAAACGTGAATGCAAATGTTAACTGCGTGCTTAAGTGTTCTACCTCCTTACGAGTAGCCAATCACGACATCGCATTTTGATGACGCAATACGACGCCATATTCATTTCTGTTCATTTCTTTCTTGTCAAAGCAGGTGTCAGTGCGCAGTTTAGGATAAAATTAACAAAAAAATATTAAAAATAGCCGTAATTTCAATCAGCAAACGTGACACAAAATTTCCGTAACACGTTCGAAAACATAATCGCAACTATAGAAAAAGAACAGTAAGTTGTTTTTTATATCTTTTTGCACTGTAGGGTATCTGAGCGTATCGTTAACTTAGCGTACAGGATGTTTAATTTCTTTGTTATAATTTCAGTTTTACATAGTGACGTATCCGTACCTGTAGGAATAGATGACTGTGTTGAATTTTTCCGTAAGGTTATAAAATATTAAATAAAAATTATTGCTTATGTGCGGTGACTGGGTTTCTTCAATATAGAATGTATGATAATTTAGACAAAATATATCTACTGTATGGCATTTAATACTTGCATGTTTGCCAATTGGTTTATATCATTTGGTTAAATTCATTAACATAATTGATAAGTTTTGGTGTTAACATGGTACAATAATATTAGATGCACTAAAAAAACATATTTATAATTAGTGGCCCACCCGCGATTTCGTCTGCATAGAATTGGTTCTAGGGACATTAGACAGCTCGTTTGTGATCAAACTAGCAGGAGATAGTCGGCCGACAGTTGGCCGATAGTTTAGTTAAATGCAGTGCGCTCTCTCACATAGTCCTTTATGCTAATAGTCCTTCATGTGCAGTCGGCCGATGGTCGGCCGATAGTTGTTCGATATTTTGATCGAAATCGGGCGATAGTTGTATGTATGTTAGCTGGGTATTGCGACCCAGCTTTATATTATCTTACTAATATTATAAATGCCAAAGTGAGTTTGTTTGTATATTTGTTTGTTTGTATATTTGTTTGTTTGTTTGTATGTTTGTTGCGCTTTCACGTCGTAGCTACTGAACCGATTGTCCTGAAATTTCGCATACACGTTGCTAGGGATATGGAGAAGGACATAGGATACCTTTCATCCAGAAAAAATGAACAGTTCTCGAGTTTTTTGACAAACCAAATTCAACGCGGGCGAAGCTGCGGGTAACCTCTAGTAAAATCATAAAAGCAAGCAAATTCGTTTACGGGTCACTAGTATCTAATATTTTGCGTGCAAGCGTGATAATTTTTCTTTTTAACGTTTATTGCTCTTATTATCTAAACACTCATTTTGTTAACATTCAGTCTCGCTTGTGCTAGATCTAGCATCTGTATTTTATGAATCCGATATGATATGAATGATCCGTTTGTGTATGAATTAAATAAATAAAATGTCTTAAATGAAAATAATCTAATTCATTATTTTTTTAGGGTTGAAAATGTGAAAAGAATCCTGTTTCGAGATGAGGACAATGACATTACTTCACCTGTAAAACTTACTGCCGGTCATCCTGATTTAACGCAAAAACGACATCTAAATCAATTTCAAGAAAATGTCCCGAATTATGAAATCCTTGACGAGGACGTCATTATTTTCCCATTTGCAGAATTACCAGAGATAAATTCCTTGATTCCGAACAACTTTGAAATGGGAGATATTTGTTTTAATAATGAAAAAACAAGTATGCTAGATTTATCAAACGAAAACAAAGGTGATATTGTAAATGAGACAGGTAACCAAGATAATATAGGAAAACGTCAGTATTCAAAGAAGTCAGTAACATAGGTATGAATGATTCTCCCAAGCGTAAACGGCAGCGCCGTCCAGAAAATTGGAAAAGAAATATCACGAAAAAACTTAGAGGCAGGTGAGGAATATTCTAGTTATGGGAAAATTAGAAAAGCCAAAGTTGTTAAACCAGTTTGTAAAAAAAGTTGCAAACTAAAATGCTCTGAGAAATTTACTGAAGAAGATAGAAAAAATATAAAATTATCATTTTATAGTCTTACAGATTGTCAAAAAAATAAGTTCTACATGGAATTCACGGAAAGGACCAAAACAATACGTAAACGCACCAATGTAGAAAATAGTAGGAGGAAGTTCTCGTTTAAATACTATTTCACAAAAGACCAAAAAGAGAAAGTCTGCAAAAGGTTTTTTGTAATACATTAGATATATCCGTAAGACGAATTTATTATTTCCATCAAAAACTGGACAGTCAAAGTTTGCTAATAGCTCCAACACCAACTAAAGGGAAACATGTGAAAAAACAGACACCGGATCATAAAATACAAGAAATAATAGACCACATTAAATCTTTCCCAGTAGAAGAATCTCACTTCTGCCGATCAAGTACTAAAAGGAAATACTTATCACCAGAACTCAGTATAGCCAAAATGTATAAATTGTATGTCGAAAAATATGACCAACCCGTGAAAGAAGCTATTTACCGGAAAATCTTTAACGAAAAATTCAACTTGAGCTTCCTTAATCAAAAAAAGATGTATGCGACTTATGTTCTGAATTCAAAGCTAATATGAATCCTGGTGATGATTTAAAACTAAAATATGAAGAACACTTAAAACGCAAAGAAGAAGGTAATAAAGAAAGAGATTATGATAGAAAAGCAGACACGGAAAATACTGCGGTTGTAACTTTTGATCTCGAAAACATCTTCAGCTTGCCTCAAGCTGCAATTTCCTGTTTGTATTATACATCCAAACTGACTGTTTATAATTTGACTGCTCATTGTAATGTTGGAAAACATGCAGTTAATGCAACTTGGGATGAAACTACGAATGGTAGAAGTGGGGATGACATCGCGAGTGCACTTATAAAAATCTTGAATTATTTATCTACAGTCTTACCACCACAAATATCACGACTTATATTGTGGTCCGATTCTTGTGTCCCCCAAAATAAAAATTCGCATATGAGTATGGCGCTAATACATTTTTTAAAATCGAATGAAAATAAAAATATAACCGAAATTATCCAAAAATTTTCGGAACCCGGACATGAAAATGTACAGGAGGTAGATGCCATTCAGTTTGATTGAAAGAAATCTGCGACACCAACAAATTTTCAGTCCTTTATCTTTAAAACAAGCGTTCTTGAAAATACAGTCTAATGCATTAAAGTTCACATTCTTAACAATGACAGACAATGACTTTTTAATTTACCACGAAGAGTCAGCAAAATTGGCATTTTCTCAAATTCCATACTCCCAAGTGAAATACTTGTTTTACCAGAAGGAGAATTGGAAAATTATTACGTATAAGACTAGTTTCTCAAGCCCAGGAAAGAGTGTTGATTTGACTCCTAAGACCAAGGTTGCAGTATTAGAAAACATAACTGTCAAACAGCCAAATCATACACTCACCAAAAAAAAATACTAAAGACATCAGGAGTACATACAAGTACATGGGTACAGACGACAAAGTATTTATGGAAGCGTTGATCAATAAAGTTCTGAGTACAGAAACGGGAAATGTAGAAGCTATCAGGAAAAGTAAGCGATCTTCTATTGTTAACTGCACAGTAAACAAAAAGAATAATAAAAAAAAACTTAAATTGCCATTATTGTATGAGAACTACTCACTCATCTTTTTGTATTGTTGTAATTTTAAACAATTTATTTTTTATGAATGCATACCTAATTTTAATACTACCTATCTAATATGTAGGTAATAGTAACATGTAATGTTGATTTCATTTTTTAGTAATAAAAAGATGGAAACTTTTAAATCTTTCATTTTGTCACTATAAGTACCCGTCGCCAGCAATAAAATGTATACGTACTCATAAAAGCTCATATTCATGGTTGAAAGAGGTTGTAGATATCCGTGTTCGTGCTTTTGACTGTTCGGAAAATTTATAATCCTAAACACCCTGTAAGTTGTTCTTATGACAAATAAGTACTGAATAAGTTTGAACGCAAAATGTTCAACCTCTACTCCAGTAATGATGTATCTCCAATTTTAAAATTATTTATGTGGTTATTTGTTCAACCTCCATAAATAAATGTAAAAATAAACTTAATCTTACAATTGTTATATGCTTATTTGCAATATAACATTTAGTTACTATATTAACTATTTTTTAAACATGATACTTTTAAGAAATCATAATATTTACTTAAGATAATCAGTAAAATGCCTCTGGTGTAAAATGTTGCAAATGGAGATTGGACCATTAAGCATTCGTGCGACGTAATGTAAGTCTGAGAGTAAAAATAAATCGTTTTAATCCGTTTGTGGTTTGTTTTAATTTTATTATTTCCAACCTATTGGTTCCAAAGATTAAAAGTGTCGAATTTTTACCTCCCTAGTCCGAAAATCGATATCGATAAAATCTGAACATCTCTAACATGCTGTCAATGTCAATACGTTTTTTTTTTAAATTACATAATCTCTGGTTGAATTGCGATTATGCGATTGTCGTAAAATTGGATTTGAGTTCATACAAATTTTGTCGTTAAAAACTTTCTATGGAGTTTTGTCTCTTATAGTTATTCGCTCTGTGCTTACAATTTTATAGCACGTGCAGATTTTGTTCACTCATTTACGTTACGAATCAATAATTTAAAAAAATGGTTTGCTCTTATGTTTTTCAACTTAATTATCTCAAAAACCGTATCACTTAGAGCTCTGATTACTAAATAGTTTTTGTTTGTAATTACTTACTCTGTCGATTAACATGCGTTTCATCACTCGCCGCCGAAACATAGTTTTTTCAAAATAGCGGACAGATAGGTATGCCAGCATCCATACAAAAATGTTCGAACCTCTTTCAAGTTTGTAGGTGTTATAGTTTCTGAGATTTCGTGATTAATCAGTAAGTGGTATTTCGCTTTTATATATATAGATAAATATATAATAAGAAAGATTAAAAAATCAATAAACACTTAGTTAGATCATTTAGTACGGCCCGCAAAATTCAACATTCTTACGTTTTGTTTGCAAACAAAAACTCTCTTTTACGGTGTAACATTCTTATGAATAAGCAGTTGCACTAATAATATCTTTACTATAAATAATCATTTTAACAATCAATGTAATAACATCTGGTTATATTTGGTCATTCTTTTATCAATCAGCCTTATTTTTAACATAATATATATATTAATGGTTGATTATAATCAACCAATGAGGTAAATATATTATTTTCGAATTAACAAGCTTAACTCACCTAAAATTGATGATTTGGATATTATAGTGCTAAGATGTAAAAAGGATTTGTTTGATTGATACATCATATTATTTAACATTATGTAACATACGTAAATATATGTAATACATGTAGGTATATATATTTTACCAATGTTTCGACTCGACTGCATGCAATTACTCCATGCAATTGGGTTAGGTATGTGGTACACTGATTTCCGTATTTTTCAAATTTATAGTTAGTCGTGAAAACTGTCAAAAGAATGTTATATAGCGTATATAATAAATATAGCGTTACAATTGAAATTATAACCTTTTTATAATTTCAATTGTAACGCTATATTTATTGTTAGTCTCATAAAAAAACATTTTTGTATTTAAGCACCCAGAATCAATAGTTAAGCAAATGTGCGTTAATTAAGATATTCCTTTTAAAATGTATTCTTGAGAAAAAATGTTGTCATGTTTTAAATTATTTGACTTTTGTTTCTGCTTAGAATCTATAAGGATAATTCACTGTCTATTTATTTACTTGATATATAATTACACCAATAAATAGGGAAAATCAAATTGTTTTTTGCATAATATTCAATATTTTAAATTTTGTTTTTAGCAATTACATGCTTTGTTATATCTATGATAAAAAGTCGACTGCCTCAGGTGGGACGGGCAGTCGATTTTTTTCAAGTGTTATATTATCATTCAATATTTTTTTTACATATAGTAGTAAGGAGTAAGGACCGCATTGGCCCACATTCTATAATTAAGACAAAATCTTATTATTAAGTTTAAAAAAACATCATCGCATACATCATGTACAGTATTACTGTAGACAAAAAGTTAATAGAATGATAACTCGTGTACCTAAATAGAGTACATCCCAATTTATTTATGAAAAACGTAAAATATACATACAGGGTAACTTTTTAATGAGTATCCAAATTTAAGTAGTGCTCTAATAATCAACCGAAGTGAAATCAAGAAAAAATATCAGCTATTCAATAAATGACTAGCCATGCGTAGAAAAATATATTTTAATTTGGATACTCATTAAAAAGTTCCTTTGTTTAACTTATAAAGCTGTTAAAAAAGGATAAATGTCGTAGTCTTAGTTAATTATGGTAATCAAGACAATAAGGATAAAATTAAGTTGTAAATGAAAAAATGGTAATTTTAATATATTAATGTTTTTGTATAATTGATTGAAACAATTTATTGGTATGATATGTTTTGTAACTATTATTATTATTATTATTTTTTTTTTTCTTGATGGCAATTTATTGATTTAATTTATTTTTAATTTTAATTTTTAATGTTTTCACCGAAGTTGTCTGTATAAATAGCCCAGGGCCCCCGCAGAATACCAGTGTCGCGGCAGCTATTTCTAGCTGCCACGACTTATACTGAGCGGGGTACCCTTTTTGGCACATTTCTATCTTTATTTATATTATTAATGTCATATGATGTGTTTTTTTTTTGTGCCAAATAAATAAATTTATTCTTATTCTAAGTTTTTTGTAATACCTACGAGTATTTCTCTTTGTTTCGTTTAGCAAGTTATTTTTTACGATTGTATTCAACCCCAACTGACAACTGAATTGGCAGGGACATAATTAAAAATTTAATGGTGTTTATTTCAACTTAAATTGTTTTTGTGTAATAATTTGTTTTTTATTATTGTACTGAACACATAAGTTATAACGTTATAAATATACCTATAGTAATTAATCTGTGTAGTTTTTCATTACTTCCAATAAATCTATCATACAATAAAAATTTTGCCTATCAGGTACTCTGGACAACTCGTTTTCGATGATTCTGGCAAATAGTTGATTAGTTTCACTGGATTTTATTTGTACTCGTAGTAATTCTTTATTTGCCTCATTTTTTTGTAAGTAGTACCGGTGCACTTGTTTTTAATATGTGTCTGAAAAAAAAAGCAAATTTATAATTTTTACACTTTCTTAAATGATTAAATAATAAATAAATCTTTAAATAAACTTTTATTATACACATACAGGGTTACGTTTCACGGTAGTGCCAAATATTAAAAATAAGGTCTATAGAACAATATAAAAAGTTAAAAATACTAATTTATCGTAATTAATTTCAGTCGTATTTCTGGAATAAAAAAATTCCGAAAAAAAGAAAACACGAGATGTGCCGTCATTTATCAGAGATCACATGCGTACGCCGACGCCGCTCCAACAAGAACCTCATGCAGTGCACATACGGTGCAATTTAATCAAGTAATCGTAAATGTTCAACGTATTCTATTCTAGGAAAAATTAAAAATGAAAAAAAATCAGTTCTTTACTGAATAATAAATACTAATAATTTATTTGCTTGTCACATGGTAGATTACAGGTGTTATTACAATTAAAAGTACATTGCACACATGACACCCCGTAGGAGCATCGCAAATTAAGCAAACATAGGGCCTCTTAACGGTTAAATACATAATATAATATGTTACCCACACTTATCCTTTCATTTGTTAGCAAATTTGACTGCTACAATTGCAACTTTATTTTTTTTTGCTCTGATTTGCTTTACACTGGACCTGAGTCATCTCTGAAAATTTGGCACTATGTTGCAAAGTAACCTTGTATACACACACATACAAAACATGTTTACATACTCATAACAAAAACTAACAACCCTAAAAAAGAAAAAATATTTTTAATATAATAAATACTTATAATAATCGTTAAATAACAAATTGTATAACTGCCAAAATTACTCAATGTATGTACCATACTGTAAGTACCGCGTTTATAGAAAATCGCATTTAACCATTGCACAGTTGATTAAAACTGCCATTTGATAAACAATTTTGTAAATCACCTTTTTAAAAATTACGACTTTATCAAGAAATGTCAGAATAATATAGCTACAAGAAAAGGAAAAATATGTCTCAATAGATATCAACTTATAGCAAAAAATTTATAAGACGTATTTTAACTAAGATCTATCGAATTAATGATACATTTCAAATAGGCGATTTGCAAAATACTCGTAGATCCTTCAATTGGCAGATTCGATCCAATCTGCGAGTTTTTGATAAGTACTACGAGTATACTCTCGAAACCGATAATCTACATCACAACAATAGTAGGTATCGATAGTTTATCGATAGTGCGATACAGAGCAATACTAATGGCATACTTAAAAACTATCGATATTAGGGGAAGAGCGGGTAACTCCGGTCAGGAGATAATACCGGTCACTTTACTATTACATACAAAATGGCGCGCTAAATGCACACACACATCAAAACAAGGTGGCGTGACCGTTCCCGTCCGCGCCCCGCCGACCGCCGCTCAGCTATGCTATTCTCTAAAGTCATCAGCCTAGAGTTCGTCACTGCGTCAGCGCTGTGACACAATTTGGTATTCACTTAAACTCGTTTGACAGCTCCAGTGGACACTAGCGCTTCGATGACGAGCACGGCATGAGTCGGAACTAAAAGTTTGACATTGTTCCTTGCAATTGGTATTCAGCAAAAAAATACAGCGACGAACTCGCCCTACAGCCTGGCGCACGGTCACGATTTCTAATGTCAAATCAAAAGCTTTAAATCTAAGGTCGAGTTGACGAGTTTGTGTGTTTCCAAGTGGTGGTATTTTGAGTAATTATTTTGAAATGGCAGCGAGATTATCTATTATGTTGTTTTTGCTCGAGGAAGAGAAAAAAAGAGATGATTTAGCGAAGCGTCGGCAGGCTTACCAAATAAGAAAATTTCTGACGATTTCTCGGCAAATTAATTTTATTAAACAATATAGACTGATAGAGGATTTAATTATAACTTTAGAAAATGATTTAAAGCCGTTTTTGCCCGTAAGTCGTCGTTCCAGCGGTTTATCTAGAAGGCTAAAGGTATGTCTTAATAAGACAAAAATGGTTAGTTGATATTTAAAAAAAACTTCAAGTATCTACCTACCTAATATAAAAACATTCCTTGTTTTTCAGATATTGTGTACGTTATCATTTTTGGCAACAGGGAGTTACCAGAAAATTATATCTAGTAACGTGGAAACATATATCTCACAGTCTAGTGCATCTAGAGCTATTCATCAGGTGGTGGATGCTTTAAACAATAGAGAAATCATACGAAAATATATTCGGTTTCCGCAAAATGCAAATGAAAGACAATCTCTCAAAAAAAGGTAAATGCAAATGATGATAATTATGTTAGGTATATAACCAACAAAATATACAACAATTATCTAAAAAAAATTTAGATTTATGGATTTTAACAAGTTTTTTTACAGGTTTTATGAAAAGTTTAATATTCCTGGGGTACTAGGATGCATTGATGGCACTCTTGTGTCTATGATCCGACCAAGAGAAAATGAGGAGCGCTATTATTGCCGTAGGGGATATCATGCCAGAAAATATGTTCTCATTGTAAGACTTTTAAAAAAATATTCCAAATTCATACTTGTACATCAAGTGACATTATGTATATTTAAATATGCCTATATTTTTTGTTCAGATCAATGATGCCAATGTTGCTAAAATTGTAGCGGCATGCTGTGTGCTACACAACATTTGCAACCGTGCCAGGTTAGCTGCACCCGAACTGGCCTCAACTGATGTGGAGGAGGAAAACAGGATCTTAAGAATTCTGCTTGGGAGCCAAAACCCATTGAAAGCTTGGCAGAAGGACGTTTATGTCGATAGCGACTTATAAATCAATTGTGGCATGCACGTTCCCAAAACAGAGAACTTTAATTATGTAACGGGGTCAATAAAAATAATTGTTAATTATTATTATTTATTTTAGTAACTAATTCTTGCAAAGCTTGGCTTTGTAGGATCCAAGCATCGCTTATATTTTTTAAGGCCGCCACTAATTGTTGCTGGTTTTGGGCCAGCATCTGCTCCGTGGCCACCCTCTGCTCCTCGATGGCAACGAGCCTCTCGACTAAGCTTGCAAGGTGGGATCGGCGCTGTGATGGCGGTGAACGACCCACCACTGCCCGACGCCGACCTACCAAGCGTCGCCGTCGAGGAGCTAAAACAATAAGGGATGTTTAAAATGTTCATCATCCCTTATTGTTTTAGTATGTACATAATTTAGTATTAAGTAGTAATGAAAGTTCGATTCCCAGTTGGGGCAATGTAGGAAACTAACTTTCCTATATTGTCTGTGGTAGCGTCATTAGCTAGATACTCTTTATTGAACACCCAGGAGCGTGCGTTGGTTTCAGATGGGGGTAGGCTGTGAGTGAAAATTGAGTAAGTTTGCGTGAAACAGTAGGCGATCTCGCGGCAGCCTAACATTGGTTAAATTGCACAGAAACGATCTAAGTTGCGCGCTTTAGTAAGGAATAAGTACAGCTAGACGACAAAATGGTTACAGAATATTTATTGTTTATTGTTGAATACGTAATTAATAATTATGGTTAGCTGTCGGTTTTTTATGAGGGTAGGCTCTGCATAATAGCCTATATGGAATGCACGCCCCTGTGAACACCATACAAAAAACAGTACAGAGAAATAAATACAATAGTACTACTTAGGCAATCTTATCGCTAGAAGAGACTTCTTCCAGACAACCTTCAGGTAGAGGACAGTTTAAAAAAAGTTAAGAGAGGAAGGTGAAGAAGATAATTATTATTACACAAGTATGGAAAAAAAATTGAAAAAAAAAGTGGATAAGGCCCCATGATCAGTCTGGACAAGACATTTCCACAGGGGCGATGTGTACCCGTCTATATGTGATGTCCAATATTTCTTTTTTATTTACTATTATTATGTAGCTCTACTACTACTAGCTAATTACTTACATGATGCGGCGCTTGAAGCAGGCGGTGGTGTTGCCCGCCCACGTCGGTTGCCACTGGGTGGAGGTGAAGGCACTCCATGGTTGTCCTCAGGCAAATTTATGTTACCAGTCAGTGAAGGTGGTGGTGGCGGACTCATATCCTCAGCCTGACAGAAAATAAAATATATGTTTATTACTAAATTTCAAAATCTGTTATAAATTTAGCACTCTAAATTTATATGTGCTGTGTTAAAATATAATTACCCCTATTTCCTCAATTTGTATTGATCCTTGCTCTTCAATCAAGGACAGAGCCGGAGGTTGAGCTGCTGAGGTTGAGGGCTGTAAAAAATAATAATCAAAATTATTATTGGTCAATTTGTTTTAACAGCAATCATCTTATTAAATACTTACTTGCAAAATGCTTTCTGAAGCTGCTGTCGTAGCATCCGAAGCACCAGAATCTTGTTGTATATTCTAGAAAAGAAATCATTTTTATTAATACATTTGAATACTCACGCTTTTACAGCTTTTTAGTGTTAGCACTTATATACTTTTAGGTGTCTCTGAGCTAAGCCGCGAACAGACAAATAGGATGTATTGTGTATGATGATATAGTGAAAGTAGTAAAATAAAAATAAAAGCATACATCGAAAGGATTCATTTCATGCTCCCTATCGCCAATGCGTAATTTTGCGTAATTTTCTCCTCCCAACAGTGCCACAATTCTCTCTTCAATCGACGAGAGAGCAACAGGTTCCTCTTCTGCGCCACCACCAGTTCGCTGCCTTGCCAAACGTATTTGGCTGATCTTTTTTTTGACAGCAAATTTCTTATCCCTCCAGTACTAAAAAATATACATGCGAGGCATTCATAGACAGTACAAAAAAAACTAACATAACTGTGATAAAAAAATCTCTAGTTATGAACTGTTTCAAGTATCGAATCTAGTTGCTTTTATTCTTTAGAAAATAGCTTTATAATTAAAAATAAAATTGCTTTTTACACTTCCACAAGAAAGTAATGTGAAAACTGAACAAACCTTAGACCATTGCTGCCAGGTTTTGATGCACCCGCTGCCAGAACTGCTCAGCATCCGGCTGATTTCTTGCCAAGCAGCCTTTGTCCGCTCTCGAGCTTGGGCTGTGCGGGCATAGCCAGTAGCGAGCCATCGTTTCTTCTCCAAACATTCGATTAAAATTTCTTGTTGAGCTACTGAAGGTACTAAGCTTCTTGACATGCTACACAATAGGAAAAAATAGAATTTATAATTCTACTATTGTACTATTATTTATTGCACATAAACATTATTTAAGCAAAAATACTTACACTTTCGCTTTATTTCACTTGAAAACAAAAACACGGTAAAATCACTCACGCTGACACTAACTGTCATGTACAACAGACAAAAAAACTACGCGCTCCGTAGAGAGAATAACTAAATAAGCCATTAAAAGTCAACATTTAAGTATATGTAATTTTAAAATAACATTTATAAATTATTGTATCACATTTTAATAATGTTTACACGTAAAAATCAATATTAAGTTAAAACAATACACATAAATGAATAAGTCGAGAAATATCGATTGTACTTTATGTCGTATCTCTAAACAGCGACGAACATACACGGCCTAGAGATCGACATCGAGGTAAATGACGTTAGAGAATACGCTTTTGCACCGCTCTGTCCTCGATATCGAAATGAATGACAACTCGTCTTCGAGCTCGAAGTCGGGCTCGATAACAAATGTTTACGTTAGTGAATCGCTCTGCAGTTCCGATTACACGCTGAGCTGGAGTGCACGTCGTCAGTTTTCGCGCCACTTTGTTAGAATTTTTCGTCAGTCGAAAATAAGGCTTTAATTTATTACATTAAACCAATTCTTATTTGATTTCTAGAGTGCTTACTGATCGACTTTATAATATTTATCGTTATTTCTCACCATTGTTTTATTCATTTTGTAAAAAAGTATGATTTACAAAAATATCTTCTGTCGCCTAATGCCGGTCACGCTGACCGGCATTTCGGTCACCTTAATAAAAGTGATAAATGTATTTTCTTCGGGTGATGCCAGCTAGTTACGCTGACTGCAATCTACTATAGTCAGGTAGTATTAATTAAAGTATTATTGCAAAAATTTCTACGGTTGTGTGTGAAGTTGACCAACCCGCACTGGGCCAGCGTGGTTAACTAAGGCCTGATCCTAATTCAGGATAGGCTCGAGCTCCTTGGTGGGGACTTATATGAGCTGTTGTTGTTGTTGATGATGATCATAATATTTATAATCAATTTTGGTTTCAGATGTCAGGAAGACGCGGGAAGGTAAAATGGGATGAAAATACCCTAGCTCAAGCTTTTCGATTGGTTGCAGCGGGAAATCCAATTAGGAAGACCGCAAAGGAAACAGGTATTCCATTTTCAACATTGCAAGAAAGGCTTAAAATAAGCAGATTACCAAATGCGGCCGACAAACCGTGTTCAGTAAAACCTAAGAAGATGATATGGCTAATCAAATAAAGCTTTTAGCGAAGATATTCTACGGGTGCACAACAAGTGAAATAAAAAGAATGGCGTATGAATACGCAGTAAAAAATAATGTGCCTAATAATTTTAATCATGCTACTCAAATGGCCGGCAAAGACTGGCTCAAAGGGTTCATGAAACGAAATAATTTATCTGCCCGCAAAGCCGAAGGAATGAGTTTAAATAGAGCGATTGCATTTAATAAGGATGAAGTTGATATATTTTTTAAGCTCTTGGGGGAATTGATGGAGAAATTTAATTTTCCTCCTAGAAATATATTTAATGTCGACGAGACAGGGATCACGTCTGTGCAAGATCCGGGCAAAATTGTGACAGAGAAAGGCCAAAAGCGTGTCGGGTCGATAACCAGTGGTGAAAGAGGGCAAACAATTACAGCTGTCTGTGCAATGAGTGCGACGGGAATATTTGTCCCACCCATGTTGATTTATCCCCGCCAGAGACATTCTGTAGCATTAGAAACAGATGGACCAAGAGGTGCACTATACCGCTGTTCAAAAAATGGTTGGATAAATGAAGATTTGTTTGTGGACTGGTTGAAGCACTTTGCGAATCATACGAAACCTTCGGAAAAAGATCCCATTCTTCTCATTCTTGACAATCATTCCAGCCATATATCACTAAAAGCTTATGAGTTCTGCAAATCAAACAACATCGTGATGCTGTCTGTCCCACCACACGGATCACACAGAATCCAACCGATGGATGTATCATTTTATGGACCTTTAAAAACGGCTTATAAGCTGAGTGTAACTATTTTATGAAGTCAAACTTAGGTCGCAAAATCACTTCAAACGATATTGCTTCATTGTTTAGAATAGCATTCCAAAAAATCGCAACTGTCCCCAAAGCGGAAGCAGGGTTTAAAGTAGCAGGAATATATCCGTACATACAACCCAGATGTATTTACCGGAGAATTTTCTTGCTGCAGAGTTTCTTAACAGCGATGATTTACTTCCACATTCCTCAGAACATCGGGAACGAGACAACAAAACTCCTGAGTCTCAACTTATGACCGACCAACAAAATGAAATCTCCAGTCCTGAAACTGTCTGCAACAGTCCCTCTCTCTTAAATGAGACCACTCATGATTGCCCATCCAACTCATTTTCGATAGTAGAAAGTCTGACCAACCTTGCATTGGAGAAAATTAATAGCGAGACTTTTTTATCAGTGACTTTTGCTACAGCATCTATCTCTGCAGTCAAGACCCAGAAAACTAGCTCCGTCACCATTGGTCCGTCTACTTCGGGAGAACAGATATCGACTTACATAGCGAGATCCATCATCACTGGCCTTTCAAACTCGACAGATACATTAACTCGTACAGCTAGTTTAACTATCCTTGACCCATCCACTTCAGCATCGGCGACATCTTCTGCCACAGCTAGCTCTTCTTTTGTTGGTTCACCTATCACTGCAGTTAAGACAACTTTAGCTTGCTCTTCTGCGTGCACTGATTCTTTAAGCACTGCATTGCCAACAACTACATGCACGTCTAATTTTCTGTCTGTCACTTCTGCTAAATGTTTGACAAATGTAAAAGATCTTCTGCCAATACCCAAGAAAAGCACAGAGAAAGAGTAACAGGAAACAACATTCCACCCACATAACAGGAACTCCATTTAAAGAAACATTGATTAAAAAAGAAGAAAGAAAACTGAAAAAAACTGAAACTAAAAAGAAATCTGAGGCAAGAAAGAATCTAAAAAGAGGAAAGAAAACAGGAAAAACCGGAAATGAATAAGAAATCTGAGGCAAGAAAGAATCTTAAAAAAGTAGAAAGAAAACAGAAAAAGAGCAAAGTTACTAATGAAGCCACCTAAAAGCAAATT
Source organism: Anania hortulata (assembly GCA_963576865.1). NCBI lineage: Eukaryota > Metazoa > Arthropoda > Insecta > Lepidoptera > Crambidae > Anania > Anania hortulata. The sequence continues at coordinate 6,812,662 of OY756410.1, forward strand.
GAGGATAAGAAAAGGCAAAAAAAAGTAAATTCAAAAGGAAAGAAAGAAACAGGCCACACAGTTAAAAAAAGAATTTTTCAAGAGAAAAATAGCACTAGCAGCAGTTCGGAATCTGATGTAGAGATGACTGACTTATATAAAGATGATGACACAGATATTGAAGAAAATAATGATTTGGAAAACAAGTGTGTTCTATGTGATGACTACGGGAGAAACAATGAGCTCTGGTACAGATGTGTTATTTGTGGGTTGTGGGCACATGCTGAATGTACGGGTAGTGACACACCTGAAAACTACATGTGTGATATATGTATCAGAAAAGCTTGACCGGACTTAGGCTTCGCTGACCGGCATAAGAACCGTGATGACCGGAATTGTCCTCCATGGAGTTTAACGCCGGTCAATCACATTTTTTTTTCTTAAGTTGATTATACCAAAAATACAATTACTATTGATCTCAATTCAAGTCATTCGTTAGAGGATAAGATTATGTTCCTTTTCTAAAAGTTTAATAAATATAAGTTGATTATTTTATGAGTTGTTTGTTTTTGTCCTTAGGTGACCGGTAATACCCGCTCTTACCCTAATGAGAACCAATATTATCGATAGATAATCGATAAAAACGCTTCAAAAATGAAAGGACTGCTATACAAAACATCATCCCATAATGACCTTCGTTGGGGTATAATTTCCAAAAAAGCCCATCCGAGCTACTTTTTGGGTTCAATACATGGGGCACACTAAAAGTTCCGCACTTCTAGCTAATCGGAACTATTTGAATTTCGAATGTAATATTTTTTTAAACTTTGCAACCTTCTTAGTAATAAAAAAAAAACAATTGGCGGGAAATGATTTGTCAATTGATTTTTATCACACATCAAAGTTTTACGTACGCAACGAAAATGGAATTAAGTCGAAAAGATTTTAGAGCGATGATTTTTTATGATTTTAAAAGTTCTCTTTCTTCGCAAGACTGTGCCGCTCGTCTTCAAAATGCTTTTGGGAGAGAAGCATCTTGTTTGAGCACCGTGAGGCGATGGTTTGCTGAATTTGAGAGAGGTCGAGTTTCATTACATGACGAATTTCGTGAAGGGCGGCCTTCAACTGCCGTCAACGAAAATAATGTGGCTACTGTTAAGCGGCTAATTGAAGAAAACCCGCGGATTACCTGTGACATAATTCAAGGACTATTTAATTGGGGATTGGTATGAGCCAAATTCAGACAATTTTACACGAAGAATTGAAAGTTCGGAAACTTTGCTGTCGTTGGATCCCTTATGAACTGACAGCGGAGCAGAAGTGGGCTCGCGTGGAATGAACAGATGCTACTGAAGTACGACCACGGACATTCTAATGCTGTTTATGACATTGTCACAGGAGACGAAACGTGGATTTATTGTTTTGAACCCGAAAAAAAACAGCAATCTTGTAAATGGGTGTTTGAAAATGAGAACAGGCCAACAAAAGTAAGGCAGGCGAGAAATGTTGGTAAAAAAATTATCGCGTTTTTTTTTCTCAGCTACGGGTCCCATCTTTACAATTCCACTTGAAGATCAAAAAGAGTGTTAATGCCGAGTGGTATTGTACCATTTTTTTACCCAGGGTGTTAGAAAAAGTTCGCGAAAGACGACCCAAAAGCCGCGTTCTCCTACGTTCGCGAAAGACGACCCAAAAGCCGCGTTCTCCTACATCATGACAAAGCTTCTTCACACACGGCCAACAAAACAAAGTCATTTTTAGCTTACGAAAAAGTGCAACCCGTCACCCTTCCTGCGCATAGCCCCGACCTAGCACCCTGTGATTTCTGTATTTACTTTTACCAACTCCGAAGAGGCAGTGATAGCGTTCAATCAGCACGTAGAAAACATGACTTCAGATCTGTGGTCCTCCTGTTTTAAAGAATGGTTCGATCGCATAAAAAAACGTTTAAAATGAGGAGAGTATTTTGAAAAGCAATAAACATAATATTTTGGTTATAACATGTTGTTTTTTTAAGTTATGCGAAACTTATAGTGTGAACTTGAGTGTGGTGACCTCCGTAATACGAGTCGATCTCAGGGCATTTTGAATGACGTTATTAAAGACACAATTAATGTCTCTAGTCCGGAAGAGTTAGTTGAGATTCGTGTGACGTTCGTGTGAGACTAGTGATAAAATTTAAGAACAACAAGCAAAAGATGCGGATAGATTTATAAAAAAAAATACAAGGTACACAATATTCAGAGGGTGATCTAGTTAGGGTAGAACGACAGGTACCACATAACGGCCAATCGCAAAAATTTGTAAATAAATATCAGGGTCCCTACCGTATAGTAAAAGTGCTCCCGAATGATAGGTATCTCATAGAAGATACTCCTCTTACTCGAAAACATGGCAGACGCTACGAAAGTGTAGTAGCCTAAGACAAAATACAACCTTGGATGACTTTTAACAGAAATATTGAAACTGACGATGAAAATGATAATAAGGAAAATGCAGTTTAAAATGACGATGTATCATTAGCCCATAATATGCAATCATATGAAATAGATTTTTGTTTTATTTTTTATTTTGTATTCAACTCTAAGTAAATATGCTTTGGTTTAAAAGATGTAGATTTTTATGTTTAATCATTATAAAGTGTAACAAAAAGGCGAAATAAAATTTAAAGGACGTGTAGAGTAGTAAATGTGTAGTTCCTATGCAAAACCACAAACTCGTGCGAGTATAAATTACTGAGTAAATTGATGCTAGAGTTTTAACAAAAAAGTATCGGTGACAACCTTAAATATCAGCTGTTAGGCGTAAACAAACTCATAAATCGAGATTAAGTAGGAAACAGATGTGAAACTTTCATAAAATGTGCAGTGATCCACTCAATGATCATTGAATTAATTAAATAAACAATAAATTAGTCGTTTTAGGTGTTTCGGTTTCTCACTGTGTTGCAACGCTAAGATGTTTTTACTGGTGAAGAATTGATTATTGAACATTACCTAATAAAACAACTTTAAGACGATATTTGAGATTATGAGATATCATGAAGCGTTTAAAGTCGTAGATGGGATTTATTCGAAATTCTGGTGCTGCATGACTTAGTACTGATCAACATCCTTAATGATTTCATTCATTCACTCTACCGTTACCACCACCAATATGACAAAATTACCAGGACTACTTGACCTACCGGGTGATATCGGACACTACCGCGAACTAATGGCGCATAACGCCATCTAGCGACAGATACTTCGTTTGTTACTTCGTCTGAATAAATCTTCTACGCTATTGTTTTGGGTTCGTTATTTTATTCGTTCAGAATTAGAAATAATAATTAAGAAATAAAAATAATAAGTTAGAAAGACAACTAAAAATAATAATCCAATTTCACAACAGCAGTAACTCGGCAAATACATTCTACCAAAAGTTTTAACTCAGTGGCTCCTCTGCACTTATTTTATCATTGACCAAACAATGCAGTCCACGTAGACTGTGGCGCCTTTAAATCAAAAGTCAAAGTGCGCCGAACCAATCAGTAATCGTTCCGAAAAAAATTGCAACGATGCGTTTAGCCAATAATATCCTGTCACGTGACTATCACCTACGCCTTAGCCACGCCTCCCGGAAATAATTAAAAATATTACGGGATCCGCATATTCGAAAAGATAAAATTTAAGACATTTACGAAAATGTTTTAATAAAAAAAAGTGTATTTGATAACTTTAGTTATTTGTTTGTTTAAAGTTTTGATATTCTTACTTTCTTTAAAATAGTAGTGAAACTTTAATTTAGGTTAAGGGTTTTTTCCATTACTTACATCGAACCCTGCGAAATGTCCCTACTTTTTTTCTACAATTTTCTAATTTTTTTTTAGTTGCTCATATTCGCTCTCGTTGCGCAGTCGCTATCCAAATTTTCCGAATTTCGATCTCCGATTTCGATCAGTATGTCTCGTGAAGAACATTCTTCGTATTCAAATAATGAATCTATGAAATGATTTTATGCGTGGGCGCTTCTTTCGGGAGCATCAATGGTGCTCGCGAGTTGTATCGTCAGCGATTCATCGACGGCAGGCCCCTCGCGGAGCAGCGGCGTTTATCTTCGTACACTTGCTTCAGGAACCTGTGTCTCCGGCTGCAGAGCACTGGCTCGTTTAGACCGCCTGCAAGTGAAGGTCGTCCAAGCACACGGGAGCGGTCAGACCTGGAGACCCAGATTTTGTCGCATTTCGAACGTGATCCACGAACAAGCACACGACGAGCTGCGGCAGCGTTCAATGTGAATCACATGATAGTCTGGCGCACGCTGCGGTCTTATGGATTACATCCGTACCATTTCTCCCGAGTTCAAGAGTGGACCCCAGCAGACTTCGGTCAAAGGGTCACATTTTGTGAGTGGTACCGAAACCGGATGGAAGAAGACGCCAGTTTCGGTGAAAATGTACTGTCGCGGATGAGGCGTCATTCACCTGGGGCGGCATCTCAAATTTACATAATGAGCACGTATGGGCTCATGTGAACCCTCACGCCGCGAGTGAAAGTAACTTTCAGCACCAATGGCGGATCAACGTTTGGGCTGGGATCCTTGGGGATCGTATCCTCGGACCGAAGTTTTTACCGAGCAACCTGAATGCTGACAGGTACTTGGAGCTATTGACCGACGACGTTGAGGATTACTTAGAAGATCTGCCGCTGTCAGTGTACCGGAATATTGTTTACCAGCACGACGGTGCACCAGCGCACTACGCGCGCCGCGTCCGGGAATATCTCGATGGACGACATGGTGCTCAGTGGATTGGCAGAGGGGGTCCAGTGCAGTGGCCTGCCCGTTCGCCCGACCTTACCGCTATGGACTTTTTTTGTGGGGCTACGTGAAAAACCAAGTGTACGCAGTGGAGTGCAATAGTGCTGACGAAATGCGAAATAAAATACACCTAGCGTTTCAAGCCATTACACCTTAGATGCTGCAAAACGTGAGAATATCGATGAACCGCAGAGTCGCTGCTTGTATTAAGCACGGTGGCAGACATTTTGAGCCATTTTTGTAAAAAAATAATAATATGATGTTTGTTTATTACAATAAAAATATTACTAGTTAGCAAATAATGTCGTAGTTATATTGTGTAGATTTTTACAGTGAGTACTAGTTATTTACCATCAAATAATTACCTACTTCATACCTATTAGTTACATTGTATGAACTTATCATTAGAGAATTTGTTCCCGTTTTAATTATTTGCTGAGTAAAATTATGAGGTACAGCAAATTAATGTGTTGTTCTTTGTAAATGTAAGTAAAAGTCATAGTTGGTGTTATTGTCCTAAACATTAATTACTGTTTTCTGCACATAGTTTTATAAAAGAAATGTACCTACCTGATTATTTTTAGGTAACTTTTGAACTGTATTGGTTACTTTTAGGTTACACTAATGAAAAGGTTACTTTTAGGTGATTTTTTGGAATTTGTAGAATTAACTTTTAATTTCTTACATAAAAGCAACGTGAAACGGAACGCTCGTTTTGGAATTTTTCATGTTGGTAAGCTCCGTTAGCAGTAGAACTAAAACCACAGACCTCAATCGAAGAAAAAGCGTAGCCGTCTCTATTGGAACAACACGTTGTACTCTTTCACACTTACACCACTTGTATCTCGCTCTTTCGCTCGATCAGTCTGATCGGATCGGATTCATTCGTTATTGTTCGTTTGCCGTCGTGTCGTGCCTGCCCGTTGCCGCGCCGCGCGCCGCCATACTCTTACTAATCTGTGCACTTTATTTTGTTGTCATTGTCAGTCAACGAAAGTTTTGTGTCTGTATTTTGGCTAACAAACATTACATTTAAAAATTGGATTTCTAAGAGAGAGCAAGAATGTGGTATGATTACCGCTTATTGCAAAGTGTGCGCTTGTACTGTTTTGAATCATAAACCAGCACTTGTCAAGCACATGAATACGGCGAAACATGTTACAAATCATCATCATCATCATCTATACGGTCAATCCCGGTTGCGTCCAAAGCCATTGCTTTGGAGCCCAGGGTCCGCTTTCCTTGATTTGCTCCTCCACTTCGCGCGGTCTTGAGCGTCTCTAGTTGTGAGATCATTGGCTCGCATGTCAGCCCTCACAACGTCAAGCCAGCATTTCTTGGGTCTACCCCTTTTGCCAGGACCTGGCGGTGGCGGCATGGCCAGACATTTGTTTCCTACGTAGCTTGCCGGTTTCCGCAAAACATGGCCATGTACCAGCGTAGGCGACTCTCCTGCAGTTTGTCTGCAATATCACGGACACGAAGGCTACCGCGGATGCGCGAGTTCCTCACGCGGTCCTTACGCGTGACTCCGCACATCCACCGCAGCATATTCATCTCTGTGACACGCAGCTCCTGCTTGTGTCGCTCAAGTAGCGGCCATGCTTCGCTGCCATATAAAAGAACAGGCCTAATGATGGACTTATAGATCTGTCCTTTAAGCTTAACCGGCATTCTGGGGTCACAAATGACACCAGTCACCTCTCGCCATTTGGCCCACGCAGCAGCAATGCGTGCTTTGACGTCGCAATCGATGTTTCCGGACGCGTGAAGTATAGATCCAAGGTATTTAAACTGGTCCTTACGCTCGACCTTGTCTCCGCCTATGCGAACGGGTGTTGGATCTGTAGAGTTACAGGCCAGGTACTCGGTCTTCGCCACATTGAGTTTCAGACCACCGCTCTCAAGCGACTGCTTCCACTCGTTCACCCGTCTCGCCAGCCTGCCCCTGTCCGCGTCCACCAGTGCGATATCGTCAGCATACATCAGCAGCCATGGTGGCTGCTCATGTGAGTCTCTGATGCTGTCTGACACAACGTCTAATATCACACTGAACAGAAACGGACTGAGGACGGAACCCTCGTGTACTCCGACGGTGATGGGGAACGGTTTGGTGTCGCCAACAGCGGTCCGAACCATAGAATCGGAGCTGCGGTACATGTCCCGAATAATGTCAATATATGCCTCGGGGACCCCTTTGGATCTCAGTGCCCACCAGATCACCTGTAATGTGGGACGACGGGAGACGAATAAAAAGATGTAGTTGCGCGCACTGTAGGTTTATTAAGAAGCAATAAAAGACAATAACCTAAGCTTATATACTAACTTACTCACTAATGTGGAGTGAGGTGACGCACACACTACACCTCCCCCGTTTTTTTTTTTGAAAAATTAAAGCATAAAGATTTTAATTTCAATAAAAAATATTTAAAAACCAAGTTTAATTTGAAATAATTGTTAAGAGACAAAAGACGCTGTAATATTTATTTTAAATTAAGGGAAGATAAAATTTCAATGGTTTTTTAACATGCATAATGTTACAAAAGAGCCAAATAGTACAATCATGTAAGAACTTTACGAACAAAATCAATGTTTTTAAAATTTTAATGTTTTCAATCAATATCTTACAGATAAACTATGGCAAATACACGTCATGAAGTTATAGCAAACATAAAATAAAGTTATGGACACAAACATATTTAAAATACATACGAGTATAACTTATATATCTTAACTACTAATTTAACAGAATTTAGTGTAGTAGGTTCTTTTTATTACATATTTTTTATTTATTACAATTTACGTTTACAAAAATAAACAATAATTTCAATTTAGGCATAAGAAGAACTCAAACTAAAAGTTATTTGAACATAAACAGTAGGTACCTTAACGTTAGTGGCATGGCAACTATTGCGTGTATTTTATAATAAAATTAATTTTACAAAGTATTGTTTATAAAAGGAACTAAATAAACGGGCTTTTAAACTTTTTATAATAAATTCAAACTACCTATTTCTACGCAGATACTTTTAAAAGAAGACATAGGTAATACAATTAGAGAAATAAAGACATTAACATTATCTAGCAAAATCTGTGTTTTAGAAAAATGTTTAACATTTAGTAAATTATAGATAATAGTTTTATACTTATTAAAATAATCAAAACTATAGTTTTATTTTAGCTAGACGGGTTATTACATAAATAATGTTCAAAAATGTAACTGCAAAATTATTGACTGATTTCTTATCAAATACACAAGTCATCACTAAGAAAAAACTACTCAAATAATAATAAAAAACAAAAATATTCAGTTTCTACAATTAAAAAGCACAAAATAATTATCAGTTTATTTTCGTTTTAATCGAATCATGTAAATATATCTTTTTTTTTTAAGTAATAGGTAGGTATGCCATGTTTGGTGACAGTTATTACTTTTATAAAAAAGAAATGGCACAGCATTTTGTTTATATTATAATTTAAGAACAATTTAAATGTTACTAAGTATTCTCTCTGTCTTTTTATCTATATACTCTTCTTACTTTTTTCTTATATCCTCATACAATGAATTAATCTATTCCTGTAATCTCTTTTATTACTTCATCATAATATTAATTCGTTCTGGTACCTTACAATCATAAGTCAAATCCTTTTTATCTAACGGTAGAGACGTCACACACACTTAACTAGACTATGGTCATATATTGGACTCATAGTAATGGTACTTTTACGCCTTGCGTATTTCTTATTTGTGCCGGCCGGTCCCCTTTTTTATAATATTTTATTATTTATTAGGTACAGTTTATAATATATTTGTCGACTTTTTAATTTTATAGACATTTAATCTTATAGCTGTGCACAGCATTATTTTTTAATAGGGACATGTTTTAACATCTTTTTGATGTCCAACGATTTTCACAGAGAGAAGCTCGTCTGCACCATGATCAAATTGAAGGATCTGTACCCTATAACTGTACCTTGTACCATTTAAATACCTCCGTACGGTTCATCTTTTAAGATTCTTTGTGATCTCCAACTGCTTTCACAGAGAAACCTTGTTTGCACCATGATCAAGCCGAAGGATGTGAACCTGTACCTGCTCTCATACTTCGTGTTTCCTACCCTTTATTCTTCGTCTTTCATCAACATCTAACTCGTTTCAAAATAGTACAAACTTTAAACTTAACTTCACTTTCAAATAGAATCCTTCAGCACTAATAGTTTTATTTCCTTTTTGGGTCATCAGTCCAATAGGTAACAAAATATTTTTACTGACGTATTCCCAACTAAATAAAATCACTACAACAATACCGAACAAACTTTTCCTTGCTTATTCTCATCATAAAATTTTATTCATCCTTATTTCATTTCATATTTTAACTTACTTCGGAAATGTAACTAATGTTATCTGGTAACAAAAGATATTTAATACATTCCTATCAAATACAATTGATATATTTCTATCCTATTTCCCATTTATCATATCTTTTACATCCACATTTTACACGCAGCTGACTATTTATTAAATCTGATAACAAAGCACATTAAAACTATCAAAATAATTAACTACCTATTCATGATAGCATTGGTTAATATAAATAAAACTACTAATTCTTTTTGATACTAAACTGAATCTGAATAAACAATGGCATACCTAAAACATGATCTACGTGTATAATATCAAATTCATTCTTATGCAGTACCGCTAAATCGGTACTTCGGGTTCCGACTAATATGGAATCGTGTAACATTTCGCAACAAGAAACTTAGAAAACAAAATTATTGCTGATGTATGACATGTGTCGCTTGCTGAATACGGTGCGATGCGCGGACAAAATTCCGTTCCTAATATAGCGCAAAAGTAATCGTTGTAATAAAATCAAATACCTATTAACTCATAAATTAATGTAAAAACGTACTCGGATGAACATACGAAAAAATATCCAGAACACTTATGAAGTTATATGAGTAGTTCTTTAATTATTCATTGAATGTATTAGTTATGGTACTTTTGAAAACAAAATGGCATAATTCCTTTTCTACCAGTTGACTAATGATGTAGTTACTTATATAACTTTGCAAAATTGTTTCTAAATGTTACCTAATAGTAATTAAAATTAACATTCGTCATTCATAAACACATCACGTCTCTTTCAGTAGTTGGGTATAAAACAGTAGAACATAATATTTCTAAAAAGAAAAAATCTAAATGAAGTATTTTAACAAAAATGTGTAGAATAAAAATAAATTTAAAACTATAATAATTACCTCGTAATTTATAAAGTATCTCTACAAATCAAGTTAGCAAAAAAAAAATTAATAAATAAACAGCAGCAAAAACAAACTGTTAAAATTAGTTTGATAAATTTAAATTTTGTAAATAAAAAATAATAAACCCAATATATTTTACTTTGATACAATGGAAAAAAAACGTGACAAATTAGATAAGCCTAACTGCAAGAGTCGTAATTGAAAGCGATGTATTTTTAAATATTCATTTTCACATTTTTTTTAAATATAATTTCAAATTACACTACACGTAAAATAACAACAATAATTTCATTAAAACTTTTGGATTAAGATAAAGATTTAGTAATTTATTTTATGCAAACATGAATTGCATGAAAACAAAACCAAACATTCTATTCTATTTCACAACAACTAAATGTATATTCCTCCTGTAATTTATTAAAATATCCAATTAAATAAAAAAATCATATTTTTAAAATAAACTGTGGTGTAAATATTTACCAATACAAAAATTATATCAGAATTTACATTTAGAATTTATTAGATACAGAAAAAATATATTTAAGAACATGGTTTTGATAATTCACAGAACATTACATTACGTACTTTTTGGTAAGTAAGTACTTCACCAAATTTAAAGTTAATACTGCGTAATAGTTGTATATATAAATGAATTTAAACATGAAATTAGACAACGTTTTAGATAAAAACAATAATTGAAACTAATATTTTACACATACCTGAGTCATGCGCGAGCGTCCTGCACCTTGTGATTGTATGGGCTGTCTAAGATTGTAGTTAAGTTATTTAAATTGCTACCAAAGCACAAAGTTAAACTTGTAAAAAAGATTGTTAAAATAATAGTTTATATCGTTTGTATAACAGAAAATATATGTTTAGATTCGGTATTGTAGTATAGAAAAATATTTTACCATTATGTAAGTGCAAATAACGTTTAGTCGGAAATGGAATAAAATTGTAACAAATAAAGTTTTGTGACGGTGAAAAAGAAATGACATATATTTTTAAATGTAACCCGTCTAGTAACACAATAATTATGATATCTATTTAATATTAATTAGTATAGTGGCCACTAATAATATCATCTAATTTAAAAAAAAAATACGGTACTATATTTATGCCGTCGGGTTCCACTCCAAGTATAAAGTAGGATTTCATCAGCTTGTACTTCTCCCAGCGCCCATCATCTTCATTCCATACCATCAATCCGCCTCGTACTCTCCCGGCAGCCCGCAAACACAACTTCTGCCACCATCATCACCCGGCTGCCTGCAAACTCTTTCCTCCATCTGACTTATTATTTACTCCCGGCAGCCAGCATCCTCTGATTTACACTTTTTTTTAAAAAATCATTTCGCATGTTTTTATTAAAAGTCAATTTTGGTCGTTATTCCAATTTTCACATTTCGTTACGGTCGCTTTATATTTGAAAGTCTCTTTATTTTAAAATAGCATATTAAATAACACAAACACTCCACGATGCGCAGCACTGCCCAAAGGCAGCACTGGCAGGGTCGCCATGTAATGTGGGACGACGGGAGACGAATAAAAAGATGTAGTTGCGCGCACTGTAGGTTTATTAAGAAGCAATAAAAGACAATAACCTAAGCTTATATACTAACTTACTCACTAATGTGGAGTGAGGTGACGCACACACTACACACCACTCGAGGGACACAGTCGAAGGCCTTCTGCAGATCAAGAAAGAGCAAGTGCAGAGGCGTGTTCTTCGCCCTGTATCTCTCCATGACGGTCCTTAGGGCGAAGACAGGGTCCATAGTACCGTTGCCAGGACGAAACCCATATTGACACTCCGAGACATCACACTCCTGTCGGATCCGGGAGTCCACAATCCGCTCAAGGAGCTTCATGGTGTGGGACATGACCTTTATACCGCGGTAGTTGCTGCACTCTTGCACTGATCCCTTGCCTTTGAAGACCGGAGTAATAATACTCATTCTCCATTGGCTCGGGATCAGCCCGCTTAAGAGTATGCGGTTGTAAAGGTAGGTTAGGATGTCCACACCAAGAGTGCCCATCGCCTTCCAGGCTTCGATTGGGACTCCATCGGCTCCGACAGCTTTACGATTCTTCATGCGGCGAAGAGCAAACTGGACTTCTTCAGGCGTTACCGGTGGTACTAGTCCCTGATTCGGAGGGAGGTCCGGTGGCTGCACCTCTTTGTGCTGCTTATTCAGCAACTCGTGGAAATAAGAGCGCCATCTCTCCTTCACCGCGAGGTCCTCGTATAGCAGGTTGCCCCCAGGGTCTTTAACACAGCGACACTGGGAAATATCCTGTGCCGCTTTGACCCTGGAGCGCGCTAACTTATAGATTAGCTTTTGCCCCTCAGACGATTCCAACTTGTCATAGAGCGTATGAAAATGGTCTCGCCTGGCTCTGGCTACAGCTCTCTTAGCAGCACGTTTTGCACCCTTGTACGCGTCGTGGTCTTCAGGAGATCTGGACGCTTGCCACTTTTTAAAGAGGGCTTTCTTCACCCTAATCTCCTCTTGGACTGAGTCGTTCCACCACCAAGTCTCCTTGTCACATTTGCGACCGCCCTGAGATAAGCCAAGCACCGCTTTCGCTGCATCAGTGACGGTTGCCTGAATCCTATCCCAGTATTTTTGGACTGGTTCGCCATCACTACCGTCGCACTTGTCGCCGATAGTTAAGGCGAACTTCTGGGACGTGTCTTTATCAAGCTTCCACCATCTGATTTGGCGTCGGCAGCGCTCGATACGCTTGATCTTGGGCTTTACGCGGAGATCCATGACAAGTAGACGGTGTTGTGCAGCGAGACTCTCACCGGGTATGACTTTGCAGTTGGCCACTTTACTGATGTGGTGTCTCCTGGTGAGTAGGAAATCGATCTGAGTGGCGTGCCTCCCGCTCCTGTAGGTGATAAGGTGCTCGGTTTTCTTTTTGAAATACGTGTTCACAATGGCAAGGTCAGCAGCCGCACACGTCCTGAGGATATCCCCACCTTCTGCATTACGACCACCGTACCCATAACCACCATAAACACGCTCAAACTCCTCACACCGTTCACTCACATGACCGTTCAGATCGCCACCCACAACAATCCCCTGCGACAACGGGATACCGCTAAGCACTCCACCAAGCAGACCCCAGAACGCCATTCTCTCAGCCTCGCCACAACCGGCCTGTGGCGCGTAAGCACTTATCAAGTGGGTGACAACCCCTTCGACAAGCACCCCCACGACCATCAGCCGATCGCTATAGCGTTTAGTTTAGTTTAGGCGAAACATGTTACAAATATTAGCTCAAAAAGCCAAACAACGCCTATTCAACAAATGCTGAAACCCAAACCAGAAGATGAATTAAAAAAAAGAGCAGAGCTTAAAATATGCGCTTTTCTTGCACAGCACAATTTGTCGTTTTCTTTGATGGATGATCTAATCCCATTTAAAAAAAATACTTTTACCGATTCTAATACAATAAAATCCATTAATTTAGGCAGAACGAAAGTAACAAATACTATAAAAACTGTCCTTGGCCCCATTTTAACCCAATAACTCGTAGATAAGTTGAAGAAAACTCCATTCAGTATTATAATGGACGAGACAACTGACATCAGTGTCAAAAAACAATGTGCACTCACAGTTATATATTATGACGAAGTAGACGGTGTTCGCACACAGTTTCTCGACATATATGAAGTCAAATCTGGAAAGGCTGAAGATCTTTGTAATAGTTTATTAACTTTGCTTCAAGACCGGCAAATTCCTTTAAAAAAATTTGTAGGTTTTGCATCGGACACAACTAATAGCATGGTAGGCGAACACCACTCTGTGTTTAGTCACTTAAAACTAAAAGTTCCACACATTGCATGCATCAAGTGTAGCTGCCATATGATTCATCTTGTGGCATCCAAAGCGTGCCTTAAGCTGCCAAGATCTGTAGAAGATTTTTTAAGAAGTATTGGGGCTCATTTTAGCCGAAGCACTAAGAGGCAAAACAAATTAAAAGAGTTCCAGGATTTTTTAAAAGTCGACATTCATAAGATATTAACCCCGGCAACAACAAGGTGGCTATCATTAGAGGCATGTGTCAATAGAACCTTGGAACAATATCATGTACTCTGTGAGTACTTCAAATTAGAAGTATTCGAGGATCCAAGCAAAGTAATTGAAGACATACTTACAATTCTAGATAATAAATTTACAAAATTTTATCTCGAATTTATGTCTTACGTACTAAATCTGTTCAATGACTTCAATAGACTATTTCAATCTGAGAAACCATTGCTACATCAATTAAAACCAGAAGTACACAAATTAATTAAAACAATAGCCAGTAATTATATGGATTTCAATTATTGTAAGACTACTGATGCCTACAAAATTGCCACTTGAGAAGATATATTTAGGTGTGGCAGCACAGGCATCAATTGATGAATTTTCGAGAGAAATACCTCCAACACAAATTTCCGATTTCCGAAAAACATGTTTAGCTTTTTATATCGAAGCTTTAGCACAAATAAGAAAACGCTTTAGTTTTGAAGATCCTCTTTTTGATTTATTAGAAAATGTTCTAAACCCAATCAAAGCGCAAAAATTTGAAGTAAAAGACTTATCATGCGTAATAAAAAGATTCCCAAATATTGTTACTGATACAGAAAATTTACATAAAGAATGGAAGAAACACGCTTTTCTCGACTTCAGCGAATTAAACATATCGCCTGACTTGCCGGTCGAAGAATACTGGAATAAAATCCTAAAAATGACAGATGGGACAGGAGAACCCTTCTTCCCAAATTTGAAGGAAATAATAATGGTTTTGCTCGTTTTGCCATTTTCCAATGCATGTGTGGAACGAGTTTTCAGCCAATTAAAACTGATAAAATCGGACCACAGAAACAGACTAAATACGGACACAATTGCAGCTTTGATGGCTACCAAAGCGGCTATAAAAAATGCCACAACATTTGAGTCATCGAAAGCATTAATGCATGCTAGAATAAAATACAGCAAGGATAATGATGATGATGGGTGAAGGCCGGTACTTACTGCTTTTACTTATTTTTTCACAAACCAGCAATTTTTTTCCAAGAGTATATTTTCTAAAATTTTATTTGAAAACGCAAAAAAACATATGATTTTAAAATTTCAGATGCTGATGTGCTGTCTTCGCTCATGTACTCTTCGGTCATCATTTTCATTTCTTATAATTATTTTTTTCTCATTATCACAATAATTGTTGTACCAAATCAATATTAATCACTATTTATTGTACCTACTTAAATACATATCTATGGTGCAGTCAGACCTACAGGTAATACTCAGTAAAAAATATTTATAGTATCAATTTACAAATTTTGATATAGAAATCTTAAATTGTACACTTACGAGTATGTATTTACTAATTTTATTTTTCAGAATCACTAGATGATTATATAAAATATAAATTTTGGAATTATAACAACTAATAAATGAATTGAAATTCATATTTAGTATGTATCAATATAAATCAAAAAAGAAATGCGGGCAAGTGCTCAAACACTCATCGATGTTTCTGTAAGTCAATACAACTAATATTCTATTCTATCAAATTTTAATACCTTTCCAGTACAAAAAATATGAAAGGTTACTTTTTTTACAAAAAGGTTACATTTTTTTATATTTCAGGTAATTTCTGATAAGCCTGACTGGCAACACTGCTGGCATTCTGTTTAGAGTCGCCGCCTAGAGCGGTCGTCTAGGAGTTACACTGTTACTGTGCCGGTAGAATTCATACTAAAAGTTTAAGCTATCTATTTAATAGAAGGAATTGTTAATTATGAAATACTGTGCTGTGTACTGTGATTCTATTTAAAGAATAAATAAGTTTATTCGAAGCTGTGGTTTCACTTCCGAAACGATCCTACATTATTTTATTTAATACATATCAGTTTTACTGTAGAAATAACTTAGATATAAATTGTTTTAGATTCCTGACAATGCTCGAGTGTGCAATGCTTGCTGGCAATACGCTCATCGTAGAGCACTGCAAGCTAATTTGCTTGCACCTCAACCTGCACCGGCATCTTCACCTCAACTTATTGTTATACAGGAGACATGTTCTGCCCCATATGGGCCAATAATGTTATTATTGACGTTCATAAGTGGCCGTTAATAAATTGTCTGCCCTGCGTCTGCCCTAAATTGAATAAATGATTTTTGACTTTGACTTTTGTTGAGCCAGAGCCAAAACCTATTGAAGAGCAGGTACCTGAAGAAGATGAGATACCAAGGCCACATATGAGTGATCAACGGATCAATCTACAGGCCTATAGTCGCACTCCAGATTCGCCAAACCATTATTTTGTGCCAGATGTACGAATGAACAGCGTTTACGTGTTCCTGCATACTTAAGAAAGATAATTCTAATTAGGCATAAAGTTTTTGTTACATCCAATTCACGCGTTTGTCAGCAACATGTAGGCTAGTATAACTGGGACCTACTTGATGAATATTCATTCA
The DNA here is from genome assembly GCA_963576865.1 of Anania hortulata. Taxonomy (NCBI): domain Eukaryota; kingdom Metazoa; phylum Arthropoda; class Insecta; order Lepidoptera; family Crambidae; genus Anania; species Anania hortulata. The sequence goes on from OY756410.1 coordinate 6,829,197, forward strand.
TGAATGAATTTACATCTTCACATATTGAAGAAATGATATTATTATTAGGCGAAACAAATACCGAGATATTTAATTTTGAAAATATGAATGAAGGCTTATGTCATTACTGGACTGGACTAACAATCCTAAACTTTGTAACACTTTTTAATATTGTTCAGAATGGTTTTGTCAATTTAAAAAAGAAAAGGACAGGTTTAGGCTTGTTTGTACCTTGTAAAAATTATAACAGGAAACCATTTTGCAAGCATTTTTCAAATAACTACCGGTGTTGTTAGGTCATACACAATAAAAGCAAGAAATTGTTTAATATCTCTGTATGTGCCACTTTATTTGGGCACCGGCCATATTTCCAGAGAATAATTCCAAACTAGAAATCTATTGATTGCACAAGGGTTATTTGGGACGGCTACAAACAACTTAATAGCTATTTATGATGTAACATACATTAATCTTCCAAAATCACCTAATTATCTTTTCCAAAAGAAGACATACAGTCTCCATAAATACGGTAATTTGGTAAAGCCATTTTTAGTTGTATCTACAGATGGTCATATTTTAGATGTGTATGGGCCTTACCCAGCTACTACGTCTGATGCGGATGTAATGAATAAGTTGTTTGAGAGCCCAGTTTCCGATCTAAGAAACTTTTTCCAACAAAATGATGTATTTATATTGGATCGTGGATTCAGAGATTCTATTCCATTACTGCAATCATTAGGGTTTACTATATGCTCATGAAGGATCTCAACTGTCAACATTTAAGGCAAATAAGTCTAGACTGGTGACATTGTATAGATGGGTAGTTGAGGTTGTGAACGGTCGGTTCAAACGGGATTACAAAACATTTAGAAATAATTATTTCAACAGAATGTCCAAACATTTGATGGATGATTTTAAAATTGCAGCTGCAATATTTAACAATTTTCATCCCGTTATAACTGATCGAGCAGATGCTGAACCGATTTTACAAAGAGCCTTGAATCGAAAAACATACTTAATTAGTTAGCTGAACATGTTGAACAAATAGATACACAATTGCCCACTTTTGATATGTGCGCCCATATGGAAATGTCAGATTTAATTTTATTTGCTTTAGGGACCTACCAAATTAAACAGGCTAGGTCCTATTATGGGGAACATATCCGACCTGATGGTACATTTTTGGTAGAAGTGGGAAATGAATTTACTAGCACGAATATACCAGGGATATCATTGTCACCACATGAGACTATTCTGATACGAGGAAGAATTAAGTCCCGTTATCACAGTAACACCATATATTATACCTATATACTAATAAATACCTCTGAAAATAACTGGCAAGAAAAAGTCTGCGGATATTACTGCTCATGCATTATTGGCAAAAGAAAGGTTGGAAGCTGTGGTCATATGAGGACAATAAGACCAATAAGAGAAGAGTAAGACCTTTGTAAAAGATTTTTATTATTTTATTATTATTGTTTTAATGTAAAACAGAAAAAAACGAGTTTTGACAGCTGATTGACAGCCGTCAACTACTTGTTATACAAATGACAAACAACTTCCATTCGAAAACGCATACAACATGATTAAAAACATTATTTTTCCATCAATTAAACGGAGGTCTTTAAAAATCTAAAAACGATGTAGAATATTAGCATTTAGTCTTTGGAGTAAAGTTGTATATATATGATACCATTTATATTATATAGTTAGTAGTATTATAGTTCATTTTATTTTTATTTTAGTACCAAAAAAAATGATGTCCTTTGTAAAACTAAATGAGTATTTTCAAGGATCGGATGCCAGATTGATAAAACTCGACGATAACATGAAAGTTTTCTACAATGAGATCTTGCAATGTTACATGTTTAGAGATTATGTTAACCAGACTGAAATATGTTCTATTAAGCCAGAAAATTTTTAAGATCTTAACTGAAACTGGAAAACCAGAAAGACCTGCTAAATGAATTTAATAATCGGTGCCGAAAATTTCTTATAACGAGCTGCCAGGAAATCCGAAAGAGATACGATTTTTCTGATAAAATTCTTCCACTTCTTAAATGTTTGTCACCAGAAGAGGCTGTAAGCCAAGGCGCCAGAGAAACTTTTCCGTCGCTGTTGCCACTGACCCTGCAATTGCCAAGAATTGTGAGAGATTCGGATATGCAACGAATTGATGACGAGTGGAGGTTGCTACCAAATAAACAAATTTTCAGAACTAGAAACATAGGCACATGGAAAGTAACTCTAAGTATTCATTCACAAATGTTTTGTACTGTTCAAAATAAGAAGGGTTTGTTTTAATTTTTTTTTCCAATACATAAAATCTCTGAAGGGCTAAAGAAAAGGAATCACCTGTTTGCAACTCATTCAAATCAGACTTAAGTGGCATGTCTACATAAATCTATTGTCTTTAATTTCAACAGAGTTTTTGAAACACTGTTCAGCTTTCTGAAATTCAGAAGTGACCTTTTCCTGACCTTGAGGTATTTTTCCTGACAGCCAAAAAATTTCCATTATGTTTTCTAAACTATGACTCGAGTTATTGATAGCAAAGTTTGTAACTAATATAACATTTTTACTTTCATTATAACTTTTTTGAAATTTTACTTTACCACCACAGACATAACCGAACAAAGTATTTTGCAAGACAGCCCCACTGTCCAGTTTTATGTGACCATCCAATAATGTTTTAAAATATACATCAGCACCTAACAATATACTAATGTCAGAGGGAATGCAAAAGTCACTGTCTGCCAATAGTACATTTTTAGGAATAAACAACTTTGAAAAATCGAATAATTGTTGTGGAAGTTTTGTAGTGATATTTTTGACAATATGACATTTTACATTAAATTTAACATTATGTGCACAAGACTGCAACAAAACATGAACACATTGGCTTATTTTATTTGTGTTATTTGCTATACCAATAATGTTAGAATTTTGAGTGATGGGAGTCACACCCAATTGAGTAACAAGAGATTCTTTAATAATAGAAGCCTGACTGCCGCTGTCCAGCAAAGCCTTTACAACAATCTCACGCCCATATTTATCACACAGTTTCACCCGTACAGTAGGTAATAAAACAGTATCGGACAAAATATTATTTGAATGTAAGGAAACTATAGGCTCCTCTATTTGTTTGTCTTGATGCAGAAGTGTGTTATGGTTCTGTTTACAGTTCTTACACTTGAAATTAAACCTAAATTTGTCAGTATGTATGTTCAGACATGTGGTACACAACTTTTTGATGTAACAAATTGCAAACGCTCTTGTATAGAAGCCATTTTAAATTTAGGACACATGAACAATAAGTGATCCATTTTATTGCAAAAAGCACAAAATTGGTTTTTATTTTTAGTATTCAAAGCAAAATTTGTTACTTGAGACTTAAAGAAGGTTTAGATTTTGAAATTAATATTTCAAAAGCACTGTCCGCAAGCGCAATTGCACGTTTTTCAATAAAGTAAAAAATTCATTTAAAGTGGGTAACTTATCTGGGCTTGTTTGATCAAGATGGAATGCTCTGACTGTGTAAGAATCTAGTTTCTTCACTAAAACTGATATTAACAGCATATCCCACTTATACGTGGGCTGTCCAAGATTTTTGAGTGCATACAATTGTTGCTGAACTTCTGAAGTAAAGGTTCGCAAGGCAGCGGCAGTACCCTTCTGCATCACCTGCAAGTCCAAAATATAGTTTAAATGATTTGCTATGAGTCTAGCTTTATTGTTATAGCGTTTATTCAATAAATTTAGAGCTTCAGGGTATGATTCATTTGTAATAGGTAAATTAATAATTATAGACAAAGCCTCATCTTGAAGATACGAGCTTACGCAAATAGAAAAGTTTCTGCACATTGCTCAGTGTTTTGTTGTTATCAATTAAAGCTGTGAAAAGATCGATGACTGGTTGATATTTTGAAAAGTCCTTTCCGTCAAAATATGATATTTCAATGCTAGGCAATTGGAAACTGGATTTGTTGTCATTATTTTGAGTTTCACACCGCTTTAAGGTCTTTAAGGATTCCTGTAATTTTGACAAAACACAGAAATATTGCGACTCCACATCTTCGACACTTTCTGTGTCAATTTCATCCAATGACTGGATGTCGATATTGAGTTCTTCGTACTCTTTTAGGGTGCTCATTAATTTATCTCCTCGTGTCTCGAGCATGTCTATGCCTACACTAGCGAGGGCAACTGGATCTCTGTCGAAATTCTGTATGCGGGTTATAGTCGCTTTACAGTTTCCACGCTTTTTCTTTAAGCGTTTGAGGTCGTCCATTGCGCCCTTAGGTTCCATTTTGATATGCACGTGTCACCACGATCACGTTGCACTGCTTATTCAGTATATTGAGCTATAAAAGGTACGCACCGTTGCTGGCTGTCGATAAATGTTCCACTGAGTCGGTGTCAGGGCAATCAATGTTATTCCTGGACTTGGAAAATATGTTTTCCAAGAACCACGCCGTCTACACGCCGCCAGCGCAGGTTATGTGTTAGACAGATTTCGTTACTGTGCTGATTCAAGCCGAAAATTAATTGTATTTTATTCGAAAGACCACTACTGTTTAATTGAAACAGTATATATTTATTAATTGAGCTTTATTTATAGATAAAGACACAACTTTACAGATAAAATTATTGCTCACACAATGGCGGATAACGCAAGAGAGAAAAAAACCATAGTGCAGCCCATAGACTGCGATTTATTTTTTTATACAATGAACATTTAGGAATAGGCAGTTTGAATAACGCTATCAGTAACAATAATGATAAAACGTTAACTAATGTAATTTACATGTATTATATTTTTTAAACAAAACAAAACTAATGTTTGTATCAACAATTTAACATTTCTCATCAATATAAACTACCCTAATAAAGAACAACCTTGCTGATGGAGATATATTTATGCACATCGATTTTTCTAACATTATTGCTGCAAATCTGCGAATGTGATCAGTCAGACCATTTCGATGCTTCCAGACAGCAATTCAGTCTACTCGTATATACTGGTGTTTATTACTATAGATGTCCAGATACGCAAAAAGTGAATAGTTGTTCATTTAGCACATTTTCTGAGAATTGGCGCCACGATGCAAGTGCAATATCAGCTCATCTTCATTTGCAAGTGACAAAATATAATAATATTAGTAACTTATCATAACTAATATCACTTTTCTTAGTTAAGGCACATAAAGTATGGTTTAAAAATCTATTTTTATTTAAATGGTAATCTCAATAAACAGTTATATTAGGTTTATTACGCTTATCTCTAGGAGGTTTTAAAAAAAACATGAAGTATAATAAACAATTACCAGTAACAAAAATCAAAGTAACAAATAACACTTAAAGATATAAACAAAAATAAACCCTTATTTTTTTCATTGCACATGTACGTAACAATACATAGTCAAAAACTGAATTATCAACAATTCCAAAAATAAAATATTATATTTTACTTATTCATGAAAACATTAATTATAAAAATATTGCCTGGTATAGCGCCTGCAAAAGTAATCAAAAACATTATTCTGGAATTTTAATCAGTATCGTCAGAATGATCAGAATCTACCGATGAGTTTGTATGCAGCAAGTTTTTGTAAAAACTTTTATATTTTTGTGGTATTACTCGTACACCTGATGCTCACATTTGATTTGTCTCTATATTTATCAAAAGGAATGCGTAATGGTCCATCATAAGCTTTAGATACTTCAAAACGTTTCGTTTGCCTGATCTGAGTATAATTATTGTCTTTGGGTTTTCTTCAAATCATATTTATATTCAATGCGATCATAAACATTAGCCTGAACTCTTATTTCTCGTATTTGTGTCCACTGCACTTTTTCATTATTCGTATTTTTGGTCCAGTTCTTGTTAGTGAGTAAATTTTTGAAGTCATAAAAGTCTTCACTTGCCATTTCTTTTACAGTATATGGATTGCCTTCAGATTTTGCCTAACGAACCAAACAGTACCATTCTTCAGGACCATAAATTAACTTACGATCGCTTGCTCTTTCTTTTGCTGAATGAACACTGTCACCCTCGTTCTGATTGTGTCTTTTTTCCATAAATCTGTGCGTGATGGTTACTTTAAAGTCTTTTGAAGCAAGCAAATATAAGGCAAAGACTGCGGTTTCGGTTTTTCCCTGCACAATTATCCAACCAAAACAGGAACTCGTTTACCCCATTTTTCACATTATGTTTAATAAAATCGTACAGACAACTGGATACTTCATTGGCACCCCTTTTAGCAGTGCCTTCATGCCACATATAACATGTGGCGTCTTTGCAAGCAAGGTTATAAACTTTCTTTCAAGTTCAAAAGCGGGCAAGCCTGCCATTGGTGTTACTACCCGCCGTCAGAGGCGCTGTTGGTTTTGTCCTCTCGCCGCTACAACGCTGTGGCGTTGCGGTGCTGCTGTGCTACGCGCTCATTGGTGGTCTTGCTACGATCCAGTGCGTTGATTGGCTGACAACAAGCGACGCTACGGGGCGCCACCATTGCAACACCCACTTCCGGCTTCCTGCGGTAACAGTGTGTACGACGCCAAGACGACGCCATTTTTTCCATGTACAAAGACAGTCACAGTGTTTCATTTAAAATTATAGGTGTAAAAGTGCTTTTAGCTAAGTAAAGACTTTAGTCATTATATTAATATTCAGTTTAGTGCTATATTGTAAGGCTAAAAAGAAACCATGTCTGAGGCAGAAGAATTGAAAACTCTTGTAAGAAAGCGCGCTGCAGTGAAGGGGACGCTTACCAAATATTTTAACTTTTTCATGGAGGCAAAAGAAATCTCACAACAGGCCATTCAGATGAAAGAGGAAAGGCTACGAGCGTCGTTCGAGAAATACGAATCGCTAAATTTAGAAATATGTGCCTTAGACCCTTCGGCCGACGACTCCGATGCCGTCGAGAGCAAATATGAAGAATCATTGGTCGCTATAAAGAAATTAGCCTCAAAAGAAGCCCCCCCTTGTTGCAGACTCTTTCAAAGCATAGTAGTACTCGATTACCAGAAATTAATGTACCAAGGTGGTGGTGGAAGGAAAACCTTTTGATTTGATTAAAAATTTACCTCTCATGCCTGAAAGCTATGAAGAAGCTAGAAAAATTCTTAATGAGCGATATGACAACGAGTATAAAATTAGCAGTGACCACATAAACATTTTGTTAGACATTTCACCGATTGTAAAGCCTACAGCACACAATATACGGCTGTTTGTATCATCAGTTAAACAACAGGTAGGTGCGTTGAAAAATTTAAACCATGATGTGTCTTTGTGGGATCCGATTGTACTTTGTATTCTCACTAGAAAGTTAGATTCATTCTGTAATAGGGAATTTCAAATGCTTAGAGATATCAAACCTAGCACCAATTCTCTTATTGAATTTTTAGAGCGACGAGCTTTAGCACTTGAGAATGCAGAGAAGCAGCACCTGCCACGAGCGACTGTCCCCAAGGCAGCTCATATGGTAACTGTTAAAGGTGTTGCAGAAACTTCCATGAAGTCAACATCAGCCTGCACATTATGTAAGTCACCTCACAGATTATTTACTTGTCCAAAGTTTAAACTGCTTTCAGCGGTAGATCGATTAAAATTTGTCACAGAACACAACTTGTGTAAAATCTGTCTTAATAATCATACAAAGAAATGTAGGTCCTTTTTTAAATGTGATATTTGTAAGGAAAAGTACAATAAGCTAATCCATCAAGAAACAATTAAATCCCCAGTCACTTTGTTTTCAGAGTCGAGTAACAAACAGGTTCTTTTACCCACAGCTCGAGTAAAAATTGTAGCGAGCAATGGAACCGAGTATCATGTAAAGGCTCTCTTAGACAGTGGATCTCAAGCTTCTTTCATCACTAAAGAGCTTGTTAACTTGTTAGGTTTACAATCTAAGTTCATTAGTACACCTGTCATCGGAATCGGTAATAATATTAATAATATAAATGAGAGAGTCAACGTACAGTTACAATCTCTAAAAAAGGATTTTACTATCTCTACCATATGTTACATCTTAGATAGCATCACCTCTAAACTGCCACAGCAAAGTATTTGTGTAGAAAATCTTGTTCTGCCACCAAATATTGACTTAGCTGACAAAGACTTTAACATACCAAGTGTGATACATGTTCTCATAGGCGCTGATGTATTCTTCCAGGTGCTGTTGCCGCCCGAGCCTCCAGTTTGTCTCCATGAGACAGCGCAGGAGGGGGCGGGCATCAAGATACCAGCTGTTCCAGTTCTACGCACTCAATTTGGTTATGTAATTGCAGGGTCTTTGCCAGCCAGGCAGGACTCAAAACAAGTAACATCTTTATTTTGTAAAACATGTGACAATACTTTAAATAACACACTAACTGATTTTTTTAAAACTGAAAGTATACCTGAACATTTTTCTGAATGCTTACCGGAACAAGATGCTTGTGAGAAAATGTTTAGAAACACAGTAAAATTAGATACTCAAACTAATAGGTTTAAAGTATGTCTGCCTCTCAAATTGCCATTAGAATCCATTAATGAAAACCTTGGAAATTCATTCAATTTAGCTTTGAAAAGATTTACAAATTTAGAACAAAGATTTCAGAAAGATGCTTCAGTTCACCAACTATATAAAGATTTCATTCACAATCGTGAATAATCACACATAATCATCTGGAACAAGGTCATGGCACTGTCATAGACATCGGTCAGTATTATATTAGTAGTGATCCTGTCTACTTTTTACCGCATCATCCTGTTATTAGACTTGACAAAAAGACTACTAAATGTCGTGTTGTTTTCGACGGTTCTATGAAAACCAATAAAAAGGTGTCATTAAATGACATGTTAATGAACGGCCCTGTTGTACAAAACGAATTATTAGACATTTCGTTGCTGTTCAGAGTTGATGAATATATTTTCATTACTGACATAAAAAGCATGTTTAGGCAAATTTTACTGAATCCGTTACATAGACCTCTACAAAATATTTTATAGAGGGAAAAGCCAACAGACAATATACAATGTATTCAGTTAAATACCGTGCCAGAATAATGGTCTTAAAAGTTCATCCTTTTTAGCTACACGCTGCCTTAAGGAGCTAGCTATCAGGTATAAAGATGAGTTTCCACTTGCTGCATTTATTATTGAAAATTCAATGTATGTTGATGCCGGTCTTGTCTCACAAAACTCTCCAGAGCTTTTATTACAGTCAAAGCAACAACTTTGTAGCCTCATAAACAAAGGTGGGTTCCAGTTGCATAAGTGGTTTTCAAATTGTCCTGAATTATTAGAGGAAATTCCTAAATAACAACAACACTGATGACATTGAATTAAGAAAAAATGATACTTTCTTGAAAGCTTTAGGTATTCATTACAATATTAAAACTGATTCATTTATGCTTTCGTGCCCCAACAATGAAAACGTCATGCCTGCATCTAAGCGTGAAATATTAAGCTTCATAGGGAAATTTTATGACCCACTTGGACTAGCTGGTCCAGTAGTGGTCACAGCTAAAGTAATCATGCAACGGTTATGGCAAGCGCAAATAGTATGGGATGATCAACCACCTGAAAACTTGCTAAAAGCTTGGAAAGATTTTTATAACAGCTTGTACATTATGGCGCCTATACACAAACCGCGTTATGCAAACTTAAAAGATGCACGCTCAATTGTATTGATAGGCTTTGCTGTCGCCTCGAATTCTACTGCTTACGGTTGTTGTGTTTACCTTCGGGTGACTGATACAAAAGGTAATATAAAGGTTTCGTTACTATGCTCCAAGTCACGTGTAAATCCACTTAACCAAAGCATGACTGTGCCCAAGTTTGAGCTCAACGCGGCAGTTCTTCTTGCAAAGCTAGCATCTAGAGTTTATAACATGTTGCAAGTTAAGCTTAAATTGATAACGTAATATTGCATTCCGATTCTCAAATTGTCTTGGCGTGGATTAAAACTAATATAAATACTCTTAATTTATATGTTGCTAACAGAGTGAAAGTTATAGGTCAGCTTACACAGTCTTGCACATGGTCATACATAGGTACAGAGGATAATCCTGCAGATTGCCTGAGCAGAGGAATCCTACCGCACGAGTTGCAGAACTTCAATCTGTGGTGGTCTGGGCCAAAGGTTCTTCACAGCTGTGAGTATAAATTGGACAATTCATAAATTTTCTGATCTAGATAAAATAAAGCGTGTCTTAGCTTATGTACTGCGTTTTATTGAGAATACAAGGTCTAAGTCATACAAGAATACATCAAGTTATTTAACTAGTAAAGAGTTAAATAATTCTTTATTGCTCATTGTAAAGTTTGAACAGCAAAAATACTTAAAAGATACTATTCATGATTTAAAATTAAATAAAACTGCGAAGGGTACGTTAAAACAATTGTGTCCATTTATTGATGTCAAAGGCCTCATCAGGGTAGTGGTAGATTGAAAAATGCTTCCATTCCATTTTCGCTTAAGCACCAAATTATTTTGCCCAGAGAGTCTAGAATTACACATTTGTTAATAAAAAGTGAACATGTTAAGTCTCCACGCAGGGCAAAGATTAGTTCTTTCTAATATTAATCAAAAGTTTTGGATAGTACATGGTATAAACGAAGTAAAGAAAGTTATTTACAAATGTATTGTATGTTTTAAATTAAAGGCTGATACTGCTAAACAGCTCATGGGATCATTATCCTACGATAGAGTAAATATGAGCAGGCCTTTTCAAAAAATTGGTTTAGACTTTGCTGGACCGATTTCGATAAAACAAAGTCGCATCAGAAAAGCTTTAGTAACTACGGCATATATATGTATATTCGTGTGCTTTGCCACAAAAGCAATACACTTCGAACTAGCTTCGGATTTAAGAACTATAACCTTTTTAGCATGTCTTAAAAGATTTCTTTCACGTAGAGGTCTTCCAACAGACATTTATAGTGACAATGCTTTAACGTTTAAATGTGCTAGTAGCCAGTTGACTGAATTGTATAAGTTAAAATTGTAAAATTCATCAAACGGAAGTTCATGACTTTTCTAATAAGCAAGGTATAACCTATGTTCATAGGAGTCAACAAGAAGTTTTGCCTTTCGCGAAGATACGTCCTCAAAGAATTGCTGCTAGACGTGCTAGAGAAATTCTTTGTTTGGGTGATGACGGTGATGCTGTATGGTTGGATGAAATAGATGTTGACACAACGAATGTTCCCGATATCAACAATCCAAACGAGAACGAAATGATTGCTATGCCAGTTATAAATAATTTAATGGAGTGGGTTCAAAGTCCATGGACTCATGATGATTAAGTTTTCTTTATTTAATAAAGTAATCGATTTTTGTTTTGTTTATTTCTTGAAATGTTTGATGTTCATGTTTATTAAAAAACAATTAAAATGGATATAAAACTAATTTCGGAACTGCTGTTTGAATTCAATAAATTCTAAATGTAAAATTGCAAAATATGTGACGTCACACTAGGGAGGGGGGGGTCTCACAAATGTGACAAGCTGTGACAGGGACGGGGGAGGGGTAAAAAAATCACGAAATTCGTGTGACGTAATTTATGGATGGTCCCTAAGAGCCCTTTTTTGTTGTCCCCTGGTTATTCTTAAAGATTTTCATGAAAGCGCACTTACTGGTTTGACTGTCTCGCCGCTCGATGTTTTGCTTACCGACTCATCCATTTTTATTGGTATGTAATGTTATCCCGGGTTTCGGCACCAAATTTTGTACATGCCTGCGTGTTTACTGCTAGGCTTGTAAATAAAATATAATGAAATATTATGTATTTAAAGATTTATTTTGTAAGGTAAAATTGTAACATGACACGAGAGTGAAAAAATTTAATAACGAAAAATGACAAATTATGTCAAAGAGTAAAAAGTATAAAAATAACAAAAAAGGTTTTATGTCGTAGACAGAAAATACACCTCTAAATAGCCCGGTTTCATTCCGTCAAGATTGTTACACGGCCTCGGCATCCTTACGTAAGTGCCCCTAATGCTTAGATACTAGCTACCTAGCTAATAGCTAGGTTGTAAACATGTACATACAACTGAATTGGATAGATGTGGTTTTAAAACTGTTTTAGTGATTTTGTTGGAGAAAAGGGTCAAAAGTGGATACCGATATATTAATGTTTATCCTCAGTTAAGTAAATATTCACATGTATTTTTAAGAAACGATATGATAAAAAAATCGTTGACTTGTCCGTATGAAGGTCCACATAAAGTATTAGAAAGAAATGACAAAGTTTATAAGTTACAGCTACCAGATAGAGTATTAGTAATTTCAATTGATAGATTAAAAACCTGCATACATTTTAAAAGAAAATGTATCTGTCTCAAAATAAGATATTAAATCATGCATTAAAAAATCTAGCAGTGGTAGGGTAATTAAACCCCCTGTCAGATTTTGTTAGATAAATACATACATACCTATGTAACAAAACTATTATAACGTAAGTAATGTAATACATAAACTATTAAAACAGGAGATATTAAAATGTAACAAGTAAAGTCGCATAGAATAAGTAGTACTTAAGTTACTAGCATTTAGTATTTAAATATTTCGCACATTGCAAGTTTCATAATCAGGTCAATGAATGACGCGTGTTAAGCCAGCAAATATTAAAGTATTATAATAAAATATAGTTTTAAACATAACTTTACTGATCACAGTAGTGAAAACACATAATTAACATTTATTTGCTCAAAATGGGTAAAATATACTAAGTACTTAGAAAAAAACTGAAGAAGTAGTTATTGCTCAAAATGGCGCGAATGATGCGACGAATTCGCATTTCACGAAACGAGTAGAAATGTCACTTTCTATTGTATTTATAATAATTATGTTAGCCATACTCTATATGGTATACAAAAAGTGCATACAGCGCATACGAAAAGTAGTCAGTCAGGAAGTGTCTTCGGGGAGTAGCGACAACAGTCCTCAGCGCCAACAGCAAGCGCTACCGCGGCAAATGGTATAAGGTGAAATCGCAAATTACATAAAAAGTGATGTGCAGTGTTGTGCGTAATTATAAAGTCAGTGTAAGATCATGTAAACGCAAATAAAATAAGTTAGTATGTAAGTAAATAATAAGAAAACAGCAACCTCCTTTTTGGAAGTTGGGTAATAAATACTTTGTAAATCATTCATGTTATAATTTCATAAACTCAATATCCACATACATACAAATTATATAAATATGTAACAAACATTGGCAGTACATTGTAACTAGGGTAAAATTGAAACAATAATGTGATGTAATGTAATTTAATAAACAAATGTAAACTTATCATAGTATGAAAGAAAAGATAAAAATATTATGTAAATTGTCTACATTAATTTTTATCTCGTATGACAAAAAAATATAAATTGTAATAACAAGTAATTTCACTTATGTTTATCTTTGTAATTAAAATCAATAGTAATCGCACATAAAGAAACATAAAATGTATCCATTTGTAATTCGCCAAACAATGTAAGTAATAGGAATGCAACAGCTCAAGTTACGGCTCACATAAGTAAACATAATGTAGAAGATATGTTATAACTGTATTTTGTTTGATGAAATTCTGTAACTAAACATTATGCTTCTTTTTTTTCCCCCAATGCATCCAACCGGTCTCATGAGACCGCGCTGTCAAAAAACACGCCGTTCCGTCAAATGCCAAGCGGTCTCATGAGACCGCGCTTCGCCACGGGACTTTAGTCTTATTTTCGATCACTTGGAGACTACATTTGTATTGATGACTTTAACAATGTATAAACTCGAAAAAATTTCCGTCATCTTAAAACCGCAATATTATTTTATCTGTGTTTCGCGCGCATTTTGATTTGTTTTATAAAAGTGTCATTTTTGACAGAAACAATTTGTTAGTGCTTGTCGGAATAGTATTGCGATTCTAGTAAGGTTTTGAGCATAAATCATTTTAGATAATTAGTTGCAAGTAATATATCGTAGTTTTAGTAGTTTACAAGTTCGAAAGTGAATAACCTTATTTACACATTTTATGCTTTTACCCAGTGATTTATATAAAAATATGCTATTGGCTATAACAAATAAGTCATAAGATCTGGTTTTCAATAATCAACTGAATAAGTTCATGCATAATTACACAAATATTTCTGTAGTAAACAATGAGATATTTGACGTACAGTCATCCAATATGGCGATGTTGTCTTTCAATTGCTAGCACGCCATTTTGAGCTTGCTGAGCGAGGCGCCGCTAACGCGCGCTCTGCGCACGCTCAACTTAATAGCCGTTCAGTTGGACTTGTTCAGTTGCAATCTGAGCGAATTTACAAAGGTTGCATTGTACACCATTTCATATAAATAAAGTGTAGTGCACAATACACGTATGTTACATTTTATCGGAAAGGGAGCAATTCATGTTGATTTGTATGTTGTAATTTTTTTAAATTGGATGATTGGATTGGATGTGATATTAATTTTATATTTAATGTTGTTTTTAGTTTAGTGCTTCTCTATCGCATTAGGTAACTGTACCTGTAAAGATAGTTTGTAAGTTTAGAAATAAATAAAAAAAAAATTTAAAAAAAAAAAAAAAATTGACCTTTATTTATATGAAGCTACGGCCATAGTGAGTGAGTGTTCAATGTGAAACTTTTTTCGTAGGTGTATTGATAAGAACGAAATGTAGTGTCCAACTGTCGATAGTTTGATCGATAAAATTTTGTTATTTTGTACTGCCTATTAGTTTCGATGGTGTTATTTAATAATAATTTGATATTTAGGTACTTTTGTACCGTGAATAATATGCGTTGGTGTCAGAATATGTTAAATTGTAGAATAATAATAATCATTTAGTAAATGTTTTATACATGTCATTGTTTTATTTTTCAGAATGTCATTTTGGCGTGTTGACGAACAGACCCCTGCGGACTTTTTCGCACAATTATATGCTTAGGATGAAGATGACGAGCAAACTGGAACTGTTGACGATGAATACAGTGACTGTGATAATGACACTACAATAAGACCATATAAATCAGAGTTCCGTCGCCCAGGTCCTATAAACACAAACCTTTCATTTGTAATGTAAATAAAACAAAATTGTAAATAAAATTATGTGTTTTTATTTATTTGTACTTACACTATACATAGTGAACAAATATCGATAGACCGATAAGACTACAAAAAGTAGAGCAACATCTCTAGCACTCAAGATGGCATTTTTTGCTTAGTCGTGTCGGATTTCAAGTGGTGTTTTATAAACATTACGGGGTCTATGAATGGATTTGTTTATATAATGAGTTAGTTTAAGGTTGTAATTTATCTTGATAAGCATTGTTTTATTACAATAGGCACTAACACGTCGCGAATGTTACTTTGTAGACTTTGATCATGTAGAACAAATATACTTTATCAATAATCGCCTGCATTTTGATACGTAAAGATAGAAAACATATTAGTTAGAGTAAACTGTCGTTCACAGAATAACAAAATACGGTTTGACTAAGAAGTAGTTTAGTTTTTTTATGAAAGGCGGTACATCGCAAAAAAAAATTGACAGATCAGCTGATGACAAACTTTGACATTGACAAATTTCACTCTGAGGGCTGAGTGGTAAAAAAGGGGGAATATTGTAGGGTTACATGATTGTATCATATTATTTACTATTATTTGCAATAAACAGTCTTGCCCACGCCTTAATAGAGAACGGTCGTTTCATTGCTCCGTACACATACCCGACACCCACACACGCAGGTCAGTACGATACACCACAGACAGATACCGACGAAATAAATAAAGAGATTAATGTCAGGAATCAGGATCAGGATAATGATGCAAATGCGGATAAAGTAAAAAAATGGAAGACATCGAAAAGGAAGAAAGAGAAAGTTTGGTCAACTATCTCGAGAAGAAAGGAAACTAAAAAAGTATAAAAACCAATCTTATGTCAACTACAAAAAAGAGCAAGTAGTTCCAAAAAAAATATTGATTATACCTGTGGATACCTTTAAATGTATTTTTTTTAACAGTGCTGTAATTATAATAAATAAATAAATAATAATGCAAAAATAAATGTTAAGAAAAGATTTCAGTTGAAATGAGACAAGCAGAATTTGAAAAATTCTACAATTTAGGCTCATATCAAGCTCAAAATATGTATATTGTGGCTTGTGTAAAGGAAGAACTTGTCAAACGTGCAACAAGACGTAACTGTTACTCGTAATAAGAAAAAAACTTATACACGCCATTATTTCCTAAAAGGCACCTCAGTATGCAGACCAATGTTTGAAAAAACATTTCAAACTACTCCAAAAAGGATTGATACTGCACTAAAAAAGATGAGAACTGATTACATGGAAGACAGACGTGGTTTGCAAGGAGGCTGCAATAAAATAAGCACCGAATGCAAAGAATTCTTTAAAACATTATAAGAAAAACTCCCTACGTATGTGTCTCACTATTGTAGAGGCAAAGTAGGTAAAGAAAATATTTACAGACCGACTTAAATTTTTCAAAAATTTATAAACTTTATATAGAGGAAGCAAAATCTGCAAGAGTGAAAACTATGTCATATTCCAAAGCTAAAAATATTTTTCTGACGGAGTTCAATCTTCGCACTAAACCTCTAAATAAAGATACGTGTAATAAGTGTGATTTTTTAAAAAATAAAATTGATTTAAGCTCTACTGAATAAGACAAAGCTATGATTACAGAAGAACATAATACTCACATAAAAATTGCCGAAAATTTGCGGGAACAAAATGAATACGGCTGCCTAAATTCAAAACCTAGTAACAGGTGATTTTAAAAAAAACTTTTTTCGTCTTACTAGGCAATATCAATATGTTGTGGACCTTAAGACACCCAGTTTTATACGTAATTTTAAAAATATAATTTAGCAAGTTTAAGGAATTTGGCACGATTATGAAAATTTTCTTAAAGCACAAATTCTAAACATAGTATGTCAGAATACAAATTTAAAACCCTAGCAACTCAACCGACTTACTGGGTTATGAATTTGAAAAACCGACTTGCTTTGTTTTTAATTTGTCGCAGATTATAAAATCAATGAATTGTCATTTAGTAAGTCCAGTGACAACGGCGCTTGAGTGTTTCGCTTCATGATATAAAATAATTTTATCGGTCCAGGCGTATTATGCGTGCTTTGCAGAACGAAAACGATTACAGGTCAAAAATAACTTATCCATTATAGTTATGAAAATGCAAAAGAAATGTGACATAACATAGGAGGTTAACCTCCTAACCCCTAGCTGGTTATGCATAGGACATCAACTAGAAAAAAATCTCTAGTGCTAATAAATCATCTTTCCAAAAAAAATACTGTGCGTTCTCACTGTTTCTAAACGCAACTTATAGAAAAAAAAAGTTTGACAGTTCTCATTTTTGATGTCCTATCCATATGACATCAGGTGTGACCTGAGTTAATTTTGATGTCCTCCACACATGACATCCGTTGTTATATATGATATACATTTTTTGTTTCAGTTTTGGATATTGTGAATGATTCTGATTGCGATTTCTCATCTGATGACTCCGAAGGTGATCCTACATACTATCGAAACCAGGCTGGTAATCAAGCAAGTGAATCTTCTGATGAATCTAGTGCAAATGAGGATGTCTTAGATCCAGGCTACACTAAATATCCATCTATGCCAATCTCTTCTCCTTCAACCTCAACTTTGGGTCGCGGGAGAGCTTCACGAGCGCGCACCAGAGGTTCTTTGCGAGGGCGAGGTAGGCAAGCTAGAGGTAGAAGACTAGGGACAGGCTCTTTGAATAGGCACAATAGATCCTCCCAGAACATAACGGATGCATGGGGACGAGATTCGTTCGAACCAACAATTCATCCGATGAACAGCCCTAATTATGTGGAGCGCGACCTGTCTAACATGGAATGGTATGAATTTCTATGATGATTACATTGATAACGATTTTTTGGAGACTATGGTTATGGCTACTAACCAGACAAACGTACTAAGAAAAGGGAAGTCTATGGATTTGACTCTCAAAGAGCTAAAGGTGTTCATTGGAATTTCAATGGTAATGGCTGCCATTAATTATCCTATGATAGATCTTTACTGGAGTCGTAAGTGGAGAATCAGTTTGATTGCCGATGCAATGACCCGCGACAGATTCTATACCATACGAACAGGGTTGAAAGTTGTATGTAATGTTAATGTCACTGATGAACAGAAAAAAAACAAACTATGAAAAGTCTACCCTTTCCTGCAAAGAATACTGCAAAGTTGTCTTCGCCAGAAGAGATCAGAGCACGTTTCGATAGATGAGATGATAGTCCTATTTACTGGAGTATGTATCTTGAAACAATATTGTCTAAATAAGCCCAATCCTGTGGGGTTCAAGGTTTTTGTTGCAGCAAATTCAGATGGGCTCGTTTTGGATATGGTAGTCTATCAAGGTGAGACAACATTTGAAGACTATGTTTCTCAAGGGTTTTCACTCTGTGAAGCAACTATTCTTAGATTGAGTGAATCGTTGGTTCCCGGTCATTATCTGTATTTTGACAGATATTTTTCCACAATAAAGCTCTTGGATGAACTATATTTGAGAGGATTTAATAGCACAGGAACAATCATGAAAAATAGGATAGGATGTCATGTCAGGCAAGGATGCAATCTGTCTGACGACAAAGACTTTATGAAAAAACCCATTGGCACTGAAGTGAAATGCAGAGCTGATGGAAAATTAGCTATAACAAAATGGCTTGATAACAAACCAGTCCTAATGATTTTGTCTTGTTTTTCGGATACTGCGTGCGACACTTGTAGACGGTGGAATAAACGATTGAAAAGAGTATTAGACTGTCAGAAGACCTGAGATTATTAAAATTCATATTTCACATGTTCGATCTAGCCGTCTCAAATGCTTGGATTCTGTACCGCGATTGTCAACGTTCAAAGAATATTGTACGCCACAAAATTGAGCAGTTGAGAGAATACAAAATGAATTTAGGAGAAAAGTTGATTACAGACAACTGTCCTCCATTCCCACCCGAAGAAGTTGATAATAGCTTAGAAAGTTATTTAGCTCCAGCACATAAAAAACGCCGAGCAAATATTAAGCCTGTGCCTGCGCAAAAGAACCGGCAAGCTTTGCATTTGCCAGAGTACACAGATTCTCAAATGCGTTGCCGAAAAGAGGGCTGTAAAATTAAAAGCACAGTAAATTGTATTTGTTGCGACATATATTTGTGCCTCGTCAAAGGTAAAAACTGCTTTGCAGAATTTCATAATTAATTTTCGGAAGATACGTTGATAATGTAAATGTTTGATCTAAGTACTTACTGATTGATCTCATTGAAGTCTGAAAATGTTGTGTTTTTTTTATTAGAAAGGTTAAGTTTTGTTTCTTTTTTGTTCAAGCCTAAAGGTACTATTCGATTGATTAAGAATAGGTTTTATATTAAAATAAATATTTTTCAGTATTATGTGATTTGTTTTAGTTCACCCCGAAAGTACTATATATAAGACATTAATTGACACCGAATGTCCTATTGGTAGGACATCTGGAATGTTTTGCTAATTGTCCACTGTAAATGGTAAGGTTATAACCTATTTACTACTTTGCTCTTGATAGTATTATTCTTAAATATTGCATGTGTTGTAATTAGGGAATTGTGTGTATCTCACTTAGAAGTTTTATATTTTTATCTAATACGTATCCTCACACAAGATAAAAAAAATAACACGAATGCTGGCACTTCACATGGCGGTAGGCATTTGCATTGGCGTATTTGTCTAGTTTGACAAAGCTTTGACACATAGGCAAATATCACAAACTGCACGTCTACACGTGGTAACCAATGCCAAATTAGACGAATGTCATAGCCAGTGTTGCCGCAACTGAGTTCCCAAAAGGTATGTGTGCACGCATTCGTGTGTTATTTTATCCTGTATGCAGACACGTATGAGATAAAATATAAACTTGGAATGGTAGGTAGGTAGTATATCAAGTGACCCTACTTCCATCCTTAATTCTGAAAGTTCATACAATAATGATGGGAAAAAGGGGAACTCGATAAGTTGCTTACCTACTGTTACTAAGTACCTATCTGACAGACATGCAATTATGCCTCTTCTTTTTATATATACATTTATAAAATTAATTAATAAACAATAATTAATAAAAAATATTGGACAACATCTCATACATTGCTCTCATCCTAGACAATCTAGACTCGCTCTGATTCTAGAATCTAGAGTGCGTGAATAAAGCTGATGTTAAAGAGAATCGAGGTGGCAAGAAACCTAGACTATCAAGGAATCCAATCGAAGATCACATCATGAGTTATAAACCGGCATTGAGCCACTACAGGAGAAACAACGCACCGCTGACACGGTACTTGCCACGGACGCTTACGCTGCAATCTATGCATACTGAATTAATATTTAAGAATCCTGGTGTCAAATGTTCTATTGAAACCTACAGAAATACTATGAAATCAATGAAAGTTTCCCTCAAATTTGACTGGCAGAGAATGCTATTAGCATTAAGTCCACCTTTTGTGCACTATTAGTGCAATAAAGTTTATTTTTATTTATTTATTTAAGGACAACCAACAAAGCATACACCATACATTGATACTTAAACAGCTTAAAAATAAATTACAAGGTGTTGCCTTAATTAAAGGCTGCCACGACATGCACAAAAATATTGTTGTTGGAAAATAATTTAAATTATTAAAACACATTTTATACCATGCTTACAACGTAAGCACTTGATAAAGTACCCACGCTGAAAACACAGATAAATAGTACAATGTTGCCTAAATAAAAATTTAAACAAAAAAACAAAAACAGTCAGAAACAAAAAAAATCGGATAGGATTAATTTAAACTTACGTAGTGAATAAGACATATCAATATTGGCACCTAGGGAACGTGGCAATTTACTAAATTGAGACTGAATTCTGTTGATGGTAGAAAAATGACCTAACTTTGTCCTAAAACCACTTGCCTTAAACGGTAAATACCTAGACGTACGAGCTAGTTTGTAGGGAACATTGTAGGTTATCTGCTTTTAAAGATCAGGACAATCGACATGACCATTAATTATTTTATACAAGAATAAACTATCCAATATTTTCCAACGATTTTCCAGACTAGTAAGTTTGAAATGTTTTAATCGTGAGTCATAACTAGGAAGCTTTTTGGCCAGCTTATTCAGGTATGATAAATGCCAGAGAAACCTTTTTTGAATGGATTCCAAACGGAGTTGGTGCACCTCGTGTAAAGGAGACCAAACGACACTGCAGTACTCTAACCCAGACCTCACTAATGAGTTGAAAACCGTTATTTTACTAGAAGCGTGTCTGAACTCCCGGCAATTGCGTATTATAAAACCCAACAATTTGAATCCCTTCTTGGCTATTTTATCTACATGTGAATGAAAGCGAAGTTTATTGTCAATGTGAACACCGAGATCACGAATCACGTCTGCTTCACGAATTAAATGGTTATTAATACTGTAAGAACTAAAATAGGGATTTTTTTTTCTAGAGAAATGTACGAAATTGCATTTATCAACGTTTAATTTGATTTTGTTAGTATCGCACCAGTTAGAAAAACGATCTAAATCATTTTGAAGTAGAAGCCAATCATTATCATTTACTAGACTCTTCTCGACGTCTTCGGCGTACAAAAATATTTGCGAATTGTGGAAGCATGAAAAGACGTCATTGATAAAAATGTTGAAAAATAACGGGCCTAAATGAGAGCCTTGTGGCACTCCTGAGGACGCCACAAACACATCAGATGCGAACCCGTCAACAACCACTCTGTAGAACCTTTCGACAAGGTAAGACGCACACCAGTTTAGTAAACTACCTGTGATACCACATCGAAAAAGCTTGTCAACTAGGAGTTGGTGATCTACCTTGTCGAAAGCCTTGCTAAAATCCGTGTAAATGACATCGACAGGAATGCCACGATCCATGGCACCAACCAATTCAGACATAAAGCACGTTAAGTTAGAAGTAGTAGATCTGGCCTTAATAAAGCCATGTTGTACGTGCCAGGATATAATGGGGCGAATAAGAGCCTCAAAGACCTTGCCAAAAACAGGTAAAATCGATACTGGTCTATAATTATTTATCACTGACTGACTTATCACCTGACTTATATATAGGTACAATTAAAGCATCTTTCCATGCTAATGGAAAACGTCCTGTTAACAAAGAATGGTTAAAAATCGTGCTAAGAGGTTCCGCTAAAAACTCGCTACATTTAATGGCAAAGATTGGTGGTATACCATCCGATCCTGCCCCCTTACAAAGATCAAGAATTTTTAAACGCCTTTCGACAGCTTCTTTTGTAAATGATATGTTATTTAAGTTACGCGGACATGGATTATCAGGAGTAAATGGCCCTAAAATATTTAGCTGCATTGCATTAGTTACAGCGAGCGAGGTTTTATCATTTCTATCGTAAACAGAGGAAAAACATAACGCAAAGAATTTACACACTTCTGACCTCTGAGAGGCGATTTTGTCATCGTAATGCATTGAAGGTGGGTACGAGCTAACTCCATTACGCTTATGTTTTAAAAAAGACCAAAATAGTTTTGGATTTGAGGTTATAGATGACTCAATTGAAGCAATATAGCTTTTATAATTATTACGTTTGCTGAACCATATGTGTGTGGAAAACAAAGACGCTTATACTTACTATACTTATACTTAGACGAATATTATTCGCTTTTGAGTTAAATAAATGTTATATTCTTTTTAAAACTGTATTTTATTTTGTCTTTTCCCAAACATCAAACTTTTACCTCTCTTCCTACCGTTAACCACTTATCTCAGAAAATCGACAGTTTTGTCCGGGACCGGACTACTTGATCTGTAGTTGTCTGAGATAGGAGAAGGCTGGTGATATTTGCCCCTGATATTGAAATATTAAAAAACCGCCCAAGTGCGAGTCGGACTCGCGCACCGAGGGTTCCGTACAAAACTGTAGGCACCTATACAGTGTGAGTCTTCATAAAGTGCACATATTGAAATATGGCATTCTATGCTTAATTTTATCGACGGAAAACATATTAAAAAAATCTAAAAAAAATCGCAATTTTTTGTCAATTTTTTTTTTTTACACAAGATTCTTTTGTCCTTTGACCGACCGGAAGACCCCGCACCCCAACCCGAGCGTATTTACATCTAAATTCCCAAAAAAGAGTCTCTACCTGCTAAACAATAGGGCATGGCAACGCACTAAACCCTTTTTTAACAATTCATTTGACGCGTGTTTATTAACTTAAAAATAAGTTATTTTTACTTCTCGATAGCTAATACGAAGTAGAATAATTTAAAATTATAAAACATGCAGGTAAAGCATAGGTTTTAATAAGAAATTTAGCAATTACTGAAAAGAATGATTTAAAAAAAGCAAATTTTTGCTCAGAAACCCATTTTATTTCTGTATTGTGGGCAGTTTTTTCACGGATTTAAATTTTATGAGGACGCCTGATCATCTCCGATCATTTTTAAGTTTAATTAATTGTTACAAATTAATTAATTTGAAAGAAACAAGGTTTTATTTACACGAAGGTCACAGTAGGGAACGAAAACTTTAAAAAATCCATAAAAAAATAGCGATATTTTTTAGATTTTTTTAATATGATTTCCGTCGATAAAATTAAGCATAGAATGCCATATTTCAATATGTGCACTTTATGAAGACTCACACTGTATAAGTAAAAGTTCACCCATCACGACAAATGAGTCATAAATATGGTATTTTTATTGCAAAATGAAATCCATAACATTAGGAAAGGTAAATTGTGGTTTACGATTTATGACGTATTAATAAAAAAACTGCTTACTAGATCTCGTTCTAACCTATTTTCGGTGGAAGTTTGCATGGTAGTGTACATCATATATTTTTTTTACTTTTATCGTTCTCTTATTTTAGAAGTTACAGGGGGGGGACACATTTTACTATTTTGGAAGTGTCTCTCGCGCAAACTATTCAGTTAAGAAAAAAAATTATTAGAAACACCAATATCATTTTTGAGACCTATCCAAATTTTTTTTTCATATGGTTGCTGCGTTAAATTAGGTAGAAGGAAGATTAAGACAGACGTACCACACTAAAATTTGAATAAAGAACGCGTCAGTTGTTTGTGATATAAGTGGATGATTATTTAGATTTCGCTATTAAACAATGGATATGTTTGTACTAACTTTATTTATAAACATTATGAGGTGTTTGAAACGTAAAGTTTGCTAGAACTTTAATAAAATAGTGATAAGGTCGTCGATCCTGACTTTGTGTGTTCATAATTTTGCTGTATTTTTTTAATAAATAAATTAGTTTTTTAAATTTGCCATAAAATAGAAGATATCTTAAAGAATCTAAAAATATATGGTGTTCTATGTGCCACTATAGCAAAAACTTCATAAATTTTAACTGGAATAACGGGGGGCGCACACTTCCGTTGTATGACAAATGCGGTGGCACGGGTTTGGCCCAAGCTAGGGAGGGGGTGGCACGACGCGGCGCGGGAAGGGATAAGCGTCCGTCATTTATGATAAACATTGGGCATTCATTGTCACGATGGTCACATATATATTTTTTAGTATAAATTAAAAAAAGAATAATTCCACTAAAGTAAATCTTAAATGGTAAGTATTTGACAATAAAAACATACAATAAAACGTACGTAAGCGTAACGATACGACACTTTTTAGCTTGTTCGTGCAGAAAGATTTTTATAAATTTCATTTCGTTAAGATCATCACTACTAAAGCCTGTCTCTCTTATAATAATGCACATAATTTGTGACCAAAAATTTTTTTTTTATAGTTTGTCAATAGAATTGAATGTGACGTTAGTGACAATAAATGTCCAAAATGTCCGGTCACATTGAGAAAATATCCAATTTGCTCGGTCATATTGGTCAGACATTCATAAAGTGACGGACACTTTACAACTCTAGTGTGGACACGTATGGGTTTGATGAAAAATAATATTTTGCGTTTCAGTTCTAAGTATGGGAAACCCCCAAAAAATTTTTTTTTTTTCATTTTTTGTGTAAAAATCTTAATACAGTTCACAGAATACATCTACTTACCAAGTTTCAACAGTATAGTTCTTATAGTTTCGGAAAAAAGTGACTGTGACATACGGACGGACAGACAGACAGACATGACGAATCCATAAGAGTTCCGTTTTTTGCCATTTGGCTACGGAACCCTAAAAAACTTAAATTAACTCATATTACATCAAAAGAAATAGAATGGCGTATGCATCAAAAACAATAGACAAATCCTATAGCATGCAATGGCATCAGCTCAGAAAAATCAGATTAACTGCTAGCAAGTTTCATACAATATGGCATTTGAAACTTCTTCACTTGAAAAATATGCAGAAAGTTATATGGACAGGCAGTTGCTTGTCCATATAACTTATTTTGTCCAGAGCCACAAGGCATGGCATCATAAACGTTGCAATAAGTACTGCAGCGATAATGACTTAATTGTCCTGCCCTGTGGCTTATTTATTTATAAAGAAAAGCCCTACTTGGCAGCAAGCCCAGATTGCTGTCTACCTCCAGCACTTTGCGTAGAGTGGCCGCCGCTATCTGTTTGTGCTGGAGGTTGGTTTGGATGATGTTGAGGGATTTATGGACTACGCAGGACGTCATCTTCGTCACTGGTGTCTCCCTCACTGCGCGGCGGCGAGTTTGTCTCCATCTCGCTCGGCCCCGGTTGGGGAGCTGAGGTGGATGGCCCTGGGGCTGAAGTTTCCTTCACCGTAGCCTCACTCGTCGCTGCTTGTTTGTTGGTAGCCGTTGTCGCTTCTTTCGAGGAGAAGAAGCCGATGTACCCATTTCCTGACATGTGGGCTACCCGGCGGTCTCTGTTTAAGATGGTCTACTTCTGTTCTTCGGGGATTCCTAGGATAAGGTGGACCACCTTTTCCATGGAATCGACCTCTTGTGATTTGTCGTCCACCGTCATGTCATAGCACTGCCAGGAGTCGACTTTGTACCACGGGTTTTGGGCACAAAGGACCCTGTGCAGTGTGGCAGCTTCGGTGATACGGGTGTGTATGAGAAGCCCCGCCTTGAGCTTCTTCGTCATCTCCGACTGTTTGATGACAGTCAGAGTGGTTCCGGGAATGGGTGATGTTAGGGTTTTGACGGTGTTTACCAACCAGCTGAGAGCGTTTGCGTCCTTACACCACATCGCTAGTGCCCCGTCCATAAGGAAGGGACGCCCACGGAAAGATGGAGCTTGCGCGCTCGGAGACGTTGGAGACAGTACAGCCTGCAGGATGCTATCGTCGATAGTTTCCCTTAGCTGGTCTGCCTGATTTGGCGAGAGGTCCCTCAGCGGGACGGTGATAACCGCTACTCTCAAACAAACGTGTGCAGTTTCTCACCGCCGTACTTAAGCAGCTCTCTCGGTATGAGGTCAATGCCAACCGCCCGCTTATTTTGTTGCTGTCTGATGGCAGACACAACCTTGTCACGCGACAGAGGCTCATCCAGCTCAGTGACTTTAGGGAGTTGAGGCATTAAACTGATATTATGTAGATCAGCTGATCGATCTACATTGAGCAAAGTGTTAACATGTTCGGCCCAGCGCGTTAATACATCTTCCTTGCTTGTCAGCAAGTGCATACCGTCTAGAGACCTAAGAGGCACTTTTGCTCGGTAGGACGTACTAATCAGCTTATGTATCTTGCAGTAAAACTCCCCAAGCTGGTTTGTGTCAGCAAGCCACTGAATGTGACAGGCCCTGTCTTGCCACCACCTGTCTTTGATTTGTCGAGACAGCTTGCGCAATTCAAGATCACTCTTTTTGACCACCGCAACGCTTCCATCGCGTCTAGTATGCTGTCGCAGGAGATCTCGATGTTTCTCGAAGGCTGCCTAGAAAGCCCCGTCATTCTAATCGAACCAGTCTTCATTAAGGCGGTTTTTCATACCTAAAGTAATTGACGCGGTCTCTACGAGATGAGAAGACATCGCTCCTCATGCAGCACTGACATCATCTATCTCTTTAAGTGACGACAGCTTCCCAGACAAGGCTTCTGCATATTTTTCCGTAACCTTGCGATTTTTCAGCCTATCCACGTTAAAAGACGCAGGTTTTTTAAATTGAGATCTACGTGGTCGACGGAGGCGGTGATCAGTCCAACAGTGCGCATCTCGCATAACGCGGGTGATTTGGACTTGACTAATATCTCTTTGCCGTACGACAGCATAATCGATCATATGTCAGTGTTTGGATCTTGGGTGCATCCATCCATGTTGTCTTGTGCTTGGCGGCAAGTCTGAACTTAGTGTTCGATATTGCAAGCTCGTATTGAGCACAGAGACTGAGTAGCAGCTGACTGATTGATTGACTGATTGCTGTTCATGTTGGCAACTCCGTGTCTACCCAGAACTCCAGGCCACGCCTCATAGTCCCGACCAATTCTGGCATTGAAGTCACCTAGCAACAAGACCTGCTCTCTGGCGTTTATGCTGTCCAGGCATTAAGATAGGTCCTCGTAAAATTTATCCTTGGTATCATCAGATTTGTCTAGCGTTGGAGCGTAAACACTTGAAATTGTTTGTATCCAGGTGAAGGCGTAAACACTGATGATATTAAGGAAATTGTCTGTATCCAGGTGAAGGCGCAATTTGGTCACGCGGTCCGAGATGTGTACAGGGTACTCCTCAAGTCGCTTTACTAAGTAATTTTTGATGGCAAATCCTACACCTGAACATCTATGTTCCGAGGAAGCGGTACCTTTCCAAAAGGTCCCCTTCATCTGCAAGATGAGTTTCGCTGAGCGCAGCCACATCTACGTCATAGCGACGAAGTTCACGAGATACTATGGCGGTTTTACGTTCAGGGCAGGCGTTGCCATCAGAAATAGAAATAGGCTGGCAGAAATAGGCGCTATTAACCCATTACATTATGGTGGACAAACTATAAAAATTAAAACAGATTTACTAGATGAGTACTTGAATAAAGGTTACAAGGTATATACAGATAACTACTATAACTACGTTGAGCTGACAAGAAAAATGAGTGCAAATAAAACTTACTTATGCGGAACTTTGCAATCAACCCGTAAGGGTAATCCAAAAGTTGTGACATCGGCAAAGCTGAATAAAGGTGAGATGATTTGGAGAAGAAAGGGGGAAGTAGCTGTTTGCAAATGGAAAGTCAAACGCGATGTTCTAATCATTTCAAATATGCACAATCCTGAAATGATAACTACCAGAAATCGCAGGAATCAACTTAAACTAAAACCTTATATTGTTGCTGATTACAATAACGGAATGGGAGGAGTAGACCACTCTGACCAAATGATTTCCTATTATGATAGCATGAAAAAAAAAAAAAACTGGTACAAAAAGTTCGCTATTCACATTTTTCAAATGTTTATACATAATGCTGCAAAAATACATAATGGTCAATCTGGATTGAACAGGTCGGAGAGAATACCTCTACTGAATTTTACTGAAAATGTTATTATCCACTTGTTAGGCCAAAAGTATATCGACTATTCTGAAAGACCAGGGCAGTCCAAAGGGGTCAATCAAAGTAGTCAAGTATTGCTTCAACATTATTTGGAATATATACCACCTACAGAAAAGAAAAGTAAGCCAACTAAAGTGGGTTGCAGACCAAGAGCTAAGTTAGTTTAGCTTAGCTCGCGTAGCTGACGCAGTTTTCCATACTTACTAAGCTAAACTATGTGAGCTAACTAAAATATGCAAAGCTAAGTTAGTTGTGTATGCCGATGCGTGCTAACTGAGCTAAACCAAGCCCCTCCCGCCTTCCTCGCATGCCCTTCGCACATCCTTCGCCAGTGCCGTTCGTGTCTTCTGTCGTACGCACGGTCATTTTGCGAGTATGGAGCAATTTAACGAAACAGTAAAACAATTTCCTGTACTATGGAACACACAGTTGAAAGATTACCACAACTTAATTAAAAAGGATAGTGTATGGAAAAGAATAGTAGAGGAAATAATTATCCAGATATACCAGACGGTGAGTTTAATTAATATTTATTTAAAGTTCAATCTAATTTACATATTAAAATAATTACAAAATGACTCTCTGATACGAAATGCTACTCTAGTTGCTCGTATGTTGTCGTATTGTACCGATCTTAAAGTTTGCTGTTCTTCAACATTGACGGTATAGGCGTTACTAGTTGTCGTTCTTGAAGACATTAAATAATTGTGCAAGACACAGGTGGTTTTTGTAATGACGTCCACTAGTTCTAATTGACATTCGAATGGACGACGGTACACACGAAATCGCGCCGACAATATGCCGAACGCATTTCCTACTACATTTCGTACTCTGCTGAGACGATAGTTAAAGGTCTTTTTTGCTGTGTCATTTGAACATGTACTCCATGGGGACGGTCTCATAAAGTGTTTTTGTAACGGGAATGCTTGATCACCTATGAACACAAAAGGTGTTGGATCGCCATCACGCGTTAAAGGTTTATGATTAGGTACGTTTAGTTGCCCGTTTTGTAATTTGTAGCCAAATGCGATATCTGCAAAAATACCTCCGTCGCTAAATCGGCCCATTGAACCAACGTCTATTATAATAAATCTTTTGTGCGCATCAACGACTGCTAGAAGGACGATAGTTTTTTTTTTTTATAATTATAATAATTAGAACCCGACTTAGGAGGGCATTTTATTGAGATATGCTTCCCATCCACGGCACCAAAGCAGTTAGGAAATTGTTGTTTATCATTTAAGTCTTCTGCAATTGCTTCCCATTCACTTTCTGTCGGTAACTTCATATATATTGGTTGCAAATGAACCCAAAGTGCATTGCACACATCTTTAAAGCATCACAAAGCAACTGTATTATTACCCACTCTGTAATTGTATCCAATCGTTCTAAAGGAGTCGCCCGTAGCTAAAAACCTGAAACAAATAAATATTCATTACTAAGTTTGACTTGATGTATGTTACAGTGAAAACTGCGAAGAATGAGTGGAAAAAATTACGTGATAGTCATCGAGAATCACTCAAAAGGATGAAAGCCAGTACAACTGGTCAGGCTGCTTCTCCGATTAATAAATGGAAATATGCCGAGCTACTCGAATTTTTTTTACCTCACATGAAAAGCCGTAAGAGAACTGGTAACGTATCAGTGGCCAGTACATCAACCGAAAGCCAAAATACTTTGCCCGGTACATCAGCCGAAAGTCAAAGTATTTTTCCCGGTACATCAGCCGAAAGTCAAAGTATTTTTCCCGGTACATCAGCCGAAAGTCAAAGTATTTTGCTCGGTGCATCAACTGATGATAAAAGTACTGGGATTTTAGAATAAATTCCGAATGATGATGATGAAAGTACTTCCGAACCACCAAGGATAAAAAAAAAATATATATAGATAGATAGATAATTTGCCCATTATTATAAGCGAGGATCCTTACCAGGATATACTGGTGACAAATAGTCAAGACTATTTATCTACGCTTCGTGATGCAGATCTTGAGCAGCAATCAGCACCCTGTCAAATTCAGGACAGACGTTCCACGTGCATCAGCATAAACACACCCCATTTTAGTTAGGTAAAAATAGAATTTATTAATAATCTATTCTCTTATTACTTTTTGACTGTTGTTAGTTTGCTACCATTCGTTTTTTGAGATTTATAATAAGGTGGATACCTAAACTATTGGATTTTATGTTATATTCAGTTTATAACTGTATAAACTAATTTACCTGTATAAGGCAAAGATGACTGATACCTAAGTGATATTATTGAATAAGTTTTGTTGTTCTTTTAGTTGATTTTATTGTTGTGTCTAAATAAATGTAGATTGTAAAAGATTTATTACGTTTTATTTAAATTTTTTCAAACTACCTTAAAACTTCGAATAATCCGGATAATCCGGATTTAAACCACAGGAAAATTTTGAAATCCGGATTTTAAAAATACCCGGATTTTGCATTCTCTAAGCCTGTATATGTGTTAACTAGTTCTCAGTGGCTAAAACAAGAAAAACTGAAATTAGATAGAAAACAAAAGAAAGTTAACGAAAAAGGGAAAGAGAAGAAAAGTAAAAAAATGATATATCTAACAAAAAAAAGAAGACTGGAGACTCAAGTTCAAAGAAAAATAAGACTGAAGAACAGAGTACAAAGAAGAGGAAAACGCAAAAACCAAATGAAAGTAAAAGCAAGGAAGATGAAGATGATGATTTACTGCTGATTGTGTTTATCGCTTCTCGGCAGCAATAACAGACGTTATAATACTAAAGATGAATGAGTACAAAACCAAATTCCGTGAGGGTCATAAACTAAACAGTTTTGTAGCATGTACATTAAGCCTTCCAGGTGATAATGACACAAGAAGCTTGATAATTAACAATTCATATATAAACCCTGAGGCTGCAAATGGGTTACACATGATGAGCGGCACCTACTTGTACACAAATCCTCCTCCATATGGTTATGGGAGTCCAGCGCCTTATGTAGCTGCGTCAGTAAACAGGGCACATGGATACAATAGAAAATGCGTTGAAGCAAATTTATTCTGAATGGACATGAAATATTAGATGCTCAAATCCCAGATATAAGCCAATATCCGTCATCAGGAATAGTTGGAAACTTCAACCCAAGCATCGTATGGAGGTTTGCACAACTATATTTGATCAAAAATTTTGATACAATTACTGAGGGTATAAAGCACACAATGGAATTCATAAAAAATAGCAATTCAGACGTACTTAGTAAGGGTCGCCAAACGTTTCCTGAGGTTTTTAAAAGCACTACTTGCTCCAAAACATTCAACATTTTTTTCTTCCTGATAAAAAACAATTTGTGTATATGTATAACAAGCATAAGCTTCAAGTTAGAAAAACCAAGGCAGTTGTGATCTACAAGAAGAAGTTTATTTTAAAACTGAATATGAGAGTGAATGTCTCAACATCAAAAAATATTGTTCGCAAATATACAGTAAAAACAAAAGAAGATTGTAACAATTGGCTGGACAATTATGCAAGATCATTTTGTTCTTATATCAAACATGCAGAACGTGGGAAAGTTGACAGAAGAGCAATTGCATCTGGTTCAATAGTTATGAAACTTCATTTTAAAGTGATTGAGGAGCTTCATTTGCACATGGCTAAAACACTCCCAGGAAGCACTATTAGCATCGGAGGCGAAGAAAAGAAGAAGAAGACCAAAATAAGGATCTTGAAACTGAGACTGTGACTCTTATCACTTTGGCATGTAGTCTTGCACCAAGAAGGGCTCTTAGCAATTCCAACCTTTGTATGGTCATTTCTGGCTTTAGTGGTGCTACTTTAGACTTTACACATAATAGTTTGACTTGGCCATTAGACTTAATATAAATACAGGCAGCGTAAGCCTTTTGTGAAGCATCTGTGAAGCAATAAATTTCAATATCGAGTGAGTTTTCTGATAAGACACATCTAGGTATTTCAATATTAGACAGATAGGTAAGATTATTGAAAAATGATTCCCACAACAATTTAATCTCATCGGGAACGAGATCGTCCCAATCAGATTTAAGGCACCACAAATCTTGCAAGATGATTTTCGGTGTGATTGTACAGGCGAACAATAAACCGAGTGGATCAAAGAGTTTACTTGAAGCAGATAAAATGTTTCGTTTTGTTGTTTTCGACGGTATTTCAGAATTTGTAGAAAATTGTAAGACATCACTTGTACAACATTTCAGACCCAGGACTGTAAAGTCCTTAGAAAAATCCTGCGTTTGGTTATCGATAGGAAGATCATCAAATATTTCCGGAACGTTGGTACGGAACTTCCGTAACGGAAAACAACCTTCATTTAATTTTTCTGTTACACTCTTTACTATAAAATTTAATTCTTCTTTTGAGCTGCACCCTGTATTTAAGTAGTCGTCAATGTAGAAGTCGTGACGTATGACGTTGGCAATTTTTTAGCGCAATACACACTGAGCCCGCCGGGCCGCCGACACGACCCGGCGGCCTGTATGAAAAGAATCATGTCGGCACTCAGTTGCCCGGCGACGCTCGACCTGTAGTGACGTGCTTGTATTTTTTTTTACGACATGGAGTGGGACGACGAAAAATGTCTTACGTTAATTAATCTTTATCATGAGAAGGAGGTATTGTGGAATCCAAAACACCTAGATCATTAAAGTCGACCAAAGCGTTTCGACTCATTGAATGAAATAGCAAACCATTTTAATACAAATGTATCAGAAATAGAAAGAAAAATTAAAAACTTGACAAGTCAGTATTATAGAGAGACAAAAAAAGTGACTGACTCAAAAAAGTCGAGTACCGCTACTCGACTTTACAGATTGTGTCAGAGCAAGTGGTTTGCATATAAATCATTTAGTTTCTTGCAAAACAAGAATACTCCTACTGCCACGATCGATTCTGTAAGTAAAAATGCATTTATTATTTTTATACAAATTTTTTTATTGTACAGAACAGAACAAGTTCAAAAGTGCTGATCCACCATAGTGTTAAATGTAAATAATATACATATACAGGGTTATTCGAATGTACATATTGTTCATCGAATTCAAGACAAAACGTGTTTTTAGTTACCCTAGCTAATCTCCACCTCCTTTTTTATTAGGGTTTTTACTTTGTTATAAATGTCCTTGTTTGTTACTTCCACAAGGTCACCGTGCCTTAAGATATTTTAAAGGGAATAAAATAAAAATATCATAGAAAAAAAAATTTTTTTTTCGCTTCATATGTTCCATTATCGACACTGATACAATATTTTACGTATGCTCACTGTTCATAGAATAACCCTGTATACATCCGATTTAAATCTTGACTAAACTATTTATCTTTACTTTCTATGTAACACAATACAACAGATTAAAAATATTTTAATTTCAGGAAACATCAAACGAGAGCAGTGTTATACAACCCCAGCAAAATGATTTATCTCATTCATTTGCCGATGACACGATTAAACGTCCCAGAAAAAATCTAAACAATGAAATGATTTCACAAGCTCTGAATATTATGAAATCTGTCTCCGATCGACAAAATCAAACACAAAAAAAAGATGAAGACACTTTTTGGAGAATATATTGCAGCAAAACTGAGAAAAATGGATAAATCAACAAATGCAATAGTAAAACATCGAATTAATAACATTATTTTTGAAACCGAAATTGGATATCAGACAGATATGTATGCAGATTACGCAAGACCCTCTAGCTCCCGTAGTCATCCAGGGTACTATACAGGTTCTCTAAATGATCAGCCAAATGCATATCCTTCTAACTGCTCATCTTTTGTATATTCTACTATTACGAGGCCGGATCATCAGCATTCTACCACCACAAATCCTGCTAATCAGCCAAATACAAACCCTTCATCTCTATATCCCAACAACAGCCCTCATCCGCAACTTCCTGGAGTGAAATTTTCGGTACCAGTAGCGCTTGATAAAAGTTCTAATAGTGAACGTATAAGCAGCCAAGATATAGAGGACGTTTTTAAATCCCTAAATGAAAAATAATTTTTTTTCTTTAAGATCTTTATTACATTGTTATAATTTGAAATAAATATAGCTTAGCATGAGAAAAGTAATCACGAAATAAATCTGTCTTTTGAAATGTTATGATTTAGTAAGAGTCACTAATTGTAAACACAAATTAAAATATAACTATCATTATTATGTTTTTTATTAAATCTTAAAAAAAATAATTTGATTAAATTGATCATTGATCATACTGCCATTCTAAGCTTCCGACATCTGAGAGAAAATATTCAACCTATAAGTCCATCATTAGGCCTGTTCTTTTATATGGCAGCGAAGCGTGGCCGCTACTTGAGCGACACAAGCAGGAGCTGCGTGTTACGGAGTTGAATAAGCGCATCCGCGGTAGCCTTCGTGTCCGTGATATTGCAAATACGGCAGCAGCAGTTTAAAACAAAATAAAACAGAATAGAACTAGAGGGACGTTCCTTATTCAAAAGAAAGTGGTGGATATGATAAGATCAACCAATTTCATCTAAACTCAGCGATGCTTGAGTCAGTGTAAGGAAAATGGACTAGTCAAAATGTGGCATAAGCATTGATGGCAATAATTTCTAAAACCACGATAATTTTTTTTTGCAATCAGATCAGATCCTGTAGAATTAAATTTGATGTTTCAACAACTGGAATATTGAAACAAAACAGAAGAAATATTAATAAACACTTTAAAAACTAAGCTCACGATAAACAGTCTGGAATATCAGACATATAACTAGATACCAAACACTACAAAATGTTTAAAACTACAAATACTTGGGCCAAATTATTACTGGAAAACATGGAACACATATAATTATAATAATTTCTGTAAATTATTTAATTCATGCTATTACTATAACTAACTTACGATTTAAAGACTTTTCATTTGGCTGCTATACAAGAACCTAAATAAGCTAAGAGTTTACCAATACCGCATTGTAAGCGACTCTAATACAAGTAAAAGACAAAAAAAAATATTTAAAAAATTAAAAAGAATACCAAGTTAATGGTTATCATCTAGCATCATCATGACTAATTTTGTCGACAGAGTTTTCAACTTTCTTCTCTACTTTACTATTTTCGTGATCTCATGATAAGCTCGACTGACTGATAAAATACCCGCTTTTCCTTGAATTTGTCTTCTAGATTTTTTTCTCCGCTACTCCACATCATTTCTACTGTATTCTCAATCATAAAAGCATGTATTTGCTATTACCTTTGAGCAGCATGTTTTCTCTCTAATTTTCAATGGTTTGCAATATTTTTTTTTTTCTAACTTTTAACGATCTTCAAAACCATCCCTGTAAGCAAGCAAGTCTGTTTTTTTGTTGTGATGTTTATCATTCTTTTTTTATTTATTTACTGCTGCTATGTGTGTCTTCAGATCCAAGTCCATTCTTTTATTCATTACTTGTCTTAGAGCTAATTTTAATACTCTGGACCCTCTGTCCTACTTGAATCTGTACTTTTTTTTCGAAACTATTTTTTTCTTTGGCCTAATCCTGTTTTGTAAAAATTTTTGTTGTAGTTTCATCTGGCACTAAAGCAAAAATGATCAAAACTATTGATACAATACCGGCGCAAGTCAAAGCGCCCATCTTTAGACTCCTATATTATTCCAATCAGTACTAATTAATATTTTTTGTTTATTTTCGTTTATTGGGGTATATAACACAGATTAGGAAAACACAAGCATCAACATGTTAGGCCCTAAACAGCAGTCAGTAAGGAGACATATGTGCGAGCGCACCCACTTTCAAAAACTTTAAAGCGCAATATCTCGAAACTGTGTTTATAGACTTGTGCCTGTACTAAATTCAGCAAGCGACTTAGTTGTATATTACGTTTCAGAATAAACAATAAATCAAAAATAGACGTAAATATTATACAACACAATACAACAAACGTGATTTTTTTGCAACTTTTATAGACAATGGTACGGAAGTGTTTGTGCACGAGCCCTACTCACTATTGGCCGTTTTTTTAAAATTATTTAGTTATATAAAGAATCGAGGTGATTG
Organism: Anania hortulata; assembly: GCA_963576865.1. Taxonomy (NCBI): domain Eukaryota; kingdom Metazoa; phylum Arthropoda; class Insecta; order Lepidoptera; family Crambidae; genus Anania; species Anania hortulata. The sequence continues at coordinate 6,865,699 of OY756410.1, forward strand.
GTTGAATTAAAACTGTATAAGAAGTGTGCTGTAGTGAAAAAATAGAACGATTTATCGGCAAAAGTATGTTAACTATATTTTTTGTTCCTACAGGATCAAAGCACCCAACCAGAAGATTCATACGCTGTGGAAGAGGAAATAAGATCGAGTCAAGAGGAACCGATTACCGATTGTCAATCAAGCACCAGTCAACCACTAGTTGCATCAGTTTCTGATGGAAGAACACAGGCACAAGCTGAAGTGACAGAGCGTGAGATAGAGGTTAGTACAGGTGAAGAAGAACATAATGCCGAAAATCAGCCCAGTTTCAGTAGTGGACATAGACATGTGGTAAATCCTGTGCGCCGAGGCACTCCTCCACCAAACTGAAAGTATTTGGGAGGATAATGTAATAGATATTCCTTCGTTTGAGTTCAGATCTGCTGAAAAAGGTCCGACTTTTGAACTTAATGTAAATACCACATGTGAAGAAGTATTTGATCAAATTTTTACACCAGAGATGTTAGAATATTTGGTTGAAAGGACTAATTCTTACGTCTCCGTAAGAATTAGTCTTAGAATTAGCCCTTACAAATACTAACCGGCCGCATACACGCCATGCACGAAATTCTGTATACCGACCAACAAATACTGAAGAGATAAGAAAGTTCCTAGGGCTCACATTACTAAATGGTCATATTCATGTCCCAAACCAGAGAAAACTTTTCACTTACGATGATCCGCTGTATTTCCATCCCGTATAGATGTCCTGTCGAAGATACGAACAACTGTTGCGATGTTTATATGCAGCTGATTTGGGCGCAGCTGGAGGTGCCAAAATTTAAGGATTTATCAATACACTGACACAAAATTTTCGAAACAAATATAAACCTGGGCAAGATTTGTCTCTTGACGAATCACTAATGCTGTATAGAGGACGTTTGGTGTTTCGTCAATATATAAAGTCCAAAAAAGCGAGATATGGTATAAAGTTTTACGTTTTAACGACATCTGATGGGTATGTATTGAATAATGTATACTGGAGCGGTAGACGCAGATTCAACTGTGAGAAAAACAGATGTTGGTCCTTTGTTTGATGCGTCCATATGTGCTAAAAGGTCATAAGGTCTATATGGATAACTACTACAATTCTGTGACGCTATCAGAGAAGTTAATTGATTTAAAAACTCATTCTAATGGGACCCTGCGAAAGTCGCGGAAAGACAACCCAAAAGACGTCACAGGAAAGAAACTAAATAAAGGACAACATATCTGGGCTAGAAAAGGAAAAGTTTACGTAAGTGCATGGAAAGATAAAAGAGAAGTTTGTATGATTACAACTTTGGACCACCCAGAACTTATTGAAGTCACAAACAGATTTGGTAAATAGAAAACCAAACCAAAATAAGTTCATAGATACAACCAAAAAATTGCGGGTATAGATCGAGCTGACCAAATGGTCAGTTATTATTCGTCGCCAAGGAAGACCATTCGATGGTACAAAAAGGTTCTTTTCCAACTTTTGGAACGCGGCTGTTTGGAATTCTTTTCACACATTTTCAAAAACTATGTGAAGAAAGGCACAAAGTAAGTTTATAAAGTACAGAGAAGAATTGATCCGAAAACTGATTGGACTGAATGAAGAAAAAGGGGTCGATTTGGTACAAAAGTCTAATAAGCATAACTGCCGACGATTTGGTTAAAACTGCTCCAGTGGCAGAACCACAGCCTAAAGAAGCATATTCTCTTCCCCATCGAATTCCAATCACGGACATTGGCCTTGCCTGCCTTCTGCCTTCTGCAGCATCAAAGAAAAAGTTTGCATTTTTGTCATGCAAGCAATGCTCAAAGATAAGATACGACGAGACACAAGCTATTACTGTAAAGGATGTGACAAATCTCCTGCATGTCCTCCTGTCCATCGTGTTTCAAAGACTGGCACAAAGATCTCTAATATAATAATTATAATTCTTATATTATAGGTATCTAAACTTGCTACTGAAGCTTTTCAGTTTTGTTTATTGTTGTTTGTTGTGAAGGGGTCACATTTTTGTTGTTTACTTAAAATACATAGATACCGTAGATAAATAGGTATAATAACATTAATAACAGAGCAAAATTACTCGTACTTATAATATGATGTTTGATGATTATTTTTAAAACGAAGAAAATTTTTATTTTTATTTAACATTTAGTTTTGTTATAATTTTTTATTATACTCAGTGCCATAAATATTGATAAAACTATGAAAAAATATGTTCCTGCTTAGACTATAAGATGCTTTTAACAAAAAAGAGTTGAAATATAAAGACTGTATCTAATTTTTGATAAATACACTTCTTAAGTTGTAAACAAAATATAGTATTTGATTTTCTTAACTGTCCTTTCGATCAATTTTGGATACATCCCCACACAACGTCTGTTTACGTGTCACGTACTAAGACGTACTGTCAAATTCACAATATGTGTAGTAATTCTATATGACAGTACGCTTATTTACTGTCACGTACCCAGGCGTTGTATCAAATCTGCTGTAAAGGCATGTACTGCTACACGGCAGTACGTCTATTTACGTTCACGTACCAAGGCGTAGTGTCAATTTTGCAATACAGGCTTGTAATACTACATGACAGCGCGCCTATTTACGGCCACGTCCCAAGGCATAGTGTCACATTAACGTTGTGTCTGATGTAGTCATAATGACAGTACGCCTACGTACAGAGACGTACCGCCATATCAGCATTTATAGTATCTTTAACTACGTGACACGGCATTTATAGACGTGGTTTCAATTTGTATAGAAAAAAATAGTGTCACATTTGGTACTTGATCCAGTGAATAGTGTCCTTGAAAGTGTTAATAGTACCTCTTTGATGATTAAGTTCTTTAATACTTTCTTTAGTATCAGCTGACATCTCTTTAGATTCAGCCATTATGAATGTTGATAATGACTATAGGAGCAAGCAACAAATAACACTCGATTAATAAAATGATTACCAAAAAAAAATTAAAAAAATATATAAATAAAAGGTTATCTGACCGTAAAGGCCGCCCGCAATGCACTGCGAAGCGGCAATCTATTCGCAACTGCTGCAACTGACCACCGATCGTACACGACCGACGTCATAGTGAGTTCTCGTCTATTCACGACAATTTTATTTCTCTCGCAATCACATTCATATATGTAGGTAAAACTCGGCGGAATCGAGAAGTCAGCCGTTGTGACAGCGAACCTGGAATTGATACGGAGTAACTTTTGAATAGCCGTATACACAATTTGGTCGGGTTATACAGACGCTTCGAGAATTATTTTTACGTTTACGGTAGGTAATTAGCTAGTAATAAAATAAAATACGAAAAAATAACAAAAATACGAACCTCTGAATTTGCACTAAAATGCGATAAACTTCCTAGATAAATGATGTAAAGCTATATAACTATAATATAAAAAAATCATATTGTATGCTCTATAATTGATACAAACGAATTTGAAATCAAATCAATAGTTGTGATGAAAAAAATACATTTGTCTAGTTTCGGAAAGAATCGGGCAGCGGGTGCCCTAGAGGGGGCCGGGCGGCAGACGGCCGATGGTCTTCGCACGGGGCACCCGTATTTCTCGTTTCCGCGCAAGCACTACGTAAAATATTTTTTAACAATCCGAGACCCACTCACATTACCAATCTAGCATAAGGTTCCTAATTTCATCAGAATCGCTATAGAGTGTTTAGTGTTGCGGCAGTAGTTGTGTTGTTGTGACGCTCGCGACTACTCCATGAGGCGTGGTTGCAAATTACTCTTCAATCTTCTTTTTTCTTAATTTTTTTTTTTATGATTCTCTTTCTTTTATTTCATTTTATTTTTTGGAATAAAAAAAACAATGTTTGCACGATTAGGAAAAAAACACGCAAAAGTCAGTTTTTATTAATAAACTAAGAATATACTTACTGCAAACATTGTTTTCTATTTATCCTAAATAAAATTATAAAACAAAAAGAGGTGGCCGACGATTTTCAAATAAAGTTTTTAGGATATATGTGACGGAAATTTTTCAAAATGCCTAGTTTCGAAAAAAAACAACGACGCATAGAGAAAATAATATGTCGCGAAATTATGTAAGTATACAATTATAATTATTTTGGTTTCAGTAACGTTCACTTATTGACGAGAATTCGGTTTTATGGCGTAACTTTAAATAGGTATGTTTTTTTCAAAAGAAAAAAAAATTGCAGGAAACTGACGTAAATACACGAAATCCCGACGAAAATTTAACTCCAAAGTAAGTAAGATTCATAGGCAATTTCTATTTTAAAAAATGAATTATTATTAACTTTTTTTCAGCTGACTATAGTGACTTCGGTTCTTGGTTACCTATTCTTATGTTGCAAATTCTACAAAGAGAAAAGTTATTTTTGTCGTCATAGTACTGGAGCCTACGATGCTATGGGGAATTACTGGTTGGTATTAATGTTTGGACCTATTGGATTTTGAAGATTAGAAGCTACACTCGCGTGCCAATAATTCTGGTCGGTTGCAACAATCCGAATATGATGAAAATGTCAGAAACAGAATTATAATTAAAAATATTTATTGTGGATCATAGGTTATTGGATCAAACTAATTTTAGGATTTAATCTTTTTTTGAAAAAATTGGACAAAGTTGAGACTTAAATAATCAAAACTCGTTGGTGTTTTGTGTTATTCATCATCGTCAGAGTTCACTGCTGGATAAAGGCCTCTGTCACCTATAGAACGCAGCAGCGAGGGGCTCAGAGCCCATGTTTGCATCCAGCGGCTTCCCGCAACCTTGAATAGATCGTCAGTCCACTTGGTGGGAGGCGTATCTACGCTGCGTTCCAATTCGTTGGTCGCCACTTGAAAATATTTTTTTGCGAGAATGGTTGTCTCTCAGTTCAATGACCGATGTAGCCTTCCCTTTGCCACTAGCTTTGCAATTATAGATTAGCCGAGGATCGGGCTTAGTTGTGTGCATTGGGGACTATGTCCAGTATATCTTCAGTATATCAGTATATCAGTAAAAGGTGAGATGGCGCGGCCGTCGCGTTCATATCGTGCTCCGTCATTTACTTATTTTAAAAATAGTAAAACATTGTTTTTAGTGATGTAAATGAAATAAAAAACTTAAACTAAGCAATATACAGAAGTGGAAGTGTTATCTCCGAAAAATATGAACAATTGACTGTGTAATTTACAAAATTGTGAAAAGCTAAAACTTTGACCCCAGAATATAAACATTAAAATAACTTTATAATACTGACTAATATAGTGAGGAAGTGAACTAATTTGACAAAAGTGCCCATATTGACCTAAATTAGTAATAAATGTTCCGGTAAATTTAAAGTACCCATCAGTGAACTGTGTTAAAGTGTAAAAACCCGATTGTTATGACTCATACTTTAACGAACATTGCATTTAAACGAGATTCCAAGACCTAACTAAGGGCAAATTTCAACTACATTCTCTAACGTACGCCTGCCTGGTGTAGCGGCGCGACCTGCGGAATCGTAACAGTCCGTCATGCCTAGGAACGTGTGATCGAATCTCAGTCTCACATTCGGAAAACATTAACGAAAGTTTTTAGTTTTATTCTACTTTTTTGTTTTTTCTTATTTTTTTTTTTATATATACGTTTTAATTTTTTTTTTCTTATTAAAAAAATAAAAAAATTAACATGTCCGAGAAGTGTGGTAAATGTAGCAAACTGTTACCTAAAAAACAATTTTTGACTTGTGAAGTATGCAGTGTTAGCTTCGACATAGATTGTGCTGGAGCAGAAAAACGTTTTTTCATCATGAATAATGAACAAAAAAGGCGATGGAAATGCCTTCCTTGTTCAACAAAAGCTTCTTCATCAAGCACTGGAATTATAGTCTCCACTCCTATTAAAGAAAATATCACATTTAGAAAAATATGCATAATAAACGTCTCGACATCAAACTCATATGAGTCCTTAGCTGAAACCATGTCAGATGACGACGATGAGGAAAGATTTAATAGAAGTTGCCCTGAATTATCATGTTTAAGAGCGGAAGAGTTGGAAGAAATCAAGCAAAAAATGGTTAGATTACAATTAAAACTAGATACAGCCGAAACGGAGATTGAAAATAAAATACTTACGAAAAAACTATCTGAAAATGATATAAAAATTAAATGTCTAAACCAAGTTTGCGGTGGATCAAGTCCGAAATCACGAAAGAAGGAAAATAAATGTTCTCAATTAAAAACAACAATTCTAGCAGACCAAAGTTTTGAGGCATTAAATAAACAAGGAAATTTAGACCAATCAGCTCAAAAAACAAAAGAAAAACATTTAATGGATAAAAAAACCAAGAAAAAAAAAATATATTGGGTGATCAGTATCTAAGTGGTTTTGCGCTTAAATTACTGAAATCTCGCACTGGTAAATGGAATGATTCATGTATTATTTCAAGCACAATAAAGCCTCAAGAAAGAAGCAGTGATATTTTATCTAGTTTGGACTCGTTGACTGTCTCAAGTGAAGATATAATTATTATAGCTGTAGGTTCGAATGACAAAGACCCATATTTGCTTTACAAAAATTTATGTAACTTTTTGTGCAAGTTTAATGTTTGTAAATGTTTTGTAATAAATGCGAAGTTTAATAAATATCTTAATGTGAATAGATTAAATTTTGAAATGAATATGCTTACAAACAAGTTCGACAATTGTAATTTTATACAGATTAACAATGATTCTGATGTCTCTGGGTCTTACTTGCAAAAGCTCTGCTTTAAAATAAATGTTGAAATAGACTATTTATTGTATAAGAAAAATTACATAGACCCTGTATTCAAAAAAAGGAATTGCATTAGCGATGATCTTAATTGTAAGAACACTTGTAAAACTTATGGGGATACCATAATAAGTAATCAGAACTCAATAATTCAAGCGGTAGATAACAAAACCGAAACACATAATGATTGTGATACTAAGTTTTTTCGTTCAGAACAATTTTACCGTTATGCATCAGAACAAAGCCGGAGTTTTTAATAAATTTGATTATTTAAAACTGGCTCTTAAAGAATTAAAACATAAAAAGGTGGACATAGAGGTACTATGTTTAACCGAAACATTTATACAAAGTGGTGATGAATGGAACTTTAAATTACCTAACCATAAAATTGGTGCATACTACTCACGAAATTGTAAAAAGAGAGGAGACTCTATGATATTGTTAAAGAAGGATTATGATTTTAAAATACTAAATATTTGCAAAGATTTATCAGAATCAAAATGTTTCGAATGTTGCGGAGTAGAAATACCTTTACATAAATTGCTAGTTGTAAATATTTATCGAACTCCAGATTCAAATGTGAATGTGTTCTTTATAAAGCTCCAAAAACTTTTACAACATCTCGTAAAAAATAAATTTAAGCATAAACTTGTATTAGCTGGTGATTGGAATATAGATACTATTAAAAATGACAACAACACAAAGGACTTAACGGCCATTCTGACAAATTATAATTTAAAAATGCACATTAAAGTTCCAACTCGCCAAAAGGCCTGCTTAGATCAAATAGCAAGCAATGTGTACAAAGTTCAATCAAATATCCATATTCTTGGTCTATCAGACCACGAAACGGCTCAAACTGTATCATTTAAGTTAAAATTAATTAAAAAGGAATACGCCATAGATAAGGTCGACTATAATGAACAAAACATTAAGAAATTTAAAAATTGCATATCTGCTTTATCTTTCACAGACGTACTGAATAATAATAATGCAAATGAGGCTTTTAATGAATTGCATGGTTTGCTCAAATTATTTAACTTGCTTTGTTTTCCAAAAAACACTGTGAAAATAAAGAATACATTTCGATATCAACGATGGCTAAGCAAAGGTATTAAACTAGCTTGTAGACAGAAAAGGCGTTTATATTTACAGTACACCAAAAGTAATAAAATTAATAGACCTGTGAACAACAAACAAAATACAATAACATATTAAAAAAATGTATCTTGAATGCTCAAAGACTAGAAAACCAAACAATTATAAATAATGCTCCAAATAAATGCAGAGCGACATGGCGTATTATAAATAATAATTTTAATAATGAAGAATCCAATGGTAATATTGACAGATAAACAGTAATGACTTAGTGTATAATGACCCAATGAAAATTTGTGAATTGTTTAATAATTATTTTGTAGATGTGACGAAACCGCAAGGTAAAAATATAGAAAACTTTAACTGCACTAATATTGACATCTCACATAATAAAAATACGATATTTCTATTGCCAACTAGTGACAATGAGATAGAATCGATTATTAAATCACTTAAAAACAGCAAAGCTGTGGGACACGATGGTATCAGCACCAAGGTTATAAAACTATGTGCCAAATATTTAAGCAAACCTTTGGCACATGTCATAAATTTGTCCATGGAACAGGGCTACTTTCCTGATGTTCTTAAATACTGTGTAGTGAAACCATTGTTTAAAAAAGGTAACAAGTGTGAAATGAACAATTATAGACCCATAACTTTAATCCCTATACTATCAAAAATATATGAAAAAATAATGTACAAACGTATATATAATTTTATAACCGCAAATAATTTATTGAAGCAAGAACAGTATGGCTTTCGTAAAGGAAGCTCTACTACCTTGGCTTGTTTTAATTTAATGCATTCGATTACTGCAGGTATAAACGATAAGATACCACTTGTTGCCTTGTTTCTAGATATGAGTAAGGCGTTTGATTCTGTTCCACATTGCAGATTGTTGGAAAAGCTGTATCGATATGGCATAAGAGGAAATGCGTATAACTGGTTAAATAGTTATCTTCTGAATAGAAAACAATGTACCGAAATAAAAAAAGTGATTGATTCTAAACAGTGTACTTTTCGATCAAATTTTCGTGTCAATTCACGCGGTGTGCCACAAGGCAGTGTTCTGGGCCCATTGTTGTTTCTACTATTTATTATAGACCTACCTGAAACGACAAGACATAAATGCTTTATGTATGCAGACGACACTACCGTAGTTATAAAATGTACAGACCAACAAAATTTTAATGATGAAGTTAATGAGACTCTAGGTAATATTATTAAATGGCTAAACATTTATAGCCTAAAAATAAATGTACAAAAAACAAAGGCTATCCAGTTTTCTACAAATAGGTCAAAACCGGTTGAATTATTAATTAAATATCAAAATAATGTTGTGGAAATAGTTGAAGAGGTAAAGTTTTTAGGGGTTACTCTTGACAAATACTGTAGTTGGAAAGCTCATATACAGAATATGTGTAAAAAAATCGATAAGTTCGTCTATGCACTACGACGTCTTAGCAAGATATCGTCTATTGAAACAGTACTATCCGCGTATCATGGGTACGTATCATCTTTACTCGGCTACAGTACTTTGTTGTGGGGTAATTCGGTAGACATAAATAGAGCCTTTATAGCTCAAAAGAAATGTATACGTGCGATTTGCAGAGCACATTTTCTGGAGTCTTGTAGGCCTTTATTTAAAAGGTTACATATTCTTCCGCTGCCCTGTTTATATATTAAACAAGTGTGCATTTTTGTACGTGAACACCCTGAATATTATACCACAAGAGGGGATTTTAAAAATAAACCGACAAGGCACCAGAATAAAATATTATTACCTAATATAAAACTCCAAATGTTTAGACGAGGCGTTTTTTCCATGTCCATTAAAATTTATAACAGGCTTCCGGAGTATTTAAAGAATTTACCTTTGTTGATTTTTAAGAGACAACTGCATGCCTGGCTCATGGAAAGGTGTTTCTATTCACTTCAGGAGTACTTTGCAAATTATTGATATTTGTTCTTGGCCTATTGCTGTGAATTGTTTAATTTGTATTAATTATTGTGACATTTCTTATTTTTATTTTTTAATTATATGATATGACCTTAGAATGAGAAAATTGTAATTTTATAAAATTTGTGACATTTATTTAAATTTTTGTAATGAATTATTTCTTATATTTTTTATTATGATATTTGCATGACCTAAAGGTTAAGCATGAGGACACCTTTTAATATTATAACAGCTTGTAATTACCATGTTTTAGCAAATAAATGATTTGATTTGATTTGATTTGATCTGCTCCGATATTTTCGGTTTTTCGATATCATCGAAAACCGACATCCATACTCTAGTCTCTGCCTATATACGCGCCTAATAACATACTCCGAAGGTATAGGTATAGGATCTAAGTGACGACACAAGTATAGCTTGAGTCTTGGCCTTGTTTACATTTATTGGAAAGGGTTCGTGAAGACCTTAGTGATAGTAACGATTTCACATACCTGATGCTAGGCTTCGAAGTGGGTATGAGATTTCAGTGATAGCACTACGTAGAACAACCGTATTTGTACTCATTTGAAAGAGCTTGACTGCAAATTTAAGTTTTTTTTTGTATTTTTTTTTTATTGTCATTTACATAGTCAGGTCATAAGTTCTGTCACACAATAAAAACTTTTGAATTTAGAATGCTGGCCACAAAAAAGTTTATTGAAATATATTTTCGAATTTTTCATGAAAATAAAAATGTGTACTTTTTAGAATTTTCCTCATTTTTAAATATGGAGTAGACACTTAAAGAAGACCGTGTCGCGGTTATTGCGTTGCATCGTTGCGATTACGCGCCAATTCAGATTTTCGACTTACTGAAAAATTTGAATATAACCAAAAGATTCGTTTATCGTACCATAAAACGATACAATGAAGACTCTAGTGTAGATGACAGGTCAAGAAGTGGTCGCCCTCGCTCTGTTAGGACTCCAGCAGTGATAAAAGCTGTGAAGGCGCGAATTCAAAGAAATCCCATACGTAAGCAGAAACTGTTGGCCCTTCAGATGGGGTTAAGCAGGACCACGGTGAAAAGGGTGTTAAATGAAGACTTAGGGCTTAGGGCATATCGAAGAAAAACAGGACATCGTTTGGACGCTCGTTTAATGGACCTGAGACTGAAGAGATGCCGCGCTTTGTTGAAGCGGTACGCGGGAAAAAAGCATCGGAAAATTCTTTTTTCGGATGAAAAAATTTTCACCGTGGAAGAGAGCTACAACAAACAAAATGATAAGGTGCACACAGCAGTGAAAAAGCTAGCAACCGTATTCCGCGTGTCCAATGAGGTCATTTTCCATCCTCGCTCATGGTTTGGTTGGGAGTCTCTTATTAGGGCTTAACTGAGGTATATTTTCGTGAGAAAGGCGTAAAAACGAATGCAGTTGTGTATCAAAATACAGTCCTCAAGAACCTTGTGGAACCTGTTTCTCATACCATGTTTAATAACAGGCACTGGGTATTCCAACAAGATTCTGCGCCAGCTCATAGAGCGAAAAGCACACAAGACTGGCTGGCGGCGCGTAAAATCGACTTCATCCGGCACGAAGACTGGCCTGCCTCCAGTCCAGATTGGAGTCCGATAGATTACAAGATATGGCAACACTTGGAGGAAAAGGCCTGCTCAAAGCCTCATCCTGATAGACGACTGGCCGCGCAGATTGAAGGCCTGTATTCAAAATCGCGGGGGTCATTTTGAATAAACTTTATTACCATATGAATCTATGTTTTATTATGTTCATTTTGCTATATAAATGGTTACATAAATAATAAACATGTCTAAATTATTTCATATTACACATGTGACAGAACTTATGACCTGACTAGGTATTGAAATTATTTTCAGGCAACCTACAGTAGAAATATACAGTCCGTCTGGTATGGAAGTTGATAAGGAAGTTCCAGCGCCAGACGCTTCGGTAAATATTTTTTTAGCAATACCAAAGATTTTTTAAATTTTGAATATAAAATACCTATTTAAAACTGCGCTTGCTAACCCGCCTGCTAAGCGTGGCGAGTATTGGCAAATCCCTCTTTTTTAGGTGAGGCATGTGTTTATCGGTCGGACAGGTCAGAACGGTCGACGAATAATGATGATGAATTTTAATTCTGAAACTTGAAATATCTGATTAAAATGTTGTATACTAGCTATCTCGATCACTGCGCCCGCGCAGCCATTGTCCACCATCCACTAAAATAGCCCGCAATCTAGTGCCAGTTATACATTTTACATTTGTACATTCTTTATACATTTTATTTTCCGTGAATTTTCCGATGCTTTAATGGTTATTCTGCTATGGGGCGAAGATAATATTAGGATGCTAGGTAAATCGTATATCTAACCGAAACTAGCGTATGGTAACATTTGCATATAAATACTATGGTGGAGTCAGAAATTGTATGTCATCATTTAAAAAAAAACACATACAAATCAGATTCTGAGAATTAAGTTATGTATGAAAAAAAATGATATCGAAACTGATTATAGCATTTATATGCATATGTTAACATAGGCAAGGTTCGGCTTGATATAAGTACCATTTACCTAACTGTTAGGTCCTAACACCATATATATCTAACAAATCAAAGATCCAGCCGTTCTTGATTTATAAATGATGTAATTAAACTGAATTTGTTTTATATGTATAGATATTCAGCAATGTACCATAACATATTTTTTTTAGGTTCAGTAAGATGATAATTTATCAGATTTAATATTTGATAAAGAACAACCAGAGGTACAAAGAAAACATATTGGCCGACGAATTGTTGACGTAGTTCACTTATTTACGACATTATAAGAAATTAGCTCTCATGGCGTCATGAACTGTGGAGTCCAAAGTCTAACAATTGTTGGAGTGAAACGTGTCGGACTGGCATCGAAGTTTACTCTAGAATGTTTGATGTGCAACGAAATGTTTTATTTAAATAACATCACTGGCGAACTGGATATTAATACAGCAGCGGTCGCCGGCTCAGTTTCCGTTGGTATAGGTTATTCACAATTAGAAGAACTATTTCAGCATTAGATTTGCCCATGTTGACAGAGCGCGTATACCCAAAAACGACATGACAGTGTTTTCGACGGCTGCGAAATAGCACTAAGCAAATCTATGAACGAAGCTGCTGAAGAAGAAAAAAGAATTGCGTTAGAAAAAGGTCATGTAAGCATAGATGGAGTCCCTGTAATTGATGTAATTGTAGATGGATGCTGGAGTAAAAGATCGTATAAAAATAATTATTCAGCACTATCCGGAGCTGCTGCCATTATAGGAAGAGAAACAAAAAAAAATTGTTTCTTGGGGTTAAAAATAAATATTGCAGTATATGTGTACTGGATCTTAACAAACATTAAACTCCGAGAACTCACCAATGTTACAAAAATTTTACGGGGTCATCAACTGCCATGGAGTCCGCTTTAATAGTAGAAGGCTTTAAGGCATCTCTTGCCATGTATGGTCTAATTTATGGCCGTCTTATATCTGATGGAGACTCAAGTACATACGCAAAAATATTAGAAGCACGACCTTATCCTCAATTTACAGTTGAAAAAGTCGAATGAAGAAACCACCTTTTAAGAAACCTGTGCAACAAACTTGAAAACCTGACCACTGATACGAAATATCCCATAAATTATACATGAACATTAGGTCATCAATACGAAAATGCATAAAGAAACACCATATCTCATCAGAAAATTTAAACTTTTGCACTCATAATCTTTTTGAAGACATCCAAACAGTACATTTACTATTCGGTAACCATAGCAAATGTAAAAACCATTTCTGTAACCGTCAAGAAAATGAAATAGTACCACCAGATTTTTTTTACAAGTTCTCTAAGGCAGAAAATTTGTTTATCTTTAATCTGTTTATATAATAAATAACATTGCTGGCCATTCAAGGAGTCTCGTTTACGATGTTGACAGCAACATCGTGGAGTGTTTTCACAGCCTAGTGGCTAAATTAGTGGGTGGTAAAAGAGTCAATCACTCTTGCCGACGCGAATACCAAACCCGGGTTTCAGCTTCTGCAGTTAGTTTTAATACTAAAAGAAAACCAACTACCATATTGTACAAAACAATTGTTGGAAAAAGTCCAAAAGGAAAAATGGGCAACTTAGATAGTAAGTACCACAGAAAAAGAACCTTGCCAAAACGTGTTATTTACATAAAACCCAGATACGTGAAACTGTAATTCAAAAGAAAGATTATGGTGAACAAAGCATTAAGCCCGATGTTAGTGATGTTGTTCTAGAACAAATGAAGGAAAACTTTCTATCCACTCTAAATAAAACGGAGGAAGAAAGACAACAAATTGAAAGGTAAACAATTTTGCAAAGCGAGTCAAGCGAATGGCTCGAACTCCGGCGTTCTTTGTTAACACATTAAACGCCAACGCTGTCAATAATGTCCGACACTGTACTATCCAACCAAGCCAAGTAAAAATTACAAAAAAATTCAATTTACGTCGATTGTTTTTTTTTTGTTAAATCGTTACATTATACACATAAATGACGGATCTTATTCACATATAGTTGTTTTAGAGTCTTAACATCATATTATTATGCGTCGGACATCATTGACCCCCATGGCCCCAGCGAGCGAAAACTCGAAAATCCGTTCCGTAGCGTGCGGTCAGGTCGTCGACCACCCCCGCTCGCATCCCCGCGCCCGCGCTGCGACCCGCCATCTCTCCAGTGGCCGCCGCTCGCGCTCCAGTCGTGATTCCCGATTATCGACGTGCGGTTAGTATATTATCGATCGCAGCTATTTATTTATTTACGCGTTTTTACTTAATGCGTTTTACATTATGGATAGTTTTGAAGAGTCCGACTTGAAGCCATCCCGTCAACATTTTCACTCAACGTGCTAAAATAGTTGACGTTCTCAGAGGGGAGGAATTACGGTATCGCCCAACATGAAGACCGCTGAGTCGCTGCCCTACTTTTGTGCAACGGTTCGAAGTGCAAGTTAAGTGAAAGTGACGTCAATCGACATTTCCTAAAAACTGTAATCCATCAATGTCATTCCATAATCACGCTTCGATTAGGTCTCATCTCTGTAGAATTAATTAATGTAATTTTTATAATCTTTTAATTAAATATTTTCTAAGTAACTTTTGGTTTTTTTTTCGATCCTCCGACTGTAGCAAACGTAATTAATTACTCAGGAAAATATTTACTAATAAAAAGAAGGTAGTTGTATGTGGAGATTTCAATGTCGATATCATAGATGAAGAAAAAACCTATCGAGTTAGGTTTCTAAGTCTTTTTAAATCTTTTAATTTAAAGCCTGTATTTGCTGAACCGACTAGAATTACTGCTACAACAGCTACCTGCTTGGATAATGTTTTCTGTGACTGTGTTGTGATTAAAAAATCTATCGTAAATTTTGTAAAATCTGATCACTGCGGTCAGTCAGTCACGTTTGAACACCGTTTTGTGTCGTCTAAAAGTGTTATTCAATATAGATACTCGTAAAGAAAAATTTAAAACTAACTTAAAGCTGCGTATCGACTTCGCGCTCCGAGAGATCGAACATTGGCGCGCGCTCCAGCCGCGCGAAATGGATACCAGTTTGGAATGCGCGCCAAGGTGTTCGTTGGAGCGCAGGTCGTGGCGCGCGCGCCAATTGAGACGGGTCGTCGTATTTTTTTGTGTTTGTTGCGCTCCGAATAATAATTATGGATAACCAAAGTTGCCGTAAATTAATTCAGCTATATGGTACGAAAGAACTTTTGTGGAACAGCAAAAGTTCTTCGTATCATAATAAATCGCTTAGAGAAGATGCTTGGAGAGAAATCAGTAGTGAAATGGATGTCCCTGTGCCGAAGTTAAAGAAAAAAATGACTGTGCTCCTATCATCGTACAGAAGAGAAAAATGGAGAATATCTAAAAGCCAAATCACTGGCTCTGGTAATTATTATACAGATTTTTTTATATTTTTAGTTTTATATAAAAAATAACATGTATTTGCATGATAAGTTTACGGAGAAATTAACTAAACTGTCTATATAATAAATAAGAATTAGTCGCACTAAAACTCGAGAACGGCTGGACCGATTTAGCTGATTTTGGTTTTGAAATATTTTTAGGCAGGTTAGAAGACATAAATAAAAATTCACATATACATTTTAAATATGTTATTGGTTGATTGTTCACAGGTCGGGACAGTATTTACGTATCAAAATGGTTTGGTTTTGATGATTTCAATTTCATGCAAGACAAGTGTTCACCAAATAATACAACAGATACTATGCAAGACAATGGGAATAAAGATGATGCAACAGTCGCTACGCAGGTGAATAATGTTACTAATTTCAATATCTATTTTGCCAGGGTATTGTTCCGTTAGTGGCAAAATGTTGAGCGAGATGAAAACGTATTTCTTTTGCGTCATTCCCAGTTCTACGTGGTACATTAGTGAGAGGGAGTAATGATGAGTGATCACCGTCATTTTTCCAACTACCTGGTGTGATTCCAGTTACTGTTTCCGTGTCTTAAGATCCATGTGGTGTGTATTTATGGCTGGACCTCTTTCGCAAAAAATTGTGCCAATGTATAACAGCCAAAACTACTTTTGTAGCTTTACTGGGTGATAGTAACATAGGTTTCCTTAAAACCCTGAAAACCGAGCTTGCTATTCCAAAAGCATTTTCCACTACTCTACGTCCTCTTGACAGACGATAGTTAAATATTCTTTCTGAAGATCCCCTCTTTGGCTCACCTTGGAACGGTTTCATTGTGTATTCTTTTAGTGCAAATGCTTTGTCTGCCAGAATAACGTATGGAGCTCTGAGGGTGTATGGTATTTGAAGTATCGATGGCTGAGGTATTTTCATGGACTTTTCTTCGAGTCTTTTGTATAATGTAGTACGTCTAAAAATCCCCCCGTCCGAAAGTCTCCCCTGGGAACCAATGTCAACGTATTTAAAACAGTAGTCCGCGTCTACGAGAGCGAAAAGTACGATACTAAAAAAGTGTTTGTAGTTATAATATTCCGTGCCGCTGTTACTGTATCATTGCGTGTTTTCCATCCATGGCACCTATAGCATAAGGAAAATCCTATTTTTCTTGAAATTCTTGAGCAATTTCCAACCAGTCTGTCTCGGATGTGGGGATCTGTAAAATTACAAATAATTATAAAATACAAAGTTAATTAAATGCACGTTCATATTTCAGGACTCTACACCACAAAATAAAGGCGAGTCTTCCCAAAAAACTTTAGAAGAGTGTAATACGTAAGAACAATCTATTGATATCATTAAAAAAGCACCGGAAAAAACTGCCAAGACCTCAAAAAAAAGGAAACAAGAAGAAGAGGACAATAAAATGTTGACAGAAGCGTTCAAAATTTTAACCGAAATGTCGCAAGCTACTGATCCACTAAGAAAATATGACAGCCATACTTTAATATATGTCCAACAGGCAATAAACAATATAATTTTTGAGTGCGATTTAGGCAAATACAGTCCACTTTATGGGTATACAACACAAGAGCCTCAAAATCTCTCAAATTCAAATACCGATTCTTTGGCCAGTACGTCAACTCAAGCTAACGAGAAATAATTTAATTTAAAATAGTTAAATAAATATAATACTAATTAATACTGCGTTTTTCACTTACTTTTACCCAATCTTTTAAAACCTCACTGATAGCATCACAAACTTCTGGGACTATACTAGATATAGACTGCTTTGAAACTCTGAACAGGTATTGCAAGCTTGTACACGAGTCTCCAGTGGCAAGAAATCTCAAAGTTATAGCCAGCCTTTCAGTCACTGTAATAGCTTCGCGAAACTGGGTGTCCATTTTTTTCACCTTTAGCTCTATCAAGTTATGCAAGTAATAAAAATCTTCTGTAGACATTCTTGTGAAGTTTTTTATTGTGTCTTCTATCACTTCGAACTGCATATCTCTTATAAGTGTCACTCCATACTGCATTCTTTTTCGGTACAGCTCTTTTACCCACCAACGCACTTTTCGTTTCTCTTTTTTATTATGCTGTGTATAATTACAAAAGCTGCTGCTGCTCGTACACGACTAGCTTCCATGATGAACGGTCAAACACTGGAACAGTTGCCACGCGCGCCAGGCGCGCTTCGTTGATATACTTCAAATCTTTGGAACGCGCTCCGCGGAACGCACTCTCGGCGCGGTCATTCATGGCGCGCGCGCCAGGAGCGCGAAGTCGATACGCAGCTTAAGTGATAAAATACCGCTATTACCTTTTGTTGATGACAATGTTAATAACTTATATGAAGAATTGTTTGAACTAATCAAAAACAAATTTGACAAAAACTTTCTTGGAATTGAAACAGAAAAAAACTAATGATATGTGGGGCATATCAACTGACACAATAAAACCCATTATACCTCTCGTAGCATCTCACTTAGCACATTTATTCAATGAATGTATTGATCAAGGTCAATTCCCTACTTTAATGAAATATAGTAAGATTATACCTTTGTTCAAATCAGGAGAAAAAAGTGACCCAAGCAATTTCAGGCCAATTTCTATTCTACCTGCTTTTAGTAAAATCTTTGAAAAAGTTATATTTAGTCAATTACTCTCCCATTTTAAACTTAACAATTTACTGCACGAGAAACAGTTTGGTTTTTCCAAAGGTAGAAATACAACAGATGCTGGGGTGGCACTTGTCAAATACATTTTGGATGCGTATGAAGATAAACATGATGCGATAGGTGTGTTCTGTGATTTATCGAAGGCGTTTGATTGTGTCGATCACCAAACACTTATTATGAAGCTAAAACATTACGGTGTATCTAATAACGCATCAAAATTGTTAAATTCTTACCTCTCAGGCAGATTACAAACAGTAAACGTTAATGGTACTAACTCTTCTGGCGCCCCGCTTCAAATGGGAGTGCCCCAGGGCTCAATATTGGGACCGTTGCTATTTTTGATCTATATTAACGATCTCCCTTTCTATTCTAAAGACTTATGTGAGATAGTTCTGTTTGCTAATGATACTTCTTTAATCTTCAAATTAAAAAGAGGCGAAGAAGTATTTGACGATGTAAGCGGAGCTCTCTCTAAGGTATTAAATTGGTTGACAAGTAACAACTTACTTCTTAATACAAAAAAAAACCAAATGTATTAAATTTACTATGCCTAACGTGAAACAAGCTAACACAGTAATTTTACTAAATGGTGAAAAACTTGATCTATCAAACTCCACTGTTTTTCTGGGCATTACATTGGATTCGAAGTTGCAATGGGGACCACATGTTGACACTCTGGCTGGGAGACTTGCTTCAGCTGCCTTTGCGGTTAGAAAAATTAGACATCTAACTGACGTTGTAACGGCAAGGCTGGTGTATTTCAGTTACTTTCATAGTATTATGTCTTATGGTCTTCTCTTGTGGGGTTTTGCTGCGGACATCGATACCATCTTTATTTTACAGAAAAGAGCCATTCGTGCTATATACAAACTTAGTCCGCGCGAATCCCTGAGAGATTTCTTTAAAGAAATTAACATACTCACTGTGGCCTCTCAATACATATTTGATAATATCATGTACGTACGTACAAAAATTTAGATCTTTTTATAAAAAAAAGTGATATTCATTCATATAACACAAGAAACAAAAACAAACATGTAATCCCAAACTTTAGATTGGCCAAAACAAGTAATTCATTCTTGGGAAATTGTATTAAATTTTTCAATAATATACCTCACAATGTTATCAAACTTCCTATTAATAAATTTAAGTCACATGTCAGAACTACACTGATGTCTAAGGGGTATTATAAAATTCAAGACTATCTTGATGACAAGAATGTATGGTCAGTCCAGCCTGCACTAAACTGATGTACCTAGATGTGGCAGCTAGTGGTGACTGAGTTTGTTCCGGCGTTTCTTCTCAGCACTTGCCAGATTGTCTGTGTCATGTCTCGAAGCGCTAGTAGGGCCCAAAAAATAAGGAGACATGTTCTGGCTCCTATTTTTATACCTATAATGTTATTATTGACGTTCATAAGTGGCAATTTTGTCCTGAATTGAATAAATGATTTTTGACTTTTTTTGAGTGATAAAGGTCAATCTTAGTGGCCCTAAGGGCATAGTGAGTACTTATGCGTTATTGGACGACGGTGCATCCATATCTATGATTGATACTCATATTGACGACCTCCGTAGCCGAGAGGCGAGCATACCGGACTTGGTGTCGCTATCTCTGAGGTCCCGGGTTCGATTCCCGGTCGGGTCAATGTAGAAAAATAACTTTTCTATATTGTCTCGGGTCTGGGTGTTGTGGTACCATCGTTGTTTCTGATTTCTGTAACACAAGTGCTTCAGCAACTTATCATAGGATCAGAGCAATGTATGTGATGTTGTCTAATATTTATATTTATTTATACTCGTAAGAACTTGGTAAGCAAATTAGGTCTTGTTACTTCTCAGTCTAGCCCCATAAAGTTTGTTGATGCATTTGGTATTGAAATATTTCAGTCTGATTAGTTACTACAAAAATTTCAGGCGAGTTTGAAAATAAAAGTTTTGATGTCACTTTACGACAAGTTGATAATTTGAATTTACCGAAACAAAATTTGTCATTAGTAAAATATCTTGAATGTAATCACTTGCTCGACTACTGATAGGTGAAGATAATAATTTTTTTATTGCCCCTCATGAAATTCTGCATGGTAACAAGCAGGAACCATATGCTACAAGATGCCTACTGGGTTGGTCCATTCATGGCTGCTACGGTCTCGCTCACACTCCCGTGAATGGTCATACTTTCCATCTTGCTCACTCTGAGGAAACTGATATTAATATTTCCGAATTAAATAGTTTAGTAAAAAAGTCATTTGAACTTGACTCGATAGGAGTTTCGACCTTGCGGCGCGGCGCGAGATTACGGCACATTTGAGAGCGGTACGTATTCTGGACGAAACAGCTCGCAATATTGGTAATCAATGGGAGGTAGGTCTACCTTTTACCAAAGACCAACTTTCACTTCCTGAAACTTAC
Organism: Anania hortulata; assembly: GCA_963576865.1. NCBI lineage: Eukaryota > Metazoa > Arthropoda > Insecta > Lepidoptera > Crambidae > Anania > Anania hortulata. The sequence goes on from OY756410.1 coordinate 6,886,539, forward strand.
GACTATGCACGGAGTAGGCTACAGGGTTTACTTAAAAGGTTTCAATCTGATGGTACGTATGCTGAAAAATATCGTCAAGAGATGCGGAGACTTTTTGACAACGGCTACGCTCGGGAACTAGAGGTCAACGAACCCTCGCCTAGTCGCACTTGGTACTTGTCGCATTTTAGGGTACAGAACCCTAATAAACCTGAAAAACTAAGGCTAGTGTTTGATTGTGCAGGTAAAGTAAAGGGTGTTTGCCTTAATGATTTTCAACTTACTAGACCCGACCTGTATAATTCATTATTAGGTATGTATGTTGCGTTTTCGCGAACATGTTATTGCTTTGAGGGCGGATATTAAAGATTTTTTTGTTCAAATTAAAATACGTCCCGAAGATCAAAATGTTTTTCGTTTTCTATGGCGAGATACTCGTAGCAATGATTCGCGCGTAAAAACATGTGTAATGCAAAGTTTACTTTTCAGCGCGACTTGTTCGCCTTTTATTGCACAATATATTAAAAATAAAAATGCAATTAAATATACAAATGAATGTCCCGAGGCAGTATATGTAATACCGAGTGTATAGATATGTATAGTGAAAACCGAGCTATCCAATTAGTACGTGAGATAACTGATATTCATAAAACCGGTGGGTTCGAGATAACGCGCTGGTCTAGCAATAATATAAGGGTGTTGGAGTAGATCCCGACCGGAGCGCTCGCGCCGACTGCCATTGAGTTGCAACATGGAGCTACGAGCACAACTGAGCGCACTCTCGGATTGATGTGGCATCCGAGCGATGATACGTTTGGTTTTAAAATAGCTTTAGAACGCATCTCGCCTGACATTTTGAATGGTACAGAGTCACCTACTAAATTATTAAGTATTATTATTATGTCAGTCTACGATATTCATGGTTTTCTTTCCCCGTTTATAATAAAAGGTAAAATCATTTTTCAAAATGTACATCGCAGTGGTGTTAATTGGAATTGCCGCATCCAATCCGAAGAGCATGCTCTGTGGGTTAGTTGGCTCAAAGATTTGCAATGCCTACACTCGCTTCGTATTCCGCGGTTCTACGGCAACGCGCATGAATGGATAGATTGCTACTCGGACAAACAAATGTTAACGTATGGTAATAGAAAGATAGACGAATACGACATTATTGATAAACAGATGCATATATTTTGTGACGCTTCCGCTAAAGCTTATGCAGCTGTTATTTATTGGCGTTTTACGCGTTCAGACGGACGTGTACTAATATGTTTTGTCGCTAGCAAATCTAGGGTCAGTCCATTGAGACCAGTGTCCATTCCAAGGCTGGAGCTACAGGATGCCCTTTTAGGCGCACGCCTCGCAGAAACTATACAGCGTGAGCATAAAGATATTCAGCCTAGGAAACGTTATTTCTGGACAGACAGTAGTACGGTCCTTCAGTGGATTCGTAGTGACCCTCGTAGTTACAAGCCTTATGTGGCTCACCGATTAGGTGAAATAGATGAGCTTACTAAATCATGTGAATGGCGTCACGTGCCAACTGCGGCTAACGCGGCAGACGTAGCCACACGAGAGGACGCGCCTCCGCTAGCGTACTCAAGTGACTGGTTTCAAGGCCCTTCTTTCGTACGGCGTGCTGAAGATCAGTGGCCTAAGGACCGCAAGTTTACGAAAGCACTGGAAGACGCTGAGTGCGAGGAACGTTCTGTAAACTTAATAGTCGACTCTAAAGCAATATTACCTTTGCCAAACGAAGATAATATTTCAAGTTGGCTCACCCTCGTGCGTGCCACCGCAAGGGTTTTACTGTTCATTTGAAGATGTCAGCGTAAAAATTGCAAGCTTGACACTCTTCTAATGAAGGAGGCAGAGGACCTACTAATTAAAAAATGTCAACATAACTGTTTTTCCACCGAAATTACTTTCTTAACACAAAATAAACAGCTACCACGTAACAGTCGTTTATTACAACTAACCCCATACCTAGACGAAACCGCCATTATGCCTATGGGTGGCCGCATCGAGTCTGTGGCAGGAGTAGACCATGACACACGAAGGCCAGTTATTTTAGATGGACAGCATAGGGTTACGTTTGCTAGTGGAGTATTTCCACAAACAAGCACTTCATGGTGCAAACGAACTTGTCGTTAATAACTTGAGACAACGCTATTGGGTATTGAACCTAAGACCGACCGTTCGTACAATTGCGTCGCGTTGTTTATTTTGTAGGTATAGGCGCGCAAAACCACAGCCTCAGCGTATGGGCGACTTACCGGCCGCGAGACTGCAACATAATAGACGTCCCTTCAGTTATTCTGGAGTCGATTTTTTTGGCCCACTCGAAGTAACGGTCGGCTGCGGAAGACAAAAACGCTATTGTATGCTAGGCTCGTCGAAAAAATATCGATACATCGATATATCGATATTATTTTTTCAATGTATCGATATTTTTGAGCGATATTTAATGTTTCGATGTATCGAGGTATCGATATAAAATTACAAGTATTGAAAAGGTATAAAAATCGATATTTTTTATAATTAAAAAATCCTAAAAAAGAATACTTTTTTTATACTAACATTTTTTAACAAATTACATTTTTTTTGTCTTTGGTCGACTTGATTTACTGCGTTTTAATTTGGTACTTAAGTTGGCTTTTAAGTTGGCAACTCTGTCTGTCAATGTCATTTCAGTGTCAGTGTCTGTGCTTCAACTATCCGTCCGTCTGTTATCCGTATTATAACCTCAACGCGAGCGTATTTCTGCCTGCATTTGAGTTGATTATAGTTCTCAAACAATCTAACTAATTAAATCAATAATTAATTCACGTATGTGAACAAAATAATTCGAGCATTCCAGTCATGTCTAGTGTTGTATGGAACTTTTTCAAAAAAATAGACAGACAAAACGTTTCATGTAATGTGTGTGGGAAAATATATAAAACCAGTGGCAATACGACGAATTTATCTACACATCTTAAAAATAAGCATCACCATGCGTTTTTGCAACTTAAAAATAAAAACTCAAGGTCAAGTGAAGTGAATATTACACCAATAACAAGAACTAGTTCACCTGTTTCGTCTACTAATTCAACTATTACCAATACTAATAAACCTGCTGAGATAGAAAATAACTTCATGGAATTGTCTGAAATTGCGATTTACGATGATACTGGTGTAAGTATTTTATTTGTGAAAGATCAAACGTAGCTTTAGAATCTAAATATCAATTGTTCATAACCAATAACCAGTCAACTAATGATGTGTAATTACTAAAAGTATCGATATCGATAAATTAAAATTTTGGTGTTTTCACTTAACCTTAATACTATTTATGACGACAAGTGTAATGAAATATATACAAAATATTCAATAATTTTTTTCAGACTGAATCCTCCAAAGATGGTCAGAGTAAAGACTTGTGGAAACAGACTACACTCATAGATATGTTTGAAAGAAGTTCAAGCTATGAAGGTATTTTTTTTTTATATTAGATTACTGTATTGTTTACATTTTAGTTCTATGAGGATGTTCTAATTTTATTATTTTTCTCAATTTAGCAGGGGGTCATAAAACTAGCCAAATAAATCAAGCTTTGATCTACATGATTTGCAAAGACAACATGCCTCTATCTTGTGTAGAAAAATCAGGATTGAAAAGATTTATGAGCGTCATTTGTCCACGCTATAAAATTCCATCACGAACTACTGTAAGCGAACTATAATATTAAATTATTATCTTATCCTTTTTATTTTTAAATGTTATTTTATTATTCATTTCTCATTCCAGATAACTGGCCTCATGGAACAACGATACGCCACTACCAAAGCCATTTTAAAACAAAAATTAAGTGAGATAAATAATATTGCTTTAACAAGTGATATATTAACTCTTACTAACTCGACACGAAGTTTCATCGTAGTGACAGCACATTTTCTTAACACAGCTAATAACTGCACTCCTGAGCATGAGATGGTGACATTGACAGCACGAAGAATGTATCAGGTAAGTAAAGTATAAAATAAATGCATCAAATTATAAAAAATAAAATAAATAGTTAATTATAATAAATTTAATAAAGTGGACTAATATTGGTCTTCTTTCCTGCAGGCGCACACAGCTGATTATATAAAAGAATGCTTTGAAAATATTACCGACGAGTTTACAATAGAAAAGGATTGCATCTTATCAATTACCACTGATGGTGGTGCTAACATGGTTGCTGCAGTGAAGAAATTTTTGGAAGATGGAAAAAGAATTCCTTGCATGGCGCATTTGCTGAATTTAATAGTGGATGGCGCAACAAGAGATAATGCACCAGTTCTTGAAATTGCCAATCGTGTCAAAGCCATTGTTACATATTTTAAACAATCTGTGAACGCAATGGACGATTTGCGAGCAGAACAAGAGGGACAAAAGAAAGAGGGAGAAGTATTAACACTTATACAATCAGTAAGCACAAGGTGGAATTCTTGTCTTGATATGTTGGAAAGATTCAATACATTATCAGCTATTGTGGCTAAGATTTTAGCAACTAGGCGGAATGCACCTGATATGATAACTTCTTCAGAGTTAAGTGTCATACGAGATCTGATAATATTGCTTACCCCATTTAAGCAAGCTACTGAAGAAATTAGCGGCGATCAGTACGTGACTTCTAGTTTGGCGATTCCCATTGCAAACTTACTTCAGAAAGGACTTGAAGAAGTAAAACCTTTCACTGAATTTGGTGTTGCTGTTCAGAAGAGTTTGCTAAACTTAGTTATTGCCAAACTAGAACCACTAGAGCGACATTTACATCTTGCTATAGCAACAATTTTAGACCCTCGCTTTAAGCGTATTCATTTTAATTCAGCACTAGCTGTTTCCACTGCAATAACCGCATTATCAAAAGAAATACGTTTAGAACATAGACGTAGAGGACAACTTTCGCCTGAACTCAGACCCACAACCACTACCATAATTCCAAATTCAGAAAATTCTTCGCCGTCGTTGTGGTCCGGACATGAAAAAATTATGATAGATATTGCTGCAGCAACCTCCAGTTTACTTTCAACCAGTGATGGTATGCCTAGCGAACTAAAGCAATATCTAGATCAGCCTATAATACCCAGAAAAGAGAATCCTACAAAATTCTGGTTTGATTGTCGTCATTTTACTCCAGTCCTTTCCGACATAGCTCTAAAGTATTTGATATCGCCTGCGTCCTCGGTTTCCTCAGAGAGAGTGGCATCTGCTGTAAATCTCGCAGTACCCAATAACAGAAGTCGGCTTACAGCCGAGCATGTAAATCAAAGAGTTTTTCTTATGTCTGTATCAGATAAATATTGGTTTGATTAATAAATAATTAATATTTTTTATTGTTGTCCTTGATTTAAAAAATTTAAAAATGATGTCTATTGATTAGTATTTATCTAGTAATGTAAGATGATTGAAGTAGATTAGGCCAAATATTTTTTTTTCCTATCACACCGATATATCGATATATCGATATTTTTAAATAAAAATATCAATATCGATATTGATATATTCAAAAATTATCGATACTTTATTGCATTTCCGACATCCCTATTGTATGCTATTTACATGTCTAACCATTAGGGCAATACATAATGAAGTTACAGAGAATCTGACAGTTGACTCCACAATTATGGCACTTAGGCGAATGGCTGCGCGTCGCGGTATGCCACAGGTAATTATTTCAGATAATGGTACGAATCTTCGAGGCGCCGAAGCCGAGCTGAAACGCAGTATTGCTGAACTAGACCAGGAGGCAGTTCGTGAAGCAGGGTCTATCCGTGGCCTGGACTGGAAGTTTATTGCTCCTGGGGCACCTGAAATGGGTGGGTCCTGGGAACGGATGATCCGCACAGTTAAGTCTTCCTTAAAAGTTATTTTAAAAGAGCGTGCCCCTCACTTTGAAACTTTAGTAACCCTGCTAGCCGAAGTAGAAGCGATAGTCAATAGTCGTCCGATTACTCACGTCTCAAATGACCCGGCATAACCGGAAGCCCTTAGTCCTAATCATTTTTTAATTGGTTCTTCATCGCCAAGTTCGCAATTTGGTAAGTATAACAACTCAGATCTGCGCTTGAGGAAACGCTGGCGTGTAGCACAAAGACTTACAGACATGTTTTGGGCATGTTGGATAAAAGAGTATTTGCCCACTTTGCTACCTCGACAGAAGTGGACAGTTGAGTCTAGACCATTGCAGCTTAATGATTACGTAATTATTGTCGAACCTAATTTAGAGCGAAACAGCTGGCGGCATGGGGTTGTGAGCGCGACCCACGCGGGCCGCGACGGACGCGTCCGCGTCATAGACGTGCGCACGCGCACCGGCGTACTGCGTAGACCTGTAACGCGCGTCGCTTTACTGTCACCACGGGATGATAGCGCTAACTAGTTAGCGTGCTAAAGTTCCCTAACATTCCGTAAAAAATATGCACCATAAAAGTCCTGCTAATTCAAATAGTAATAATTATCATTCCAACATTAACGGAACCAAAATCCACCTAATTTGGTCGCGTAATATTGGCGTACGAAAGAAATAACTATGAATGAAAACAAATTACATAACCTGCCGACAAAAGACGTTTCTTTCTCATTCCGCAAACTCGCGTCTAAGCTCGAAGCTGGCCAGCACTCCCTTCATCTCATCCTCCGACTCACGCGCATCCCCCGCCCGCCCGCGCCATCGTTGACCTTAGCACCTGTGTTTACTTTAAAGTGAAGTGACGAATATCGTGATGGCCTATCAGTACTCCAATCGTGAATACGCTCTCGTGGTGAGAGCGTACATTATGTCAGGCGAGAACGTAGCGGCTGAATTATGTGTGTGTACTTTTATTTGTGGAGCGAGATCAAGCGCCGAGTGTTTGTGAGTGAACCTACTAGTGTTGGTAATTTGTGAAACCGAATCATTGCGGCTTTTCAAGAGGTTCTAGCTCAAAGAAACGTGCTTATTTCTTTGAAGAATAACTTGCGGAAAAGAGCACGTGTTTGTATCTCGGAGAGAGGAGGACATTTTGAAAAAATACTGCAATACGTGTAAGGTATGTTGATATTTGTTTTAAGGTTTTTAGGTATTTGTATCATTTGTTAATCTTGTAAATACCTATTGGATTTCATATTTTAAAATACACCTTAACTAAGTAATTAAAATAAACAATTTATTAAGCAGTTAAAAAAAACTCGTGAAAAGTGCTATTTTTATTACTTCGTAATGGCCACAACATACAAATCAACAGATATCACGTTTATTAAATGCTAGTGCAGGATCCGAACCCGCGATGCTTGGCGATCTTGACAATCGTTGGCACTAGGCGTAGCAGACGCGCATGCGCGGGAGACTGCGCGAACGCCGCGCGAGTCAGAATGAATGCATGCGTCTCTCTCTCTCTCATTAAACAAATACTACGTAGATGGTTTACATGTTTTTGGTGCATTAACAGGATTTATTTGAAGTCCTATAAAACGATATTTTTGTATGAACGCTATAATATTTGTGTGTTACTTACTGATATACATATTTTTATAAACGCAAGTTTTAGTTTTCTCGGGTAATTAAAAAGTCACGGTGTATATTTGACCTGATCAGCCCACACAGTCCTGGCGCACTACTGCGTTCACCTTATATTTAATGGACATTAACTTAACCTTTGACGACCTCCGTGACCGAGTGGCTCGCACGCCGGTTTCAAGATGTCGCCATCTCTGAGATCCCGGGTTCGATTCCCGGCCGGGTCAATGTAGAAAATGAACTTTTCTATATTGTCTCGGGTCTGGCTGTCTGTGGTACCTTCGTTGTTTCCGATTTCCATAATCCAAGGGCTAACTACTTAACTTGGAATCGGAGCAATGTATGTGATGTTGTTGTTCAGAATTTGTTCGTATAATTCTGGTTATATAATTCGTATATTTGTAGATAAAAGAAATCGAAATTAAAATATTTTCGCTTTTTTCATACGTGTAATTGTTCAATTGTTTTTTCGTGTCAGTGTAAAAGATAATACAATCAATTTTTAAAGTTAAGTTTTTTATACATTGTAATGAGGTTTTATTCACGTGCGCGTAATAAGGTTTTATTCAAGGCGCTAACATTGCCCGCCCCTTTGGAAGCAGCAGGCTTTCAAAATTCTGAGAGTTAATTCGACTTGCTGTCTTCTGTCTCCAATGGCTGAAGTGGAAGCGGGCAGATCTTCGACGTGGCGCGCTGAACGATGCCAGACGCGGTGAGAATGTCCGCCACTCGTGATACTCCGTCTCGGCCAGGGTATACACGTACAATACGGCCCAATCGCCATTTCAGGGGTGGTAGGTTTTCTTCCTTAATGAGAACGAGGACATTTTGAGAAATGTCTGTTTGGTGAGCCTTCCACTTCGTTCTGGTTTGAAGCTCCGACACGTATTCTTTTGACCAGCGTTGCCAAAAGTGTTGCCTCATTTGTTCTACCCTGTCATATCGCATCAAACGGGGCGTAGCTGTGGTCGTCAGATCGTTGCATGGCGGAGCGGTCAAAGGCCGACCAATGAGAAAATGGCCAGGCGTTAGGGGCAGGAGATCATTGGGATCGGACGACAAGGGGTACATTGGTCGAGAGTTTAGGATAGCTTCGATTTGAGTGAGGACCGTGCTTAATTCTTCAAATGTCAAATTGGAGTTACCTATTATTCGTTTTAGGTGGTGTTTGCACGACTTCACCCCCGCCTCCCAGAGGCCCCCAAAATGAGGTGCATACGGTGGAATAAAACTTAATTTTATGCCGTCATTAGCAGCATAATCAATAATTTGCTGACTGTTATTATTTAAAAACAAAGACAGTTCTTTCTCAGATCCTACGAAAACTTTGCCATTATCGCTAAATATTTCAATAGGCTTGCCACGACGTGAAATGAATCGCTTCAAAGCTAGTAAATAGTCGTTTGTAGTAAGACTTGATACTAGTTCTAAGTGTATTGCACGCGTTATAAAACATATAAACAGACATATATAACATTTGACAAGTTTAGCTCCCCTCCCTTTACGGCTCAGTATCATATGTGGACCAGCATAGTCCACTCCGCAACGCATGAAAGGATAACCAGGTGCCAAACGTTCCGAAGGTAGGTCGCCCATGATGGGTGTTAGAGTTTTCCCATTCATACGCGTGCACATAACACACTCACGGACTACCTTCCTCGATAAATTTCTACCAGATAGTGGCCACCAGCTTTCACGAATTGTTGATAAAAGTAGCTGGGGGCCTGCGTGAAATAGTTTTAAATGCTGGTATCTAAATAAAAGTTTGCAAAAATGATTTTTACTACATAGTAGTACCGGGTGTTTTTTATTATAGTCGAAATCAGATGCATTTGATAACCGACCTCCTACTCTAATTAACTTATTTTCGTCTAGGAATAAGTTAAGGCCAGATACTTTGTTAGAATCACCTTTACAATCGATCGGTAACTGTTTTAATAATTTATCATACTCATTCGGAAATGATTGGTACTGTGCAATGCGAACCAACATGTTTAATGATGCTTCTAACTCATTGACAGACAATGAACCGGTTTTTCTTTCTTTTTTATCAGCTGTGCGCGCGTTTGATAAGAATCTCAATACATAAGCACCACAACGCTGAAGACGCTGGAATGACGAAAATCGGGTAAAATCTATTACTGGTTGTTGTGCCTGTACCACATGAGAAACAGCACACACCGTTTCCCTTTGTACTTCCGGGAGTTCTGTATTATCGTAAGTAGTGTGATTGACTTCGAAACGTATGTGTTTATCGCGTAAAAAGTTAGGACCGTCCCACCACAGTGTACAGTCAACAAGTGCATCAAGATAGACTCCTCTAGAGACCAAGTCGGCCGGGTTATCTTTCCCGCTGATGTGCAACCATACCGAGTCACCAGTTAGTTCGTTTATTTCCGTTACCCGGTGTTGTACAAACGTTTTTAATGAGTGGGGAGACATCCGTATCCATCCCATAACAATAGTGGAGTCAGTCCAGAAAAACACCCTGTCAAATGTTAATCTAAGTGAGGTAACAATTTTTTTATATAATCTTGCCCCTAAGAGTGCACCGCATAACTCCAACCTTGGAATGGTAACGACTTTAATTGGTGACACTTTACTTTTTGCGCATAATAATCTAACCGATACTGGAGAGTTATCGTCGGCGTTATACGTGCGCATATAAGCGCATGCACCATAAGCATCTTGAGACGCATCCGAGAAAATGTGTAATTCCTTTATCTCGTTTTGATCACTCATTACGTACCGCGGTATACGCAGGTTTTTTAAACATCGTAATGCATCAATAAATTTCGTCCAGTCGGATCCGATTGTATCCGAAACCTCATCGTCCCAACCGATTTTACATAGCCACAATTTTTGCATTAATATTTTTGCAATTACCGTGACTGGGGCCAACAATCCCAGTGGGTCATAGATTTGCGCAATAACAGACAAAATTTGTCGTTTAGTTATACCGGGTGTGTTTGTCACAGCGGTAGTGAAATGCAACTCATCACTAGCGTTGTGCCAACCTATTCCGAGAGTTTTATTCTGACAATGCTCACCTACGCACAGTTCTTTCGAAATGTCAGTTATGTCATAATTAAAGGTCCACTTTCGCAATGTGAAACAACCCGATAGTAATACTCTTGAAATCTTTTCGCAAATCTCTAATAAATTGTGTCTATCATCGTGTCCAGTAATTAAGTCGTCTACGTAAAAATCTTCGTTAATTAATTTAGAAATGAGAGCATCATCGCACTCATACGCTAGCTGCCTCAAGCAACGCATGCTTAAGTATGGTGCGGACGCAGTTCCGTATGTCACCGTATTAAGTTTGTAAATAGATAGCGGGTCCGATGGGCTCTCCCTCCATACAATAAGTTGCAAATCCCTTTGATCGTCCTGGACTAAAATTTGACGAAACATTTTTTCAACATCAGCACAAGCCACGAATTTATACTGCCTAAAACGTAATAATATTGTAAAAACGTCATTCTGGAGAGGTGGTCCTATCATCTGGATGTCATTCAGTGACTTGTCTGACGTCGTAACAGCACTGGCGTCAAACACAACCCGCAATTTTGCTGTAGCACTATGCTCCCGATAAACTCCATGATGTGGAAGGAAATAATTCGGTACACTGTATGCGTCTATCTTAGTCATGTGACCCATATCACTATATTCACGAATAAATTCGGAGTATAGCTTTTTATAATGCTGTAGTCGATTTAATTTGCGTTCCAATGCTAAGAAACGCGTTTTTGCTTGCGTGTATGAGTCCCCGAGGTGATCAGCTGATTCCCGCAGCGGAATTCGCACAGAAAATCTACCACTATCAGGGTCCCGCTTTGTAGTTTCACAAAACAATTTTTCGCATTTACGTTCGTCTTCAGTTAGTATTTTACTAGTGATGGTATTGCCGGTTATTTCTTCTAACTCCCAAAATTGTCTTAACTGACTATCTACAGTTTGTGTAAAATTGCATTGAATTTTGTCACTACTACGAAATCGCGACTGACTACCAATAGAACCCGATATTAACCACCCGAGCCTTGAGCTCTGTAGGTATGGTCCACACGGCAATCGAATACGATTGTTGTCTAACAGATCCCAAAACAGATCCGCTCCTATTAACAAGTCAATCGTAGACGGCTTGTGAAATGAAGGATCTGCAAGCTGAACGCCTTCGGGAATGTGTAATGACTTGAAGTCAATGTTAGTAGATGGGAGGCTTGACGTGATACACGGTAAAACCATACACTTTACTGTCGCGTTAAAATCGCATACCTTTGAACGTATGCTAACTTCGCATAGTTCATTCGACTGAGTGAGAGATTGCCCTACACCCGATACACGCATAGTGGACTGTATTGAATTAACGTTTAATAATTTGAATATTTTTTCCGAAATAAAGCAATGCTGGCTTCCGTTGTCTAAAAGAGCACGTATTGTAAGACGTCTATTATTTCCATCAATAACATCGACAAGCGCTGTACATAATAGAACCTGCTTTGATGGCAATAAAGTTGAATGAATGTCATTCGTATTCGTATGATTCGTTTGCGTATGAAGAGCTGTTATCACCCCTTGCGTCTTATCAGCTGGCAATGAATTATGCGCACGACTAGCTGATCCTACACTCAGGTTAGTATCCGTATGTAACAGGCTATTATGTTTCAGCTGGCATTGCTTACATGGCCCAAACAAACATTCGTTTATTATGTGTCCGGCACGTAGACAATTAATACACAATTTCTTATCGTTTACAAATTGTATTCTATCTGTAATAGACAAATTTAAAAATAAAATACAAGTGTACAAGGCATGGTTACCATTGCACATGATGCAGACACGTATACGTTTAGTGTTATTATCATTTTTATTATTACTCATATTTGAGCGCGTGGAAACATAACTATGTGTTAGCTGTGAGTTATTATTCGACTGTCTATTAAAGTTATTCGTAGGTTTGCGTTCGGTGGTCGGTTTCGTATTTTGTGGATACTGCTGTTTATTATTAACAAAAGTAACTTCTAACATGTCAGCTTTATTTCTCAAGAAAGTCAATAAATCGTCTAACTTTAATTTATAATTTGAATCAGTGCTATGTGTACTAGAAATTGAAGCTTTATGACTTTCCCACTCCTTTTCTGTAGCAGTATTCAATTTAGTTAAGAGCAAATAAATGAGCAGGGTGTCCCACGACTCAGTTGGTTCGCCCATAGTTCGCAATGCACGTAAATTTCTTAAAATCGTATCAATTAATTGTCTGATCTGCATAGGTGATTCTTTTGTAACTGATGGAGCTGAAAATAAAGATCTCACATGGTTGTGCACTAGTAAACGGCTATTATGAAATCTATTTTCAAGCAGTTCCCAAGCATGAGTGTAGTTTAATTCTGTAAACTCTAAAGCGCTTATTACTTGTAGTGCGCAACCACTGAGAGATGATTTCAAATAATGTAGCTTTTGAATTGAATCTAAATCTGTACGATTGTGAATCATGGTAAGATAAGAATTTCGGAATTCTAACCACTGATCATATGAGCCGTCAAATGAGGGGAGCTTAATTTCTGGTAACTTTACAGACATGACCTTGTGACCCTGACTATGCAAGCACTTAGAATTAGTATTTATTTCGTTTACATTTGTCAAACATTGAGAAACAGCGATATTTTTAAAGTATTGTTCCTCAACTGTCTCTCGGTACTCCAACTGCTGCTCCAACTGTTCCTCGGGCACATGTGCCTCTATTTGACTTTGAACAGTAGAGAATGTATCAAAACAATCCTTAGCTGACTGAATCCTTAAACTTATTTCAGTGACTTGCACTTCAGTCAACGTTACAGATTTTAATTTGCTTACGTATTTGTCAAATATTGTCAATCGACCCTTTAAAGTACCCCTAAGTTTTTTTAACTCGCTAATTTTAGCGTCTTCGGATGTTATTTGCTTAGAGATACTATCACTAAATTCGTTTTCCACACTCATTTTGAAGGCCGTAAAAGGCAAGGATGTGCTTAGGTACTAACAAGTTAAATAAATACGTAATGAAACACTCACGTTTATATCCGGATGAAACTTATGAAACTTTGGCTGAAAATCTGAGGTAAATAGACGCGTGAAGATTTTAGCTAAAGAAAATAAGAATTAGACACAGTTAACTCACAAATCGAATTACATAAAGTATAGTTACGACTTTATATGGGGAAATGGCCAATATGAAGGCTGCCGGCTATGACCGTATTTTCTTGCTGGTTCTTTGATTACTGTTAATCCGTGCGACGAAGACCATGTTCAGAATTTGTTCGTATAATTCTGGTTATATAATTCGTATATTTGTAGATAAAAGAAATCGAAATTAAAATATTTTCGCTTTTTTCATACGTGTAATTGTTCAATTGTTTTTTCGTGTCAGTGTAAAAGATAATACAATCAATTTTTAAAGTTAAGTTTTTTATACATTGTAATGAGGTTTTATTCACGTGCGCGTAATAAGGTTTTATTCAAGGCGCTAACAGTTGTCTAATATTTATTTATTTATTATCATTAAGTACTTTATGAATTTACAAAAAATACATCCTGAATTTTTGTATCATCAGCAGCAATCAGCATTGTTTAGTTAGATTAGCATTTGTGTAGCAAGTTAGTGACAAACAATACCAAGTACCGAATCTGCTTTTACTTAAATAATTTAGCAATAGGTAAGCAAATTTAAAAGACCTTCTTCATAAATTTACTGTAAGTACCTATAATATCCACTCACACCAAAACAGACTTTAATATTTCAATAATACCGTCTCCGTGGCCGCAGCGGGTAAAAACATTTTTTAAAGGTTTAACCTTCATTTAGATTTAAATGTGTATATATTTATTATATGTTAAATCTAAAACTAAATGTTCATTTAATAAACGTGCCATTTCAACCGAAGCGAAGTTTAGGAAGTAAGTAACGTTAATATTGTCTACTATTATTTCCCTTTGTTATCTATAGCTAAAGGATTATGCATATACACAGACACATACACTCAGGTTTCATTTCATTCCATGCATTGAGCTGTACCTAGTAAATCTATGGCGAGCGCGTGAGAGCCGAGAAACAACTTTTACCAACTTACTTTACTTTTACCAACTCCGAAGAGGCAGTGATAGCGTTCAATCAGCACGTAGAAAACATGCCTTCACATCTGTGGTCCTCCTGTTTTAAAAAATGGGTTCGATCGCATTAAAAAATGTTTAAATTGTAAAGGAGAGTATTTTGAAAAGCGATAAACATAATATTTTAGTTTTAACATGTTGTTTTTTTAAGTTACGCAAAACTTATAGTGTGACCTACGTGTTATTAGATAATATTTCGAGGAGCAGCAGCAGCCGACACTATCTACGATATTTCCACGTCATGGGAATAACTGCGGGTTTGTAAGTAAAACTTTTCACTATCCTGTCATATTTCCTCTATCAACTTTAGTTGTATGTGTTTTTAGGGATTAGAAAACGCCGTAATAACATAAGAATAAAATTTTCACTTTAATTTAATAAGTTTGAAACGTTTTATTGCGAAATTCATAATCTAATAAGATAAGTAAATTAAATAATTACTAAATAATTAATTCCGCATTTTTGCGTAGTACTCGTACATAGTTATTTTCAGTAATCTTTTAATTCGCGTATATATACAAGGTCTAACAAAATCAACTGCGTTCCTTTAAAGGGGGGTATCTATACATCATACTGAATGCGATGACAAAAAATAAGGTATTGTTTTATAGTCATTTTTAAAAGTTATGTTTTCTAACAAAATAAATAAATTAAAACGCAGTCAAAAATGAAACACTCTGTATCTTTTCTTACTCATGCAAACTGTAGTTCACAGATGGTGTGTACGTACACAGCGACACCAGCATTTTATTACCAAAGATCGTTGTGTGCATCACCCTTGTCAAACCAGCTGATCTGCGATTGGTCAAGTGGCACAACTAGGCTTTTTCGACCAATCACAGATCAATTGCAACGAAGAATAGGTTCATACACACATGTTAGTACACTAGTGTGTGTAGAATGCACTTTCATGATAATAATGTTTTCGATAACAAACAAAACAAACAATGTCAACTAAATTAATAACCAACATCGTTTTTTTGTTACTTCAAGGCTCTAAGGAAAGATAATTTCTATGTTTTATGAGTTAGATTAAATCTTAGTTGTAGGAACTAGGTAGGTATTTACTTACTTTCTTGTAATTGTTGTTGTACGTAATTCGTTATTTACCTCTCGAAGCTCTTTAGAATCACTCCTAGCAGAATGGCAAGGTGGATAGAAATAAAGGAAAATAAAGCGGTTTTAAAACATTTATTAATTTAATTCAGACTCTGACTGACTCTATCACACTTTCACAGGCTTTGGACTAACAAGTAGGTTAGCGTAGTAAATAATTTATCTGACTAACAAAAAAATTAAACAAACAAATCAATCAAGTAGGTACCACTTACTCTCAATCTACGCTTACTTGGCGTGTTTAAGTTCATTAAGAGGTTTACAATCTTTACAACAAATTACATTGATCATAATCACATTACAAAAAAACATTGCATAGCAATGCGACGTGCACTTTTACGCGAAATAACAGTCTCTGTCACTTTTTATGTTTTAAATCGTTCACACGGTTTGCAATAAAATTCGCTGTCGTAGTTGTGTCGCACTTTCAATGTTATAATCACCTTCACAATACACTAAGTCCTACACTCAGTCCCACACATGGAAGCCCAAATGTTCAGGCTACTGCTACATCTAGTCTGAAAATGATCGGGCCGAACTAGGTGGGGGTTCTGTTCAGCCCAATAGTAGGCGCCGCGGCGTAGAGGTTAAACATCCAACCACTGGTGAAGCTTCTCTCGTCCGTCCAGAGAATGTTGCAGCTTCTGCGACTTCTGCAAAACTGGACTCGTAGTGTGAAGTCATGCGGCTTCAGTTCTTGAACTAGTGTAAAATGATACAGGCGCCTGCCCCTCGTCTTGCGTCTCGCCGCAGAATTCGCAATAATGACGCCTGCGCCCATGAGCGTTTGGCGAAGACGGACGCTGCATCAGTCGCGCTTGCGATTGGGTTGCCGATCAAAAATCTGCATCACACTGTCTTCTCATTGAATAGGCTGGCGGGGCCTTCCCTGGTCCCCGACGGGCATAAACAATCTCACTCCAGTCCCTGAACCGCTCACGAAAACGCCCTTAATATCAGCGTAAAGGCGCGCTACTTTAGCACAAATTAAAGTTGCGATCCTGGTAGCACATAACCCTGGACTGACACCGTTGCGGCGTCGCACACGCACGCCGCACGGAAGCGAATTAGAGACTGCGCGGCGCGGGCGGTCGTCCTGCAAAAGCCGAAAAGGCTCAAGCTAGGGATGCGCCTAAGATGGGATCATAATTTAAAGGATACTAAAAACTAAAACATACCGGTTAACTGATCGTGAATTGGGAACTGACACCTCGCATTTAATTAAGTATTATGGCGAGGTAACCTACTACTTAAACGAAATCGTGAGTGCGACACAAGTTTTTTTTGTACCTTAGCTTTCAACTCGCCAATCTAGTTAAGTGTAACTCTTGTTTTTAGAGTAAAATTATTTTGTCCAAACCGGTAATAAATGTTCTAAAGTGTCAGTTTAAGACAGACAAAGACTGATAAAACATACGACTGAATTTAAAAAATCACTAAGAATTATTTTTAACGAACTAACTAGGCCATAGCATTTAAACTCGGACATATCGTACTTTATCTAGCAGTTATTTCTTAACTGACAGTCGCAAAATTACCAAAATGTATTTTTAAAATGCTTATTCACATAACTACTTACTTGAGTTACTGTAAGTGGCAAAAAGGAAACAACTTCGAGAGAAATCAAAACACTAATAACATGTTTTACTTACTTAATATGAAATATGCGCTGATAAGACTATTTTTCGAAACTCATAAAACATTGTTATCGTCTCAATAACTTAGTTAAAATCAAATAAAATCAAATTTTAGTTTAAACAAAAATAAAATCTTAATTAGTAATGTAATGAATGAATGATCTGATCTCGTAAGAAACTATGAGCCTAGAAATCAGAACAAATGTGGCACATCCCTATCTATCCGCATGCACACTTTGATTTACCCCGACACGTGCCCGACACCGGCCTTTCGGCTCGAGCGGCCAGTTTGCGAGTACGGTAGGGCTTCCACGTTAAATAAATATCTAGGACTAGGATTACGATTTTACACGAATGTTTGAGTAGGTTTATTAAAACAATCCATATAATTTTTTATTTAATTATTTTTAGCAAAACAATTATAATCGTGTTTAATTGAACCAAATATCACATTTTAATACTTTTCTGTAATATTGCGACCGGTTAAGAGTTAAATTCTAGGTAACTTTTAAAGCATTTTTTGAAATGAGTTTGTCCCGTGGTTTGTCAAGTTAATATCAACTTTTACGGTGTCGATATTCGTATCTAGACGACTAGTCAAGAATTAATTACAAAATAACAAAACCTTTTTATTCCAACAATTTTCCTTATAAACAATAGTAACATCTCAAATGTTGAAACTTAAATAATAAGTAAAATGTATTTCAGTTCCTAAAATAGCAAAATGTTTTATTTCCTTACGAATACCTACGATCTTATCTTAGCTAAACAAAATGCTTGTCACCCTATTCAAGATACCGACAAACACGGCGGGGTACTTTTGTCGGGGCCACCTTTGAAACTTGGTCTTGCTAACTCCAAAATAATTTTACCCCCAAAATTAATTAAAAAATAAAGTAGAATTAAAGAAGGCGAGAAATTAGACTTTAATGACCTTGTTATTTTCAGTTTAAACAACTCGATTGTAGTTTTGTTTGTAAAATTTAATTTAATAGCACATTACACGACGAGTTTACAGCCGTGGTGGGAAGTTGGGAACGGTTAGACGTAACGTCGTACAGCCATTTTTATTGAAGCTGAATAGACGAGAGCATTGATCGAAATTGTCGTTGTCTCCGCGGTATCTTCGTTCTTTCAAAATGATATGTGAATACGGCTTTGGTTACTACGAAAACTAGTAAGTCGTTGAAGTTTTGTTACGTAAATTAGGTCACAACAACACAGTCACACTCTCCGGTCAGTTCGCGAACAACGCACTCTGCGGTCAGCTGTTCGTAGTATCTTGATCGATTATGAAGTACCGCCAACTTTTGATTCTCTCGATGTCGGTTCGGTTACGTGACCGCAAAAATCAACAACCAATTAAAACCCCTAATTCCTAATTCTCTTATTGCGAAACACATAATTCTACTCCAATCCGTAGTGAAAAAAGTCCTTATAAAAGAAAACCCACAAACTTTATTTTACCCTAAAATCAGGGTAATTCTTTCATGTTGGTATTTCTGAGTCACCGTCGCCGCACCGCCGGTAGTACTATTAGGTATTCTGTGGCACCGCGCTGTTATCTTGAGTGTGTGCATGTGTGGGTCACGTATGCTTGTGTGCGTGCGTAGTGGTCAATGTAGTAGTAAACAGCTGTAAAGGGTGTAGATTTTCGTAGTTACGGAATGAGATTGTTATGATCAATATCTCCGTAACTAGCCTGAATTTTTGGCTCAAATTTGGTGAGCCTGCTCAGCTCGATGTACAGATACCCCCATTAAAAGGAATGTAGTTGATTTTGTTAGACCTTATATACAGGGTGTAACGAAAAGGTGAAATAAAACTTTAAGGGGTTATTTATATTTTAAGGGAAGATTTATACTCACACGTCATTAAATTTATTTCTTTATAATTTACCAGCATACTTAGTCCGATTGGTTCGCCTCAGAAATGGGTTAACTTTAGAAGACGCATTAAAAATTGTACTAGAGGAACAAAACTTTCAAACTGTCTACGATTATAAAAACAGGAACCAATTTCAGAAACCCTAGGTACAATAATAATTACCAACCTCAAGTTAACCAATTTAATAATCAGCGTCAACCTAATTCTCTGGCACCAAACAGGCCGCAAAATTTTAATGGTAGACCTCAAAATAACAACTACAATTTTAACGAAAATTTTTCGCAAAATTACAACAACAGACCTCAACACAATAACTGGCAAAATAGTAACTCTAATTTTAGACCTCAAAATAATATTTTTTCTCCAAATAACTCTACACAATCGCGTAATACATTCAGGACAAATATTACACAATCGAATCAGTGGCAACAACCGACCTTTAGCCGGTCAACGCAGAATCAGCACTTTTTGCGGACAATGCCCCACGTCGTAACGCGAGCAGCCCATATGTTGGGTCAGGTAGCAACACTGACGTAACAATGCGCACTGCTAGCTCGAGACTGATCAATTTTATTGAAAGTGAAAACATAAACAATGACAAACCCGTCGCGGGACCGTCTGGAGAGACAGACGTAGCAAAAAAAATTTGCGTAATAGCCTCGCCAATAGAGTAACGATAATGTTAAACTATAACAAACAATTAAATCTCCCCCATATCCGAATACCAGAAATTAAATCGGTATTTATGATCGATACTGAAAGTACACGTTCATTTATTAGTTCGGAAAAGGCGAATGAATTTTATAAGGATCATAAACATTATGAACCTTTTGAAGTAGTTAGCACGCATGCTTCGATTCAACATAAGGACGTTATAAACATTAATTTGCCAAACTTTTTTCATAGGCCGCTCAAACATAAATTTTACGTTTATAGTGTAGACAGTAGGTATGACGGATTAATAGGTAGCGACTTATTGAAACAACTTGACGCGACCATAGATATGAAGTCACAAACTCTGTATACTAGGGACACGAGTATTCCTATAATATATGCACCACCTATGAGGATGTTGCCTGGCCGTAGTGAGTTACGCGTTAAACTGCCTGTTAACTTATTAGACGGGCGCGGAATATTAGAACACGTACAGTTTAGCGAAGGCATCCGGATGCCAGCCGCATTAGTTTCATGTAGAGAAGGCTTTGCTACGATAGTCATTCAAAATTGTAAGACCGAGCAAATGACCCTTAAAATAACTTCACCATTTGAAGTAGAACCTTTTACAGAAAATCAATGCCACCTAAACGTTACTCATGATGATAGCAGGTTAGACAAATTATTGTCACAAAATCTTTCAAAGTTGCGGCTAGACCACATGAATGAGGAGGAGAAGCAAATGATAGGGAATATTTGTAACGAATATAAGGATATTTTTTATTGTGAGGATATCCCCTTGTCGTTCACAAACCAAGTAAAACACGAAATCAGAACGACAAACGAGGACCCAATATTTAATAGAGCGCATAGGTTACCACCATGTTAAATGGAAGAAATTAAAAGTCAGGTTAAAAAGATGCTTAAGGATAATGTTACACAGGAATCTCATTCCTCCTGGAGTGCATCGGTGCACTTAGTACCAAAGAAAGTCGACGCCTCCGGAAAACAAAAGTGGAGAATGGTAGTCGACTACCGTCGAATAAACGAAATCACGGTGGACGATAAGTACCCTCTCCCCAATATTAGTGATTTATTTGACATGTTAGGTAAGAGCATGTACTTTACAACCCTGGACCTGGCCAGTGGCTACCACTAGCTCGAGGTTAAGGAAGAGGATAGACCAAAAACAGCATTTAGCACCCCTTTTGGGCACTATGAATTTAATAGAATGCCGTTCGGTTTGAAGACAGCGCCTGCTACTTTCCAAAGAGCAATGGACAATGTATACATTGCCTACAAGGTATACATTGCCTGGTTTATCTCGATGACGTCATAATATTTTCAAAAAGTCTGCCAGAGCACACACAGAAGTTACGATCAGTTTTTGAATGGTTCCGACAAACTAATTTAAATGTTCAGTTAGACAAATCTCATTTCCTTAGAAAAGAAGTACTTTATTTGGGGCATACTATAACTAGCGAAGGTCTTAAACCAAACACCGATAAGATAGATGCAATTTTCAACTACCCACTACCTAAAACAACTACCGAAATAAAAAGTTTTTTAGGATTAATAGGTTATTACTATAAATTTATTAGAGATTTTGCAAAAATATTGCGAAGATAGGCCACAAAATAATTTTCAATGACCAATATAAAAATAGTTTCGAAACATGTAAAATACTTCTAACTAATGCCCCATTACTGCAATTTCCAGATTTTAAAAAACCATTTATTTTAACCACCTATGCATCAAACTTTGCAATCGGCGTCGTCCTATTACAAGGCCCTTTAAGCTCTGATAAGCCCATATCATACTTTAGTAAAACACTGGGCGATACACAGACTAGATACAGCACTATAGAGAAGGAGTTATTAGCAATTATCGAGGGAGTTAAACATTTCAGACCATATTTGTACGGCAATAAATCCACAATTCCCCATCAAATATAACTCACGTTATAATCCCACAATATCCTTTCCTAATAGTGAAGAGAATGAAATACATTTCCGTAGCAAAACCCTGCGAGGAGATTGAAAAGGAAAAATATCTCTGCAGCGACGAGGACATCGCCGAATTCGCCGAGGAACTCTGCATAGAACAATTAATGCTACTAAAAAGTAATTACAGCGCCTGCCAACAACGTGAAGTCCAGATAGAAAGAACAAGGATCCAGCCTATCACCAAAAAACCAATGAATGCTGTTTTTCAAGGACGACACCATCGCAACGGAGAGATATCACGACGAAACTCGTAAACAGACACTATGTGGAACATACGTTCTGTCGCGTAATGGTAATTGCGACGTAGAAATTGGAGGATCGATAATATCACCCTCATTGAAGATGAACAGGATATTCAGTTTGACAAAAGAAAACTAATTTGGAAAATAGGTAACTTATCATGCGATAAAACCTAATTAACTTATAAACCCAACCCCACAGATGAAATAAATAATCCCTTATAAATGTTTTAGTCATTTTTTTACCCCGGATTTTTTACAAAAAAATTGTTAATGAGACAAATCTGTATTCTTGCTAAAAAAAACCCAGCTCATCCGATCAACATAACATGTAGCGACATAAATTTTTTTGTAGGAATTCTTTTATTTATGTCTGTTGAACATTTTCCGAGTGTGCGGTCGTATTGGAACGAAAAGTTCGGTTACGACCCTGTAAAAACCGTTATGCCGGTCAATAAATTTGAACAAATACGAAGTTTGCTTGCTTTTTAACGACAATACGAAGCACTTGCCGAAAGAGCACCCGGATCATGACCGGTTACATAAAATCAGACCTGTAATAGAGCACCTAAATGAAACGTTTTCATCGATACCTATAGACCAACGCCTCTCTATAGATGAGCAAATGTGCTCTACAAAAATTGCACATTTCCTCACACAGTATCTCCCAAATAAACCACATAAATGGGGATACAAGCTCTTTGTTTTTTGCAGTCTCATGGGGTACGCATACCGATTTGAAATTTATTTTGGGCAAGACAGCAAGAAAGATAAACCAGCAGCTGAACCGGACTTAGGAGTAACGAACAATGTGGTTTTACGCTTGGCGAGGGCGATTCCGAGGATGAAAAATCACATCGTATTTTTTGATAATTTCTAGACTTCCTTGCCTCTCGTGTATTACCTGGCTAAACAGGGGATTCACTGCGTTGGCACTGTCCAGCAAAACAGACTTCCGAACTGTCGTCTACCAGACAAGGACTTATTGAAGGCAGCAGTCCCTAGAGGAACACGAGGAAAGGACGGCGCACTTCGACGGTGTTGATTTTTCAGCAACTGTATGGAAGGACAATAAGGTAGTATCGCTATTGTCAAATTACATAGGCTCTCAACCAATGGGAAAAGTCGTGCGTTTCGACAAGAAACAGAAACGTAAGGTAGAAGTGCCTTGTCCCAAAATTGTACAGGAGTACAATATGCATATGGGCGGAGTGGACCTTATGGATAGTTTCTTAGGACGCTATCGCATTCGGGTCAAGAGTCGCAAATGGTACCTTCGGCTATTTTACCATCTTTTAGACTTAGCCGTTATAAATTCCTGGGTGTTGTTC
This sequence comes from Anania hortulata, assembly GCA_963576865.1. Lineage (NCBI taxonomy): Eukaryota > Metazoa > Arthropoda > Insecta > Lepidoptera > Crambidae > Anania > Anania hortulata. The sequence continues at coordinate 6,910,056 of OY756410.1, forward strand.
AAAAAGAACCGCATTACAAAGGGCATTCCCAAAAAACAACTGCCAAATCTTGGTCAGTTTCGTAATGAATTGGTTGATACCAGTGATACCCTTTGCAATATGGGATCAACCAATGGCAGCAAAAGAGGGACGGTCAAGTAATGCCTCTCTTGACGAGGAATTGCAGGCAAAGAAACAAAAATATCCTAGTCATCCAATTCCAAGTGTTGAAGTAAGGAAAGATAGTATTGATCATTGGCCTGTCTTTTCTAATTGTCTTAGGTGCAAAATACCTAATTGCAAAGGTACTACACAATGGTCATGCTCTAAATGTAACGTGCCTCTTTGTCTGAATGCAAGAAATAACTGTTTTAGAGATTTTCACCTGTAATAGTAGTTATATCAAGATATTATACCTCCTTTATTGTTTAATTGACATGTCAGCTGGTTGGAACCTATTTTGCATAATGATGTAGAATCATAGATGTACATCAACAATGTTTTTCTAAAAAAAACAATATTTTTATTACTATGATTTTTTTTCTTTATTTTTCCCATAATCTATGAAACTTTTCCAATCTATTTCAATTTATTGGGAAGTAATACAAAAAATCATGCATTTAAGGGTTAAAATAAGGAATTCGTTTTTCCAGCCTTTTCGGTTCGACGATACGTTAGCTGTGGACGACAACATTGATGTAGTTATGGAGGAGCCAAGCACCCTAAGACCACGTTGCCAATTTTAAGAAAACGATGTATGTATGATATTCGTTTTACTATTTCTTATGTTAATAGTTACCCTAGTAATATCAAATCAAATCAAATTATTTATTTGTGATACACAGGTAATAAAATGTTGTTAAATTAATATAAATATAAAGCACACTGCGATCAGCCATGTCGGCATACAAATATAAGAAAATGCATACACACAAAAATTATTTTAACTAAATTAACAATTTGAAAGTTATGCCAATGTCAATTCAATTACAAAATAAAATTCATAGATCCATAAAATAATACTCATTATAAAATTAAGATTTTAAATTAATGTCATTAAATTGTAAAAAACATTTTAAATGTCAATTTAACCTACAAAGCAGTAAACGGATATTTTATAACAGAAATGTCAATTCTATTTAAATTTAAATTCAAGAAATTCACTAACTGAATAAAATGAGTGATCTATTAGAAACATAAATAGTCCTTGTTTAAATGTTTGGAACTCCGTACATTTTTTAACATTGTTGGGTATTTTATTATACACTCTTGGGGCCATAGCAAGAACACTTTTGCTGTAGAGGGCTGTTTTATATGAGATGTGATCTGTGGTATACAGAACAGTTCGGTTACGGGTGCGATGGACGATCTCAAATAAACTTGGATTTGGCCGAATGAAAACAGCTAGCTCAAAAATATAAAGGCAAGGAACAGTCAAGATCTTTAAATTTATAAAAAAATATTACAGATTTATCGACTTATTTTTTCGGAATCCTTTTTGTTCTTCAGCAAAGAGACAATTTTTCTCAATTGTTGTGCAACTGTGTTGTGTACAGATTGTTGTGCAAGACTTTCTCGAATACTTTAGAGAAATTAGGTATTAACGCTATTGGCCTGTAATTTTTCATATTAAGTTTGTCATCTTTTTTATAGAGGGGTTTCAGAATGGTAGTCTTAAGTGCCGAGGGAAATACGCCTTGTTGGAAGCATAAATTAATTAAGTAGGAGAGTATAGGAGCAATAATATTGTTTACATATTTTATGACCAAGACGCAAATATTGTCATAGCCTGTGCTTTTTGTGTTTTTTAGCTGTCTTATTATAGAACATATTTGAAAAGGATCAGTTGGAAGTAGAAAAAATGAACTAGCAGAGTTGCAAAATGATTTTTGAGTTGAAGGACGGTTTTTAATGTGGTTTGTCTTAACTATATCAGCAAAGTAACTGTTAAATGATTCTGCTATCCGCTGAGGATTCTTAATTTCGCTGCCATTGATCAATAATTTAGTAATGTTTTCCATAGGGTAATTTTGTTTATTTTTATTAATTATGTTCCAGGATGCTTTAGATTTATTATTTGAATTTAAAATGTAGTAATTGTTTTGAGCTTTCAGTGTCAATTTTATTATTTTACTATATCTACTAGAGTAAGTTTTAAATTTTTTCTTGTCAATAGGGTTTTTAGATAATCTGTATTTCCAGAGGAGAGTGCGTTTTTGTTTACTACACTGTTTGATGCCACTTGAAACCCATTTTGGTCGGCGTTTTATTTTATTTTTTATTTTTAGAACAGAGAAGCATAGATCGTAAAATAACTTAAATAAGTCATAAAATGAATTAAAAGCGATATCCGCGTTGTCTGTCTCATAGACGTCACTAAAGGTAAGTTGAGTAAGGCATTCACCAAATTTAAAAAAGTTTTCTTTTGAATAATCGCTTTTCGTTTGAACGAGAACCAGTAATCAAACAGACATGTCTTTTTTACGGGACAATTTAATATTTGTGCGCTGTGATCTGATAGCCCAAGCTCTACAACTTCACCCTTGGCATTTCGAATATTGTGAAATATGTTGTCAATACAAGTTCCGCTAGAGGGTCTTGTAGGTTCACGTACAGAGGGTTTCAGGTTAAAACTAATATTTAGCTGCTCTAGGTCAACTGCCTGCTTCTTTCTAGTTAGGAGATCGATATTAAAATCGCCACAGACAGCTATTTTTTTGGTGCTTTTATTTAGCAATACGGTTAAAATGTCATTTAGGTTTTTAAAGAACATGACAAAGTAGAAATTTTTATTTTTGTTTTTAGGCACTCCATATATGCATAGTATAATTAAATCATGGTCAATCAGTTCGATGGCGCAACATTCAATAACATTTGGAATACAATATTTCTTTACAGTAGATGTCAGAACAGTGAATTTTAAATTGGGTCTAACCAGGATACATGCTCCGCCCTCTCGCTTATTACGAGAAAAATATGTAGCCAATGTAAAGTTTGGGATAGATAGAATTTCTGTATCTTCATTTGTCATATTGTGCTCTGTAAAACACATAACATCAATACGTTTACCAGATTATATTAAGTCGTCCAGACAGACCGTCATTAAATCAGATTTTGTCAAGAGTCATTTATGTTTTGGTGTAGTATGTTAATATGCTTATGAACGAAAAAAATCACTATTGCGAACATGAATTTCGGGTTCTACTATTGTTGTGTCAATATCCGTTTGAATGCCCTTGTCCACAGACGTATTACACAGTTTAGTATTAATAATTGCGTCAATATTAGGACTTTCACATAAGATAGATTTGTAATGATTATTAATTGTCATATTCTGATACATTTTACATTGAGAGCTGTAATGCAGAGGGATGATTTCCCTTAGAATGTACCGACTTGCATACACAGAAAAGCTATTTGGTCTCGGTTTGTACATATGAAAGTTCATGTCAAGAAATGTTGCATTAGTAAACTGTTGACAGAGTTTACGCAGCTCATTATTTAACTGATTCTCTTTGATATATTTATTCCAAAGACATTTACATAGGATTACATTGGTGTTTTGAGTGTTTTCTATCCAGGACAGAAGGTTGCGTTTCGTGTGGGATAGACCGTCGTCATTGGAAAAGCCAAGCACAACCACATAATCGGCCATTGAAAGGGATGGTAGCTCGGAGAGACATGAGTTCAGCAGGTCTGCTAGTTGTCCTCCTGGTTTCCAGAAAGAGAAGACATCATATTGCGATCCTAATAGCTGTTGCAATGTTCAAACTCATTATTTGGCGTGATGCTGGGATTGGTAGATTGCTCTACGTTATGTTGGGTGAGTCGATCTATATGAATTGTGTCATGAGTCAATCGCTCCTCCTCTGTGACAAATGTCACTGAATGCTCGCTGTCACTTGTAGCGATTAGCTCCTCGTATTCATCCATGTTTGTTTTATAAATGGTTTCCAATTCCTCTGCAATGTTCTGATTTTGTATTTTTATTTTATTAATACGTATCACAAGGTTACTGATTTTCTTTCGTTGTTTCTTAAGTTTCTGTTTATACTTCTTTGAAATTAAAGGTTTGGGTATATTATTATTAATTACACAAGTTGTATCAGTGGGGGTTTGAGTTGATTGATCCGCAGTCAAGATGTTCTTCTTTAATGGTGGTGATAAACATCGATTTAATATTACTTTTTTTATTCTGTGGATAAGAGGAGTAGAAATAGAACTCATGGAATTCTCTGTTAAACCAATTTTCTTATAAAGTGTAATAACCCTTGAAGATTTCTCAAGCTGATTTTTTAGTTCTGAGTTCTGGCAGTTTAAGTTATCTATCTCTTCTTCGGCCGAGGATAGTTTAATTTCCAAATTATACATTTTTTCTCGATAATCATCAGTAATTGTGTTATTATCCATCATAGTTGGTAAGCTTCTCATAGAGCAGTCCAAAAAAGAAGCATCATGTTCAGATGCAAGTTCATCAGAAGAATTTGCATTTAATTTTTGCTGTTTGGGTCTAAATGTGATGTTTTCACTATCCATTTTATTTTATTTGTTGAAAAATATAATTGGTAGTCAACAATCTTTTTATACTTTCAGTGTTACTTTTGGAGCTGTCATCTCAATAAGTACGTAATTGGGATGGGTCATAGACATTTACCACTTACTGCACAAATTATAAGGAATGGTTTTTTTGGGTTTTGTGATTGTGGCATGATAAGGTGTTTGCGGTGTGTTTGATGTTTGGGTTATTCTGACTAAGCCTAAACGAATGTAATCTTGTGAAACGCATACTTTAAGTATATATTACTTGCATCACTCTTGGTTCTGATATCCGTTACCCAAATCTTTGTGATGTTTATAATACGGACTAATTAACTTGATTCACACTCGTTTGGCTTCATATTATCATCAGATTGGTATGTTATAACTATAGTGAATAATACAGTGGGAACACTCTGCGTAACTCGTTGAAGCGTGGTAGTCAAGATGCGCCGAGATTTCGTGTACACGTACACAGGTACGTGTGCGTGCGCCATGTCAATCTAATCTAGTTTGAAGTGTCTCCACTCTTCTCTGTGCTATGATATTCACTTGCATACTTTCTTCGCACCTAATGTGTGTTTTTTTTATATTTTGCACTAACATGTATATTTAACATCTGCAATCGTTTCTATATACCTTATGCTATAACTGGGTATAGCGGAAAACGGAGGGACTGTATGGGACGGGAGTAGTTAAAAATTGAGCAACCTGGATCAAAAGAAATAAAAAAACGTTTAAACGTTGAGTAATGAAAAGTGAAGAGTTGAATGAATAAATGAAAGGTCAAAACAAGGTGTGTGGATTTCTTTTAATCCAGGTTGCTCAATTTTTCACTCTATTTATACTACACTATTCATTAATTCATGTATGTTTAATATTTATTTTAAATAATCAGATTACTTCATAATACAGCGATCGTTTACGCACAGTGTGATAATTACCTAAATAGCGCAAATCTATTGATCGAAAATCCAAAATATATTATAGGTTTATACGACTCTCATATTAAGCGTAGAATACAGAAGGATAATTGATTGTGCATGCATTGTAGAAATGCGAGTGAATTGTAATTATCATAAGTTTCATAATGTAACACAAATATTACGTTTAAACTTATATAATTACATTCATCACACTTATATAAGTTTAAAAATTTAAACAGAAACAAAAACAACAAATACAGATAAATATAACTAATATTAAATGCAAAAGCATAGCTATCTGATATCTGTAGTATGCAGCATGCAAATAATATTCTGCACACAAAGCGCATCAATGTTTAAGCAGCATACTCGTACTACGGTTAACACACGGCTATGTTTATGAAATAAATATTATTTATAAAAATACGTATTTCTATAAAATTATACGAATAATACACTTATCAAATCGTTACAATAAAGGTATAAGAACAAATTAATACTAAGAAGAAAAAAAATGTATGGTTTAAAACATTAATGATTACAATAGTTTTTTATAATTTTTATTAAGTAAGTCTTTAGTATGCTTCATCAGAATAAACGTTTTCAACAACATGTTGTGCACAGACACTAGCTTTACATTTACAAGTACTATTTTTTAGTTCTTCAACCTCGAATATTTGCAGCCTTATTATTTTTGATTGGGTGCTAGTCTTACGCGGTTTTTTAACATACGAACATATTACAAGTTCATCTCCTAGTCTTTTTCCTTGAGTGTTGTTGTTGGTGATGTTGTTGGTGTGGCGACTGCTGCTGCTGTTCGGTCGCTCATCTATTTCAAATGAACTGTCACGCTCGAGATAGTTAACCACATTTTGACGGAGCAGTTGATCGGTGGGTATTGGTAAGTAGTTATTGAAAATATCATCGGATCCCTGAATCAAGATTAAGTATTGAAATATTTTTATGGGTTGTATGGATTCAAGTCGGTTAGACTGGACAATATATCGGGGTAGTTTAGTAAATACTAAGCGAAAAGTTTTCTTACTTACCGACATTATTTAATATAGGTGATGGTAATTCAATCGAAGGGACTTGTCTGTGTCTGTGTCTGAACAGTTAAAAATAAGTAAAATTTTATTTTATTTATGCGGTATTTTTATACTTTTAAAATAGATGTTTGTAGAGTTCAAAATTAGATTTATTTTCTATTAACTTACATTTAAACTAAAAACCTACCTTAGCATGCGTGTCATTATTAAAAACAGTTAGACCAAATTATATAACGCATAACGCGTTACTTTGAAAAATGAGTGAGTAAAATTAATAAAGACTATAGTATCGGATTAGACATATTTGTATCTCTATGTAATCTCCGATAGCGAAGTACTAAATTAGTCGAATGGACTTTGAGCATAGTAAAAACAAAGCTTACGCTGCATTACTACCACGTTGCACTATCCGTAAATGGAAAATGTACTCGTGATTTATGTGTATTTAAAGCCAGCAAAAAGGGAAGATGTCACAGTCTGATTTAGCAAACGAAGTCTTCACAACCGAACGCAGTCCTCAAGAAAGTAAAAGAAAAAAAATGTAAGTTAATAAAGTACTATTATTAATTAATGAATAGTTCAACTCTTTGTCTATTTATTCAATAGTTTATAATATTTCAACTTTTAATCTATTCATTCTATCGTTTCTAATATTTCAACTCTCAATCTTCTTTTCATATTATAATTATTTCTAAATATTTCGAAGTTTTAATTTATTCATTTATTTTCTTGTCTTCAATTTTAATCATGTTTCTAAATTACGGTGTTGATATCTTTTCAGGTCTAAAAATGCAACTCATCATGCTTCAGACTCCTCGGATGAAGAGCTAACACGTCCCGTCTTGAAAAAAGTTCGGTCACCACCTACCGCGGCACGCTCCTCTATATCGAAAAAACGCAAGCATGAAACGATTACGCCTGTCGTGCCTCGCGAGTACTCAAGCTATGAACTATTCGGGACGGATAGTGAAGATTAAAAAGATGACATCGCTGAAATAAAACCCAGCAAACACGGTAATTGCTCTGCATTTAATAATAATTTGTATTCATACTTCACAATTTAATATCCTAAAGCTTACAGTCGACAAATTCATAAAAGTAACATCAGAAAATATTATATCGAACTAAAGACATACAAGAACAACACAGATGATGTGGAATCAATGTCTAAACGACCACGACCTGATATAATGATAAAAAATAGAACTAACTGTGACACCGTGGCATGGCGTTATCTCAAGAAGTTTATTGAAGGGTGTCGAAAACAGACATTATTCACAATATTTTCTAAACTTGATGATTGCATTCGTATAAATGTATTTCTTTCTTTTCAAGATCGGGGATCAAAGCATGATAAAATGAAAATAAAGAAACCAGCGTCTCGCATCCTGCAGCAGCGCCAGCACCAGCGCTGCTCCCGCGCTCTACGGAAAGAGCAAGAGACGTGTTCGGTAGTGATTTTTTTTCTGTGGCAACACTGTCGGTAACATCTCGTCCCGAATTTATTAAAGTTAATTATTGTTAAATCTAATTTAAGTGGCTAAATACTTATCGCAGAACATATAAAACAGTGATAAAGTGTATGTTAGTTAATAGGAAACAATATAGTCATGCACCTTGTGTGTATTCCGTACTAGCCGGTACACATGAATGACAAAGCAAAATTTTAAAATTTTCAGACGTTAATTTATTATTGTTCTCTGTTTTCAATTGTTTTGAATACTTAGCAACATATTATCTATTGTGTATGTGCTTGAAGAACTCCACCTAAGCTGTAAGTCGAGCCTTTTTCATTTACTGTGATAGTGACATCACCCGCGTAGAGGTTAAATTACTTAATAAAATAACCTCATAAATTGATCTATCAATTCTTTGGAGTATTTTCTTCTTAGTGTTATAATGCTTACTCGCAAAGCTTCTACTGGCTTTGAAGGAACTGAAGCAATCCAAGGAGATGATTGAGCAATTATATAGTGAAAGAGAGGACAAAAAGGGAATTAATGGAAGTATTGAACAAAAACACAAATTTTAAAAAACAGATGGCTGAGCTGCACTCCAACTATTTACTAATTATTGACGAGCGGGATAAACTTCAATCCGTGATAGATAGGTTCGATCAGTGCAGAGAAGAATATGAGCACAATTTAAAACGTATGTCTTCGCTTCATCAAGACCTCAATGATGCTTAGGACCACATCCTAAACCTGGAGACGCAGAAGCAAGAGTGTGTAGACTACCGAACTGATTGTTTATTTAATCAATTAGTTGGCAGTGCGCCCAGCCTCTGTCAAACTTCTTCTAGCAATGGACCAATTAAAACAATTGATTTAACCCGTGATGACACTTTAAAATCCCCTAACTTTGCCGGCCTTGCTAAATTAAGTAATAAAAAAATTAAAAAATATGTAAAAATTAATAGGTTTATTAAAAAAACTCAAAAATTAATTAAACACCAAAAATGTATGCAATCTTACACAAGACAAATGAATGAAAGAAGAAAATTAGGTGACAAACTAGATATGTACTCATTATTAGAAAAAAGTGTGAGTGATTATGAGAAAAATGTTCAAAACTTAGAATTTGTAAACTTAAGAAATCATTAGATGTTATGACTCAGCGATACATAAGCACAAAAAAGGAGTGTGGTGAACATATCTTGGCATGGACGAGTCTGGTCTCTTCGTGTAGTTGCAATAATATAACTATTAATGAAAGTTGCTCACTCGGCTCTCAGTTAGGATGTGAGTCACCAGTTACTCAAACATTAAAAAACAAAAAAGTCACAACCTATGTAATGTCTCCGTTAATTCCCAAGCAAAGAATAATCATAAAAATAGACCTGTAAAATCGAATATAGTTATGTTCAGCGATGAAGTAGGTAAAAACATGGGCCTATTATTGAACTCATATTTGGAACAAAGTGTTATTAACCACTGCATGCCAGGTTCTTCATATTATGAAATTATAAATAGTATTATTAATTATAAATTCAATAAAAATACTACTTTAATAATTTTGATTGGTAATAGGGGCAGTGTAAACAAAAATGAGTTAGTAAAATATTTACTCATTACAATTGTTAAACTTAAATAAAATTGTAATGTTTACATTGCCTTACAGCGACAGGAAGAAAATAATATTAGATATAAAATTAATTTGTGTTTAAATACTATGACATATAATTCAGAAAAAAATCATATTATTGACATTAACCCATTATGTACTAGTGTGACCATATGGTAACGCTCGACACCTTGACAAATAATGATAATTTAAATAAAAACTCTTTGATTAATTTCTAAAACATTATTACTAACGTGTTTCCGAACGTACTAGCTATAGAGTAAAGACATTTGATTTTTGTTTTTTTTTTCATTATGGCGGTAAAACATAAAACTTTTGACAGTGTTTATTTTCACTAAGGCAAAATGGCGCATCGTAAAAAGTAAGTGTTCTTTTATTTTTATTTTGGTATAAAATTTCAATGTTTTTAGGGTTCCGTACCTCAAAAGGAAAAAACGGAACCCTTATAGGATCACTTTGTTGTCCGTCTGTCCGTCCGTCCGTCCGTCTGTCAAGACCCTTTTTCTCAGGAACGCGTGGAGGTATGAAGCTGAAATTTATATCAATTACTTAGGTCTACTGTCCCTTGAAGCTGTGAAAAAATCAAACTTCTAAGCCAACGCAATCAAAAGATACAGCCGTTTATGCCGCAAATTTTCGACACTTGCAAGGGAATCAAAACCTACAGGGTGCTTCCCGTGAACTCAGAATCTTGAAATTTGGTACGAAGCAACGTCTTATAGCATAGATAAAGGAAAAATTACGAAAACCATAAATTTTTAGTTACATCACATAATATATATTTTTTAAATAATTTTAACCTTACTACCCATTTCCTCATAAACGCGTAGAGGTATTAAATTGAAATTCATACCAAATACTCAGGTCTATAATACCTTTAAGCTGTAACAAAATCAAACTTCTATGTCAACGCAATCAAAAGAAACAGCAATTTAAGCTGCATATTTTGAAACTCGCAAGTACTCGCAAGGGAATCAAAACCTAAAGGGTACTTCCAGTCGACCTAGAATCTTGAAATTTGGCATGAAGCAACGTTTTATAGCACACATAAAGGAAAAATTCCGAAAACCTTAAATTTTTAGTTACATTACAAAATATATATTTTTTAATAAATATAAACTTATTACTTTTTTCCTCATGAACGCGTAGAGCTATCAAGTTGAAATTCATATCAAATACTTAGATCTAATTGCCTTTAACCCGTGAAAAAAAAATATTCTAAGTCAACGCAAAAACGCAAAACGCAAAAGTACAACCATTGATACCGCATATTTTGAAACTCGCAACTACACGCAAGGGAATTAAAACCTAAAGACCACTTCCCGTTGACATAGAATCTCGAAATTTGGTAAGAAGCAATAGCTTACAGCACAGGTAACAGAAAAATTCCGAAAAGCTTAAAATTTTAAGTAGTTATACCACCAAAAAAATTGTGATTGTAAACATAATTGTAGTTACAGCAATGACCGCGAGTTATTATACTATGTATGGGGAGGGCAACATTTTTCAAACGGCAAAGACGACCTCACTCATCGTCATTCAATCCCGATGTTTTGGTGAATGTAGCTGTATAATCTAAATGCGTCCTAACTGCTTAAAGTGTTATACTTATAATTAAATTCAATGACATTATTATATTTCTTATTGTTGGTTATTATCAGACAGCTTGCTTGTATTGTTTCTACTGGCGAAGTTTGATGGGACGCTGGTGGCACGGGAGGCACGCGGGGCGCGGGGCGGGGCATGAACGCGCTCGCACTGGCCCGCGGGCGCGGGGTCAGGCGACTGGCCAAGAGAAGGGGTATCGTCACACAGCGAGCGGCAGCCGTGCGCCATTCGCACGAGCGCCCGCATGCTGTTCGCACGCGTTCCGAAATAAGTAAAATTTGCGACAATTTCTCGTCGATTTTGTTTGTTTCTGCTTTGTTTTCCAATTGCAAAACTTTGTAAAGATATAATTATGGCTACAGTTGCATTAATCGTCAACGAAAATACTATTTTACATAGTATAATACCTATGCCTCCCGATGGAAGTTGTTTATTTCATGCAATAGCGTTTTCTATTTACAATTCCACTAATTTTGATCAAACACAATTACTAAGAACTACAATAGTTAATTATATTTATGACAACTGGAACGAGTTTAATTTGTATACAAGCAATGCCCGGGGAGATCCTTTCTCTTCACGACAAGAGTACAAAGCTACGATGCTCCAATCCTCCAGTTATGGCGGTACTGCTGAGGTGAAGGCAGCAGGATTTTTGTATCGAGCGAGGTTCGAAGTGTATGAACGTAATACAGGTATTCTGAGGGGTGTGTTTGGCAGAGAAGGATATGCAATAAAGCGTTTACTTTTTTCGGGTAATTTATCATCGGGTCATTATGATTTTTGTTCGCCAATCGGGTCCGAAGAATTACTAAATAATACATACGATAATACGCAGGAAAGTTTGGTAAATAAAACGCAAGATTCAAAGGTTGGTCGTCCCAGACGTAATAAAGGTGGTCGTCCAAAAAAGTCTAAAAAAACCCGCTCAGAACAAGTACTTGAAGCTAAACAGAAATACAAGCAAACTCATCCTAAAATTAATAGGCCAGCTGTGGCATATCGTACGGCGACGGACCTCGAGGAATCTCAAGGTCAGCATCTTCAGGTCAATACCGAACTCGTAATCCCTGATACCTCAGTATACTCCATGACCTATACACCTAAGTCACCTACGCCAATATCCATGACGTATACTCCTAAACACTCTGCGTCTTTAGTAGCTGATAAGTCTGGTGATACACTTTCTCAAAAAATTCTATCTATTCCTCGGAAACGAAAATCGTCAGAAGACCTTAAAAAATATAATAAAGAGAAAAAACGTGAATCGAGAAATAAAGAAGACGTTAAAATTAAGGAGAGAATAAGAAACAGACTGTCAAAGAGATTACAAAGGTCACAGGAATCTACACGGAAACGTGATAATGTACGTGCTCGTAACATGCTAGCTCATGGTGTGTTACGCGAGGACCCTGTATACAGAGAAAATGAACAAGCTCGTAACACGGCTGCTCATCGTGTGTTACGAGAGAACCCTGTATACAAAGAAAATGAACAAGTTCGTAACACGACTGCTCATCGTGTGTTACGAGAGGACCCTGTATACAGACAAAATGAACAAGCTCGTAACACGACTGCTCATCGTGTGTTACGAGAGGACCCTGTATACAGAGAAAATGAACAAGCTCGTGACACGACTGCTCATCGTGTGTTACGAGAGGATCCTGTATACAGAGATGAAGAGCAAAGTCATAACACAATTGAACATCAATTAAATAGGCAGGATTCAGATTATGTTGAACGTGAGAAAGAGACGCGTAATTTTAGAAAAAATACTTATCTACGTGATTGGATGGCCGTACGTCAAAATTTTTTTGATAATATCGCAGATGGTCACACGAATATCTGTTCCTGTTGCGGTCGTTTGTGGCACAAAAATTCGCTTAGAGTCATGAAAAAAGATCAGTTGCCTAAAACATTTTCAAATCAAAACCTAAATGATTTATTTCAAATCAATACATCTGGTGGCTGTGGTTCATTTTGTTACACGTGTCAAAAATATCTAAAAGAAGGCAAAATACCAAGGCTTGCCATGTACAATGGTTTAACTTATCCTGTAATTCCAGATGTTCTGCAACAACTTACTCCACTTGAGGAACGTATTGTATCACCACGACATATATTCCTTAAAATAGTCAGGCGAGGTCAAGGTCTCGGTTATCAACATGGATTGGTAGGGAATGTAGTCAACGTTCCAGTCGATGTTAACACTATGGTCTCAGCGTTACCACGGCATGCATCTGATAGTCATATCATAACACTTGTTTTGAAGCGAAAAATGTGCTACAAACACGGTCGTCAGGAGCGTATTCGTCCTGCAATAGTGAGAGAAGCAGCAAAATATTTAGTCCAAACAGAATTATTTAAAGAATTAAATATTACATATGATGATAACTGGGCATACGACGACGAAGTTGATGGTGATAATGATCGTATAGAAGTTCTTCTGACATAATGAAATCCGAAATAACTCGGCATGATAGAAGGGCTATGCGGCCAGATTATTTGTTTACTTTATTAAAGAAACAACAGATGACCCAAATAGGTGGACACATAGCTACTTGTCTTCGAAAGAAAACCGTCAACGGCACTCCTATTTTAGTAAACAACCTTCTTAATGACGACTACTTACAGAACCTCATTCAGCATGACGATGGATATAGAATTCTTAGTAGTGTGAGAAATTCCCCAGCACACTGGGAAGAAGAAAAGAAAAAATTGTTAGCAATGATTCGGCAGTTCGGTGTCCCAACATTGTTTATGACGATATCAGCAGCTGAAACGCAATGGCCTCATTTAATAAAACAGCTTAAAAGCACAGTTGACAAAGAGGAAGTGTCGCTTGAGGAATCACAAAATATTCCATACGCAGAAAAAGTGCGACTCATTCAGTCCGACCCATTTATATGCGTTTTTGAAACACGGTATAAAGAACTAAAAAAAACATGGCTGTCTCCCGTTGGGCCTTTTGGTAAACTTAAAATAAACCATCAATACCATCGAATAGAATTCCAAAACAGAGGTTCTCCTCATGCCCATATGATGTTGTGGATAGAAGATGCGCCTATCTTCATTCCTGGAGATCAATCATCAACTGAAAAGGTTATAATGTTTGTTGACCAAATCATATCCTGCAATAGTGAAGATTTAGATGAAGACTTAGTTAAGATACAAACTCACAAACACACACATTCATGTCATCCCAAGCCAAGTCGTCCTTGTAGGTTTGGAATACCTTTTTTTCCAATAGATAAGACACGTCTTCTGACACCTCTGGAAGAAGATAATCCAAGCCTAAAAGAATGGAAAGAAGTATCTAAAAAGTTAAAGGACGACTTGGTGAATATTCCGCCACATTTAACATTTGATGAGTACTTAGCATCGACAGAATTAAATATCGAAAAATACATATGGGCAGTTAGATCAACACTTAAACGGCCCAAAATATATCTACAGAGACGACCAAAAGACGTCACGGTTAATCCATTTTGTAAAAAGGTATAGGAATTACAGCGAGCTAATATGGATTGCCAATTTATACTAGATCCATTTGCCTGTTCCGTTTATATTGTCGATTATATTAACAAAGCTGATCGAGGCATGTCAAATTTACTAAGAGCGGCGGTCGAAGAGGCCAAAAATGGCAACAGTAGCATAAGAGACTCTCTACGCGCAATATCAAAAGTATTTTTAAATTCTTCGGAAATTTCAGCCCAAGAGGCAATTTACTGTCTGGCGGGACTTCCGATGTCACAAGCCTCTGAGAGCGATGTTTACATAAACACAGGACACCCCAATGAACGAGTGGGTATTTTGAAATCTTTCATAGATTTGCAGTCCTTGGATCCATCGTCCACAGACATATTTAAAAAAAATTTACTGGATCATTATAAAAATCGGCCACGTGATCAAACGTTTGATACAATGAGTTTAGCTTATTTTGCTGCGTATTATACTTTTTCAACTAAAATCTCACGTACACATGAAGGTGAAAACACTGACCATGAGTGTATAGGAAATTGGATTGAGTTGTTAAATAACGATGGATACGTGCGAAAAAGAAGGAAACCCAGGGTCATACGTTTCCGAAGATATAATAGAGCTCAAGATCCCGACAATTTCTACAGGGAGCAGCTAATGTTATACACAAACTGGAGGGATGAAATTAGTGAATTAGTCAATGACGTTATAAACCTCGAACAGAAATTTATTGAACTTAGTGATGAAATCCGTTCAGAAAGTCTTCAATTTAATCGCTTGGGGGGGCCAGATGAGTTTGAGGCATTGTTGGATGCAATTCGTAATGTAGATAAAGATGAAGAGGATGAGGATAGTGCAGTGAAAGAAAAAGCTCGTCCTTTAGATGATTATGAATTAGAGACACAAGAAGGTGATCCAGATCATTGTCTACAGTTACATGGAAATCAATCAGATTTAGTAGGAGGAGCGATTGCCCAACCAGCAGTTTTGTGTGAAGATGATGTATTGCGTTTAGTTAGAATATTTAATTGTGATCAAAGACATTTTGTTTTACATGTAGGACATATTTTCACTCAAGAATCACCACCACCTTTTTATTATTTTGTTAGTGGTGGAGCCGGCGTGGGCAAAAGTTTGTTAATTAAGGGTTTGTATCAATATTTAATGCTTATGTTCAATAGGGTTCCGGGTATAAATCCTGATGATGCTAGAATTTCACTTTGTGCATACACGGGAAAAGCTGCTTTTGGAATCGGTGGTCAAACTGTTCACAGTACGTTTGGACTTCCAGTATCCCAATGTGGTCAAACAATGCCCGAATTATCAGCAAGCATCGCGAACACCTTAGCATGCAAACTTGCAAAAGTAAGATTAATTATTTTGGATGAAATATCTATGTTAGGTAGTAGAACTCTGAACCAAATTAATAGGAGATTGCAGCAAATATTTCACACAGATACGCCATTTGCTGGTATGTCTATTATAAGCGTCGGGGACTTCAATCAGTTACCACCGGTAGGAGACAACTGGGTTTTTCAGCCAAACAGTAGTCGAAATCCATTGGCACCCCTTGCTGGTGCTCCGTTGTGGGAACCATTCCGTCTCTTTATGATGACTGAAATAATGCGGCAAAGAGATGATCTGGCATTCGCAATAGCCTTAAACAATATGGCTGTCGGTCGGATGACTTCTATGGATATAGAGTTAATTAATTCTAGATGTTACAGTATTAATACTTTACCTATTGAGGCACATGGAGCGATACACTTATTTGCGACCAACAATGAAGTCGACAAATACAATAATCAAGTATTGTCTCGAATGAACACTGAAGGGTACTCGGTTAAAGCACTTGATGTGGTTTCTGGAGCACCAAATCCGCAAGCTGCTAGAAAAGCCTTGCAATCTGTAAATACTCTACCTACAATGCAGACCTACGGTCTTCCTAAGAATTTGTTTTTACGAGTAGGTGCACGTTATATGGTAACTGTGAATATTGACACTACAGATGGCCTTGTGAATGGTACTACCGGAATATTGAAGGCTATAGATTACGGTCGACACAAGAAGACAAGTGAAAAGCGGCCTTTACGTATTTGGATTCTGTTCGATAAAAGTACGGGAATAGCTACAAGAAGTAAATGTCAAGTAACTTCTCGAAAACATCGTCAATATCTCAATTCGAATTGGACGCCATTAGATGCCGTCACTTATACTGTGAAAAGGTGGAAATCTTCAAATCTTGTAGTGCAGCGTAGTGCAGTTTCCAATAGTACCAGCAGAAGGTATTACAATTCACAAGTCGCAAGGTGCCACCTTAGAAAAAGTTGTGGTCCATATTTCTAAAAATGTAAAAAGATCGATGCTGTATGTAGCTTGTTCTAGAGCAATGTCATCGTTTGGACTGTTTTTAGTCGTGAATTCAGGTACATTTAAACCTCCCTCTGAAATATCAGAATCGAGTGCTGTAAGTATAGAAATGAAAAGACTAGAACAAAACAAATTGGTACCATATTTTAAATTTTTGTAAACACCTGAAGATAATGCAGTTCAAATTGTATTTCATAACGTGCAATCATTGCGCAAACATTTTTCAGACGTCATCATAGATCCTATTATTCATTCCTCCCATGCAGCATTGTTTGTTGAAACCTGGAGATGTCGTAGAGACACTTTTGAACTTGATGGTTTTTATGAGGTGTGCAGAGTAGATGGTCCAGCTGTATCTAATGCAAATCCAGGTTGGGGATCTATCGCGTATGTACGTCGCAATCTTAAGGATGCCGTGACAGATGGATCATGTAAAAGATATTATTTAAATAACCCAGGCGCTGCAAACGGCCTTTGTGAATGCTTGCATTTTGAAATGTTTAATATCAGAGTGATAACTGTATATAGGTCACCACAATGTCAAATTAATGTTGCAATAGAATGTATAAATACAACAATATTCGGCAGCAACCTCAATATGTACACTTCATCTTCTCGTCTGATTGTTGTGGGAGACTTCAATATAGATTTTAGAATGAATCCCCAAAATGGAATTTCCACATATTTTTCATCCATAAACATGTTTCCGTTAATAAACAGTAGCACTACACGAAGTTGTACAACTATTGATAACGTTTTTTCGAACTTCAATGTTCAATGTGGTACTATTCATAACTTTTTCAGTCACCATTTACAGGTCTGGTTCAAATTTAATACTTAATTAATATTTTTGAACCAGATTTCTAAATAGTGACTAAAAAACTTAGTAAATAAATAACTTTAATAAAAGAACTTTCGCAAGTCTGCTGCAAGGCTAGTATAAGTGTTTCAGTTATATTATAGATAAATGATATGTGTTAATATAAAATAAAGGATTACTTAAACGATAAAGAGATCTTTGTCTTAAATTTATGCTCCTCCATCTTTCCCCATTGTAATGTTATGAATTTCATTTTGCAATAAAAATACCATAGTTATGACTCGATTGTCGTAATGAACGAACTTTGTAAACCTTGCAGGTTTGTACGGAACCCTCGGTGCGCGAGTCCGACTCGCACTTGGCCGGTTTTTTGATAAATAATTGCTTATTGTAATACCAGTAATATGTTACATAGATTGTTTTGATTGACTTTCCGGTGTTTTCGTTGTTACATGATTATTTTATTACGTGTGACCGTATGGTCACGCTAGTCATTACTGGGTACTTTTTTTTCTAATGTTTGTTGTTATTACTTTTTAGCTTGAGCTTGGCTGCGATTTTGGACGCGCTAGAAAATGAAGAGGACGAAATCGTTCGGGATATATATATTGAACCTCCAGATGTTGCTCAATGCACTGACGAGGATTCCGCAGACGAAGATGACGGCGGTACAATCGAAAATTTAAATGGCCGTCAGCTTCAGGCTCCTGCCACTTTGGCGCAATCTTGTTTAGTAGAAGAATCATCCGACGAAGAAAATGCGTCAACGGAGCCTCCAAAAAAAAAAACAAAAGGAAATTTATAATTGGAAGAAAGATGATTTGCCCGATTTTGAATCGTCTGAGTTTATTTATTCTTTGCGGCACGATTACAAAGATTTTACATGCATTGACTTTTTTGAAATATTCTTTGATGCTGATTTATTTACCTTTTTTATTCAGAAAAGTACTGAATATGCATTATTCCGAAATTGTCCAGATCCAAAAATAAAATTAGAAGAAATGAAATGTTTTTTCGCAATACTGATTGTATCTGGTTACAATAATTTGCCAAGTAAAAAATCTTATTGGGATTCAGGCAATGATATGCGAAATTATCTTGTGTATAATGCAATGCGGAGGGATAGATTTATACAGATTATGCGGTTCATACATGCAGCTGACAACAATAATTTGGATGAAGAGGATAAAATGACAAAATTGAGACCCCTGATAAATATTTTGAAACGAAAGTTTTTGGATCATATGCCTCTTGAACAACACATGAACTATGACGAGAGTATGATCGAATATTTCGGAAGGCATGGCTGCAAGCAGTGTATCAGAAATAAACCGATTCGTTTTGGGTACAAATGCTGGTGTTTGAATAGTAGCTGCGGTTATTTAGCAAATTTTGAGATTTACCAAGGATGTATTCCAGGAAGCAATCATCAAAATGAAAAAGATTTCGGTAAAGCAACTGCACCCATGCTTTCCATGATAGATGAATTGCCTGAATGTTTGAAAAATAAAAAATTACAGTTCTACTTCGACAATTTATTTACTGGAATTCCGCTTCTTGTTCATTTGAAGAGTAGAGGATATGGTGGTACTGGCACACTTCGACAAAATCGATTACCTAAAGAATGTCCGGTTGCAAAAGTCGACACAATGAAGAAAAGAGTCAGAGGCTCCTACGAGTATGCTACTCAGGGTGATGTGGTCGTTGTTCGCTGGATGGATAATTCTGTCGTAACAGTGGCCTCTACCGAATACAAAGTAAACCCCACAGGATTTGCTGACCGGTATTCAAGACTTCAAAAAAAGAAAATCAAAGTACCACGACCACACTTGATTGGCGTCTACAATCAACACATGGGCGGAACGGATCTAATGGATGCTCATATAAATAATTATCGCATTGGGATCAGAGGCAAAAAGTGGTGGTGGCCGATATTTACGTGGCTGATTGACGTAACAGTTAACAACGCTTGGATCCTAATGCGCAAGAATGGACGCCAAATTTCGCAGTTAGATTTTCGCCGAGAGATAGCTCAGACATACCTATAGAGGTATCAAATTCCACCGAAGTCTGGAGGCCGCCCATCTACCGCAAAGTGCTCGGAGGCGTACGATTTGATGGCGAAAACCATTTTCCAAAGTCGCAAGAGAAAAGGCGAAGGTGTGCAGGAGCTGAATGCAAGACAGTTGGCAGAATAATTTGTGGAAAGTGTGATATTGGCCTCTGCCTAAATTGTTTTGAACGGTATCACACTACTTCATAAATACCTACTATTTTAAAATATATATTTTTTTCTTTATCTAATTAGCCGTTTTATTCCTAGAATAACACAGAGTAACATTTTACAATAACTTTTCTATGAAATAATACCCATTAGCCATAGTAACTATACTTGAGAATTTTTGTACACCATTCGGCCTAGCGTAACCATATGGTCACAGCCAAATACTCAAAATTAAAAAAAAATTATATGAAATCACTTTTTAATTCTTTAATAATAATGCCTATAAATACCATTAGTTAGAACAGATAACCAAAATAACAACAAAAAAAAACTCAGGCCCTAATGGGTTAATTATTATTTAAAATATAATTCAATTTATTTGACCCGAGATAAATATTATCTCAGCAGTAAATTTAAAAGACAGATAGCAATGTCGCTATCATATTTTATTAAGTGTTCAGCCAAGAATTGCTTTTATTGAGCAGAGCAATGACATAATAATTCACAAGTTGGAATCAGTTCTAACGAATAATTATATACATTTGTAGCATTCATACTACTACGGCTACCGCGCCGCCGCGCGGATCCGAATACTTTCTCGCTCGCACAATCATCCGTCCTGCTCGCCCACCCCACTCATGAAGTTTTGCACACGGCACTATGCGCTCGGACCATTTATATGCGCCTGCCGCCCTACGGACTTCACTTAGCCAGCAACCGTGCTGGAGCGATAGTTACATACAGTCCTCCAGTATTGGTAGTCCGGCAAAGGAGTGCGATAGCCACCAGCAGTCCACTCTTGCGCCTAGTTAGGAAACCTAGATGACTTATAGGCTAGGAGTGCGATAGCCACCTGCAGTCCACTCTGACGCTTGTTAGGAACGTATGTACCTATAAGTTGCACTGTATGACCTACATAAGTATATAATAAATAATCTACCAAGGGACTTAATGTGCGTTTTCACTCACACTACCTTCATTGTGGCGCCCAACGTAAAATTTTTGCAATGAGCAACACTGAAGAAAAATATTTTGATTCAAAGGTAGAAGAAGAAAAACCTATATCGCCCCAAACATCAATTCAACTGACAGGCGAGCAATTCAATCAGTTACTGAGTCGAATCCAACTTAATCCTACGATGGCGAATAAAAACTTTACTCGCTGTAACTTACGATTCAAAAGAAAACGCGGCCACGGCAAAGTAGAAGAATTTGTGACCGCGGGCGAGATCTATAAGAAAATAGAAAACATTTCCGACGACGACGCTTTGACTGGGTTGCCGTTGCTACTGAGGGACAACGCGAGCATCTGGTGGCAGGGAGTACGATCAGACATAAAAACCTGGTCATCCGCAATAAAAAAACCTACAGTCGGCCTTCGCCCCCAAACGTCAAGTTTATTTGGAATTGTTTGCTACCTCTCAGGCATAAAACGAACCCATCGACACGTTTCTTTGTCGCAAGCGGGCCCTGCTTGGGTTGTTGCCCTCGAAAAGGCATAAGGAGGAAGAACAAATCGACTTCATATACGGTCTGTTAAAGTTTGATTTGAAGAAAAAAATTGCACGCTCGGATATTAAAACCTTCGCCCACTTGTTAGAGCGAGCACGCGAATTGGAAGCACTGGAGAAGGGGGAGGACGCACCTACTTCTGCCGAAGATCCAAAACCAAGAGGAAAACGATGTTTATTCTGCAGCAGGAAGGGTCACAACATTGAAGAGTGCCGCAAACGACTCGCCCAATTAACGACTGAGGAAACAAAGAAGACCGCTGAAGATCAACCAAAAAAACTGCCTATTACGTGTTACGGCTGCGGTGCAGTAGGCGTCTTCAGAAGTAACTGCAATACGTGTAAAAGTAAAGAAACTCCGCCCAAACCAGTAGCTTTCTATTCAGTGAACACTACGTTAGAAGATCATGTGAAGATACCGACTATCGAAACCACAGTAAACGGCAAAACTATCTATATATGCATAGCCATGCATATATAGATACAGCCACACGTACCAGTATTGCCAGCGGCCAACTATACATAGTTTGAAATGGAGACAGCAATAAAAAAACAATTAATTAAATCTGTAGATAACATAAAAAATAAAATTAAAACGATTCAAAATATAGAAGATGACACTAATTTGAAATTAAAGAAGGTATATATATATATAAACTTATCACAGACAATTTGGAGACAATGATCAAAACTAATGATAAAGAAAAACCTACACTAAATGTTTCAAAAGATATCAGTAAAAATGATAGTATTGAAGATCGTAATTCCTCTAAAAATTATGAAGATTTTACGAAAAACATTGTAATAGATTCAAATGAAAACTCTCGATATTATGATTTTACTGATGAAGATAGAAGTCCTCATAAAAATATAAATGATACGCTAATGTCTCTAGACAAGGAAGAATTAATGAATATCTATGATAATAATTTAAATGTACCTTTTGGAATACGTTGTGAAAACAAAAACTTGATGATGGGAAACTCTAAAGTAACATTTTCTTCTACAAGTAATGCATCAAAATCAGATAAAAACTATTTAGTGACAAACGCTATAAATTAACGTCTGGCTTAAGGGAACTTTTTATGTGTAATAGACCCAACTTTAAACTTGTAGACGAAAAAGATATAAGAACTTACAAAGACATATTACAAAATACTAACGCTCATAAACGATACTTTAACTCAAAAGGTCAAATCAAGGGTGGCAAAGGTTTAAAATATCGTAAAATCATCAAACCTCTATTTTCTCAACAAAATGTGATAAAAAAAACCAAACTTATTGAACAAAACAAAAAGCGGTGGCTTCATGCCACTACTTAATAAATACAAAAGTAATACAGATTATATATTTTGGGATGATCCTAATGAATTGATTGAAAGGCTAAAACTATTGATTGCATCAAAAAGTGCTGGCAATACTAATCATGATAATGAAATTTTATTAATCATTGAAGAACTAAAACAAGCTGGTATTATAAGAGAATAAAAGGTCTTACGCAACATATTATAAATTAGTAACGAAAAGAGCTTTGATTATTAATGTCAATAGACTTAAAAAGCAAAAAGAAGTAATAAACGTGCTAAATAGTACAGTTATACCGACATCGTGTGAATTTAAATCTTATAATAGGTTTAACGAAAACAATATTGATAAATTTCATGCTGAAATTTTAAAAAAAATTGAGAATATTGATAAGTTGATAATAATTTTATTTGCCAAAATAGAAAAACTAGAACAAAATATTGATATTGTAGATTTTGTGGGCAAAATAAACAAGCATTATGAGCAAAGTAGATGTTGTAAACGAAATATGTAAAAGTGCTCGAATTAATTATCCTAGAAGAAATGTAATATTAAAGGATATAGACGATCTTTGGCAAGCTGATTTAATAGACATGCAAGCAATGTCCAGAGTTAATGGTGGTTATAAATACATATTAGCAGTTATTGATTGTTTTTCGAAATTTGCATGGGCTTGTGGATTAAAGAAAAAAAGTAAAGACCAGGTATCTAATGCTTTTAAAACGATATTAGAAAACAAACGTATTCCAAAAAATCTACAGACTGATCGTGGGAAGGAATTTTATAATGATCAGTAACAAAATATGATGAATAAATTTAATATTAATCATTATTCTACTTATTCTACTTAAAAAGGTTCTATTGTAGAAAGATTTATAAGAACCCTTAAGAATAAGTTGTATAAAGAGTTTCACTTAAATGGAAATTATAAATGGAATAATAGAGTACTCGATAAAACAGTGTTTAAATACAATAATACTGTACATAGAACTATTGGTTTTCCTCCAGTAGCAATTAATCAAGCTACTTAAATAATAATCTTACAAAGGTCTACAAAACTTACTCATGAAAAGCAAAATAATATAAAATGTAAAAAGTTTCAAGTTGGAGATTTTGTGAGAATAAGCAAGTATAAAGCTTGTTTCGAAAAGAGCTATACACCTAACTGGTCAACAGAAATATTTAAGATTAAAAAAGTACAAGAAACTAACCCCACGACGTATATAATAGAAGATTTAAAATGTCGTAGAATACTCGGAGCGTTTTACTCGCAAGAACTTCAAAAAACTAAAAATTATGATATTTATTTAGTTGAAAAAGTTTTCAGGAGAAAAGGAAACGATGTATATGTTAAATGGCTACGCCTTCCGACTAGCGAAAATAGTTGGATAAATAAAAAAAATGCATTGTAGACACATTGTTTGAATCTGATCATCAATTAATTTTAGTACCTATTTATTACATAGCAAAAAATATATAAAAATAAATAAATAAACATTTGAGTTTAAAAAAATAATTCCATGAGTAAAGTCGAGTTAATCGCTATGTTAATAGTAAGTGCTTACGCTTGCATTCGTAGCCTGTTGTTTACAAACTTGCGCGCTTCGATCACTACCGCAGTTCGATTCAGTATCTGACGGGAAGAGCATGCACTCATTTTTACTCCGCGCGCAATAAAGATCGCGCGAGTAATTTAATTGCATTTTCTAAACCTCTTTACCAGTATTTTCTTAGTAGTGATAATTATTTAAGCCATTGCTCGGTATTGTCCCCTCATTATATTGTAAATCATAAAACAACACACACCATTATAATAACACGTCTATCCTTTTTTTAAATATGAAAAAAAGAGCAAGTACGAGAGATTTTTGTGATTCAAGGAATAAAGAAACAAATAACAAACAGACATATAATGGTCACGATTCATCAAGAACAAGTTTGAAGAAAACGTTTAAAAACATTGTATCACGTACTAAAAAACATATAAATAAAGTAAAACCGAAATGCAAAAAGGCTCTGATGAAATTAGCATACGCAACGGCTCAAGAATTAGCATCGGATTTACCAATAAATATACCAAGAATTATACCTGTACCCAAAACTGGTGGTTTTTTTCCTTTAATACCGATATTTGCCGGGCTATCTGTTGCTGGTAGTTTAGTTGGAGGGGCTTCCGGAATCGCGAAAGAAATAAATGAATATAAAACAGCTAAAAAACGATTGCTAGAACTGGAACGGCATAATAAGCAAGTAGAAGCAGTTTGTATTGGTAAAGGAATGCATCTTAAGCCCTATAAAGATGGATTAGGGATTTTTGTTACCAAGAAAAAAAAACTGAATTCTAGGCTACCCAAAAGAGCTTTAACTAATATAGATATTATGACACACTCATATAATAACCCGTTTTTCCGTGGTGTATTTATAAGAGATGAGTTACCACATAGGCCGTTGCCTACAGAATATGCGATCATAAATCTTGATACTTCTAAGCACTCTGGTACTCATTGGGTAGCCTATGTAAAGTTAATTGATTATATAGAGTATTTCGATAGTTACGATAATTTAAAACCACCAAAAGGACTAATAAAATATGTAGGATTGAACATAAATTATAACTATGATAACTTACAAAAAACACATTTATATAAATGGGGATTTATGTTTAATTTTTTTAAAATCATTTTGGAAAAAAAACAAGATATATGTGTTAAAATAGTTTTGTTCATTTCTGTAATTCTATAATATATAATTCTAATAAATCGATAATCTATACATTGCGTTATAGTCTGTGATAGGAACTGCACGAGATCTTATTGTAATTAATTGATTATACTTTAATATTCAATTAAAACTTCTTATTAATATCAGTTATACACAGTAGCTATATGAAAATATCATGTTAATATTTAATAAATGTTTAACTTCGCAAAGCAAACCTAATATTTCACTTTGTATATCGAAAGACGATAGACGTGTCAGTAGAATTAAAACGAAAAAAAAATACTAAAGAAAATAAAAAGTTTTTACAGGATCTAGGATTTAAATTACAAAATGTTGCAAATCTCAGATCTTCCGCATCATGACAACTCAATTGAGAGCTATGAAATCCATAGTTATAATCCATATAGTAACAGCTTTAAAGACAATGATGAAATTAGAATACCTATTCACCAACAAGACATATATGTGTTACCTTCAGGCAGTTCTATTTGCATAGAAGGTTATGCCAGCGTGACTTCAAAAGATTTAACAGGAAAATTATCAAAAAAAGATATAAATTTTATTAACAACCAAATCTTGTATTTGTTTCAAGATATACGGTATGAATTTAACGGAGTAGTAATAGATCGCATTAAAAATGCTGGTATAACTACTACAATGAAATCCTTAATCTCAATGAATGAAGGTGAAAATAAAGCTGCGGCAGTTTGGGGGTGGAAAATAAATGGTACAAAACTGAAAGATGGTCGTTTTAGTAAATTATTATTACTAAAACATTTAGAAAAAGATCGTCCTGTGCAGCTAGCGTTTAGGAATTGGGATCTATACGAATATCCGTTATTACCAAAAACTACTAAACATTCATGGTCAGTCAAAATACTTCTCAGTTGGAAAAACCAAGATTTGTTATTTTCGGCTTGCAAACTAATAGAAAGTGTAATAACACTAAAAGCTCATCGTTATTTGATCATTGTTAAGTAGTTAACCTTAAGTTATTTTTGAATTCACAATACTTTCCTTAAATTTCCTTTCCTTTACTACTTATGACTCATTAAATTTGAATTTGATCAGGGTAAATACAGTATATTATATGAGATCATGAGACGAAAATGAGCGTACCATTTTCGTCAGTCGTATTATAATGCTGGTGTAGATCCTTAACTCGACTTAGTTCAATTTAAGGAAAAGGCGCCATTATTTGTAAATGACTGTTCTCGACAAAACGACTCGCTTAAAACCGGACCAGTAGATGTACGGATAGAAATTGAATGTTCTGAAGACATTCCAGATAATACAACAGCTTATTGTCTGATTATAAATGATCGCCTTTTCGAATACGAGTATAAACCCTTAAGCAACATTGTAAGAAAAATATCATGAATGTGATTCTTGATGTACAAGAATTCAAAAACGAATATAACGAATTTATTCCAAAAGAAATAGCAATCTTGTGGAATAGACATATTTTTGTAGAATTGATAAAATCACCATACCCATTTTATTATTTAACGAAGAAAGAACGCTTACAAGTAGCTTGGATAGAAAAAAAATGAGGAATTTTGTGGAATCAGGGACATGTGCCGTACTTGAATTTAAAAAATACTTTACATGATTTTTTGAAGGATAAATGTATATTCACTAAAGGTTGTGTTGTGAATAAAAGATATGGTCAATAACAATAACATTTATAATTTAAAAGATATACATTGTCCTGGTTTAGTAAAATTGTATAAAAAATATTTAAATTCTTTAGATGTTATAAGCTGTATTTATCATAATAACATCTGCGCTTTAAAAAATGTACTCTGTCTAGATAAGTGGTGTAGAGATAATGATGTTTTAATTTCTTATAAATAAAGTAAATATATTAAAAAGAATAAATACCTGTTTTATTTCCTTGCCTATCATACCTATTTTTTTTTTAAAATGAGAGTTAAATAACCTGATTCTTAGATGACAAAAACCTAATCTTGTCTTATTGCTGAATATAAAGTAAATGCAATAATATAAAAATAGAAAGTTTTTCAATAAATTCTTAATAGTGGATAAATAATCACGCGGGTTGTGTTGTTATTAATAATAAGTCAGTTGATTTTAAGGTTTTGCATAACAAGTGGAAACTTAACTAAAATGAAGCAAAAGAAAAAAGAACAAAATTCAGATACAATCAAGTCAATAGAACGATTAAAAGTACTATTTGCATCACGAGAAGTTGGTAACTCTGAAGTAGATAAAGAAATTTATGCTAAAATCAAGGAACTACACAAAGCTGGCATAATAAACATAGTAAATAAAATGCATTCATCAGGAAAATTAAGCAGTCGCATTACAGTAAACAAGTCATCAATACGGTAATGAATTAACTTAACTAATATTGAGAAACTTTATCCTAATCTTTGGTATGAATAGCTAACACTATAAATAATGTAAAAATTGAGGAACCTGGATTAAAAGAAATCCACACACCTTGTTTTAACAATTCATTTATTAATTCAAATATTCACTTTTTATTACTCAACGTACGTAAAAGTGAATAGTTGAATGAATAAATGAAAAGTAAAAACAAGGTCTGTGGATTTCTTTTGATCCAGATTGCTCAATTTTTAACTACTGACGGGTATACCCTCTAAATCCAGCGATGCTCTTTCATCATTTGAAGAGGCATGAGATGACGTAGCCGCAGCTAACTTTTCTTGACTAATCTAACTCAACCCGCACAATGCCATGTTTTATCACGTTTGAATGTTTGGATTGCATGTGTTTTAGGATGACGGGGACATTTTTGGGGAATCTCTCGCCCGAGAGTTAGAAGTTGACTCAGGGACCGAGATAGACGAAGACCTCACACAGGAAGAGTTGTTGGAGATTTTGGAAGACCTGGTGGAAGAAAATAAACTACCTGAAGGTCCAGAGGGATTCACCTGGGAGGACAACTTTGAGTCTTTTGGGAGTAAAAGAAGAATTTAACGAACAGGCTTGTCCCAAAATTGAAAGAACGAATCCGATGGACATATTTCTTCAAATCTGGGACCAGCCTATAATGAAATTGATTGTCGAGCAAACAAATTTGTATGCTTGGCAATCAATTTCTGCTGCTTCTGAAATAGGCATCTCCACACGGTCGCGCTTAAATGGCTGGGTGGGGACGTCCATTTCGGATATATATCGTTTAATGGCGATTTTTATGTATATGGGGCTATGTTATAGGAGTCGCGTAGATGAGTATTGGACCACAGGGATACTGGGAATAACCCTTTTCCGAAAACTTATGTCCATTGACAGGTACTGGCTTTTATTAAAGTTTTTACATTTTGTAGACAATTTCACAAGTACGCATCGCACACGCGGTTACGAAAAAAAAGTAGCGAAAATTTCCAGCATACTTGAATATTTAAATATGAAGTTTGCAGAAATTTATACGCCTCACAGAGAACTCTCGATTGACGAATCCTTGCTGCTGTGGAAAGGACACCTAAGTTGGGTGCAGTGTATCCGGACTAAGGCAGCAAGGTTCGGAATCAAAACGTATGAACTATGTGAGGCATTAACTGGATACTCTGTTAAAATGGCAATTTACGGCGGTAAGGGGACCACTTCATTGACGCCAGTAATGGGGTTCGTCTCTGCATCAGCAAAGATAGTGTTAAACTTGATTAGGGAGTACCTTGGTAAGGGGTATTCTCTATACATGGACAACTATTACAACTAGGTCCCACTCACTCGTTTAAAAAAAAAAACTGACGTTGTTGGAACATTAAACAGGCGCCGGATTTAAACTCCCCAGGATATCAAATCTCTAAATGAGAAGCGGGTCCCTAGGGGACACGTTATAGGTCTGTGGGAACACATACGGCGGAGCATAGACGACGACCCGCTAGGCTGACGGCCGTAACAACACTGAGGAGATCCCGCGCGCGCGCACGCTCATATTTACGTTCGCGATGACAGGGATGGAAGATGTGCCGTCCTACTCGTTCCTCCAGAACGCGCGGTCGATCTACATTTGCGGAAATTAGATTACCCATTTTCAATATTGGTAAATAACACGAAACTGCATATAAGGAGGCAAAAATAAAGCAAATCAATCATTCTGCAATTGGTGTTTCTCTTACACACTACTCCTATACTCGCAACATCCCACATTGGTGACTACCCGACTGCAAACAATGGAGGAACAATTCTCCGACGCTGTGCCCGTTTCGCAACCACAACCCCAACCGCAACCGCAACCACAACCGCAGCCCGAGGAAAAAGAAGTCTCAACAATTTCATTACAGTCAAGAATACCTGCATTTTGGCGAGCAAGACCCAAGCTCTGGTTCGCCCAATTTGAAGCCGTCATATCCTCATGCAAGATCGGCGATGAACAAAAATACAACCTCGTTATACCAGTACTAGAGAGAACCGACATCGAGCAAGTTAGCGACATAATTTGCAAGCCACCTGCAACGGGAAAATACACAGCATTGAAGAGAAGACTGTTGACTGTATACGAAGAATCGGAGTCACGTCAGTTTCAAAAACTTCTGAGCAGCCTTGAACTCGGCGATCAGAAGCCCACACAACTGCTACGTGTCATGCGAGACCTGGCTGGAGAAAAAGTACAGGATGATGCTCTCAAAGTGCTATGGATGGGACATCTACCCTCACAAGCTCGCGCCGTACTGTCCGTGAACACAGAATCGTCTCTCGATACACTAGCGATGATGGCAGACAAAATGATGGAACACACTGATCGTACTACCATCGCGGAGATTGCACCATCGCAACCATCAACTAGTCAAGATCCGCACTACGAACTTTTATCCAAGCAAATTGAAAAGCTCACACTATAGATAGCTGCAATACGTCAGAGCAGGACAAACTATCGCCGTCCTTATCGTGCAAGGTCAAGATCGAGGTCAAGGCCAAAAACTAACAAGAAACCTGGCGATCCTGGTTGGGAATGTTTTTATCATCATCGATTAGGAGATAAGGCAAGAAAATGTGAGTCACCGTGTTCAAGAAAAGCGTCGGAAAACTAACGCCAACACCGACCGTGGCGGACGTCGGTGTTACTACACGGAACAATCGCCTTTGTATCACTGAAAAAAACACTGGAGAGCGATTCCTAGTGGACACCGGCGCTGATATATCGGTCTTAGCGATAAGAAACAAGCGAAAACCGATAGTATCAACATACAACTTATACGCTGCCAACAATACACCGATTAAAACATACGGCGAGAAAACACTGCAGTTGAACCTGGGACTTCGTCGCAACTTCAGGTGGACATTCATTGCGGCCGAAGTGAAAATGTCAATACTGGGCGCAGACTTTCTACGACACCATAAGCTTCTGGTAGACCTGCATTACAAAAAATTGATTGACAGTGTAACCGATTTATCTGTCAATACCGTCGAAATACAAACCAGCCAAGATTTATCAATTCACCTAGTGGAGCCAAGCCACAGATACCACAACATACTACAAACCCACGCAGAAGTCCTGAAGCCAATATCAATGAAAATACCTGCAAAACACAGCGTGAAACATCACATTGAGACCACGGGTCCACCGCTTTTTGCCAAACCACGTCCGTTACCACCCGACAAGTATAACGCAGCTAAGGCCGAATTTCAATCCATGATGGAACAGGGAATCTGTCGACCATCAAAAAGCCCCTGGGCAAGCCCGTTACATGTCGTAAAGAAAAAAGACGGTACATTGAGAATATGTGGCGACTACCGTCGTTTAAACACGGTCAAGTTGCCAGATCGCTACCCGGTGCCTAGAATGCAAGATTTTACATACAGACTACATGGCATGAGGATCTTCTCCAAAATCGATCTTAAGAAAGCATTTTTCTGGATTCCAATGGCTGAAGAGGATACTATGAAAACAGCAATCACGACACCCTTCGGTCTCTTTGAATTTACGCGCATGACATTTGGACTTCGAAACGCAACGCAAACTTTTCAGAGATTTATGCACGAAGTACTCCAAGGTCTAGATTCATGCTGCTTCTGTTTCGTCGATGATCTTCTCCTGTTTTCGGAAAATGAGAAAAGTCATGAAAATCACCTTCATCAAGTTTTAGAACGTCTGTCAAAATACGGCATCGGCATTAACACAGAAAAATGCGAGTTTGGCCAAAAAAAACTCAACTATTTGGGATATGAAGTTAGTAGTGAAGGCATAAAACCTACTGAAGAACGCATAGAGGCCATTCTAAACTTCCCTAAGCCAACGAACATACTAGAGCTACGACGTTTCCTCGGGATGGTGAACTTTTACCACGACTGTCTGCCTAATCAAGCCCATCTTCAAATAGAATTGAACAAGTTACTTCACAATAAAAAGAAAAAGGACAAAACGCCTATACAGTGGACAGATGAACTTGAAGAATCATTTGAGAAATGCCGCCAAAGCATCTTAAACTCTACGATACTCACACACCCTGTATCTGGCTCACCGTTATGCATCATGACAGACGCCTCTGACCTAAGCGTTGGCGCAGTGCTACAACAGAAAATGACAACACGTGGAGACCATTGTCATTCTTCTCTAAGAAACTCAGCGATACGCAGAAATGATATAGCGTATACGATCGCGAGTTATTAGCGATCTATATGTCTATCAAGCACTTTAGAAGACTTATTGAAGGGAATGACGTCATCGTTTACACTGACCACAAGCCACTTACATACGCGTTGATGAAGCCAACAACTGCCAACGACACGCCAAGACGAGAACGGCAACTTCTTTTCATTAGCCAATTCTGTGCCAAAATAGAATACATTAATGGCAGAGAAAACACCGTAGCAGATGCATTATCACGCATCGCATCAATCGACTGCCCAGCTGTAATTAATTACAATGACTTGGCCGATAAACAAGCACAAGATCAAGACCTCAAGCGACTGTTAGAAAAGCCAAACCTAAATTTTACTACGGTGTCACTTCCTGGACTCAAAAAGCCTATCTACTGCGAAGTAACTACGAAGATACCTCGTCCATACTTACCTGCACAATTTCGTGAAACAGCCTACAACGCATTACACGAAATGAGTCATCCTGGAGTACGTACAACGAGAAAAATGGTCGCCGACAAGTATTTCTGGCCTGGCATGAACAAGGACGTTTCCACCTGGACCAGATGCTGTTTGAAATGTCAGCGAGCTAAAGTGAATCGCCACACTGTCACGCCACTTGTCCAGTTCTCAACATCAGGCCGATTCCAGCACATACACATGGATATCGTCGGCCCATTAACGCCATCCGAAGGTTACCGCTATCTAGTCACAATTATCGACCGCTGTACTAGATGGCCTGAAGCAATACCAGTGAGTGATATAAGCGCAGAGACTATAGCCAGAGTCCTATACGACAATTGGATCTCAAGATTTGATTGCCCACTTCGTATAACCACCGACCAAGGGCGACAGTTTGAATCAGCCTTGTTCGAAAAACTAACCAAAAAGCTCGGAATATCAAGACTAAGAACTACCGCCTATCACCCACACACAGTCAAACGGTATCGTAGAACGCTGGCACCGATCGCTAAAAGCTGCTCTAATGGCAAGAGGAAATAGAAACATATGGACACAAGAATTACCTACAGTTTTACTGGGATTACGCAACACAGTGCACAGGCAAACTAACCACAGTGCAGCCATAATGACCTACGGGACTTCACTACGACTACCTGGCGACATTTTCATTCCTAAAATGTCGATAAACAACAATAACGAAGACCCAGAATTCATACAAAAACTAACCGAAGCAATGTCATCACTAAGCAATAGCACACCTGTGTCCACTACACTGCAACAACAACGCACAAGCTTCATTCCCGATCAGCTGTCTACCTGTACACACGTATTTGTACGCACAGATGCAACACGAAAATCACTAGTACCACCGTACGAGGGACCGTTCGAAGTTATGGAAAAACACAACAAACACTTCAAGATAAAACTCCTGACACGAGAAGCGAACATATCACTAGACCGACTCAAACCCGCATTCTTGTTGAGCAGTGAAGACCAGCCTGAAGATCTTCCATACGTCACCCGTTCCGGCAGGATAGTCAAACCTACAAGAACTGTACGGTTTTCCTGACGGGGGGTACCTGTGGGAACACATACGGCGGAGCATAGACGACGACCCGCTAGGCTGACGGCCGTAACAACACTGAGGAGATCCCGCGCGCGCGCACGCTCATATTTACGTTCGCGATGACAGGGACGGAA
Source organism: Anania hortulata (assembly GCA_963576865.1). Classification (NCBI taxonomy): domain Eukaryota; kingdom Metazoa; phylum Arthropoda; class Insecta; order Lepidoptera; family Crambidae; genus Anania; species Anania hortulata. Next base: position 6,943,904 of record OY756410.1, read on the forward strand.
GATGTGCCGTCCTACTCGTTCCTCCAGAACGCGCGGTCGATCTACATTTGCGGAAATTAGATTACCCATTTTCAATATTGGTAAATAACACGAAACTGTATATAAGGAGGCAAAAATAAAGCAAATCAATCATTCTGCAATTGGTGTTTCTCTTACACACTACTACTATACTCGCAACATCCCACAGGTCGACACTGTGGTGATGTATCCGTCATCGCCTGGAAAGATGTCCGCCTCGTCACTACGGTGTCGACCTACCATAATAATGATATGGTGTCCGGGACCCGTGCTGGTGAACCTTGCTTAAAATCGACAGCGCACTAAGGGGTATTTGAGCCAAAAAACCGGTCACAAGTAGTTTTTCTAAAATTTACCAAATGGCACAAACAATGCACGTTTCATAAAGTACAATACCCGGCAAATCTAGAGCGCGCCTCCCAACCCGCTTTTTACCTGCGCTCTTACCACGAAATCAGTCGGAACTCAGCCTTTGTGTGAAACGCGTGTCTTTGTTCTCGGCGCTCTCGATTATTTTAAATATTTATCTGTGTTCATATGTCTTCGTGTGGTGAAAATTACTTATTGAATATGGAAGTTGAAGGTATGTACTTTGTATTATAATATATTACAGTAAATTTCTCCGTAAATTTCAGTATTTAAACTTGTGGTGCGATTCCAAGACGAGGTATTTTTACTAAAATTTTATAACGTTAGTGTTTATGTTTATGTGTCGGACTTTGTCGTACTACATTTTACTTTTAATTTTAATAATAAAGTATGAACCTTTTCCTAACTGAAACAGAAATAAAATTGTCCCCCAACCCACCCCATTTTTTTATTTTTATTTTTAAGTTTGTAGGTATGAATAAAGAAAAATTACAATGTTTATAATTTTTTTCGCAGGTACCCCGGAGAAGGTGAAAACTATCACCCGATGGGAACTTTACGATATCATAAAGGGATTTAAAGGAAAGAAAATGGACGAAAAATGTACCTTGTTGGAAGATAGGCTTGCTCAGCTGACGTCATGCCCAACAGAGGATAGGAATGTTTTGTCTCGTTCTTTGAGGCATTTCAAGACAAGTTTTAAGCAGAAATGGACGGCTGCTCGTAACACAGATAATCGATTTGTGAAAAATAATGAAGAATGGCTTAAAACGTCATTAGAGCTTCCTTCGTGGTCGTCACACAAGCCTGGTCGCCCAGTTAAACAGTTTCAAGAATTAAGTGAAAGGAGCAAGCGGCGGAGAACTGAAGAATTACGGGCTCACGTACCTGTCGAGGAGTTGACTTTCGCTGCGCGTGTAAGTCAGGGCACTTCCGGAAATTCAAATGCTTCAAAGATGATTAAAGAAATAACTTCAACACCGACAAAAGCCAAGAAGTTCAAAAAAATAATTTCGTCTAAGAAAAAAGACCACGTAATGATGAAATATACACCACGGAAAGCTTTATCATTATTTGTAGAAGGAAACTTCACAAGAGGCCAACGGACGTTATTACAAGGCGGACGCAAATACATCTACCCTTGTTACTCTTTGCTGCAAAAGGCGAAAAAAGAGTGCTACCCAGATGATGACAAAATAACTGTTACAGAGACCAGTTTTTATGTTGAACTGCAAGCTTTGCTGGATCATACGTCTTTGCGCCTCATACAATATTTAAAAGAAGTCTTAGATACGTTAACTGCCAATTAAAAGCAGCACCTACTTTTAATTTCAAAATGGGGATGTGATGGATCTCACCAAACTCCATTTAAGCAAAAATTTCAAAATGTTACAAATGATGACTCAAATATATTTGTGAGCTCAATTGTTCCGGTGAGGTTGGTTGTATCTTTTAATGGCGAAACAACAAACACCATTTGGCAGAACCCTGCTCCTTCTTCGGTGAGATTTTGCAGACCTATCAGAGCTCAATTTGTTCATGAAACGAAAGATGTCACTAAAGAAGAAATAGAATACATCGAAAATCAAGCCAAAAATCTGAAAAAAACTAAGACAGTGAAACATCTGCATCAGTGCACATCAGTCACAATATTTTGCTGACAATGGTAGACGGAAAGGTATGCAACTCCGCAACGGACACTGCATCAACTATGCGATGTTATATATGCGGTCAGACATCAAAAGACTTTAATAAATTTAAAAAAAGTGCCGTAAAAAAAGAAGCTCTGAAGTTTGGACTCTCAGTACTCCATGCCAGAATACGCTTTTTGAGTTACTGTTGCATTTAGCATATAAAGAACCCATTAAAAAGTGGCAAGCCCGTACACAAGAAGACAAAAAGATTATTAAAGAAACAAAAGAGAAAATACAGAAATGTTTTAGAGCTGAAATGGGTCTACTTGTTGATGTTCCAAAAGCTGGCTACGGTAACAGTAATGACGGAAACACGTCTAGAAGATTTTTCCAAAACGCAGAGTGCTCTTGTCGGATCACCGGCATCAACAGGGTATTAATTAACAGATTTAAAGTGATTCTTGAGGTAATATCAAGTGGTCATGAGATTGATCAGCAAAAATTTAATGATTATGCCCAAGACACTGCCAAACTATATGTGGAATTGTACGGCTGGCATCCAATGTCGCCTACAGTCCACAATATTCTAATGCACGGAGCGCAGGTGACGCAAGAGGCAATTTTACCAATAGGACAATTGTCCGAGGAGGCCGCTGAAGCACGAAATAAGCATTTTCGCAAATATCGGGTGGACTTTGCACGAAAATTTTCAAGAACTGAGTGTAACAGAGATGTTTTAAATAGATTACTTATGACATCCGATCCTCTCATCAGCTGTAGTCGGCCAAGGAAAAAGAAGGAAATCTTGCCATTTTCCGACGAAGCAAAGAAAATTTTAACTGCAGCAACACCGAACCTAAACAGGTCGGACGACAATACTATCGAAGATTATGATGATGAAGAAGATTGTGATGTTATCAGCGAATCAGATTGCGCTGATTTTTGTTTGTTTGTTTGAACGTGCTAATCACAGGAACTATTGGTCCGGTTATAAAATATGCTAGATACATTGTTAGACAGCTAATTTATTGGGGAAGGCTATAGAAGTAGTTTAATGCGTATAGGCTTATAAATATTTTTGCTACGATCTATGGGAACGGAGTAAAACTATTAAGCGCGTACGAAGTCGCTGGCGGGCCGCTAGTCTTTAATATAATATCTGTAGTGAAAGTGACAAAATAAAGTTTAATATTATAATGAAGTAAAAATGAAATATATTACTAGTGCGCCGTCTACAAATCCAGTTTGACCTCCACAATGAACAATGATCAAACGGTCTCCTTTTCCGATTTGATTTCTGCGATTTTTTAGGGGTGCTGATTCCAGTCCCGAGAAATCGGATCTTCTTATGATGGAGTTCGAGAGTATTAATCCTTCCGGCGGCAATCGCCAGCGTTACGATGTCTATAGTGGATATGCGGGGTTGTTACCACCCCCAATGCGCGGTCAGTCGCGTCCACCACGAAGAGGACGAGGTCAGACACGTTCTCGGCAGGGGTTTCAAACAGCTAGAGTAGAAGAAAAGAGGAAAACCGAAGGAGCCAAGACAATGGCTAAGGTAAACGACATGATTAAGTCGACTCTACACCCAGGCGCCAAATCAAGCGATGATGTGCTTGCTAAAATTGGAGAAAACCACACCCTTAAAGCTATTACTTTATCTATTACTACACGAGGAATCGGCTTGGGTCTGTGCCATCTCAATTTTATCGCTGTTTCGTACCATGAAATTCAGGTACCGAGTGTTTACGGTCAATATCGCGTATTCCTAGCAGTACTAGAAGCCAAACTCCAAAAGTTAAAGACTGCTTACCCTTTGCCAGCCCGAGATACTGAACTTGTATATAATTATCAGGTCAGCGCAGATTTGCTACATGTAGCACAAACTGTGACTATCGCACCGGAACCGATCAAGAGATTAATTAATGCCGTAGGCATCATCAATCACGATGAAGGGGTGTATATCCCAGCCGTATCACGTGCAGAAGTGGATGATCGATGTAGATTTATCCCACAACCGCAAAACCTGCTGTATTCTTCATTGAGGAGGACGGTAGAAGCTTTGGCCAATCCAGCGACGCCAGAGAGGTATCGACGTCAGTTTTTCGAAAACAATCCAATTCCAGGAGCGGTCTGGAACAATAATTTACTGCAAAATCCTGATGAGATAATACCTAGAGAGCACACTGTTGATAATTTACGTGACGACATTGCAGTTTTGAGTCCGTATCTTAATAAATTACAGAAACATGTTCCAAAGTTGGTAGATGGAACGATTGATTTCGGAAGTGCAGGAAAACAATCCGCACTTGTTTGTAATAAAATGTCGGATCTTCGCGTGCCAGCTAGAGAGCCTGGAGAACAACTACAGGATTATTATCGTCGTGCCTATCCCATGGGAAATATTAAGGAGTTTTATTCCTATGCGAAATTACCGAGTGCTGATAGATTAGAAGGGCAAATAAACATACTGGGTGAGATTCCTCGGTTAATGAATCTTACATATCCGACGTACATTATGCGTACTGAGTACGTTTGTAAATATATGGTCCATTCTGATTACAAGGCCATCGCCCAGATTATGTATGCATTGTAACTAATGTGTGATTGAAGGAAAACAAACAACCCGTCCGGCAATAATAGACGTAAAACAAACTACCATTTTACTCATTCGAATTGATTTTGATTTCCTAGCACGCCGTGTTCATCGTTCGATTGCCAGCATTTCAAAACGTTATGAGACGCATTCACATAAGTTTCATCCAGATATAAAATGTTTCTTCCTTCTTTACGATATTTTTTAATAGTATTTAGGTATTTCCACCTCCACGATGTTATATTTGGCTGTTCTATAAGCAGTTTTCTTTTAGATTCACATTTCTTGAATTGAAAACCTAGATCATGTAATAGTAATCTTAAATATTACCGCAGTTTACTACGGCAGTGTAATACATCTTCTTTTCTAAGAACATCATTCAAACTTTTCAGTGGGTACTTTTTTGGAAATTGTGTAAAACTGAGTGACTTTTCTTCTTACCACACCTTTTGTGAAATCATCTATTTCCACTCTTTTTTTGTGGACCTTCTTTGTTTTTTTCGGTGAATTAAATCTTTCGTTGTCTTTTAATGTTTTCATCTCCTTTACAATTCTAGCTACCGACTTTTCCGACAATCCAGTTACTTTTGCGACAGTTTTGTTTAAATGTATATCTTGTTCATATTCAACTGAATTTGGATCTAATTTTCTTTTTCTAAAATATTCGTATACGTTTAAAGCTATTTGCTTACACTGACTGTTGATTTTGTGTCCGAATATACTTCGACTCATCTTCAGACTTCAGAATACTGTCTAGTATTCTCGTGTGTAATTCTGTCAAAGCGTCCGCGTCTGTCAATAGATGCTATCGCTACCAGCGTAGCGAGCGTACTGAATTCTGACAAAAATTTTCCTGCCGCCCGCACCTCTCACAAACCCCGCTCTCGCCTCCCCCCGCGCCCCTGTGCCCCGCAGGCGAGGTCTCAATTTCGCGGTCTACCTATAGTTGTTACAAGATTAATAGGGCATGTGGCATAGCATTAGAATGGGCATAAACTGGGGATATTTTTGTGAAAAGCGAAAATCTGTATCTTTTTTTTTTTTTTTTTTTTTGTCGCAAAGTTGACGTTTTAATTTTTTCCAATTATTTTTTTTTGTCTTTGTCGATCCTTATTTATTTTTCTAGTTGTCGTCTACACCAAATAACAATTTTGTTAGAACGTAACACTTCTTAGCATTAAAACAAAATAACATTTTCACAGATATGCATAATACTTTTTGTTTTACTAAGGTTTGAATGACGAATTTTGGAGATTATTCAAAAAACCAAAAACAAATAATTTAAAAAAAATGGAGGGTCAAATCCCAAATTATTGGGCCAAGGTATGTAGGGGATGACCCCACCTCTCTGCCGTTTTCGTTTTGACATCGTTCCTCAGTACACCCTGTAATTTAAGATGATATAGGCCCCTAAATAGTTTTGACCGGTTTTTTGGCTCAAATACCCCTTAGTGCAGCGGTTAATGATTACAATAAATTTATGGGAGGCGTCGATCTAAAGGATCAGGTGCTCTCCACATATCTATTGGAAAGAAAAAGAGGATTGAAGTGGTACATAAAAGTCTTTCGACGCCTTTTAAACACTTCGATCCCCAATGCTTACACCATTTATTGTGCCAATATTGGACCACTTCAAAGAAAGCTCACACACAGGGAATTCCGATACCAACTAGCCGAACAGCTGTGTCAGAATTTTGGCATTGACGTTCTGCCTCGGAACCCACGTAATGACTCGAACCGCTTAAACACCTCGCTTGGTCACTTTCCACATCACAAATTGGTTTCTGAAGCAGAACGTGTCAATACCAAACAGAATAAATTTATAAGAGGACGCTGTGTTCGGTGCACAGCTAAAAAGGTCCAGAAAACCTCTAATATTACCTGCAAGGCATGTGATGTGTTTCTTTGTGTGGGCCAATGCTGGGAAGAATATCACACCAACGAATTGTAGATACTATGAAATCATGACTCTCTTACTATATTTCACAAATACAATCAGTAAGGAAATTATTTTAAGATTTTTTGTTTTGATGTCACTTTAATTTTTTAAAGTTTAATTTAAGTTTAAATTGAACAGATATTATTTAGCCTACCTACTTAGTAAAATAAATAAATATTTTATAAATACAATATTTGTTTAATTTCTTTGACCTCGCGTAAATGAAAATTGAACACCCTATGTACATGTCAGGATCCGTATCATACACAGACTAAGGTTAATATGCACACACACACATGCACATAATTTGGCGACTGAACTTATGGGCGTTCAGAATATCGCTTATTTATTTTTCTAAAAAAAAAAAAGTATTGAGTCTCTGTGGTTGCTACATATATCAATAGAAAGCCCATTTTCTACTTTAAGATCACATGACCATAGCCAATTGAGTTACTGCACAAACTCTCAATAAAACTGTTTCAAATACAAGCTAACCGTTATGCAGTTCTCTTGCTATTTTTGTTGTAATAATATGTTTTCTTGTTTATATTGAATGTTTAATGCAGTGTTTCCAAATTTAGATGTATTGTTTGTGTCTAGTGACCACTGAACATCATCTTTCGCTAAGTTTTCAAGTGTAAATTGTCTCAAATGCCAAATTATAACAAGTTCAAAATGTCGGGAGTTTGCGCCTTTTCATTATGTTCTTCAAAGTGAAATATTTATATATGTGAAACTTCGTTTTCAAACAGCTCAAGAAATGAAAATAGAAACATTTGAGGAATAACTTATTATCCATAAACAAGGTAATTTATGCAAATATTGATTATATCTGCTACATTTTAATCGTTCCATACAAAAATATGTATATTTTTAACATAAACTGAACCGTAACGCGCGCGAAGCTCTTGAAACTCGCCACAGACGACGGGCTGTCATCTTCGCGGCGTTTCGCACAGACGATAGGTTAATGCATTTGGACTCCAGAAGCAGAAGGAAGAGATCCCTCTCTTCCAGAACACCAGATCGACATCTTTTTGGTACAGGAAACCCTATTAAAGCCCTCCACGCGTTTTGCTAGGATTGCGAACTACAACATAGTCCGCAACGATAGGTCCTCACGAGGTGGCGGCACCCTCGTTTATTACAAAAGGTCGCTACATTGTGTCCCGTTTGACCCCCCAGCGCTCACTAACGCTGAGGCTTCGGTCTGTCGGATAGCCATGACCGGTCACCAACCCATTATTGTAGCTTCAGTCTACCAATTCTGCGATAAAAATCGCACTCGAGAAGAATCTCGAACTGCACCCCAGTTCAGTATTGGACTCAGTCCCCGACAGGGTAGCCTCGCCTGACGAGACTCACCACGCGATCGACGCTCTCACAAACCACATCTCAACCGCTATCAAGAATCGTCTAGGCATAGAATTGGGTTAATAGCCCGATAGTTTCGATTATTAGCGATTATCATCCATTAATAGAAATTACTAGCCATCTATTGGCTAGTAATCCCGCTAATAATAGCTTCTTACATTTTTTTATTTCATCTTTGTAATTTAGCTCAATTTTAAAATCAAATATTAGTCAAAGAAACAAAAAGAACTAAAATATTAAACAACATCAATGTAATTTAGAAAAAAAGACATTGTAGTTAAGAAAAAGAAATATATACAAAAATATCTATATATTGTCAACATAGAAAGTAGTATCCGTGTCAAAAAGTTTATATTATGGAAAACCCAGACTAAGTGCATGCGTCCCGCGCTCCGCTAGGCGCGATGCACACAAAGAGCACGTAAGTCAAGGACAAATTGTTAACAGCACAGATTAGAGAGAGCGCGTGTCAGTAGGTGATCGGCGCGTGCGGCGAAAGGGGTAGTGCGGGCGGAAAGCGCTCGTGGCAGCTCTCGCGTTGACCAATGCCGAAGGGCGCCCCGAGGTTCCGACAGGGTATTCATCCAATCCATTGATAAGAGTGGCAACAGCGCATAGACTACATTGACATTGTAGCAACAAACACAGCACTAATGCATCAGTTTGTCGCTTGACGTGGTTCAAAAAGGGACTAAGGACCGTTATGTTTAAATCTGGTGCGTTTTAAAAGTGATAAAATGGTAAGGCCAAAGAATAATCTCGTGTGGAACAATTATGAAAGTTTGGATGATAAATCGGTGAAATGTAAACACTGTGATATGATTTATAAACAAGCCAATTTAAAAAGAATGGCTCAACATTTGACTAAATGTTTTAAGTGCCCAGTTGAGATAAAATGTAATATACCTGGAAGATCCTCAAGTGGCCAGACAACAAACCGAGAAAAAGAACAAAATGTAAGCCAATCAAGTATTTTAAGCGAAAACTCTGAAGTATCCACAGCACGAACCATTCTGATGTTTCTTGTGAAATGACCGCTGAACAAAAATCAAGATTAAACAGTAAATATGCAAAGGCAGTGTTCGTGTCTCGCTGTCCGTTGTCTTTACATCACCACCTCTTTGGCAAAGTTTTTTTGATGATTTAAACCCATTTTATAAAATACCAACAAGAAAAACACTTCTTGAAAGCTGTTGACACGGAAATGAAGCAGTCTATAGCAGAAAGGGTAACCCTCAGCTAACACTTGCACTTACAATGCAATGGATGGAGAAACATTCGCCACGAAGGAATTATAAATTTTGTTTTATCAACACCAGAACCTGTTTTTGCAGAATCTCTGCCTAACGAACAATCACGACATACAGCAGAATATATTTCTTCCCAAATCATTCGAATTATGAAACAATTTGATGAGAAAAAGTTTATTGTCCTAATCGGAGATAACGCTAAGAATATGCAAAAGGCTTTTCAGCTCGTTAAAGTGCAGTATCCACATGTCACTAAGCTTGGATGTGCCGCTCATATTCTTAATTTGCTATGCCATGATTTCATTAAAATTGATAGAATTATAAGCAGGGCAACTAAAGTTGTGAATTGAATAAAAATTTCTTTCTCATTTCTTCAGAAAATAGTCAAATCCAAAGGATCAGGAGAAACACTTAAAACTACCAGAGAAAACCAGATGGAGTAGTCATTTCACCTTGTTAAACAGTTTACTTAACACAAAATTGGCATTGAAAACACTAGCTATAGACAAAAAGGTGCACATCTTCCTTCAGACATTAAAAGTGATTTGCTCCAAGAATCGTTTTGGGACCTTTTGAAGCAAATTTCTTGCACTTTAGAGCCGTTCGCCGATGCTTTTACTAAATTAGAAGGCGATACTGCAAAAATTGACAGTGTTTCTTACATTCAAAAATTTAAGGTCACATATTAGTTTTGTTTTATCTGATGTTACAATTCTTGACAATGATGATAAGAAGACAATTATGACATTTATTGACAATCTAACTACAATGGCTATTCAACCAATACATTTTGCAGCTTATTTGCTCAACCCTGCTTCACACGGAATAGAAGATCCTGACGAAGATATTAAAGCAGGCAGTTAGACTAAAATGTCGCTTAGAAATAAGTTGACAATTTACAAGTCCTGTACCCGTCCCGTGATGACGTACGCTAGTCCTGTGTTAGCTCACGCCTCTAAATATCACCTTTAATAGACTCCCTCCAAAACAAATTCTTACGCTCTGCCGCGGACGCCCATCCGCTAAAACGCAACTTGAATTTACACCGCGATCTCCGAGTTCCGACGATTGCAGCTTTTATGAAAGAGACGTCTCAACGTTTCTTTGATAAGGCCGTCAATCACCCGAATCCTCTCATTATCAAAGCCGCCACTTATCCTTGCCAGAAAGATGTCCACACCGCGCAAACAAATCCACACCTCGCGCCATCCAATCAGCGCACTCGCCGGCGATTGCGAGGTCCCTTGTTCCATTTCGGCAGGCACAGACATGTGCCTGGCCGCTTCTCACCCGTCCGCCCATCGGACGACGGCCCAAGCCGAGGTCCGAACCTACAGAGGGGCCCTTGAGGCCTAGTCCTTCCCTTTCGATCGGGCCCACTAGCTAGATTGGAGCCTGTATGCCTGCCTGCACTCACAGACTAGTCTGTGGCGCAGCAAGGATCATGACGGTGCAACCACTAGTCGGGTTCACCTCTTGGCCGTGTGCCCTCAGCACTCGGCACGGTCCGATCGCGCCCGCTAGTACGGGGCCCGGACGCGGACGAGGTAGCCGCTGGCCGGCCGCTCTCTAGGCTGAGTACCTTCTGTACTCACCAAATCTGCCCGGTGAAGCTGGAAAAAGCCTTCAGCTGCCAGCATAGGTCCCTTCAAAAAAAAAAAACATCGGACATTCTGTTTCCAACCATTGTCGAGTGAACAACTCTCTGCTGTGTTCGTGCTCCCTCGTTTAAATTATGTAAGTGTTAACGCCACCTATCGGCGACAATGCGAATCTATAACAGTAAGTAATAGGCTAGTTTCCTGGGTCAAAAAAAGATTATTCTATTTAGTCCGTCAGTTAGATTATCAAAAAATATTGAACCCATATTTTGTCTAATGTCAATCAAACAAAAAATGACGAAATAAAGCACATCAAAGTGAGCACGTGACGTCACGCCTTGCTAAAAAGTGTCGCAAGGCGTGACGTTACGCGGAACTTTATCAGGCTATATCTTTATAAATTTTTGTTTGATTGAGAAAAGAAAAAACACGTCTCGAAGATTTTCTGTTAATCAAACTGACAGATTAATTAGATTTTTTTAGGAAACTAGCCCATTGTAACAATTTTTTAATTTATGATTGTGATACCTAAATGAGACCTATATTAGTTAATCCAAACGTTTAAGTTAATGCTTGTGTAAACAATCTAATAATTTTGTAATATAGCTTTACCTAATCCAATTTTATTTTAAATATAAAATCTACTCCCTGACCTAGTCTTTATTTTCTATACACCTTATTCTCAGCCCAAAGTTGTCTTCAATTTCAGAAGTAGGATGTAAACCTACAATCATGCTTTTGTCAAGTAACAAATACTGTCCATATTTTTTTTTCTTGTTTTTCAGTCTAATATAACAATAATAATAATGGAAAACGACGATGATAACGCAAAACAAAGTTCTTCTCCCGTACTGCAGTCGTCCCTAAACCGACGTTCAGTTCAACGGCAACCAGCATCTCATCGTTCATGCCGGTCACCGCCACGGACGTTGCAGACTCCAAGACAACGATCTCGCAGCCGGTGCTGCCGGCAGTCACGGAGCCGGTCCCGTAGCCCTATTGAAGGGCACAGGGCCCGTCACCGCTCTCGAAGCCTGGCACGAGGTCAGCAACCTTAGTCGCCAGCCACGGAGTCGGTCTCGCCGCCCTGAAATGGTAGACCGTGGCTGCAGTCACCGGTCGCCTGAGACTCAACCTGAGGTCAGCGAGCGCACCCGCAACAACTATCGCAGCCGAAGCCGAAGCAACCTGCGAAGCCGCGATCGTCGCGACCGCACTTCTCGGCCAAGTGCTTGCCCATATGGATATGGACGCCACATAAGCGAATCCTGTCTCCAGATGGGGAGTCATCCTCCAGATCTACGGCGCAGCCAGTCACGTGATCTTCCCTGCTAGCAACAGCGCACCAATCTACTCAAGCAGTCAAGAAATTCTCAATAAAGCAAGCTACAGCCCTCGGGTGAGCACCTTCAGCCTAATACTTCGGGTTCTGATCATTCATTGTCTCTACTATTCCAAGCTTTAAAGAATATTGCTCCAGATCCAGACAAAATAGCCTCGTTTCAAAATACTGTGCCTGAATTTATTCCCTCCAGAAAAGAGCAAACGATGAGAATGTGGCTTCATAAGGTCAATGAGTGTGCCACGATATAAGGGTGGTCCGAACGCCAAATTGTACATTACGCAATGCCAAAGTTACAAGTATTGCAAAACGGTGGTACGAAGGCCTTCCGTCAGTGCTCTTCTCTTGGCCGAAATGGCAAACAAAGTTATTGGCTGCTTTCCCTTCCACTGAAAATTATGGCCAAATGCTAAGCGAAATGCTTGCTAAACGAGCTCGTGTCGGCGAATCTTTAGAAGAGTACTTTTACGAAAAGGTTGCTCTAATTCAAGGCTGGCCAAACCTAGACCCGCGGGCCACTGAGTGGCCCGCCAAAGCATTTGAATTTGCCCGCCAGCACTTCGGCGGCACGATAGCCCTGCTTCCACTTAATTGGTCGGCCGAGCGCAACCGATCCGCGTCGTTCGGGTATTGTCGCTACTTCTCCGCCCGCACCCCGCACGCATATCGGTCCGGTCCTCTAATAGCCAAACAGATGAACGGCTCACATTTACCGTTACCAATTAGAAGATTACTACCAAAACTTGCACCTTTTCTGCAGGTAAGTAACTATGGTAAATGCTGTGATTTGGTTTGTTGTGTTACGTGACAATTAATGTAGGATTTGTACCTACGAATCTTAAGTAGATATTTATTAATATTGTCGTGCGGTGCCTGTCCAAATTAATAATTTTATTCTACTTACTTACCTTCATTTCATTCAAAAATCGCAAGTATGTACTTTTAAAAGTAAATTCTATTGTTTTAGTATGGCCCTCAGCAAACCTAGTACGAGTACATCAAGATAACCCTCGGACATTTCACGAAGAATAGGAAACAAAATACCTTTTCAAAAAATGTTGCTAAAAATATAATTTAGAGCGGCATTTCAAGCAAAACCAAACGAAATTCGACAAAGAGTGTCCAGTGGGGTCAGCTTTAAGGACTGATTTTATAAATAAAAAGAAGAACGAACTATTTTCCCAGCAAAATATTTTTGTAAAACGACACGAAGAACTGGAAGCCATGGTCAAAACATCATATGAAATATCTTTACTATTGGCTAAAAAGAAAAAGCCGCTTTCTGATGGGGAAATTATCAAACAGAGTTTGTCAATTTTTGCGCAGAACTGCAATGATCAAAAGGTTAAAGCCATGGCAGATAGTATTTCACTGTCGCGCAACACAGTAATGAGGCGAGTAGAAGATATGTCAACAGACATCAACAGTCAAATTACAGAGTTTGTTGCTAAATGTAGATATTATTCACTTGCATTGGACGAAACCTGCGATTTAACCGGTATGGCGCAATTAGCTGTTTTTGTACGTTGTATTGATGACAATTTTAATATATTTCAAGATATACACCTTAAATCGAATAGTGCCCCAGGGTGGGACAATATTCCCAATGAATTTCTGAAATTGGCAGTTGATGACCTGTCTCCCATTATCACTCACCTAGTAAATATCTGTTTTGACACAGGTGTATTTCCTGCACCATTAAAACAATCTATTATTACACCAGTATACAAGTGTGGGGATGAAGAAGATATTAGCAACTACAGGCCAATCTCGGTTCTGCCAGCAGTGTCAAAAATTCTGGAGAAACTGCTCAACATTAGGCTTCTAAATTACTTCTATAAATTTAACAAATTGTCAGCTTCACAATTCGGCTTCAGACGGGGAAAATCGACAGAAGACGCGATTCTAGAGTTAAGCTCTTTTGTGACTAGGCAATTTGACAAGGGTAAAAAATGTCTGTCGGTTTTCCTCGATCTGAAAAAAGCTTTTGATACTGTGTCCATCCCCATCCTTGTACGTAAGCTTGAAGATATGGGAGTAAGGGGAACTCCGCTTGCCCTTTTTGAGAGTTACTTGTCGGACAGGAAACAAAAAGTAAGACTGTCTGATTGCATCAGTGAATCTGTGGGCGTGACGTGTGGCGTGCCGCAGGGCAGTGTTTTGGGACCTACCCTCTTTCTAGTCTACATCAACGACCTGTGTAGTATGAACATTCCTAACGCTAGAGTCCTGTCGTACGCTGATGACACGGCCGTGGTTTTTGCTAGTGACTCTTGGGAGGCGGTCAAGGATAGTGCTGAAGCTGGCCTTTCTCGGGTTGCTATATGGCTAAAACAAAACCTCCTCACTTTAAATACTTCGAAAACAAGTTATATCTGTTTTAGTATCTACAGCAACTCACAGCCTCAAACCGATTTTAATTTAAAAATTCACGAGTGTACAAACTACAATAATAAAAAAACATGTAACTGTCCGTTCATTGGAAAGGTATCTCAAACAAAATACCTAGGGGTAGTTGTGGACCATAGATTATCATGGTACCCACACTTAGATTACCTCATCAATAGAACGAGGAAACTAATATGGATCTTCAAAACACTCAGACATGTTATGCCATGTAACTCGGACAAAGACTCACCAAATTATCTACTTAATCAAATTTACACTGCTCTGGCTCAATCCATACTGACTTACTGCATTCCTGTCTGGGGTGGTGCAGCCAAAACTCAATTCCTTGAGCTAGAGAAGGCGCAGCGTACTCTCATTAAAGTAATGTATTTTAAGAAGAGACGCTTCTCTACTGACACTCTATATAGCATCAGTGGTTTACTTTCGGTCAGGAAGTTATATGTGGTCTGCACAACCGTCAGAACGCACAAATCGGTATCTTACGACCCAAGCCAAGTCAATAAACGACGTAGAAATTTCGTTGCTCAATCCTACAATATTAAGACTAAATTTGCCAGTAGACAATTCGTCTCAAATTCTACCTTCCTGTATAATAAAATAAATAAAATTATATGTATATATGACAAAACACATAATAGCCTTAAAAAACTTTTAGTAAAATGGATTCAAAATAAGACATACCATGAAATTGAACAATTACTGGAGCGTATTGCATAATTATATACTTTATAGCTAATTATACACTCTCATATTAACTCTCACAAACACATACACTATAACTCACACACTCACTCACTCACTCACTCACACACACACACACACACACACACAGACAGACAGACAGACACACACACACACACACACACACACACAATATAGATACTTAGATTTAATTTAATTAATTTAATACTCAAACACTACTACTGTGAAAAAGAAATGTTTATTAAGATAAGTTACTGTATACTGCCTTGTAAAGTATGGATATAGTGATGGAAGAGCGGGCCCTCCAGACACAGGCATTTTTTGCTTAAATGGAGGCTCCAATGTACTAGTTTTTAAGGCATTAAAAATTAAAAAAAATAATAATATTGGACCTCTGTCAACTGGAAACTACAACCACAGGAAAAGATATATTCATGAAATTGAAAGACTGCGTTGAGGGTAAGTCTAAACTGGGATAAATGTAATTCAGTTTGCACTGATGGAGATGCTGCTGAGACCTGCGATGATGGGGAAAACCAATGGCGCTGTAGCTTTGCTGCAAAAGCACGTTGGTCGACAATTGTTTTCTTATCATTGTATTATACATCAAGAAGCTTTGTGCGCTAAAGACATGACGTTTGAGGATGTGATTGACCCAGTAGTACGCTGCATTAATTTTATACCTGCCAGAGCACTTAACCGCCGAGAATTCAGAACGTTGTTTGAAGAAGAAATAAAAGAATACGGCGAATTACATCTTTATTGCGCTGTTCGCTGGTTATCCAAAGGCGAAATGTTGAAACATTTTTATGATATGAGGGAACACGTTCTGGAATTTCTGAAAGAAAAACAAGCATTGCCAGCAGCGAGAGCTCTGCTTGAAAATTCATTATGGCTGTGCGATCTTGCTTTTTTAGTTGATATATTGAAGTACCTTAATGTCCTGAACCTTAAATTGCAAGGAAAAAATTATTCTCTTCCAACAATGTTCAACTTGATCAATGGTTTCAAATGGAAGTTGGACTTGTTTGCAGCAAACTTAGAGAGAAATAATGTCGACCATTTTTCCACACTTGCAAGTGTAAAAGAAGGATTAAAGATCACTGACCTTGATATCCCAAAATACCTATCAAAAATAAAGTGTTTGAAAGAGTCTTTTGTGACCAGATTCGAAGATGATGATGAATGATAGAATGCAGCTGGCGGGCGGCTTGCGAACGGCTCGCCTTCTTGAAACGGAGACAGTTTCTCAAAGTTTTTGATAAACTCCGTCGAACACGCTCACATCCGGCACTCGATGGCCGGATAGCAAGTTAAGTACTCATTGCGAGCATGTGCGGACACACAATTGCAGTATCCGTAGCCAATTTAGCAATATTGGTTATTGAGGTCATAAAGCAATATCTTATTTTACATGTAAAAATCAAATAATAGTAATAATAAGACACACGTTTCAAAGTATCTAAGCTGATAGCCGAAAATCGGTTTTTTTATAAATAAAAATCAATTAAATTCAAATATCTCGAAAACGGTTAGATTTAGGATAGAGTGTGTCATAGTCAAATCAAACGCCTTTAACAGGAATAGGTCGAATTTACCTGTAACCCTGTATATCTGGTTTTAGGTCTTCACAAGTCATCTCTAGATATTTTAAAAGTTGTTGTAACCAAAAAAGTGTATACAAGAAAATGCGGAGTCTGGAGTGTAGAGGCGTGTCTAACATAGATGTTGATGGAGATGGGTTTTTCTGCATGAGCAGAAACGCCTCTACCCAAAAAAGACGCAGAATGTTTAACAAGTAAGATCAGCTAGAGGTTAAATGGTTAAAAAAACAAGTAGCAATTCTAAAGAAGAAAAATGGCATAAAATAATCCGCCTATCTTTAAAATTAAAAAAATATTATTATTACGTCACTTTAATTTTCTAGCGAGTGCCAAAACTTTTGCAGCAATGCAACTACGAAACCCTGCATCAAGAAAAAAATGGACTAAGGCAGAGAAAAACCTTTGTCTCCATTTATTATAAATCTTCAACCTACATATGAGGAGACAAGAAATCGTTATGGCTGCACCATTAACAATCAGAATGTGGCTAGGAAAAACTAATTGTCTACCTGGGCTTCAGAAAAAACATTTTAAAATGCTACATTGCAAGAAAAACGTGCGTATTAGTCTTTAAATAAATCTTTAAAATATTTAAAAATATATATGACCAAATTAAAGGTTTCAACATTAAGGTTTGTGGCAGTGTTTTGGTGTTTTTAATAAGAGGCCTGTATAGTAGATGGAAACATCCTGTGGCATATTTTAGAACTGCTGGAAATTTCGCAGCCAACAAACTGATATTTTGAGTAAAATTTTTAATTACTAAATTATTTTACATCGGCCTTTTGCCAAAAGCTATTGTTTCAGACCAAATTTTGACGAACCAAAAATTCGGTATTTTTTTTGCAATGAGATAAAAGTATTTTCCTTTTTTGACGTTCTAATGTTGAAAAAGTGCCTTTGTTTAAAAAAATGAATTTAATAAATGTTTAAAATTGAAAAAGTGCCTATTATGGTAAAATTATTTTAGTTATGTTTTTAAAAACCAAATTTTTAGAGTTACGGTACAATAAACCTACCCCAGCCGAAATAGAGAGGAGAAAAGACACAAAGAACTTTCCGACTTATTACCAAACTAAACAATGGGCGCCGGCGCGGCGGCGCTGCCGTCTTGGATGGCAACAAAAAACATGATCTTGGGCTTTTAGTGAATCGGAGTGAATTCGGTGAAAGCGGAGTCCTTTTTTTTTTGTCAAAAGCAAATTCGACCTTATTGTCGAGAACACAAAATTGCATTTAGAATTTATAAATTTGTAAGTACCTGAGGTAATGGTTGAACATCGACCTATTGTTTCGTTTTTTTATTTTAGTGTAGCTATCACTGCCCTTGCGAATAGACGTGTTTGTGTACAAATTTGTGCCGCGTATACGATTCACTGTGTCCAGTTGTAGCATTGCGCTCCTGCACGTCTTATTTATTTCGGACTAATTTAAGTTCATTTGAGTTGTGTGATAGCAACATGGGTTCATGTTCAAGTGAAGAACAAGCTGCTATCGTTTTTATGTATGGCAGAGCTGATGGCAATGGAGCTTTGGCGCAACGAATGTACCAAGAACGTTATCCTAATCGCAAGCTGCCTAATGTCCGTGTGTTCTACAACACGTTTCGTCGGATTTCGGAATCTGGGATTCGTCGGCTTTCGGAATCTGGGATTCGTCAAGTAGAACCTGGAGTTAATCCGGGAAGACACGATCCCGACGTCGAGGAACAAATACTTGCGGCCTTCGAAGCGGATCCTACCACCAGCGGATTTGAAGCAAGGAACTTAAATCAGTAGATAGGGAAAGTGTGGAATACAATGCATCGAGGGAACAAGTATCCGTTTCATGGCAGAGGTGTACAAGGTTTAGAAGAAGACGATTCTATCAAAAGAATCCAGTTCTGTCGCATTTTACTCAACGGAGACATTGATGACGCATGGTTTTTAAAATCAATTCTGTGGACTGATGAGTCTAAATTTTCAAGAGAGGGCGGCATTAACATAGATATATTAGTAAATTCACAAAATTCAATTCGTTTTCTCAATCTTTTTAAATCATTTAATTTAATTAACCTGTTTAGTGAACCTACAAGAGTGACTCCCACATCAGCTACTTGTTTGGATAATATTTTTTGCAATAGCGAAGTAATAGACAAATCAATTATAAATTATTTAAGATCTGACCATAGTGGACAAAAGGCGTCTTTTGAGCACCATCATGCCCGAGAAATTGTAGATGCTGTATGCAGGCCAATAACCGTAAATAGAATAGACCGATTGGTTGATAATAACTTAATAAGTATGTGGAAACGTTATCTAGGCAAGTTCTCGGCAATAACAGTGAATCAGTGACCTTTTCAGTGACTTAGAACAACATTGGAAAAGTGAATAAAGATTAGACAATTTGTGACTGGAATAACCTAATAAGTAGTAAACTAAGTGTTAATACGTATTGCCTACGGTTTAGTGCTCAATTGATTATATAAATAGTGAAAAACTTTGTTTTATATTTTTTTGTAAACAAACATTTTCGTCAAAACCGTTTTGTTCAAATCTTTTTAATTCTACACACGTCGTCAACAGAGGCCGCTACCAAACGCGGTCATTCACCCTGAGATTTACCGCCATCTTGAGTTAGACGGCACAACTAGTTACACAACTGTGGTTTTCTGAAGCCTGTCAAAACCGCGGCATCGTTGTCTACTATTCGTCTACAGAGGGCAGTTAAACCTAAAAATAAATATGGCTTCAAAGAACTGTGCAGGATGTGCGAAACTTCTACCCAAAAATGAATACCTACGATGCTCTGTGTGTAAGGCGGCATATGACATAGTATGCCTCAATATGAGTAGCAAACGTTATTACTCGTTCTATGGAGCAGATAGTAAGCGAAAAAGTACGTGGGAATGCCCCGAGTGCATAAGTAGACAGCCAAAAATAGGCAATCTTAATACACCAGTGCGGCCTATCGCTCCTCCCAGTGATGACGAGATTAACATTTCTCCTCTTGATAATTCTTTGTGTGACAGAGAGCAAAACGTTACGCAGCGCAAAAGGCTGCCCGTGGTTTCCGTTGAAGAGGGACTCGAGTCTAGGGATGCCAGTAAGACCGAGTGCACTGATACTGTTTCTGAGATTAAATTATACCTTAACGAAATGAGAGCTTTGCGAACCGAGATTTGTATATTTCGTGAAACTATATCGGAACTCACCTCTACAATTAAATCCCAAAATGTGCGGTTGGACAACTTAGAGTCAAGAATGGACACGCTTGAATCCAAAATGTCTGAATCCAAATCAAAGGAAGTCGTGGCTCTGGAAGAAACTATATCTCAATTGAAGTCGGAGATTCACGATCGTGACCAAGAATTTTTAATGAATGATATAGAGATATCGAATTTTCCGGAAACGACAAACGAGAATGCAACACATTTACTCCTCACTGTGGCCAACAAACTAGGAGTGGACCTAGAAGAACGAGACGTCGTGAGTGCGGAGCGAGCTGGGCCCGTGCGCGCGCTCGCGGAGGGCGGTGCTGCGCCGCGGCCGCGCCCGCTGGTCGCGCGCCTGGCGCGCCGAGCGCCGCGGGACGCGCTGCTGCGAGCCGCGCGGGTGCGCCGCGGCCTCACCACAGAGGGCATGGCTGTGCCTGTGCCGGGCTCCCCTCGACCCTACTACATCAACGAGCGTCTCACTCGACTAAATAGGCAGTTATTCCAGAAAACACGTGAAGTGGCGAAACGTCGAAATTGGAAGTATGTGTGGACCCGAGAAGGACGTATTTTCGCACGGCGGGAACAAGGAACACCAAGCTATCGCATACGTTCGGATCTGGACATAGAAAAGGTTTTTGGTGTTAATACTGTTAGTGCTCACCCTTAATCTTTTAAGTAGCTGTTTTGTTATGGTTACTAGTCTCTCAAAATTACTTTTTTTACTACAGTTTTGCAATTGTAACAATATCAGCACTGAATACTCAGGTTTTTATTACTTGTTAAATGGTTTTAAGACAATGCCTAATAACTAGATTAGGCTAGATAATAGTTTTAAAAATCACTTATTTAAGCTTCAGCTCAAAATTGTAAGTTACAACCATTTAGTTTATCGTATTTTTATCGTTCTTTGCAAACTTCACATACAAGCACATTGTAGCCACTCACCAGCTAACTACAAACATTTTTACACTTCTTCATATAATTCACTCAATGGAAAATACTCAGTTCATGATTTTTTAACATCGAACCGTTGGCTATACAGAACACACAGTAAATATTTTTATAATTTAAATCTGCGTCACTTGACTTTGCTGAAACAGTATTTAGTTAATTGTAAGTACATCCAAATATCACACACATTTATTATACAGTTTTTAAAATACAAAAACCTGTCATTAGGTTTGCTGAACCCTGGCTCACTCGGAACTCGTCACGATGAATTTGTTGTTGCCATGCAGCGTCACGGAGCGGATATCGTAGCCATCAACGAGACATGGCTGCGGGCGGGCGAGGAAGAGCGCGCACCTGCGCCGCCCGGCTATAGGCTGCGGCACGTACCGCGTCCGCCCGGTGTGCGTTCGCGTGGCGGCGGCGTCGGGTTTTACCTAAAACGCGGAATTTACGCTCGTCTTCTTGACCATCCGCCATCGCCATCGGTTGAACAAATGTGGCTCAGTGTCAAGTCGAATGGAATAAGTCTCGCTGTAGGTACTGCATATCGACCGCCGTGGTTGTGCCTAGATTCATTTATAGATGCATTGACAGAGTCAGTAAGCTCCTTTTCAGCATACGATCACATTATCCTAATGGGTGACTTTAATGTTGACTTGTTGAAGGTAGATGAAATGAAGTCTGAAAAGTTGCGTGATTTTTTTCAGTGTATGAGTCTCAAACAATACGTAACAGAACCGACACACTTTACTGATCATTCGGAGACGCTGCTGGATCTGGTCTGTTGTAGTACTAAAATAAACAAATTATTAGTGGATTACATACCTGACCTCAGTAGGCATGCCTTTATTTCATTTGAGTTAAACATAAAAAAAACTAAACTTACACCTTACTGGATAAACTACAGACCCCTTAAATACATAGATTTTGACCTATTCAATAGTGATGTTAATACTATAGACTGGGAAAATGTGCTATGTGACAATGTAAACGACACTCTTGTTGCATTTAATACATTGATTATTGACCTTTTTGATAAATATGCCCCTGTTAAGACATCATACGTTAAAAAACAAAGCTATCCTTGGATAACGGACACCGTTAAAGATATGATGAAGCTTAGAAATGAAGCACACGCCAAAAGCCACCGTACAAAACTAGAATGTCATAGAAAATATTACAAAGATCTAAAGAGTATGGTTAATATAGCTATCCATAACGAAAAATCTGCATTTTTCAAACATTCAATAAATAAAAATATGAAAGACCCACGAACACTTTGGAAAAATCTAAAACAAAATGTTGTTGATTTCAATAAGAAACATACGGAGTTACCTGAAAACTTGTCAAACCCAGACTGTATCAACGATCACTTTCTTAAAATCTCCGGAAATAAAGTTATTGACATGTCACAATTAACATACCTTTGTTTTCATCGCTTTAATAGTTCACAGTTTAGTATGCAGATTGTGGACGAGGCTACTGTATTTAAGATAATTAAAGATATCACTACAAATGCCCAAGGTATCGATGGTATTTCCTTAAATATGATCATGTTGACCCTTCCACGTACATTAGGCATTATCACGACTATTGTCAACATGTCCATAAAAACTGGTACTTTTCCTGACCTATGGAAGCAATCTATCATAAAGCCAATTCCCAAAGTCAATCATCCAACGGAGTTAAAAGACTTGCGTCCGATTAGTATTTTGCCATTGTTGTCAAAAGTTTTAGAAAAAGTTGTGTGTGAGCAATTTACCAAATATCTTTATCATAACGACATACTACCACAAAAACAGTCCGGTTTCAGAGCAGGCAAAAGTACAGCAACCGCACTCCTAGATGTAATTGATAACATACTTGCGGGGCAGGATGTAGGGGAAGGAGCTATTCTAGTCTTACTTGATTACTCTCGTGCCTTTGACACTATAAATACTTCTCTACTTCTGGCTAAAATGGCGTACTACGGGTTAGATCACATTACACTTAAGTGGTTCTCGAGCTACCTATCAAATCGTTCTCAAATAGTGGAGGTGGTTTCGTCTAATGGAATAAAAAATTACTCTGCTACATCTTCAGTGCATCAAGGGGTACCGCAGGGGTCTATATTGGGCCCTATACTTTTTATTCTTTACACTTCTGACTTGCCTAATCATATTATTAATTGTAACCATCACTTATACGCCGATGATCTTCAAATCTACAAATCCTTTAAGCCTAATGAAACGGAGACATCTCTGAATGACATCAACTGTGATCTGGAAAAAATAGCAGATTGGTCGGAAAAAAACAGTCTTGTTTTGAATCCGGCTAAGACCAAATTTTTAGTGCTAGGTACAAAGACACAGATACAACAAATTAATATATTTAATCCTAAAATAACAATAAAAAATAACAGTATTGTACAAGTAATTGAGGCGCGAAATTTAGGTATTCTAATAGACAGTAATTTAAAATTTGAGAATCACGTTCTTAACACCATTAAACAGTGCTACTTTAGATTAAAAGTACTATATCATGTTAGGCAGTATATAAACGTCGAACTGCGTATTCATTTATGCGAGTCCTTAATTTTATCTAAGCTGAACTATGCCGATACAGTCATCGGGGGATGTCTTCTGGGTCGGACCAAAAAACTGATCCAGCGAGTCCAGAACTCGTGCGCTAGATATTGTTTCTCGATTCCCCGTAGAGCTCACGTGACACCGTACTTAAACAAGAGCGATCTCATGAATATGGAGACACGTCGTGCATTACATTTTGCAAGTTTACTTTTTGGAGTAATCAAAAATCAAAGTCCACCGTACCTATTCCTTAAACTAACTTTTACTCAGCGCAAATCACGAATCGCTGACCGCCTCATTTGTCCTCCATATAAAACAGCTGCATTTCGAGGCAGTTTCCGATACTCTGCAACAAAATGTTGGAACAACATCCCTCCACCAATAAGAAATTCAACATCGGTACACACATTTAGGGTAAAATATAAGTCATATTTATTAAATTTACAAAAGCAGAAGTAAGATTTATTGTGTATTTAATATTTTTATAGACACATATATTCTATTACACTCTATGTATGTATTTACTTTACTAAATAGATAACCTTATAGTATTATTATTTTTTAATTAGATTTAAGTTTGTTATTATTGTTTGGCTGTCTGTTTGCCGAGGCTACACGCCTCCTCTCTCTATTATACGGCATCCGCAGAATACCAGTGGCAGTGACGCGCCCACCGCGTCACTACCTTATACTGAGCGGAGACCATTTTGGTACCTACCATGTTTTATTTTTAAGTTTTTAAATTTTTTTAGTATTCTAAGGTCTAATATGTTTTTATTTTATTTTTAACTTGTATTTTATGAGGTACCAAAT
This sequence comes from Anania hortulata, assembly GCA_963576865.1. Classification (NCBI taxonomy): domain Eukaryota; kingdom Metazoa; phylum Arthropoda; class Insecta; order Lepidoptera; family Crambidae; genus Anania; species Anania hortulata. The sequence goes on from OY756410.1 coordinate 6,968,269, forward strand.
AAACATTTTTTCTTTCTTTCTTTCTTTCTTTATTTAAGGAGAAAATTTGTGATGGTATAGACTCATTAAAACCTAGCAATAACCATAACGTCGATCTGTTATATGAGGATCTTTTTGGCGTAATCAAAAATGAATTTGATCAAATTTTTACACAAAAAAAGATAAAAGCAAATAGACTTAAGTGTAAGTTCAATGAATGGGCTACACCAGGAATTTACAAAAGTAGAAAGACATTATATGACTTGTATAGTCTAAAAGCAAACTCTCAAAACCCACAGATCATAGAACATGTGAGGAATTACTCTAAAATATTTAAAAAAGTATGTGCCACTGCAAAATCATACCATCTTCGTAATGTTATTTTGAATTCTGATAATAAAGCAAGGGCCACATGGAAAATCATAAATAAAGAAACATGTAGACATAAACCAAATGATAATGCTTACTCTCTTAAAATTGGGGATAAAGTCGTTAGTTCAAATGCGGATGTCGCAAATACTTTTGAGGAATTCTTTTCAAACATAGCTCCCTCTACAACTAAGGAACTAGCTTCTTCTGCTGAACTAGCTGAGTCCCTACTCAAGTCGGGCGTTGACGAATGTAAAACTTCATTTAATTTTAGACATATAAACCCTGATATAGTAATAAAAACGTTTAAAGAATTAAACATGAGAAAAACTGAGGACTTATGGGGTATTTCTGTCAACATTATCAATACAATTATAAATACGATAGCCCCTTATCTTGCAAATATTTTTAACAAATGTATTGATGATAGACAGTTTCCCACTTTGATGAAATTTAGTAAAATTATTCCTTTATTCAAGTCAGGCGAGAAAAATAATCCCTCTAATTTTCGACCAATTTCAATATTACCAGTACTTAGTAAAGTCTTTGAAAAAGTAATTTTTAGTCAACTGTTATCTCACTTTGCCCTGAATAAACTTTTACATGATAATCAATATGGCTTCACGAAAGGTCGAAATACTACTGATGCTGGAGTTGCACTCTTAAAACACGTGTTTGATGCTTGGGATAGTAGGCAGGATGCTTTGGGAGTTTTTTGTGATCTTTCTAAAGCTTTTGATTGTGTGGACCACCAAACTTTACTAAAAAAACTTAGGCACTATGGTGTTTCAAATGATGCCTTAGATTTAGTAAACTCTTATCTCACAGGCAGAACACAAAAAGTATGTATAAATGGAACTGAGTCTTCTGGGTCGCCTCTTACTATGGGTGTGCCGCAGGGATCAATATTAGGACCCCTACTGTTTCTAATTTACATTAACGACCTTCCGTCTTTTACAAAGGACCTCTGCGAGACAGTGTTATTTGCGGATGATACTTCATTGATTTTTAAAATCAAGAGAGGTAAAGATTTATTTGACGATGTAAATACTGCTCTCTCGCAAGTATTGCACTGGTTCACTACCAATAATCTTATGCTTAATGCAAATAAAACAAAATGTATTAAATTCACAATGCCGAACGTAAAACTGGTCCCAACACATATAACTGTAAAAGATGAACTGCTAGATACATCTAGTTCCACTACCTTTTTAGGAATCACTTTAGATTCCCGTTTGCAATGGGGTGCTCATATTGAGACTCTATCAGGAAGACTCAGTTCAGCTGCTTATGCCGTGAGAAAGATAAGACAATTGACTGATGTTGAAACGGCAAGATTGGTGTACTTTAGCTATTTTCACAGTATGTCATATGGAATATTATTATGGGGTTCAGCAGCAGATATTGAATCTATTTTTGTACTACAAAAGAGAGCTGTACGGGCAATTTACGACCTCAGACCCCGAGACTCGTTGAAGGAAATTAATATACTAACAGTGGCTTCTCAATTCATTTATGAAAATATCATGTATATTCGCAAAAACCTGCATCTATTTCCTAAAAAGAGTGACATGCATAATATTAATACCCGGAATAAAGATAAACTTGCCGTTCCAAATTTCAGACTGTATAAAGTGGGTAATTCGTTAATGGGAAAATGTATTCGCTTTTTTAACAAATTACCACAGTCCATTGCTGAACTGCCTATGTATGAATTTAAATCGCATGTCAAGATGATTTTAATGAAAAAAGGTTATTACACTGTAAATGACTATTTAAATGATAAAAATGTATGGAATTAAATACTGCCGTGCTCGCACAGGTTAATTTGATCTTGTAATGTAAACACACTATTTAAAAAGAGGCTGACAATAGTGACCGAGTTTCTTGCGCTGCTTCTTCTCGGCACTAGCCCACAATATTGTCCCGAAGCAGTGGTAGGGTAAAAAATATATTGGGACGTGTAAAAGAGCTTAAATTAGGCCTACTTACAGAAATAAATTGGTTTTATTGGTTTTATTTTATCACAAATTTTCATAATTTGCATGAATGAGCCGACAAGGACAACAATCCAAAATGGAAATAACAGGTAATAATAATAAATGTATTTATTTAATTACAGATGTTCCATTCACCTTTTACATGACACTTTGATCAGAACACATTATTTTTTGGTTTAGGTGTCATTCCAACGAAAATTTTCGGTAAATGTGTGGGCTGGAATAATCGGGCGAACCTTGATTGGACCACACTTTTTACCGGATAATTTAAATGGTCAAAATTATCTGGATTTTCTTCAGTTTGACTTACCAGCCCTCCTGTATGACGCTGAAGTACCCATACTGGATACCGACAGGGAAATAATCTTCCAGCAAGATGGATGCCCGGCGCACTGGACCTTATCTGTCAGGGAACATTTAAATAACTGTTTCCCAGAGAGCTGGATCGGCAGAGATGGGCCCATTCCTTGGCCAGCACGATCGCCTGACCTAACCCCGGTCGATATTTTTGTATGGGGACGGGCAAAGGAGCTCGTATACACGAAGGAAATAGCGACGAAGGAAGAATTAATTGAACGAATTCAATCTGCATTTCGTACTATGAAACAAGAGATCATGTTAAAAATCACCACGACCGAAGTAAGAAAGCGTGCCCGTGCATGCATTCGTAACGGCGAAAGTCATTTTGAACATGGAAATTAAAATTTTGTTTACAATGTGTTTTTTTTATTTCCCTAAAAATCTAATTAATCACCCTTAATTACTTTAGACACCCTAATTTCAAGAAATGGTGAAATATCTGCGTAAATGATACCTCAAAAGAAAGGGAAATATCCAAGCATGTTATTAAATGTGTTGATATGTGTTGAATTTAATCAAAAGAAAACAATTACTTAGCAAGATTACAAGATTTTAATAATTAATCTTATGATTACACGAAAAGTATGCAAGCTCCTTTATTTTCCTAACTGGACGTGCACGCCTCTTAAGTGAGACAATTAAAATATAAGAACTAAATGCTAAGATTACTAATACTATCTTATTCTAATTTTATTGGACGCCAGGAGGGTTTTCCTAAAGATGTTAATGGAGGAACCCAGCCAATCCTTGGTAACCGGCTAGCACACGGCACTGCCTTTTGTAGGTACAAAGATTTCAATTAGCATAGGTAATGCACGACGATGTGCGAAACCGTGGACTACGATCCTTCAATTTCGTCAATTGCAAGGTCTTTTTACTGCCATACTAAAGGGCGTTTCCACAGGCTAAAACAATAAAGACCCGTAAGTTACTAATAATCAAATCAAAAACGTTAATTACCTAACACATTACATATTGCTCTAATGACTTACCCCGTTCTGCAACAATAAACTAAAAAAATAACAATATAAACTCAAAGAGTAACTATTACGATTTCAAAGTCGCACTTTGTGTATACTAAATGTCGGTATTTTCACATTAATGTCTCAAGATCGGGCACAGGTCCGCCCAATAACACTTGATGAAACACAATGGTCTACATTCTTTTAAACTTATAATTTTAAACGATGCTAGTTAGTAATTTTATTTCAATAGTAAGTAATCTCAATCGAAAATAAATATTCCTTCAAATATTAACCACAGAAACTACGCGACCTGTAAGATTTGAACCTGCGTCCATCGGATCGACGAGGAACATTTTTCGACCGCTGAGCCACGCGTTAGTTAGGCAAGACGGTGAAAATATTGATTGGTTTGAGCGGCTGATGTTTTGTGAGTCCTAATACGTTGACATGAGATATATTCAAGTATATTATACCATTACAGTGTTTGAACACCTGTAGCTATTTTATTATTTGTCTTCCAAAATTAGTTTTTGTTTTTAAGTCTTTTTTTTTAAATTTAAATGATTGGTAAATGTATTTTTTGATATCAATGGTACTTTTAAATGCTTGGATACAGTGGAGCACACAATGCACTAACGAAATAAATTGTAAAAAGAAGACATTTTAACTTAATTTGAACGTTGTTAGCAATTAATTGACAGATTTCGGGATTTTGCACAAAAATCGTATAATGCTCACCAAAAAAAAACAGACTTGGTCTTAGACAACTATTGCTCAAAATGTTCTAGATGGTCCATACTAACATCCCCTTAAGGCTTTGCACCCACCTTCCAAACACCCTGTATACAAGGTGTGGTTTTGTAAAACAACGCCCATCTCAGGGGTGGTAGTATACACGATACTGAAGTCAAAAAAAATATAAAAAAAATACCTTAAATTTTCACGGGAAAATCCATGAAATCAGGAAATTATGCTATTTTACGCGGGCGAACTATCGGTAATTACCCCCGCTCTCTCGGGTCGGCGCACATACGGGTATTTGAACGATCTAGCCGGCCAAAAGTCAATTTTATGAATTGCAAAGCAGTAAAAAAAAAAACGACTACCTGCGATGCGGGACAGGTTTGAGAACAATACCCAACCCCTCCCTCCCGCCTTCCTACCCGTGCACCCCGCGCTTCCAGTGCAGTCGGAATTCGATCGTCCCGCATAGTGTATGTGTCTGTTCTCGGCGTTCGTGTGCAAGCAGCGAATTTAACAGTGAATATTTATTATTTTAAGTCTATTTTGAATGAAAATAGTTATGGATTCTGATACAGCAGGTAATTATCTACTAATTAAAATAGAATTTTGATAGTTTTTATAATTGAAAAGATTAGTTTTATTGTATTGAAAGTCATCGCGTATTACGGAGTATTTTTTAGCTATGATTTGTGTTTAATTATGAATTTGTTATACTATCAAGTTAGATCCTGTCATATTTCTTGGTATAGTCGAAAGTTTTAAGCTTTGAGTACTAACTTATTCAAAAATTTGCCGCGGAAAGTCGCGGATAAGTACCTAATTGATCCTTTAATTTTTTTGTGATGAAAACGTATAAAAATCTTTATTTATGTTAACCCATTAAAAGTCTCCGTACTCGATTAGGTACAGCGATTTTCCTGAGTGTAGATCATAGATTTCGAAAAGTTATAGACGGTTGTCTTGTTATTTTAATTCATTATAACATTGCTTAAGTCTATTGATAAATATTGCGCTGGTAGTATGATTATTTTTAGTAAAAAGTATTAGTTAAAGTAATGTCACCGTAATACTGTCCAGGTAAGTGAATTACTATGAAAATATTTCAATAACTACCGATAAAAGTTTGTTTTCACATTTTTTTAGTACACAATACAAGTCAATGAAAGTTATAAACAACAATAAAATTAATTATTTATAATCACAATAAAACTACATTCCTATAAACTATGCTGTACTCGGTTGAGTACAATGACACCATACATTAGTAAAATATCTTTTTTTTTGCAACAATGGGCAAATAACAATTTACAGCTAAAAGAGCTTTACGAAGACATTGATACAATTTTACATGATAGTGATAACAATTAATGGCTATCAAACCGCCTGACTCCTGATTCAACTGCATTTACTGATGAAAAGGGAGGTGCCGAAAAGGATATGGCGTCACCTTTACCCTGTTACTATTTAGGTTGTTACAAATCCTGAAGATGGCGGTAACGAAGATTTGAGAATGATGATAGTAATGATAAACTGCTGTCGTCGAAAATAAAATGACTAGATATTGATCAAATCTTGTCGAAAACACTGTGATGTTGAAGTTTATGAAGGACTCATACACTTCAACTTCTCAGCGTACTTCCAAAGTCTGTGATAGCAAGAATACTATTTGTGAAGGGCCTAAACCCTGTACAAATAAATCATATACCAAAGTGATACCGTGATTGTTACATAATTATGATAAAACATGGGGTGTGTTGATGAACTCTTGTTTCTCTCACCATATAAAATTGCTGTTCATGCCATGGTAAAAACTGATGATTATATTACTTACATGTTGGATTGCTAATTCCTGGCGTTTACATATAATATGTAATGATACTCCTATGGATCAACTTGATGTTCCATCGTCATTATCGATCGATATTATCTACGCTAAGGTGAACAAAGGAAATTGCGCCAGTCTGCATCAATAGATGAAGACCAAGTTTCATGATAGAATTTAACACTATCCTGCTAAATTTGAAAATCAGGTGCGGTGTCCGTGTGTCCTTTGCCATTCAAGAATATATGACAAAGTAAAAAGTGCCTCAAACACTTTGCATCGAGAAAATCTGTTATGAAATTTTTTATACTTAGTCGGTCAGTGTACACAATTGAGTACACCCCTGTAATTTGCTGAAAACTATATTTTTTAAATATTTTCCTAAATTTTGTGTTTGTTTGTTCTTATTTTAATATAAAATTAAAGATAGTTCTAAAAAAATATTGGTACTTTAAATTTGACCTCTAATGGGTTAAGTGATTTTTAAAGAAAGTTTTTTTGTTTAAGGTTCACAAAGTACCTCGGGAGCAAGAGTTGTGACCCGTAAATACTTGTTCGACCGTATGCAGACCTTTAAGTTGCCTAATTTGGAAGAAAAAGTGATTTTCTTGAATAAGGAACTTTTGTCATGTGAAGGGTACTCAGAAGACCAAATTAAGACCTTAAAATGCACCTTTGCTCACTTTAAAAGCCAATTAAAAGAAAGGTGGTCAAAAGCTCATAAGAAGGAAGACGTGTTTCGTAAATACAATGATAAATGGCTTGAAGGAACTATTGAGATTCCCGCTGTTCGACAAAATCGGCCAGGCCGCCCACGAAAGTCATTTGGAGAGTCAAGTGAACGAACAAAAAGGAGGAAAACTGAAGAGATTCGATCTAATCTAGGAGAAGAAGTGATCCTTCATGCCGCTCAGGTTGAGTTGCATAAACGTGGAAAACGAAATGTCCGATATATTTAAAGAAATCACCAGTACTACTCCGACACGTGCAACAAAATATAAAAGGGCATTCTCTGAATCAAGACTATAAGACAAAACTTGCCCTCTTACACCATTTTATCAGTCGATCAGGGTTATATTTGAGACTTCTTCCCAGACGAGCCAATACAGAGGAAGGAAAAAGACACGTCATAACTGTTCCTGTTAAACTATGCAAACCAGATTCTACGTTACATTCGAAACATAAAGATGGCACATTCTGTACAGCTACGATAAGAAACCTGGAATCTTTAGCTTCAATTTTGGGTCCTGATCAAGTTTTATTTTTATCAATGGATGACAAAGCACACGTGCCGTTGGGCATTACAGCAGCGAACGCTCAAGCTCCAATATTAATGCACCTCGATTATCGTGTGAAATTACCGGATCATGATTTCGTGATCGCGGAAAAACATAAACTTATTCCTTCTGTTTATGCAGGTATTGTAATAAAGAAAGATGGTGAAGGGAAACCTGAAGCTGTGACACACTCTGGACCTACATACGTAGCAATTCGTAGTGGAAAGCATTGTTCTTCTAATGCAGAGGCTCATGCTACAGACATTCATAGACTTTCTGAAATGCCTGCTTTCGAAAAGTTTATGAGAACTCGTGAAGGTTTTGTAAAACCCGTATTTATTATTACTTTTGATGGTGGTCCCGACGAAAATCCACGATACGAGCGAGTAATAATTTCAGCTATACGCCATTTTAAAGATTTTGACTTGGATGCTATTTACATTGCTACAAATGCTCCAGGAAGAAGTGCTTTCAACAGAGTGGAACGACGAATGGCGCCTCTTAGTCGCGAACTTACTGGTGTTGTATTGAAACATGACAGTTTCGGTTCACATCTTGATTCCAGTCATCGAACAAAGGATTTGAAATTAGAAAAACGAAACTTTGAGAGTGCAGGCATTGTGTTGGCTAATATTTGGAGTCAATTGGTCATTGATAGTTTTCCTGTAGTTGCCGAATATATTGTGCCAACAGATACTAGACTGAATATTGAACAGGCTAAGAAATTGAAAAATGATGCCACTTGGTACGCAAATCATGTGCGTGAATCGCAATATTTATTACAAATAGTGAAATGCGAGGTTGTCGCATGTTGTAATGTACGACGATCTAGCCTTTGGCGACTATTACGAAAGGGGTTTTTACCACCACCTGTTTTAATTAGTCAGACGTCAAGCGGGTATCTAACCGTAGAAAAAGATGACGCCGAAGGTAAGTTCGCTCCACTGTTACTTCAGCTAGCTTTGGATCTCCAAGCGTCCTCACATTTAAAGCAAGTTCCATATGATAGCTATTGCCCCAGTGTCGAGGCATACTTGTTTAAGCGATCATGTGGCATCTGTGGTCTATATTTTACATCATACAAGGCCACTAATCAACACAAGCAATCACATAGGAGTCAACAAGAAGTTTTGCCCATCGCGAAGATACGTCCTCAAAGAATTGCTGCTAGACGTGCCAGAGAAATTCTTTGTTTGGGTGATGACGGTGATGCTGTATGGTTGGATGAAATAGATGTTAACACCACGAATGTTCCCGATATCAACAATCCAAACGAGAACGAAATGATTGCTATGCCAGTTATAAATAATTTAATGGAGTGGGTTTAAAGTCCATGGGCTCATGATGATTAAGTTTTCTTTATTTAATAAAGTAATCGATTTTTGTTTTGTTAATCTCTTGAAATGTTTGATGTTCATGTTTATTAAAAAACAAATGGATATAAAACTAATTTCGGAACTGCTGTTTGAATTCAATAACTTCTAAATGTAAAATTGCAAAATATGTGACGTCACACTAGGGAGGGGGGTCTCACAAATGTGACAAGCTGTGACAGGGACGGGGGAGGTGTCAAAAAATCACGAAATTCGTGTGACGTAATTTATGGATGGTCCCTAAATCTCCTCTTGACTACTTTAGTTCATTCTTTTCGCAAGATATTATAGATCTAATAGTAGATCATACAAATTTATGTGCTGTGCAATCTGGAGGGGGGCAAGCAAAATTCATAAATGTATCCAAAGATGATATCCGAGACTTTCTCGGCATAACCATTTAAATGGGAGTAGTGAAAATCTATCTCATGTCCCTGAAAAAGAATAAACTAATTAGAAAATACTTCCATTTCTCTAATAATATCGATTCAAATGATGACCGTTACTTTAAAATACGTCCCATCCTCGAGAAAATAAGACAAAACTGCCTATTAGTTGAAGAAGAAGGTAGATACAGCATCAATGAAATGACGGTACCTTAGAAAGGTACTAGAATTTTCTGCGTAAAACATAAATAGTTACAAGATTTCAATTTAATAGTAACACCTATTTCGAGTGATTCATAAATGCGTAAAATTGTGAGCAATAGAAATGAATTTCATACAAGGAATCCGAGCGGGAGTGTAGATGTAGCTGTCACGCACGAAAGTTGGCCTGTTTTATTTAGTAATATAGTAGTAAGCAGTATGCTCAATCTAGACCAAGGCTGGCCAAACCCAGGCTCGCGGACCACTAAGTGGCCCGCCAAAGCATTTGAATTTGCCCGCCAGCACTTCGGCGGCAGGATAGCCCTGCTTCCACTTAATTGGTCAGCCGAGCGCAACCGATCTGCGTCGTTCGGGTATTGTCGCTACTTCTCCGCCCGCACCCCGCACGCATATCGGTCCGGTCCTCTAATAGCCAAACAGATGAACGGCTCACATTTACCGTTACCAATCTCACTTGAATGCACGTGCGTTGAATTACTAATTCGTTTTGTGACAATTTGTTTTGAAAATTAGAAGATTACTACCAAAACTTGCACCTTTTCTGCAGGTAAGTAACTATGGTAAATGCTGTGATTTAGTTTGTTGTGTTACGTGATAATTAATGTAGGATTTGTGCCTACGAATCTTAAGTAGATATTTATTAATATTGACGTGCGGTGCCTGTCCAAATTAATAATTTTATTCTACTTACTTACCTTCATTTCATTCAAAAATCGCAAGTATGTACTTTTAAAAGTTTTAGTATGGCCCTCAGCAAACCTAGTACGAGTACATCAAGAATAAAGGATAATCCTCGGACGTTTCACGAAGAATGGGAAACAAAATACCTTTTCACCGAAAGCAAAGCTCGCAAACCTGTGTGTCTCATTTGTTCAGCAACAGTAGCTGTTGCTAAAAAATATAATTTAGAGCGGCATTTTAAGCAAAACCATACGAAATTCGACAAAGAGTATCCAGTGGGGTCAGCTTTAAGGACTGATTTTATAAATAAAAAGAAGAACGAACTATTTTCCCAGCAAAATATTTTTGTAAAACGACACGAAGAACTGGAAGCCATGGTCAAAACATCATATGAAATATCTTTACTATTGGATAAAAAGAAAAAGCCGCTTTCTGATGGGGAAATTATCAAACAGAGTTTGTTAATTTTTGCGCAGAACTGCAATGATCAAAAGGTTAAAGCCATGGCAGATAGTATTTCATTGTCGCGCAACACAGTAATGAGGCGAGTAGAAGATATGTCAACAGACATCACCAGTCAAATTACAGAGTTTGTTGCTAAATGTAGATATTATTCACTTGCATTGGACGAAGCCTGCGATTTAACCGGTATGGCGCAATTAGCTGTTTTTGTACGTTGTATTGATGACAATTTCAATATATTTCAAGATATATTGGACCTCTGTCAACTGGAAACTACAACCACAGGAAAAGATATATTCATGAAATTGAAAGACTGCGTTGAGGCTAAGAGTCTAAACTGGGATAAATGTAATTCAGTTTGCACTGATGGAGTACCTGCGATGATGGGGAAAACCAATGGCGCTGTAGCTTTGCTGCAAAAGCACATTGGTCGACAATTGTTTTCTTATCATTGTATTATACATCAAGAAGCTTTGTGCGCTAAAGACATGACGTTCGAGGATGTGATTGACCCAGTAGTACGCTGCATTAATTTTATACGTGCCAGAGCACTTAACCGCCGAGAATTCAGAACGTTGTTTGAAGAAGAAATAAAAGAATACGGCGAATTACATCTTTATTGCGCTGTTCGCTGGTTATCCAAAGGCGAAATGTTGAAACATTTTTATGATATGAGGGAACACGTTCTGGAATTTCTGAAAGAAAAACAAGCATTGCCAGCAGCGAGAGCTCTGCTTGAAAATGCATTATGGCTGTGCGATCTTGCTTTTTTAGTTGATATATTGAAGTACCTTAATGTCCTGAACCTTAAATTGCAAGGAAAAAATTGTTCTCTTCCAACAATGTTCAACTTGATCAATGGTTTCAAAGGGAAGTTGGACTTGTTTGCAGCAAACTTAGAGAGAAATAAAGTCGACCATTTTTCCACACTTGCTAGTGTAAAAGAAGGATTAAAGATCACTGACCTTGATATCCCAAAATACCTTTAAAAAATAAAGTGTTTGAAAGAGTCTTTTGTGACCAGATTCCAGGATTTTGAATCGGACAAGAGAAATATTCAGCTGTTTATTAATCCATTTGCCATCAGTTCTACTGACCTGGTTGAATATCCTGCAAACATACAGCTTGAAGTGACAGATCTTCAAAACCACACTGCCCTGAAACAAATTTTCTACGAAAATGTATCCTCAGAACAGCTAAGGCCCAGTTCCCACTACGCCGGACCGGCAGATCTGCCGCGCCGGTGAATCTGCCGGAAGGGCTAGTGGCTGTACAATTTATATGAAGCTATTCACATTATCCCGGGTCCGGCATTTTTGCCGAGCCCGGCATTTTTACAGAGCGTTTTGTCACTACGAATTGCCGGTAGAACGACCGGGCCCGGAGTAATGTGAACGAGTTTGTGCCGGTATCTGTCCCCCGCTCGCCCCGCTCGTGCTACCCTCGCCCCGCCCGTGTTCCACTCACGTCATTCGGCTCGCATTTTCTGGTAAAAGTAGACGTTTAGCATGGATATTCAAGCAGAAACTTTAATTACGCTTGTCCAAGAGAGACCTGTTCTGTGGGATAAGACCGAAGACGTCTATTATAAAGACAAAAACTTAAAGTTAGCAGCATGGCGTGAAGTATGTTTAATAGTGAAACCAAACTTCGATGAACTGGATGAAAAAGAAAGAAAACAGTACGGTGAGTTTTTAATGTTTTATTGATAACATGTAAATGCATTGATAAATTTTATTTTATAGCTGCTGCCTGCCACGGAACGGAACCAATATCCGAAACAAAATAATTAGTAAATGATGTCCGTATAGCGTTGGCATTAGGGCCACCTCGACTCGACACATTCCGATTCATGGGTGTCGTTTCTTGTTCTTGTCTATGTTCTATATTTTGGTAACTTTCAAAATGTATACCACCTTTTTCTCTTACAAAATTATGTAAGACTGTACAAGCTTTAATTACTTGAATTGCTGTGTCTACGTTCAGATCTATAGCTCGATGGATTATTCACCACTTATTTGCCAGAATACCAAAAACGCACTCAACATACCTTCTTGCTCGACTTAGTCTATAGTTAAAAATCTTTTTATTATTTATATCACGAGCAATTAATGTTTTTGAAAAAAGTCTCCGAACCTCGACCACTACATGAGTCAGTTTCAAAAAAAGCAAAAACGGAGACTGAAGTAGGCATGGAATCAGAATTTCGTTCACCTTTAATTAAAAATAAAAGAAAAATTGATAATAAAGAGGTAAATGACAGGATGGTAAAGTTTTTGGACTCCAGAATAAACCCAGAAAAGGAAAACCATCATCTGTCTTTCTTCAAAGGCATTATACCAATCTTGAACACTTTAACTATCGAAGAGACTTTAGAATTTCAAGCTAGCGTCATGACAATGTTGCAAAAAATTAAAAGAAGGAATTATGAAAGACCAAATTACGGACATTGGCGTGATTCATATAATCAGATGACCGGACCAGATCAGTATTCTGGATACTACACACATAATAGCGTCAATCAACAGGCAACACCTACGCAAGATCAACACCACCCTGGATACTCTACGCAATATAATAGTAGCAATCAACAGGCAACAACATCTATACCATCAACTTCATCTCAGACATCAAATCCGATTCCAGCTTCGCCATCAGCATCTAGTAATCATTCCATACATTCCCAAGACTCAGATTACTTAGATTTTGAAGGGATTTAAGTTTGAGTACGAATAAATACTTAAATAACTTATTTGCATTTTTAATTCATAATGATTATCAAATACATACACCCTCCCACACACACACATTATATATATTCACATTCATCAAACAAACATACATAGCAAACATTCATTCATTCATTCAGTCTTAAGTAGGTACCTACGTCAAAACTATTATTACGCAATCAAGTGCATAAAATAATCTTACCTTAGACATATGGCTAATCTTTGTTCTGGGCAAATACATTCTCTGAAACTTGTATCTCGTACTCTTATGTCTAGTCGCCCCAGTAAATCGTCAAAAGTGGTTGCTGTCATTCGAAAATAATTGAAGAACTTTGATTCGTCTCTTCTAAGTTCACCCATTAATGTTTCAAATGTTCCAAGTGAAAATCTTTCCCGTAAAATAGGGTGTACCCAATGTTTTCTTTTATTTTGCCTTCTATTAAGATACCACCACAACACAACAATTTCGTCGTCCATTAGTTGGTTCCACATATGTGTGTGAAAAAACATTTTCGATTCTGTCGTACATCAAAAATAAATATCGCACATCTCTCACTGCAAAACACATTTCGGATTTAATTGTACTATCAACATCAGACTTAAAACCAAATATCGACAAATTACTTTCACAAAAACCTCTTCACAGCTCACATTAAATAGAAATAATGTTGTTATTATGTTTCTTAATTTCATTTACAAATAAATTAAATTAAAACATATTTTTAATGTACTTTTTGTGAATACCTTATGACTATGCTATGGTATTTGGCCCGGCGGCGCCACAGTCTATGGAATTTTGCCCACCTGGAAAATTTATTGGCCATCCCTGATCTAGACAATATAACATCATTGGCTGGCACACGCATAAATCCGCACAACACATGAATTACAAGGTTTTGAATTATTAGTTCTTATAAATCGATGATACGTAAGTATTTGAATTGTTTTATTGCAATATATACTGTTAAAATTATTTTATGTTTTAATAACCTTTACTTTTGTAGTCAAATTGAAATATAAAATTTGTAGGTTATGTTTTTTCTTTTGTTGTGTCTATTGTACGGATGTTTATTTTATTTGGAGGAAATTAGTTTTGATTACTTGTATTTTATATGCTATTATATTGCGTTAATTTTGAATTTTTATATTATATGCAATATGGTGCGGCATGACAAAAGAAAAAACAACTACGACATACAATCATGAAACATTAAAAAAGCTGTAGAGCAGCATTAAAATAAACTCGTACCAAGGTGCCAAAAAATACAATATTTCTAGTATGACTATATGTGTTAGAGTGAACAACAAAAGAGGTGTCGTAAAGAAGTCGTAGACCACCTACCGTGATTAATAAAGAAAATGAGCTCAAACTTTCGAAAGGTTTACGAGTTATGGAAAAATACGGATTTGGACTATTAAACGACTATATTTTAGAAACAAGTACTAGTACTTTTCTTTATAAACTAAAAAAAAAGTAAATATTGGGACAGTAGTTTAAAAGATTGTCTGTTCAAGACAATGAGAAATAAAAGACGCCTCAGAGATATTAAATTCGATCAAAAGTATAATTTTTTTTTATCTAAATTAGAAAACAAAGATCTCACATTGCCACAATTTATGAAGAAACTAATCTTTTTGCGGCTTACATTGTTTAAGTAAAACAGCGTTTATAGGTTAGGTGAGGTGAGGTCGGAATTGGGAAGAGTTATATATGTACTTACACTGATTTCATACAGCGAAAGAATAAAGTGGATATGCGTCAAATCCCGAAATCAAATTTAAAGAGTAGAAAAATCCCGTGATTTATTAAATAAATAAAATATTTTTACTTTTAAACAATTTAAACCACTGCACGCGCGACGTTGCCAAATTTACATTGCAACGTCATCGGATGCCCGAAGTTGCAAAATTCCAATGCGCACAGGCGCGATTTTGCCACATTTTTGTAGTTCACACAACATAGCTTATGAGAACAAAAGAAAACAATATCGGAAATGCAGAGCACTCCTCGCTTAATGAAATGTACAAAATTTTCTCTTTCTACCGCATTCTAACTACCTATTACCAATAAATCGGTTAACTCATTCACTTACCTCGGTTCGTAGAATGCGCTCGCTTGTTTCCTGTTGTGTTTTGTGTGGTGAATCCTGTTGAACCCTAGTTGTTTATGAGATTCTGGACTCTACTTAATACGACTATTTCGGCACGCATTAACAGACTGATTTCACCTTACTGTATTGGATGATTGGATATTTGAAGTTGGTACTTGGTAAGTTTCTTGTTCATATTTTTATTAATTTTCTTTAATTTAGTCCGTCGGTCCCTCTGTATGAATGTAAGCACGCTTAGATCTTACTACGCTTTTGTTATGCCCTATCTTTCTCATACTTACAAACACACTCATACGGATTTCAAAGATTCAAAAATATTTTCTCCAGATTAATCCTTTGATTAAAAGTATTACTATGGCGCAGAGTTGCAAAAATATTAAACTACCTAGTGAATCCTTATTGAGAAAAGTTTACCTGGATCAGCTTTTTAAAATCAAAGAACAATATGCAAAGTATGATTGTAGATAAAAAAACTATGGCTTTCAGTAGACGAAACTACGGATTTCTTAAGAAGAGCTGTCGTACATTTGTTGGTGAGACCATTAGAACCTATTAGGTGCCATCGACTTTACTTAGTGGTATATGAAAATGATAGATACTGAATGGAACAACTATATCACAATTTGTTAAAGATTCTTTAAAAAATATGTGGGAAAGTTTATTTGAGAGCGAAGTAATGTCATGTACAGAGTGTGGCATACATGATATCAGCTGGTAGAATGTTTAAATCAAATTTTCCAATAATGTTGCATTTCACATGTTTAGCCCATGTTCTAAATCTTGTCGCGGGGCAGATTAGAAAAATGTTGACAGTTTATTTTAATTTGAAAAAAAAAAGTTTTTTTAAGGCACCAAAAGGAACTAAAATCTTTTAAGAAATGTGTCCGGAATTATCTTTACCTCCTGCACGTGTAATTACTAGATGGGGTACTTGGCTTGATGCAGCATTCTATTACGCTAAGCATTTTGATGAAATTAAGTCTGTATTGTCTGTGCTGAACAGTCAAGAGGCAAAATCTATAGAGAATGCATTTTTAATAATAATGACAACATAAAGGATGTTTTGTCTCGTATTTACGAAAATTTCACAATTATACCAACAGCTTTGACAGCACTTCAGAAAGCCGATCTTTCTCTAATAGAATCATTTCAAATATTTGATGCAGTAAGATTAGCTTTGAGATGGGAAAATTGCGAGAACTTAGAAGAGAAAATGAAAAAAGTCATGGATAGAAATCCTGTTTTGGACACTATCCGAAATATAGCAGAAAAAAATTCTTCCTGCATTAATGAAGAGAAGGAAGTGTATAAATTTACTAATCTCAGATAGTTTAGTTTAGAAGGCACATAAAAAATGTGCCCTCTAAACAAAATTACCCTCCTGCAAGCACAGACAGACATACTGATAAGACTTATAAGTGGAAATACTGCACAATTACTGGCTTTACCACAGCAACGCTCAACTGGAGGGTCATCACGACAGCAAAATAATACGACGGCTGAACAGCTGTCAGCACCGCAGTATTTTCTCCAACAATTAGACAGAAAAGATGGTAAAATTATCAGGAGAAGGTGAACAGGTTGTTACGATCGACTCGGATCAGTAGGAGAATTATTCTACGCCGAACGATAAAGAGCATATTTTGAAATGAAAAACCAACAACAACAACCAACTGCAACGACATCTGAAGCTCAGACTTCAACGAATGTAACAGGAGGAACAAAACCTCTCCGCTTTTCATGATCTCTTAACGTAACAGCGTATGTAGATCAGGAAACAAGCACGGTCGAATTTGAACCCCAACTTTATTATCAGACGCGCTCTAAATGCATTTAAGGGATTTACAAACCTGGTCACACTCGCAGAAGCATACGAAAATGACTCGAAAGTAAACATTAGACTAAATGTAGAGTCTAATGAATTCGACACTTTGATATCGGACATGGAGAGAAATGATATCACAGCCATCAACACACCCTTAGGTGTTTTCTAGGTTTCGATTCCAACAACTTAAGCCATCCCAAAATATCAAAAAGTAATAAATAACGCTGCAGCGGCAAGTATCAAAGCCCTGTACGTTACATCTTTATTGAAGCGATCGAATGGGATCGATATAAACTGCAAACAACATCAAACAGATGTGCAAGGAATCTGTCAGGATTTATGATTCTCTAAAAGAATATTGTAGAAGTTCAGATAACATATTCTATTCTGAAAGCTTAACTACACAGTGGTGCAATTTTCTCAAAAGTAGGGAAGTGAATGGTGACATTACAGAATTCGTGAAAATCTGCCAGTTTGTGTTCTCTATTTTGGCACACAATGCGAACGTAGAACGTATGTTTTCTCTCGCCCAGTGGAGTAAAGAAAGAAATCGGCTTACAATTGAATCAGTAAAAGCAATATTGATTACTCAAGAAAATTACAAAACTGTATCTTGTGAAGATTTTTTACGTTTATGTATTAGAAAAGAAAGAACTATTAAAAAAATAATGTCCTCTGACAAATATCAGTAATAAATATCCTTCTTCATTATTATCTGTTGGCTTTTACTTATTACCTACAGCGTTTTACTTTAATCAGGCATTTTTCTGAAAAATCAGGCATTTTAGGTACCATAGACAGGCATCCCTCATTTACATATAACCCTAGTCAGGACGCATTTGAAAACAATCAAAAGGAAAGACGTCATGGAAAGCATCCTAGCCGTTCTCATGATCGAACGAATCAAAGACAATAACTTGCAAAGATCTGCGATGAATACAGCCAACCGGAAATGTGGCTAGATCCGCTATCATCGGGATTATGGAGTAGTAACCCTGGAGACACGCACCCTGCAAATGCAACGGCGAGAACCGGAAAAGTCATCTCAATATATGAGTTACACGACCAACAAACTCAGAATAGGTTTTTTTTTTTGTTCAGTTTCCTAATACTAGATATCCAATATTAAATTGTAGTCCTAATATAAGATATCCGATATTAAGAACACAATATCCAGTATTCAATTCAATTCAATATATTTATTGCATTCTATAATGTTACACAGGTGTTATAATTAGATACATAAAATAGATCATTATAGACCCTGTAGGGCACAACAATAAGATAGGTATTGTGGGCAGAGAGGATGACGCCATGCATAATTAGATCAATTTGTTTATTTTAAGAAGTTGTAAAGAATTAAAATAATTAAGAAATCATATGATAATTATTGAATAATTTATTGAATAACATAATCAAATAAATAGTATTTTTAGGCATTTAAATATTTATTTATCTTTGGATTTCATTTATTGTTTTAGATTGTTGTCATTTAAGTATTCGTTTATTGTGTAATAACATTTTTTTATTAAAATTAATTTTAATTGTTTTATAAATTTTAAATCATTTACTTCATTTTTTATAGACTCCGGCAATTAGGGTACACAAAGTTAAATAATTGATTTGTGGCATTTTTGAAAAATATATACTTTTTAAAATAAAAAATAGAGTTAAGAAATTTCGACACTTTCTGTTTCATCTCACCTCACTACAAAAAGAAAATGTATGTCCCAGCACTTTTTAGGTTCTCAGTGATATATACCACAGAAAAGGAATGACACGCTACACTCTGCTACATATCCTGAAGTCCGCGCAGTATACGCAACTATCCACCGACGTCCATAGCTAGAAAAAGCCTAGAAGTTGTACCGCCAAGCAGACCATATGTAGAGCTTTCCGTCTACAGACCTCATATAGTCTGTAGACAGTGAACCTGTTAATTATTTATATAAATATATCAAGGTTTTAATTTTACGTAATAAGATGATATATTTTTTCCGTGACATATTTTTTTGTAAAAACCCATTTAACCCCTTAGTTCATAGCATGTCCTATCGGGCATTAATGTTTTTTTCTCAACAATTTAAATCTTACAACTTGTTTTTTAGTCTGGCAACTTTAAATTGACAGACCGCTAACCGGTTTTCACATTTTATCCGTCGGGGCGAGTCGATTTTTCAAATATTATTTTAAAGTAGATTTTTATGCTAAGAATTGTTTTTTTTTTCTTATAATGACGAATTGGTTATAGATAATTTGATATGTGAAAGAATTTTTGTTTTTGCTTCTATGGATTCCATTTATTTTTTGATTTTGGTATAATGACAGATATGGCATAATATGCAATTTGGAAAAGTATACTTAGAAAGTATTGAAAGAAATCAAAAGGTTTACTCATTTTGTAGACAATTCGAAAGAAGGGTTTCTTTCGCCAAATAATCCCGAATATGACAAACTAAAAAAAAAACTTTTTTCATCACTTGTTAGAGATCGGCGATCCTTATCGTGCCAAAAAAAGAGAACCTCGCAGTTGATGAACAGATTATACCGACCAAAATTCGTCAAAGCAGCTTAAAACAATACTACCCCAAGAAAAATGACTATATAGCCCCATAAACGGGGCTATATAGTCCATGTGTTCAGTGGAATATCTGGTTTCTCCTATAACTTTGATTTATATGCTGGGAAGCAATCAGACGTAATCCCAGAGGACGAAAAAAATATAGGCACAAGTAGCAATGTGGTTCTTCGTCTCACACAAACTGTGCCAAGAAATCTAAATCATAAAGTTTTTTTGATAATTGGTTCATGAGTGTCAAGCTTATGGTCGAAATGGACAAGGATATTTTACCCTTGGATACAGTCAGAGCTGCAGTCAGAGCAGGAGCTGAAATACCAACTAAATCAGAACTATCTGAAAAAGGTAGAGGTTCAGCAGTGGAACTGGAAAACACTGTGGAGGGCAGGCAAATCACAGCTGTAAGTTGGCCTAGACAATAAAGTTGTTAATTTGTGTTCAACTTACGATGGTATTCAACCAACCGATAAGACTGATAAAAATCAGCCCTTAGACTACTAAAGACGTGAAATCAAGAAAACGCGAATTTGTTAGAAGACACAAAACGTAGGCAGGTAAAAAGGTCAGATAAATTTATTAAGTCAAATTCCTACATACCAAATGGTAGACAACGAACGACAGAAGATAATTTTGTTTCTAAACACACAGAAAAACATTTTAAAGAGTAGTGAAATTGTTTGTTCTTTTTGTTTTCACATTCTAAAATAATTATGAAATGCAGAAAATTTTAAAAACAAGTTGTAAATTTGTTCACAATTTGACACTAGACAAAAAAATAAACAATCCAGAAAAAACAAGATTTTGGGGGTGAGAGGAACAGGGTGTAAAGTTCCTCATCCATTGCCCATTGAAAAGGGAGGATCCTCGGACCAGACGGGTGTTGTGTCTGGTGGGCTACTGCCCGACGGTTGTTTGTCGGGTTCTTGTATATATGGTACAATCGCTCCGATAATTTTAATATCGTGATGTAGGATACGTCAGTTTTATATGTAGCGAGATAGATGTCGCTACAAGTTTTTGCCCGACATTGGCAGGAGTTACTTTCAAAACACATTTTCTTTTTACCCGAACGCAAAGAAGAAGGGTAAGTTTCCGCACCTATACACATCCTATATTTATAAAATATGCAGGGTGTGGATGTTACTAGGCCCCATCATAACCCCCATAATATTCAAGTTATGGATTCACCTGGCAACAAATGAGGAGCTACATTTGACGCACAGTTTTGAAGAGCGCACCCGATATCTTTGTCTCTGTCTTTTTTATCTGAAAGTTCGTGACACAAAATCCCCAAGGACGTCGGGCAACGTTGCCCGACGTCGCCTAACATGCTAAGCGTCAAGTTGTATCGATTCTTTTAGCATAAATACATGGCACAATTAACAACGACAATTATTATCGTATTTTGATGATGATTAAATATCAACCAATTTCATCAGGGACTCCGTACCCCGGGATGCTGGCACGAGAGAATGATAATATCATTCTCTCGTGCCAGCATATATTATACCGACCCGAATATAAGGAATTCGTTTTTGTACGGCAAGTACTTATTAGTCTGTAAATATAATCTGAAATGGAGCTAAAAATAATATGTGTGGGTAAATAAAAGTTAGTTTATATAAAAAGAAATGTGTAATACACAACATATTTACAAACTTACATAAATTCTTATTTTACAAGAATGTAGGCAGTCGGTCGATTGAATGTGGATAAAAATATAAGTACCTACTATTTTAAATGCCTTAGGCCTTAACCCTTAATTAAGCTTAACATTAGACAATCAAATCGACAATGCTTAAATGAATTATATAAACACACACACGCTTTTATTTGGATGGGTGCAACCCCTTAAAACAAAATGATCTCAAGCTCGAAGGTAACCAGAGTAAGTACCACTATTTAGCAGTCAGATCACCAGGCTTCTGATTCAGAATCGTTCGACAACAATTTAACAACCGATAAGTCACGTGACACTAATACTAAATCATACTACATATATAGTGTCACGTGGTTTATCAGCAGTAATCGGAGTAGGTAGATTGATTTAGGGTCAATGATCTCATACATTGATGTTAATATGGACATACCTCCGGGATTACGGAATTTCTTTGTATAAGTTTTTGAAAAAAAAAGCTATATCCATATTATGCTAGCACTACAAAAGTACATCAAATCAATCTACCTATTCCGATCACTGTTTATCAGTTAACAAATTCATTGTCGAAGGGTTCTGAATCGGGGGTCCAGATCAGCTCGGTAGTATCAAATTATGGTGTTATTACGCGTTTTATAGCTACAAATAGTTTCAAAAGATACGTCAATTTTAAAATAAGTTCAAATCGACTCAAAATTTGAATACATAGTTAAAGATGTTATAAGTGAAGCTATCAAAAGCGTGTCATAAAAACCGAGATCAATCAAAGCTGCCTACAACTTGACAAATATGAACAGACATTACATACTAAGAAGCTCAGTTAAGTCACTCATCAATGAGTAATTTAACCGAGCTAGCCAATTTGAAATTTTGACATACTCAAAAACCCTTTAAAAGCTCGACTGGCCATCACGGTTGAAACATCAATGAAAAACTGGATTTTAGTCCATCACTAACCAAAGCCGAGAGGAGACCTCCAGCCGAATAACTAAATAGTACTGTAAGTACATTACTTATCTGCGATATCACGACAAATATGACCATATAATTTTGTAGCGTTAGCTTTTGAAAGCATAATAGTGGCAATCGATACTCAACTTTATCTTTCACTAATTTGTGCTTTAAATAAACTTAATTAGAGGCTTTTTCTTGCGGCTCTGTATTTTACATTACGATATAACTGTAAATGTATAACGATTTTGAACACTAGAGAAAAATGATTATTAATTCCCCCTAGGCACATCTCCCTTTTGGCAAGTGATGGGCCTACGGCATCGTTTGAATTTGAATGTTTTTTTCAAATATGTATACGACATACTTTTAGCGGTCGCAGAACATACGACGTTTATACGGTCATTTATACAGGTCAATGTATGCACAAATTATAATAAAACTTGCCAATGTGAATAGAGCCTAAGGGTGAGACTCCATTGAGGCGGAGCTGGGGTAAGCTAAGCTGAGCAGTTTTATATACTCAATCGATGCCGAGCTGAGCTGTTTTATCAAACTACAGAAGAACGGTGCTGAACGAAGCTGAACGAAGCTGCATAAAGTAAGCCCTAGTGTGCGCTTACGCCGCCCCGCTCAGCTTAGCTTAGACCAGCCCCGCACCCTATGCGACGTATCGGTTTCCCGAAATCTGGGCTGAGCTCAGCTTCGCTCAGCTCCTCCTCAATGGAGTCTCACCCTAAGACTGTCTATAGCTAGGGTAGTCCTGGGTCAGGGGGCGGTGGTGCCATGCAATTCCCGTCGGGATACCGCTTGTTGAACGCGGTGATCAGTTCTGGCTCCACCAACCGGACGCCGTCCACTTGGTTACCAAGGGTTATCCTGGGATGGTTGAAATAATTCGTATGGTTCCTGTTAGACTTAAGGCCAGCATGCATATTTATATAAAAAGCCAGATAAGCCAGTTTTAAGATGCTCAATTAGATCGTTCCATTTTTTTTTTATGGTCACCTAATAAATATTTGAGAGCGCTCTTAACACCCACCATGCAAAGAAATAATACATTAACTAAATTCTTACCAATTTGGTTGTACATTATGTGGTCTGCCGAAAAGTTCAATTTTCCGTGTCCCAGGACTGAGTCGTTCTGTTAAAATTAAGTTAGTGGTAACTTTCAACAGAAAATAGTGTTTGGACAAGTTCACCTTTTATGACCTTTCAGTTTGCATCGCTTCTATAGGGTTATTTATTAGTGTAACCATCGCTGGTCCCACCCACAATTTAACTCTTCTAAGAACATAACTAAGTAGTAGTGTATTGTGAGGGTTTGGCTGGCGAGCAGTCATTTGTAACCATCTAGTAGTGGCGCCTACATTAAGGTCAAACAAAACTACTGTACCCATTAATAAGGTCGGTAACCTTGTCTCAATTGTAAAATACGTAGGTTTTCTTCTTCATGGTATTTTTGAGTGTTGCAAAAAAAATTTAGTATTTTGAACATCGTCCAGACACGTATAATTGTCTGTCCTGAATGAATGTCTCTTTTAGAACCATAGCAGAGTGAAGTCGTGATATG
This sequence comes from Anania hortulata, assembly GCA_963576865.1. Lineage (NCBI taxonomy): Eukaryota > Metazoa > Arthropoda > Insecta > Lepidoptera > Crambidae > Anania > Anania hortulata. Next base: position 6,992,333 of record OY756410.1, read on the forward strand.
GCACGCGGGCAGTATTATTGCCTAATGACATAATGTAAGACCCCTATGGTAGGTGGGTCAGAACACAGGTTTACTACCCTAAGGTTAACTATCGCAAACCACGTCGAATCGTCCTTGAGGATATTTTTGCTTCAATAATAACTGTGATAATTGGCTGAAGTGAGTCATCATTATTAGGTTTTGAGTTTGGCATGGGGTGCCCACTGTGGCGTTCAATGGGTTCTGCCCTCCTAACATAACCACCAAAACGCGATATGATAATATGATAAAGCGATATATCGACACCAACTAGACTTTATTATTATTATTAAACTATAATACATATAGCCGCTATTCTAATTTTTTATTGAAACAGCGATCATAATATGTGACGTCACCGGCACGGCGATTCAATATGGCGGCTAAATTTATCATATTTTTACAGTTAGTGTCGATATATCGCTATATCATATCATATCGTGTTTTGGTGCTCATGCTAGGGAGGCTGGGCGGTTTGCATCCAGCTACTTCTGGCCGGTAGAAGACCTGCCCACGCATCTTCCAGCTCAGAAGTGAGTGACGCCTATTTGGTATGGAGTGTGTGTGACATAATACGACTTACCAATAATTCCGTATATTTCGTCTGGTTTATGCGAAGTGGCTCGCACCTCAGCCACAATGACGTCGCAGTCGAGACCTCGGTTCAGATTGTCTGGATTGCCTTTCATACCAACCTGTGTTGTACAAACTTGGTTACTACTACTACTACTACTACTCCGGGTATTAGTTAACGGATTTTAGTTTCGTTTTCCGGTCAGCCCGTTTTAAAAACCGAACTTTTCGAAACTGGGTAAAGAAAATTAAATTCTATTTAGTCCATCAGTTAGATTATCAAATAATATTGGACACCTATTTTTTTCTTTTGTCGATCAATAAAAAAATGACAAAGTTAAAGGCGGTGTGGAAGTATGTTTCCACTTCCACACGCGACGCGACCCGACGCCACGCGACGCATGTTGAGTCAAATCAAATCGCTCCAAATCGTATGTATTTATATAGGTCAGAACCATACTACCAACACCCGACGCGACGCGACGCGCCCACACGCGACCCAATTCCAACCCCCCCTAGCAAGACCACCAAAACACGATATGATATGATATAGCGATATATTGACACTAACTGTAAAAATATGATAGATATAGCCGCCATTTTGAATTTTTATTGTAACAACGATCATAATATGTGATGTCACCAGCACGGCGACTCAACATAGCGGCTATATCTATCATATTTTTACAGTTGGTGTCGATATATCGCTATATCATATCATTTCATATCGTGTTTTGGAGCTCATGCTCAGGGAAGCTGATCGACGTGTTGTCGGTAGTGGGGGTAAATACGCCACCCGACGCGACGCAGTGTTGCCAGACGTGCGATAATTATCCTAGATCCACGATATTTTTGCGTGTATTGCAACAGAAAAAATAATTATGTATGGCACGATAAATCTACGATAATCTACGATACTTTTCTCAGTTAGGAGATAATTTTACGAAATATTTTTTATCTGAGTATTTAAACACATTTTACGTATAATTGGCCAACTTGTGACTCTCACAGTAGTACATGAATTGAATTTCTTTGCTCTAAGAAAGAGTTATAGCTTGACAGAGTAAAATTTTACAATTTTATAAACGGTAAATTGTCATTGTCAGTTTGGTGTCAGTCATGAATGACGAGAATTGTGTAGTAAGTACTGCAGTTCTTAACAAAAAACTTGTAATTATAAAACGTAAACAAGTAATTAACTAAACTAAACTTTTCAGCCGTATATTCTGTTCTTTTTCTAGATTCGGTAGAGTTAAAAAAACAATAATAATAATAAAAATTTAATGAATTGAGGATGCGATAACACGATCATTTTACTACATATTAACGATACTTACTATTACACACTGTGTAAATAAAAACACTTTATTCTTATTGCTTTACTTCAGACAGCGCAAAAAATAATATCCAAAACATAAACGGTTTAAAAAACAATAAAAAGTAAAATATAAAATATAAAAAAGGTTCGTGTCCGTGGCCAACATTTACAGTAAATTTAGGATAATTCTTGACCTAAGAATATACTATAAATACACACTCTATAAACTGTTCGTTTGTCATATTTTTTTAAATTAAGGCACTGGTCTATCAGTATGCCAAATTTAATCAAAATCCATTCAGTAGTTTTCGCGTAAAAGAGTAATAAACATCCATACATTTATAATCACAAACTTTCGCATTTATAATATTAGTAGAATAAGTCCCCAAAATGTGCATCAAATCTTCTTGCAAATCTTTATCTGACTCATTAGTCAAAAGTTTATTTAACACGACTAAACACTTTGAATGCTGTCGGAATAATGACCCTAGAAAATGCTTATGTGGCGTGGGGTCGCGTGTTCGTAGTGTGCACAGAACGTCGGGTGGCGTGGCGTAAGTTTCTGCATTATTTTGGAAATTCCAAAATTTATAAAAAGTAGTTGTATTTTATAAATACACTCACGTATAGAAATTGTTTTAGGTACAAAATACACAGTTCTTTTTTCCTGACGGTAAAAAAAGTCATCCAGTATATTAAACATTATTTTACGGAATAAAAATAGTAGCCAATGTCCTTTCTCCTTACAGCTTTTCCGTACACAATTTCATCAAAATTTCTTCAGCTTTGACTACAAAACACACCACACCTACACCTATGTCCTTAAGTCTATCTCTGTATACTAAATTTTATCAAATTTTGGTTCAGTAGTTTAGGCGTGACAGCGTAACAGACAAACAGACAGAATTACTTTCGCATTTATAATATTTTTAGCTTTTGCCCGCGACCTACCTTACCCGGATAAAAAGAACCCTATGTGTTAATCCAGACCATGGTCAATCTGTATGCCAAATTTTATCAAAAAATTTTCAGTAGTTTTTGCGTGATAGAGTAACAAACATACATACAAACTTTCACATTTATAATATTAGTAAGGATTAGGGACTAACCAAACAATGCTCCTTGCCATGGTTGAGCCAGTGGCCCGTGCGGCCGGTCCGTATGATCCTCTGCAGTTGATTGGTCTTCACCCAGATCAGCTCGTCTACTCGTTCGTATCCCCACAATTTGAGACACTCCCTGCCAAGTTCCATGGCTCTGACGACAAGGTATATCATATGTCGAGTGAATATATAATCGCGCCAAGTGCGAGTCGGACTTGCGCAACGGTTCCGAATCACTGACCTGTATGAAATACCTGGACTGGCTGTCCAATGCAAATGACAGCAAATTTTGTGTGCCCATTTGATACGCCACAAGAGCGAGTATCGAGAATATTCTTCTCGTGTCGAAGGCAACTAAACATTTTTATGTGACCAATACTCCGCCACGCAGACAGCGTTTTCAGTGGCGTGAAGTAAGTCTTTACGTGAGCAGATGTGCGGACAAGCCGGACAAGACAGCAGATGGGCCATTATTTGGGTGAAAAATCAGTACTCGCATCTGTGTTAATTATACTGACATAATATACTGTATATGACTAAGGCAATTATTAATTTAGTTTCATAGTACCCCCGCATCTGCCTTTACAGTGGCACACAGCGCTAGAATGGCGCTATTCTAATAGATATGAATTTATTTAAATCAAGACAGCAGCCCGTCAAGTGGTTCCAAACTTGTTTAAAATCCTTAGCGCGAGTCTGATCTTGACTTGACAGATTTGAATGAATAAATGAATAGCGTTTATTTTTACTATAAAAAATAATACAATACACAGTTTAGGTTGACGTGCTGTTGTCTGTATCAAATATATATTTTTATTTGTTGATTCACTTTGGGGTCTTTGTAACTATACGTTATGTGATTTGTAACCACCTTAGGCGCTAAGTAGCATCCTCAACCATTTAGTGGCTACGTTACTTGTTTTGTGGGAACGTTGGTTCTTTGAGGCCACGTTAAGCGCTTTGTAGCCTAGTTAAGGCGCTTTGTGACCATGTCAAGCGCTTAGTAACACGTTTTTGGCTACATTAGGCGCTTTGTAGCCACGTGTTGATGCTTAGTGACATGCCTTGTGGCTACGTTAGGTAGTTTGGCGTCCTTGAGCGCTTAGTACTTTAGTGTTTGGCACTTTGTAGCAAAGTTGGCCGCTTTGTAGCCACGTTGGGTACTTTGTGGCGACATTGTGCGTTTTGTGGCCACATTGGACGCTAGTGATCACATTGTGCGCCTTATTTGTTGGATTTGGGGTCTTCATGGTAACGGGAGCTCTTCGTGACCACAATTGACGCTTTGTGGCAATTTTGGATGGTCGAAAAACTATTAGTGGTAATGTTTTTTGGTCAGGTGATCTTTTTAGTAAGTATTACCTGCCCGTGACCCAGAGAAAGATGAGCCCGCTGTCCTGCAGCTGCGGTACGCCTAGGCAGCGCATCTCATCGTCGGACATGGTTCCGTATGGCAACTCCATATGGATATCCCAAGGTGGGTCAGCCATTATCACCGCGAACTTACCTGCGGAACATCTGTATAGTACTTAGGATGCATGTGATTTGTACGAATTCTGCAAACGAGATATAATAAGGGCGCCAAAATTTCGGCAATAGAAAATTATTTTTCTGTATTGACCGACCGGGAATCGAATCCGGGACCTCAGAGATAGCCGGTTGGTTAATGTAGGAAAAAGAAGCTTTTATATATGAGTATAATAGAGAATAATTTTATTTATTTGGCACAAAACAGATTACAAGTGACTTTCGCAGGTAAATAAAAAATGTGCCAGAAATAGCTGCCGCGACACTGGTATTCTGTGGGGTATGGTCTCGGGTCTAGGTGTTATGGTACCATTGTTGTTTTTTATTTCTGTAACACAAGTGCTTCGGCTACTTACCATAGGATCAGAGCAATGTATGTGATGTTGTCTAATATTTTTTATACCCCTTATTACTTACCCCTTAAAACGTGTAGGCAAGTGTGTGGGGGGGGGGGGGGGACAGCGGCTGACCACAGTAGTCATTAGCAACATCATGTCAATAGAAGTCAGAATGCCGACTCTATGGAGCCTGCACTATGGAATAAATTATTCATTTCCTTTTGGTGTTCGGAACCCTAAAAAGGTTACATACACTTTGTATTTCTGTTCACTTACCTAAGAATGTCATATCAAGATACCGAAGATCACACTGAAGCCACTGTGGTGGTGTCAATGTTAATACACCGTCTGGCTTTAATACTATAGTCGTACCTAGAAGAAAACACGGATTTAAGTTCGTTATTAAGATAAGACTAAGGTCAATAATAAAAAACAAAATGAAGCAATAGAGAGAAACGTGTTCTCATCCAAAATACCTCAGTGCCTAAAGACGAGTCTGTAACCTGTGTGCAGGGGCGTGCATTGGTTTCAGATGGGGGTAGGCTGTGAGTGAAAATTGAGTAAGTTTGCGTGAAGCAGTAGGCGATCTCGCGGCAGCCTAACATTGGTTAAATTGCACAGGAACGATCTAAGTTGCGCGCTTTAGTAAGGAATAAGTACAGGTAGACGACAAAATGGTATTTATTGTTGAATACGTAATTAATAATTATGGTTAGCTGTTCTGTCGGTTTTTTATGAAGGTAGGCTCTGCATAATAGCCTATGTGGGATGCACGCCCCTGCCTGTGTGTTACTATATAGTGAGGAGTGACGTATGTAACTGAAACGTGGCCTCTCACTATAGGTCTCATAAGAAAATTCAAGGTCGCATAGCGTGTGATGGAAAGGGCTATGCTCGGTGTTTCTTTGCGAGATCGAATCAGAAACGAGGAGATCCGTAAATGGACAAAAGTTTTTGACATAACCTGGCGAATTAGCAAGCAAAAGTGGCAGTGGGTGGGGCACATAACACGTAGAACTGACGGCCGATGGGGCAGAAGGGTTCTAGAATGGAGGCCGCGTTTCAGTAGGCGCAGCGTAGGACGACCACCCCGCAAAGTTGACAAACGACCTGGTAAGGTTGCAGGAAGCCGCTGGATGCAGGTCGATTTCCACCGGCCACTCTGGAAGTTATTGGAGGAGGCCTATGTTCAGCAGAGTGGACGTTCTATAGCTGAAACGATGATGAATAAGAAACATACTACACGACCAATGCAATTAGGCGCATGACAGTTATAAAGTTGGCACCAGCCTACACCTAGTTTGTTTGAATATTTTTGTTTGCACCGACTCCAAAAATAACTGATTTACTAGCTGTCCCGGCGAACTTCATACCGCCTCTTCCTCCCTTTTTTCCCGTGAATTGTTTCGTTGTTTTAATAGTTATTCTGCTATTCGGGGCGGAGACAAATTAAACAAATCAAAGATGCAAAGATTCAAGTCCAGCCGTTCTTAACTTATAAATGGTGTAACTAATTGTAACTTTTTTGTAAGGTATACAATAAATAGTATCTATCTAACCCGACTTTGTTTTATATACATAGATTGTTATTGAAGACGGTATTTTTATACACAATTTTTATTGATATGGTAGACCCTTTTTCCAATAACTTCTAGCTGCCATGCTCATAATTGTTTTGGTCATGTAGTAACAATTTTTTTAGACATAGTTAACATACCATTTTGTGCAGTATTCTTAGAAGATTCCATTGTAATTTTGTTACAATTTGCATTAGGATCTGTGTTGTCAACTTGATAGTGCACATACCTGAGAATGAAAAATGTTATTGCTTTAAAATATGTTTTGTTGTCAAGTTACTTACACCTTTATAGTAATGGGCTAGTTTCCTAAAAAAATCTAATTAGTCCGTCAGTTGGATTAACAGAAAACATTGGACACGTATTTTTTCTTTTCTAAATCAAACAAAAAATGATGAAGATATAGCCTGTTAAAGTTCCGTGTAACGTCACGCCTTGCGACACTTTCTAGCAAGACGTGACGTCACGTGCTTACTTTGATGCGCTTTATCTTCGTCATTTTTTGTTTGATTGACAAAAGACAAAATATGGGTCCAATATTTTTTGATAATCTAACTGACGGACTAAATAGAATAATCATTTTTTTGACCCAGGAAACTAGCCCATTCTTCACAACTAATAATTAGGTAGTGGGTTCAAATCTCACTAGAGGCATTTGTTTTTTTTAATATTATCCTTGATAAAAAACAATTTTACTTACTTGCAGCTGTCCATATGGAAGCAGGTGTTTAAAAACGAGCAATCACCAAGAGACTCGTCTGTATGGCTCTGGATGATCTTCTTGAAGTGGAGTTTCTTACAGCTGTATCCCTGCACATCACCCATGCCCTCTGGTTTCTGAACGGTAAATGCGCGGACGCATTCCGCGCGGGTCCCGTGCGGACAGAACTCCATCACTTGGGCACCTAAAATATTGACAAACATCATCATCATTTAGTTAGGTCATCTTCCGGCAGTAATACACGGCCCAAAATATAGCTTCTTGCTGCTACCGCCGCTTCAGCCTTCTGCTAAGTCCACTGCTGGACAGAACAGAACGCCACAGTGAGCGGCTCTAGGCTATTTGCTTCAAGTGGCTGTCCGCAATATGTTGTAAGTCTACGCTGCGTCTATTAGTGCATTTGTAATGATTGCCAGCAGATACGGACGCTCCAATAAATAGCTAACGATCACTCAGAAATAGTAGTAAAATAATTTCTTATTCCCACATACAAAATACTAAAACAGCTATTATACAAAGAACTTTAACTAGCTCTGTATGAATTCAATTTTTATTTCAGTCATACCTAGAGATTTTGTGACTGTTGCGTTGGAGAAAATCGTAAAGTTGATAGGTTATTTTTTGTAAAAAAGAAAAGTTGTATCTAAAATATTGAATTACAGAAAATAAGTCTTTTTTCTGGTATTGGTATTCCCTGTTTCTATTATAGATTTGTTAGGTTTAGTTTTGAAGCGATGGTCATCCAACCTCTAGACCCTTAGAAAAAAAATACAAATATAGAATACTAGCTGTTACCCGTGACTTCGATCGCGTTCAGCTTATTTATAGTACAATATGCATGTATACACATAAACCCTCCTCTTCAATCACTCTGTCTATTATTGAAAAACGCATTAAAATCCGTTGCGTAGTTTAGAAGATCTAAGTGTACAGAACAGAGGAACTGACTGTTTTATACTATGTATTTAGACGTTTTTACCTCCTTGACTTTTGAATTTATCAGCAAGTGACTTCTCTTTAGCAGTAGGTTTGCTCAATAGATCCATTATTTCCTCGCCCACTCTTTTCACTGCTTTTTCTCTGCTTGAAGGCATTGCTAGTAAAGACTGTAAGAAAAAAACCTTTTCCAATGAGTAGTTATGCTAAAAGCCTAAGCTAACCTCTTTTAGTATCATAATACAATTAATGATATACCTACTATTTTAATAAAGTTATTGGTTATTTTTAAGCCATAACAGAAAAAACATATAACAAATGCTTACCATAATATCTGTATCACTCTTGGCAACCTTCTTTTCGTCTGGGGTTGTCTTTGATACTTTCGGTTTTGTGCTTTGTTCAACAATACTGTCACCTATAAAAATATACAATGATTTAAAAATAATATCAGTTTCAAAAACTATAAAACACACTTAATGTGCTGGAATTGTCAAAACGAATCGAATGGGCCTAAAAATAAAGATTTTACAGGTAGTCATTTAAGTGTTCTCCTACCTAAAAGAAGACTTCATCATGATTATATACAGTGTGTTTGGGATAGGGCTAGCGATAATTTAAGGCGATGTTTTTATGTCAATTAGGCTTCATTTTTTAAATTTATTTTTTATGTGACTACACAAAAAAAATATTTATTTCTTATGTGCCCGTCTTACAGATAAACAAAAAACATCATTTGAAAGCCAATAATATGTGTCATTAAATGAAAATACAAAAATGAAAAATAATGACCAAAAAACTTTAAAAAATAATTATGAATTTTCCGAATCAGTTCTTAGTTTCCTTCTAATGTCATTGTGCTACCTACTAATAACATGTAAAATGAAACCTTGTAATTGGCCTTACTTTATGCAACATGTTCATCTTATTATACTTTTGTAACACTGTATGGTTTCTAAATAAATTAAATTAAATTTTAAAAAAAAGATTATGATTGTGTCAAATTATTACTTCGGAATCTACTACTACAGAATCGATACTTTAGTTATGAGTAGGTTAACTACTTCCAAGCAAATGCAGCATAATATATCAGTGTGTTAAAAAGATAAGTGATGATTATAACTGCTGTTGTCTCTTAACTTAATTAAGGTTAACTAACTCTTTCATAACTTTCTTTGCATTAATTACGAAATTGGACAGATGAAAGGTTTAGTATCTCTTGAGTTGAGGATATCTTTAATATGTGTATTGAATTGTATCTTCCACTGTAATTGACTAATGTTAAGTATACCTGTTATTAGCAAATGTTTAAGCACATAACATTGTGCTATTAGTGTAGAAACTTAAATCAATAAAAAAAAAACTTAAAAGATAAGTAGACAAAAAAAGAAGTTTTTTGTGGCTGCAGGGCTTTGCACTTAGAATTACGGTCCTTTTTTTCATACTATACTGGCACGTATCAGTTGTCTCAATTGCCTGTGTTATTTCTAAATCAATGCTTAATTAGTATCAAGTGTAATGTGACATTAGAAAGTAAATGATTAAAGGTTTAAAAAATAAACGCACCTTTTCGCTTGTTACTGGTAGACTGCTCTTCTATAAGGGCTGCTAATACTGCAGCAAGTCTCACAGATTCTGCACTGACTACTTCAATGCCACCATCAGTTGTTGTTTCTGTCCTTTCTCTGATGCTGCATCAAATATCTTAGTGTAAGTTAAAATGCTTCAAACTTTTTTTATGGAGCCTGGCATACCTAAAGTTGCTAGTATCTAAAATTACACCTATAAAACATACACCAATCGACAATAAAATAATTAAAAACAACAAATACTCCATGACAGTGTCGTAAATGATATGTTTTGTTCTGAATTTCAGTATGACGTATGTTTCATGGGTGTACACCAAAATAATGTAATTTTAGGTTTTCGATGAATTTGATAGGTGCACAGATCATCATTTTAGCCATAAGACGTCCACTTCTGAACATAGACCTCCCTCAATGACCTATCATTTGGGGGGATGGTCAATACTTGTCACCATTGGCAGACGGGTTGGCGAGCGCAATTTTTTATAAGATTTCGCACAGAGACGCTGCTGCCTCTCTCGTGCTACAGGAATTAGTCGCCTCTTACAACACGCCTCCTGTTGGCGGTACGGCACGGAGATGCGCATGATGTGCAGATATTAGTATCAATTTCTAATCTACATGCTAGTTTAGAAACTTAAAACAATATATTCAGCAGCATGTTTAAAATGATAAAATAAATTTTGTTACTAGCCTGCTAGGCTAGTGGGCTAGTAACTGTACTGTTGAATGTTGCGTTCAACTATTTGGCTATGTGACATTTAGCCGTGTAGTTGAATGACGTTGTTCAATGAAAGGGCTAGCCGTGCAATGAAACAGCAATTTTAACCAGTTGGCTGTGATGTCTATATGTAGTCTAGTCACTATAGTAGAAAAAGCTACTTATTTAATTTTTATTTATATGTTAACAACTTACGTTATTAATTTTTGCGTAGCAAATTTTTCGAGCAAACTGGCAACAATTCCTGCATCAACATCTCCAAGTCCAGGCAACAAAGCACTGGCTGTTGAAGGCAGCTGGAGCTGCATATTTGAGAGGACTTGCAACAGACGCACCTCTAATGAAGCTGATGGCACTGGAGGCTTTGGTTTTTCAACAGGTGCTGGTGCTAGAACAATGAATTGTGATATTAACATGCTTATGACTAAGACTTAAAAGTCTTCCCTTAATAATTTTCTTACAGAAACGATAAAATGTAGAAGTTTACTATTGTGGGACCAACACAGATCTGTTGCACAAAATATCCAACAAAAGTAGGACAGTAATAGAGTAGCAACTCCAAAAGTATACTTTTATATTTTTATAAAAAAACAAAACAAAAATATAACAACGACTCACGCTCATTTTTCTGAGGTGCAGGGCTAGATACAATACGCTCCTTTCCACCTGGAGAACTTTCAGAATTCTCAGGAGCCGCTAAAGTAGCACCAAGAAAATTCTGTCGTTCCTTCTTGCGTTTTTCAAGTTTCTCCCGTAAACTGTTCCTTTTGCTTTTCACAGCTTGAATTTCTTCCCAGGCGTCAGACATTCTCACTAATTATCATTATAATAAAAATGCAGTCGGTTTAGAACGCTTTGAAACAAATCGAAAAAAGGAAAGAAAAAAACAAAACCTTCATTACTGATCAACACAGAATAATAAATGCACAGATTATTATATCTAAAGCCGGTGACAAACTGCGGCGGACGCAGCTCCGGACTCGTCTTGACATTGTAAGGTCAAGCGCTGCTATTGGTCTATCCTTCAGACAACTTCCGCCAGCCCAAGGATAGACCAATCGCAGCGCTTGACCTCACAATTTCAAGACGAGTCCGGAGCTGCGTCCGCCGCAGTTTGTCACCAGCTTAGCTAATCTTTGATTATTAAATGATGTCTAAAGCTGGTGACAGACAGTGACGGACGCGTCCCTGGACGCGTCCTGACAGGCGTCCGGCGTCCGGCCTCCGTGTGTCACCGGTTTAAAAATCCACTGAGATATAGGGTTATCTTGTATCTATAAAAATATCGGTATCGATATCGATATTGTTTTTACACTGTATTAAATCTTTTGAGCGATATTTAAAAATTCGATATATTCGTTGTATTGATATAAAATTTTAAGTATCAAAAAGGTATAAAAATTGTTTTTTTTTCAGACCAATAAACATTAATAAGTTTTAAGATTTAAAAATACTTTTTTTAAACTAACATCTTTTTAACAAATTACATTCTATGTATTTTTTGTTTTTGGTCAACTCGATTTGCTGCTTTTTATTATCGAATATTTTCTGTTAAATCAAACTGATATTTTTTAATAAAAATATTAATATCGATATTTATTGTATGTCGTCTAACGAGCGTACTAGTCAGACGTGTCGCCAAATTTATTTTAAAGTTTATAAAATAGTCGTTAATCAATATTGAACACTATCTTCAGCATTTAAGACCCCTTTTTATCACAAAAAATTACTGTGGTACGACAAATTTGCTCGTAATTATAAGTGCCGTGTCGCAATCGTCAATGCGGTAACCGCTCTTTACCACTTCGGGTAAGCGAGACGGGCTCATTATTTTTTGGACTGCTTACGCCTAGTTGCGAACAAAAGAGTAATCTACAACACGGATATACAATGAGTGTGCAACTTTCGCAAACTGTATGCAGCAGTAACGTAAGACTCGGCGGATCTCAGCCGAATTTGTCAGTAAAAAAACCCGATTATGACACTACTCATATTACCCATCGTATTAAGCGCAAGGAAAACGACGACGATGCCTGGATGAAAGCTGAGCTTTCCGAAATAAAAAACAAATGTCCGAAATCATGGCTGTACTGAAGTTCAGTACAAGTACTCAAGCAGAAAATATTGGCAAGCTTAGTGAAGACATAACCACGATTAAAAATCAAGTGAATGATATTGGCAACACCATCGAAAAGATTATCTTAGATCAAAATAACATTAAAACAAAACTGAACAACTTAGATACAGCAACAGAAAATATTGAGAAAAAAGTGGAGGTCCTGGAATGAGACATAAAAAAAATTAAAAGCATCCTACTATCACAACCTGTCCATCAATCACCTATGAATTATGAAGAAATAGTAAATGAAATCAATGAGAGAAACATAAGGTCAAAAAATATTGTGATCATAGGCATACCAGAACCAGATATGGCAACAGATCGTCACTCTTACAATAGAAATGAGGTGACAAAAATTACTAAAACTGTATAATAATATATTGAGTGTCCGCAACCTTACAAAATTATCCGCCTTGGGAAATACAAGCCCGATCGTACTCACCCTATCAAAGTCTGCTTCACGTCTGAAGAACCTGTAAAAACTATACTAAGTAACAAAAACAATGTGAAGATTGACCACATCAAGATTTTTTCCGACCAACCAACCAAAGAAACAACCACAAACCGAAGAAAAACAAGTAGAAATGACACCAATAACAAAAAACTAATAGCTTCGACAGGAAAAACAACACATAAGATCGCCAAGAATTACAGTGAGTTAACGACTACAAAAAAATCTTTGAAGTGCTTTTACATAAATGCCCGTAGTCTCGTCAAACCAGATAAATTTGATGAGCTTCAATGTATAATGGCCTCACTCCAGCCACACATCGTTGTAGTATCAGAAACCTGGATAAAAAATGATCAAGACGTCCGAAAACTTCAAATCCCATGCTACACACATTACAACAACTACAGGCAACACAAAAAGGGAGGAGGAGTCTCAATCTTTGTGGACAACAACTTAAAGCACAATATTATTGAGGAATATTGCATAGAGGACGTCCATTACCTCTGGGTCCACCTGGAAAAACAAAATCTAGATATTGGCGCTATATACAATTGTAACAGAAAGAGAGTGGACAGTTTTCTTGAGGTATATTCTTCCCAACTCCAAAAAAGGAAGAGAGCCGTTGTATTTGGCGACTTCAACTTTGATCTGCTTATTCTTGACAGAGAAACACGCAAATACAAGGATACGTTAAAAGAAAACGGCTACAGAATTTTAAACAAAATCAATAGGAAATATTGCACCCGCGAAACAGCATCTACAAAAACTATCATAGACCATGTATGTACTAGTTTAAAAGACAATAACTGTAATTTTGTTATCATTGAGACGGCAATGTCAGATCACAAAAATATATATCTGGAGATTGAGAATTACCAGCCTACGCCGATTAAGAAAGTTGACTACACAGCGTTAAATTACAGCAAGTTCTATGAAACTGTTGAAAAGACTATTGGCTATGAAGAAAACATTGTATACAATATCTTAGAAGAAAAGTTATTAAATTGTCAATCTATAAGTAAACTTGTTAAGTCAAAGCTTACAAATCCACCGCACCAGGACTGGATAAATAAAGACATCATACAAGACATTAATAACAGAAACACGAAATGGCAAAACTATAAAAGGAATAAAACAAATTGGACCAATGTCCAATGAGCAGGAATTTAAGGAGGCCAAAGCCAGGGTACATAAAACTATACAGGAAACGAAAAAATCTTATTACTATAAATATTTTGAGGACTATCTGGGCAAGCCTAAGAAGATGTGGAAAGCAATCAATGACCTAGCTGCAAACAAAATAAAAAACGCAATCGGCCCAAACAAACTGATAATTAACTCAAGCACCATTATAGATAAAGTTGAAATTTGTGAATGTTTTAACAAGTATTTCTCGACTATTGGCTCAGTGTTGGCCAACACAATCCCAAATAAACATTACACAAACAAAAGCTCGTAGCAGGTACCCAAAACTTCTCAAACAACAGATCTTACTATCCTCGCACCGGCAACCACGGATGAAGTCGCTAAAATAATTGATTGTCTGGACCCGAATACGAGTTCTGGTATAGACGGCATGAGGACAAAAGCAATAAAATCTATCAAGAAACTAATTACTGTTCCACTTACCAAATGCATAAATGATTACCTGAATCGGGGGGTTTTTCCAGACAGCCTTAAAATTGCAAAAGTATCACCAATTCACAAATCTGGAAGTAAATCCGACCCGACCAAGGAAAGACAATATGGTTTTAGGCCTAAATCAAACATGCTTTCAGCAACGGTAGATCTAGTAACTAAAATAAAAAATAAAATTGACGAAAAACAAATTGTTGTAGGTGTTTTTATCGATCTAAAAAAGGCTTTTGATACCATAAGTCATACGATTCTCCTTAACAAACTATCTGACGCTGGTATCACTGGTGAGGCTAACGATATTCTAAAATCCTATCTCACAAACCGCAAGCAAATTATAAAAATTGGACATCATCAGAGTTCATCTTGTCAAATCATATTTGGCGTCCCCCAGGGCTCAATTTTAGGGCCACTATTATTCTTAATATACATAAATGATATACAGCACATAGGGCTACAAGCTGATGTCTCCCTATATGCAGATGACACAGCCTTGTTCTACTTTGGAAACTCAGTCAAAATTATAACATTAAAAGCACAAAACGATTTGGATCTACTAAATAACTGGTTTTTATCAAACTTGCTTACTATCAACACAGCCAAAACAAATTACGTTATATTCGCCGCCAAAAACAAAAAAATCAATGATACATTACAACTAAAGATTAACGATGAAAACCTTAAAAGGAAAACAAGTGAAAAGTATCTTGGCCTTATTTTGGACCACAACCTCAATTGGAAACAACAAATAGAAAAAATTAAAACTAAACTAATATCTTTAACCGGTACCTTACGTAGCATAGCTAAATGTCTTCCACGTAAAATCAAATACATCATTTATAATTCATTAGTCAAACCACATTTGGACTACCTGATTGAAATTTGGGGAACAACAGCTAAAACTAACTTGAATATAATACAAATAGCTCAAAATAAACTTATAAAATCTCTATTTAATTATGACTTTCGCACTTCAACCCAAAAAATATATGAAGAAACTAAAATCATGACTATTAAACAAACATACATATACTACACATGCATATTGATCTATAAAATTTTTAACAACCAGATTCATACACTATTATCTTTCCGTAAAAAACGCGAAAACCAAAAAATGAAACTATGAAACGCAAACCATTTAATAACACGCAGTCCAAGAACAAATTACGGTAAAAAATATTGAATATGAAGGTGTGAAAATATATAATAAACTTCCAACAGAAATAAAAGATACCAAATCAATAACCAGTTTCAAAAAACAACTTAAATTTAAATTTCGGATAAAGGATTAGTAATTTAAACAAATAAAATAAATTAACAGAAATAATAAAATAAAACAAATTTAATTATATTACATTATTTATTATAATATCTAATTTTGAATTTTTATATTAAAAATCAAATGCCACACATGCCGCATCCAGGATGTAAGTGCGCTCGGCACTCATTGTTCCATGGTTGCTCGGTAAAGTGAGCAATAATTATAGACGACGACGATTTTCCAATGTTACCGACTTGTTATATCAATCTACCCGTTTTTAAGTTTAGTCTGTGTGCGCTTAATGTTAGCTGCAAATATTATCGAATGTAAAGTGTTTTTGTTCTCAGTAAGTGAATTAATGTAATTCTTTATGAGAAATAAAGTTCTTAAACCACATATTTATTCAATTAGTATAAATATTTACAAAATCGAAATATAAACTAACTTAAAAGCTAAACCTAATAAAAAAAGAAAGAAAATACAAAGTAAATTTTAAAAAATGAAATGTTTGCACACTATCTGATATTATAAGGGGAAAAACCCCAGAAATAAAGTAACTGATTGAGCTAGATTTCTTGGGGAAAGGTGCTCAAAAGGCTGGCCACGTTGCCACGCTGAATAGATAAGCTAATGCGTTGGCCTAAGTATTGGCCAGCCTTTGTATCGTGGGATATCTCAACTAATCGCTTAGACATTCACGATAGAGTTTGTGGGCACTTGGTCCCCATGGGCCCAAAGTTTCGACCCCAAATGGTTCAAATATGTACGCCTCACTAAGACATTCATATTTGCGCCGTTTGAGGAGCTGCAACAGAACCAGCCCTGTTGCCGGTCAAAGAAAGATGGGATGGCGCTAAAGTATCCACGCATGTTGCGATATATAAGGTCCTATTTTATTAGTGTACATCCCGTTAACCAGTGACTATATAGGTGAAAAGCAATCATAAGAACCAACTTTCAAATGTGTATCATAAAATCTAAAAAAGTTCAAAATAAAAATACAAAGTAACAACATCGACTTAACATTGCCTACTCTTCCTATCTTCAATACGTATAACCATCTGTGATCATCTGTTTTATTCCGTCCCATAGACAGAGCGAGAAATACTTAACAAACATTAAGGACTCGTCTTGACATTGTAAGGTCAAACGCTGCCATTGGTCGATCCTTGGGCTGGCGGAAGTTGTCTGAAGGATAGACCAATGGCAGCGCTTGACCTCACAATGTCAAGACGAGTCCGGAGCTGCGTCCGCCGCAGTTTGTCACCAGCTTAAAGATGGCCAAAAAATAACCGCCTACCGTCATTCACGAAGGTCGTGTCGCAGTCGCAGGGTCGAGTAATTTAATTAATCATATAAATAGTGATTGTGATCTTACTACTGTGATGGCCACAAAGTGTAACGGCTGCGATGCCGTGATTTATGATATTTTATACATGGAGTGTTCACAAACGTCATGTAAAAAAATTTATCACCAGAAGTGCTTGGCACTAAAGGCGGAGGAATTTGAAGCTTTGTCACTGGAAGAAAAAAGCCGATGGGTATGTCCTGAATGTGTGTGCACTATTCCGAAGCGGGGTAATTCCGAAACACCAGTCCGGGGAAACACTCCCATGAACAAAACTTTCACACCGAGCAGCTTTGTAAACACTGCGCGCGGAGGACGTTTTAATCCGAACGAAATGTCCATCATGGAAAGTGACGCCAGCATACTAGAAGAGGTTGGTGGATTTCGTTTGGAAGTAAAAGCGCGACTCGATGAACAAATGAAGGAGTATAGACTACTACAACAAAGATTCTAATATACGTAGTGTCACGAATAACCTTAACTTTTATACGGATTATATTGATGTTTAGGCTTAGAAGACATTGCGAGTGTCGAAAAATAAAAATAAAAAAATTTTATGTATGCGCAAGCGCGATGTTCACGTGACCGCGCGCGACTGCCGTGCGAGCTGAGCGACAGCCCACTTCCATACGCCGCTTCGGGCGGCGCGCTGGCTGAATATACCTAAACTGCGGAGTGACACCCCCCTGCTACAGCTAAGTCTAATTAGTGATGTCCCCAAGTCGATATCTGTAACGTTTTTCAATCTATTCGCAGTTACAGAATGACAACATACAACATAAGATACAAATATATAAAAAAAAACAAAAACAGAGAGTGACCATCGGAATTGGCTAATTGAAAAAAATATTAATCGCACGCATAATAATTACCATAGTCGCTTTCTGTAAAATAATTAATGGACTTTCCCTATATTCATGCAGAATGGGACCACTTGTGGGGTCTATCTAAGTCACAGTAAAATCAACATTTACTTTTTTTTTCTTTATTCATTAAATACTTCTCGCGTTCTGCAAAATTTTGATTTTAATGGAGTAAATGAGTCTAGTGTAAACTTTATCGTTTAATGTGATTGTTGGTTGTGTTGTTTAACGCAACATTTTTAAACAAAAAATTTTTTTTTGTCTGTTGTACCGAAACCTTTCCGATTTTTTTCATATTTTTGGTTCAATAATATTACCGACGTCGTAGTTTGCTGTTTAAAATTTAAACCGGTTTTTATCTGTGTTATTTTCGTCGTTTTTTAGTTGTTACGAGTATTTCAATTACTGTGAAGGATAATTTCTTACATTACATCCTGACTTTGGGTCAAATCTCGTTCCAGGTGAGTAGTCATAATTTCAAAATAAGATAAAAACGACCTGGGTTTATGGCTCCGGACTTATTTAATTATATGGGAGCATGGTAGTTCTGTGGCTTGTGTGTACCTCTGGATTTTTCGGAATCTATGTACTGATTTATATCACTTGCTCGGCGTGAGGTAAAACAACATGAAGAAACCATTAACCACACTCAGATAAGACTAGATCTAATTTATAATTATAATTATATCACCATAATCAGCCCACGTCAGTCAGGCCTTTCCCAATGCACACCACTGAGCCCGATCCTCAGCTTCTCTTTTCCATCCACTGTCAGCAGCCTTACGTATATCATTGATCCACCTTGTCGGGGGGTGCCCCACGCTGCGCTTGCCTAGTCGCGGTCTCAACTCAAGAACACGACTACCCACTCGATAATCGGTTCTACGGATTTGACCAGCCCACAGCTAGTAAACAACGCATACTGTTAGGGGCAACTATAGAATCCTACATTACATACATTTGACCGGTTTTTATCACAATTTTGGGTAGAAAATGGCTCAAATCAACAAGATAAGATACCCATCAAGTATCGCCTATATTTTTTGACTTATGAAGTTTAGTATCTTCAATTGAAATACCATAGTTTTACCTAAAACGATCACAAGAGTAAATACTCTATTTTAATACTAAAATTTATTTAATAAGCAACAAAACGTATTTTGTATATTAGCAGCTAGAACTTATCTTATATTTTTCATTGTTATTTTTTATAATTATTGTCGTAAATTTCAAGCCGTGACGAAAGTATCTAAAACTGCCAAGGAATTTAGAAATACCTAATGTACGTAGTAGTACTGCTTGAAAACTTATAAATTACTTGAAAACTGCACATGGCCAAGTTTTACCTGATCAGTGCACATGGCCCTTACCCTTTAACTATCTATCCTCTCATCTCGAAACTGCTTTTTTGGCGTTGGTCTATTGTTTTGTGGATGAAGACCACTGATCAAGTAAAACTACATTATGAAGACTGAAGGTAAGAAACTTTTACATTTACATAGCAGAATACTATGCAATCATTTTTGACATTAACGTTAATGACACAAAAAAATTTTCATTATTTTCCTTTGACTAACACTAAAAGTTATTTTCCGTTAGATCAGAATATTAGATTTTCCAGGAATTTATAGCAATCTAATTTTATGTAACATGCCTTTTGCCCCAGAGTTAAGATCTCATTCTCAAAAAGTATGTACTCTCTACAAACATGCTTGCAGACTTATCGAATCCTACTATGTTGCTAAGTGTGTATTTATATTTTTAAACTTTATTTCTTACTTCATTTACACTTTATACCTGCTATTCTTGTATCCTTCATCAGCATTATTAGATGCAGTAGATTAGTAGTAACCGAGTGGGTTACTTACGTCGTTTTCCAGAAAATGTTACCAAAATGTAATAACATATTTTCAAATAATTTACTTCTATTACAATAAAATAGACAAGTGTATCAGAAGTTAAGCTTCATACAATGCGCACTAGAACAACGCACAGACCTAGTTTTCATCCAGGCTTGAACACTTTTTTTGGTAAATTTTTTGTTCATAGGATGCATCTGTAACAAGCGGTTTAATTTTTCTGGTTGGGTAGCGGAAAGGTTTAAAGTTAAAGGAGCTAACTTTTAAAACAGCTTTTTGGCGCTATCCAATTCTAACATAGCTGTCGTGTCCGTGAGTGGTATCTGTGTGTGCGTTGCTCAAGCGCGCATTGTATAAAGCTTATCTTAACTTCTGATACCCATAAGAACTATTATAAATTCTGTGCTCTTACTCTTTAAGTTTGGTGACAGCAGAGACGATAAGATTTTTGATCGTCTCTGGGTGACGGTGACACATTGGCACATCATTTGAACATTTTCAGATATTGCGTACGTTACCAGCAAGTTATACTACGAAATGAGTTTGAAAAGAACAGAATCGTTTGTGATCCTCAAGAACAACGGCTCTTGCTGTGGTCGGGCGAGCATCAACTGTTTCAGAAAAAACATCCTATACCAATTGCAAAGTGTGAGTGAAACATGCTCAATACATACTCATTGCTAACGGTTAAACAGTCAAATCGAACCTTAGGGAATACACACTGCAGTCAACCAAGAGTGTTTTTTTGCAATTTTTATGCTTTTGTTCATAAGAAGCCTAGGTATTTAAGTTGCTTCATAGGGTATAGTAAGTAGTGTATAAATAAAGCAGTCCCTTATTTTTAAACCGGTTTTGGCTGGATCACCTATGGTCTATGGAAAAGTTTAAAAAAATATCAATCAACTGTTACCTTTTCAGTTGCCAGATCTTTGGGCGTAGCTGCTGGTGTGGCACACGGACGTATTGTTGAACCGCCGGATTGGGTTCTCGATTATTGGCACCCACTTGAGAAAGCCCAGTATCCCGAATACTTTAGAAAGCGTGAATGTAGAAAATGCGAATACATTAGGAAGTGGAACGCTGGCATTTTGTATTAATTAGATTACCACTTACTTACCACTTGATTTGATTTTGATTCTAAAATGTTATTTAATAAATAATGTTCTTCTATCGATTCTCATTTTTTGAGCTAATTAGATTTTTAGGGTTTCATACCTATTACCATAAGAAAAACACGTAGTCTGTCAACAATACGATACGGTACAGTCGATCTCCGTAGCCGAGAGGCAAGCATACCGGACTCGGTGTCGCCAGCCAATGTAGAAAAAATACTTTACTATGTTGTCCCATATAGAATCAGAGTAAAAAAAAACCTTTTTCTAAAATAAATCTGGTACGATAGAGAAAGGGCTAATAGCGTCAAATGTTTATTATTATTAGTTAATATATTTTTGAAGTTTTTCGTGTAGTCGATTTCGCCTATTCATTGTAGTTTTGCTACCGTCCTTGGCGGGATGTACAGCATGATGGACCGTGACGTAAATAAGGTGCTATGATAATTTAGTTCTATGGAATTCTAGCATCAGCCTTATGGTACAGACACACATGCTCATTAGTTTCCAAAAAGCATGCCACTAGGTAGCAATTGCTAACTAGCCTTGCCTGCCAGTAATAAGCATGATTAATTTGAGCATGCTCATAAAACAACCGTGATTTGATTTTTGAGCAAGCTACCTGTTGCGCGGGTGGAGGGGGGTTCATAACGGGTGTTTAGTTTTTATTGTGTACAGTATACAGAAGCAGGTTTCAAGACGCTATCAGGTCTCAAGGAAATTGTCTTGAGACAAGTTACTTGACACTCGATGCGGCGTTGAATACAACGATATTTTAATAGTTTCCGGTCTTTAAAACTTTACCAAACATTAGAACACAAACTACACCAACTACTTGCACTCTAAAGTAGTGTTGCCGCTTCAACTATCGATTGCAAAACTATCGATTTTTCGGCAATACTACTCTAAAGCTCTTTATTTGATAAATAAAAACCATTAAAATAGATAGACCATGCTTTTCGTTCGACTACCCTCCACCGAATAGAAATGTATCCTTTTTTTTGCCATTTAAACTGGTGACAAACTGCGACGGACGCGGCTGCGGACTCGTCTTGACACTGTGAGGTCAAGCGCTGCCATTGGTCTATCCTTCAGTCAACTTCCGCCAGCCCAAGGATAGACCAATCGCAGCGTTTGACCTTACAATGTCAAGACGAGTCCGCAGCCGCGTCCGTCGCCATCTGTCACCGGCTTTAGTGAGTCGAAATTACGGGTCAGCGCCCCGGGCGTTTACCTTGGGCATTCGTCCGCATCCGCAATTTCGGCTCTGGCTGTGGCTTGCTTCCCAGCGAGCGCCACCCGGCTTCAGAGGGGAAGGTGATATCCCCCCGGTCTCCATGCAAACGGCGCGCGGGACACGCGCAACGCCGTCACGGGCATCCTTTAGCGGACGGCCGACATCCCCGTGTCGGTCACCCGAGGCCTATCAAGAAGGGGCAATCGGACGCCATATTATAGCCTCCTGCGACGCCCATGACGTCGGCGGCGGGTCACTGGGGCGTCAGCTGAAGCCTCTCGCACCCTCTCCGCCGCTTCCTTCTTAGAAATGACTGCCATGTTTCACAAAAGGTGAGCATTGCTTGCCACGCCTCCTTTGAATTCACCATACCGCTCCAATGGAGAGGTCTTACCCGATCTTCACTGCAAGGAGTTCACGCTCAGCTGTCCAGGCTGGGCACACCTCTAAGGTGCTGGCTGCGCTGTATCCTCAGCCGCCGCGCAATGGTGACATTTGGCGCTTTCTTCACGGCCAATCAGGGCATAGAAAATTGCCGAAGCAGCCTTGGATAGAAATCTATCTTGGAGCAACCCTACTATGTATTGACATTGACAATTTGGCATTGACAGTTAGGTTGATGACACTGACAGTTATTTGTTTTAGGTTAGGGTTATGTTTCCTAATTCCTTTTGTTGTTTTATTCAATTTCATAGATTTTTGAAATCGAGGGATCCAAGAACGGTCTGCTTTCAAAATACGAGATAGAGATAATCTTTAATTGATTCTAGTTTCATAAATTAGTGACAAGCATGGCGGAAAGTTCATCACAGGATAAGAAAACTCCAATGACAGATGATGAGAGGCTTGCGTTGTGCCAGAAGCTTGATCAGGAGCTGGACGACTTCATAGACAGCCTAGAAAGAAAGAGGTACACGGAAGGATGGCCCGAAGACCGCTGGGAGGTAAGAGTTTATAGTACACTTAATGCATGAATTTGTAAATAATAAGTCTTACCTATGTCCACTCTCTGAGCTTACTGTTATTAGAGCAGTAGATGTCATTTGCGTCAGTAAAATAACGATGGCTAACAGTAATATGTATGTGACATCACAGTAAATTAATAATTCTTATAAAATTAATATACATGTAGTGAATCTTATAATTATGTTGTACATTTGCATGCTGTTGATAATGGCTAAATGGGCCGAACGTTAAACAAATTGTAAGACCTTCAGTGTACCCTGTTTAAACGCAAATATATCATATAAAAAAAAATACAAAAAAGATTTAAATAGTCATACAAAAGGTGGACTTAATGCCATGAGGAATTCTCTACCTCTCGATCATGATTAAGTGAAAGTAACTGCTGCTGATTACATGATATTGACAAAACAATTTATCTACAATAGAGAATCACTCATTCATCGCATATCGTAAGAAGAACTTGCATCATAGCAGAGTTGCATGCAGAGATTCACAATTCAATTTATCCAATTTATTTTATAAAACTTATAATTATAAAAATATTTTTAGGAAGAAATGGACAAGCATCCATTTTTTATGAAGACCACCCCAGGACAGGGCGAATTGTCACCACTTGCAGAAGGCCTGGCAAAACTCAAGTATGATCCTGAGGAGAACACACCTCTAGAACTTGCTTCTAGTTACAAAGAAGATGGCAACTTCAACTTTAAACACAAAAATTATCGCTTAGCTATAATAGGGTAAGTTTCTTTTACTGTTACTTAACACTTCAGACCAGAAAAATGAGACACAATAGAAATTTTATTGTTACTACATGTTCTCTCAGAGCCAAATAGGTAGTTTATTACCTTTGCTGGTTTTACAGAACTAACTTGTACTTATCCTAATATTTTTATTAGCAAATTGTGTAAAATAAAATGGAAATAAGTATTGAAATGAGAAGTCTTGTTAACTTTCTTTATGTCATTTTCAGATACACAGAGGGTATTAAAATTAGGTGTGATAATGCAGAAATGAATGCAAGTCTCTATAATAATCGAGCGGCTTCTCACTGGCATCTTAAGAATTTCAGATCTGCCCTCTTTGATAGTGTAAGAGCTCTGTCCTTTAATCCAGACCACATCAAGGCACATCTCAGAGCAGCCAAGTCGGCATTGGAAATAGAGAACTATGACACATGCATTCAACATTGCCTGAAACTACTTGAATCACAGTCAAAAGACAAAGAAATAACAGAGTTACTGAATACAGCTAAAAAGATGAGAATGATACAGGAACGAGATCAAAGAAAGAAAGAGAAGATTGATGCTAAAAACAGTGAACAAAGGGATGGAGTTATAAAAGCGATAATTGAACGTGGTATAAAAATATCAAATTGTGATGACGAGGATGACATTGATTTGTCTAAGTTAGAACCTATTCTGCCTGGAGCGCAGGATGCAATAGTTCACATAGAAAATGGCATTATAAAGTGGCCAGTTCTTTTTCTGTATCCTGAATATCAGATGACTGATTTTATAAAAGCATGTCCAGAAAACGTTTCTTTGATAAATCAGTTGGAACAGGTATTCCCTGCTCCCTGGGACGAAGCAAATAAATATAGTTGTGACAAAGTCAATGTTTATTTTGAAGGATATGACAAAATGCCACATGTAATAGATCCAAAGAAGAAATTAAGTGAATTAGTGGTGATGAAGTACTTTGAACTGAAAGCAGGTACGCCAGCATTTTTTATATTACCTCGTGGTAGTCAAATAGAAAGTAGATTTTTAGAAAATTATATTTAAATATGTTTTTTTTTTAATTAAAAATGTATGTATACCTTAAATATATAATAATAGAAAGATAAATAATAATAGTTTTATTGACTAAATCAAAACACAGATTATAAATTACAGTAATACAAGGATATTTTGTGTGTGCAATTTTTAATGGATTATAAAATAAAACTTCCAAAAATAAATCAATTTATTTATATTAAAACTACTCATTGTCTTCGTCCGCGTCGTACCCCTTCTGGTGGGGATAGTACGGCCCGGGGGGCTCAAAAGAGTCCTTCTGGTCTACCAAAGAGGGGTACGGATGGTTAGGCATGGCCCCCATCCATTGAGGGTACCAGTATAAACCCTAGAAAAAATAAAATAAAAATTATCATAAACTCTGTCTCATCTGATGATTAAAAAGGTTCAATTTGTCAAATCAAGATAAATTAATTTATAAAAATATTATGGGAAACGGTCTACTGCGACATAATATCAAACAAGTTCTCTTAATGAGGATAGAGCCACAAAGTAAAATGCTGCCAAACCATAGAGCATATTCCCTATAGAGCAGCTGTTGTAAAGACCATCTTAACTATCTAGGCCACTACGCTACGTTAGTATACAGGGTGTTTAGTAACTCGAGGATAACCTTTCAAAAAAAAAACTGTCAAACGGCATGTAATCGGCACAAGCCGAATTAACGGGTCGGCTAGTTATTATGATTAGATTAGCGGCAGCCGAGCGGTTTGCGATTCCCGAACAATCATCTACAAAATATTTATAATATGACCGCCCGGCTTTGCCGATTAAAGGCGGCCCGCTTATGTGTGTAGGAACCCTTACGCCCCGTAACGCCGCGGCGGTCAGTACTACCTTAGAATATCGAAGTGTCGGACTGTCTAACACTCCGATACTCTAAGGTACTCTGACTCGGACATACATCTGCAGCGATGACACGCAAGGTTATCTACAAATCCTGCAATGGATGACTCGGTCAGACATTCTGATTCTGTGATGGGTACCATAAAAATGTATCTTTACCGTTGATAATCCATAGAAGAAAAGACTACTTAGTGCACGGCACTGTCAAAAATAGTCAGAGAGCCATAGCGTTTTATTACTTGAAAGCGGTCAAAAAGCATGTAAACTCGAATTTGTAAAGCCATAAAGAGCTAGCCTTGGCAGCTCACTATTTAAAACCTTATTTTCGTGATACAAAAAAGGATTTTCCAAACGAAACGGATCGAAACGGAGACCGTATAAAATACCTTATTTCCTGCTGCGCCATTGCATGTAAACCGATCGTCGTGTAGATCAACAGCATCCAAATAGCTTTTTCCAGCGATAGAGCCGTAGTTTGGCGGATACATAAAGAGGCAACCGTCAAGACTAACTGTAAAACAACAATTTGTTTTCAAATGTACATGGATAAAGCCAAGGTGTTTAATTAACTACAAAAAAGTGTAAAAGGTATGCTTATAGTCGAAAATAATGTTACTGGCTTGATACTGGCAACTATCTCAACCGAGTTTTCACTCTGCGTGACAACATGGGGATATTTATTGCCTGTAGACAAAGCGTCATCGATATAAGGCGCTGCGCAAACGTGGACACTTAGTTTCCAGTTGATCGCTTTTGACACCGAACACTTTTTGTTCGTCATGAGTATGTGTTAAGTGGAAGCAACTGGACACAAGAAAGGTTTACGTATGCGCAGAGTGGATGATTTCATTCTGTTATTATAGAAATCAAATATTCATCGGCTTTTGTGTCTTGTGTCAGCTTGTGTCTGACACAAGACACAAAAGTGTCCACGTTTGCGCCCTCGCTTAACGTAGCTATGTTCTACCATTCATTTCCATCGTAAGTAATGAAACAGTTTTTTAGATGGGATTACCAAGCATACGTAGCACTAAATAAGCTGCAAAAAAGCCGAAGTGAAAAATTTTCGTTCCGATACAGCTTTGCGATACATTTCTTAATGTAGACAACACATGGAAACTTTGTTAACGCTTTAACGTAACGTTAACGGTTATGTTGTGTTTGTCCAAAGTAGACTATACAAATTTTCCGTCAGGTGGATTGTTATCTCTTTGATCTTTTTGACAGTTACTGTAAAATGTGTAGAAGATTACAGAATCCTATGTCCGCGTATTTATTTTCAAAGTAGGTATCACACCGCCAATCACAATCTTTCTGCTTTGCCTGATGGTTGATTGGTAGAAAGCTCGCATTATAAATGCGAAAGTAACTCTTGTCTGTCTGCTACGTTTTCATTTCACGCATAAACCGCTAAACCAATTTTGATGAATTTCGCTCGCAGAGCTAGTAAAGAATAAAATAACAAGTATTATGCGGTCTAAGAGTTGTTTTACACGTACCACAACCACACCACAACAACAACACGTGTAGACGGGCGCTAATTTATATGAAAATGAATAGGTAGTTAATTCACACGGGAAACGTTTCAACGGTGTGGGTGATACTGACCACATCGCAACGACTACCGACACCGTGAGCGTTGCGGCTGGCTACATCGAAAAAAAAAAAAACTAATCTGTCTGAACATCGAGCACAAACCTTATAGAGCAGCAATACGAACCATCTTTCTCCGAAACTGGTAAGTGATTTTTCACTTATATTTCGTATAAAATGACAGCTCCTGTCAACGCTCGCCCATACAAAAACAGTACAGATACAGATTGAAAAATGGCGGAAAATGTTGTGGCATTAATCATGTGACATTTCTACTCTATATGGTATGTGCTCCATGGTCTGAAACACTACTTAGCCACAATGCAACTACTACCGACAACGCATCTACATCGACATTTTGTATTTACCACAGCGCTGCAGGAAGCTGCAGCAAAACTATTCACACGTGACCACTGCTTGACCACGTTTTGTCGCTGCGATATGGTGTAGTTGTAATACGTGTGACATAACCCTACAAGTCGCAGCATCTTACAAGGCACGGTTAGGTTTTCCCCGTCATCAGGCTCGTCTGGTTTGGGCGTAGGTTCGATATAGGGTGGCACAGGATCGATCCCGGTGCCTGGGTCCCCGGGAATCAGGAATGGACCTGCGGTAATAATGATGTTAGTTTTTGTCAGAATGTAAAGTCCAGGAGACGTATTTATGAATCATAAAAATACAAATTACAAGATATGCAAGCGAATACATAAAATCACCATTTTCAATGAGCAATAGAAATTTGTTTCATACATGAATTGTTTTGGTGTTCCAATTCGAGATTCATTTCTAATGCTTCAAAAATAGGTCTCCGGGCCTAACCATGCATGATCTCTAATCAGTACGTCAGCAGTATTGTTTTAATATCAAACTACACAGAAAAACAAAATGTATTTTTGCCAGAGTCGTCTTCCAACACACCTAGACTCGAGCCAATTTAGAAAAGATCGTTTTCTGAATTGTTCCGTACGGGAATCGAACCCGAGTTCTCAGAGATGGCATCGCCAAATCCGGCGTGCTCGCCTCTTGGTTACGGAGGTCTTCAAAGTATAAACCTAATAAATTAAAATTACTATTTACTTGTGTCAAACCTTTGACAAAATAATAATACTGAACAAGTCGTATGGCAACATGATTTTTAAAATTTAAAACGTAACATTTCGTAATTGGGTCTTTAGACCTTCCAGTAACTCAACATCCTGCCTGTGGTTAATGTCTTCTTTGAAAAACCTTAATTTCCTAAGAAAATCCTTAAAGGTTTCACATTTCCATTTAATGTTATCTTCTAATAATCATATTCGGGTTGACTTAGGCGCAAATGATTTGATAACATGAAAGATTGGACGGGCCTTCGCTACCGTCATAATATCAAAGACATAGTAGTCGTACTCAATCTTTTTCATACTCTCCACAATCTGAGGTAGAAAACGGTACTCTGTATACAAAATGAATTATTTCGACATATTTACGTACCGCCATAATGATTTGTATAATTCCATTCACAAACGTGGTGGTCGCATACCAGGGGAGTACGAGGTTCTTTTGTATAGTACGTCTCACCATTTGGTGTCGTCTGAAATTAGAAAGAAGATATTTTAATTGAAAATTAAAATGTAGTGATTTTATAAATTTTATACTCTTTGTTGAAAAGAAATATGAAATCACTCTAATCACTAAAAATATGAAATACTTAAGCTGCTGATATTAAAGCTAACTATGGGGTAACAACAAATGGTATGGGTATGGGCTGGATGCAGACCGTTTCCAACCGGCCAATCTGGAATTTAATAGGGGATGCCTACGTTCAGCAGTGGACGTCCTATGGCTGAAATGGATGATAATGGAGGTAAACAGAATTACGCAAATCCTAACTCGACGAGTAAAGTGTAAAAAAATTGTGTGATTCCTAGGATAGTCTCATAGTAAAACTTGGTACGAGTATCTGCTGCTAATTTCACCAGCCATCTGATGAACTTCACCTAATTGTTTTCGAGAGGAAATAACAAGATTTTATGTTTAAGGTAAAAATGCGGTCTTTGGTCAATTAGGGGAATTTTTAGCCAGTTTTTTTGTTGTTTTATTAACTATGGTCGACTATAATTTGATATGACTAAAAGTCTGTTGCGAAAAGCTTTTGACTTAATTGAAGCACTGAATTCGTAGCGAAGCGTAGCGTGTCATGTCTGTTCTGTGAATTCAAGCACGACATTATTGCGTCAGCCAATAAATAGTGTGCGTAGTCCTAGAATCTCATATCATTCCAAGAATTTCTCAGTTCGCTATAATAGTAAGCTTTTTGAATAATGTCATTAATCTAAGGTTAGCCCATAGCTTGAGGGTCTCTTTCAAGCTCAAAGGCGATCTTAGATTAATTTTTCAATTTTAGACGCAATGTTGCGTCGTCACTTTGTGTTTTACTTACCAACAAATAATCATAGTGCCGGTACCGCAACCCCTGGATGTTGAAGTCAAGGATAAAAGAGCCAGAAGCGATGATGCAGGACGCCGCTGTCAGCGGGGGCAGCTTGTACATGGTCAGCCCGCACTTGACAATTGCTTTAGGCATAGTAACGACGTCTCGCTCTCGTTGTAGCAGCTTCTTGAAGGGAAACCTTTGAATATTAGAATT
Source organism: Anania hortulata (assembly GCA_963576865.1). NCBI lineage: Eukaryota > Metazoa > Arthropoda > Insecta > Lepidoptera > Crambidae > Anania > Anania hortulata. The sequence goes on from OY756410.1 coordinate 7,022,469, forward strand.
TTGTGAGTAATACATTTTTAACTCTACGGAATAATCGTTAGGTACCAATAAACTTTTTGTTCAAGGATGCATTTCGTGAATGCACTAATTCTATTTTAGATTCTATATCTGCTCAGGACTTTTTTGGCTACCTTTTAGCTTCGCAATCTGTGCAACCATTTTTTTTGCATCGTGAGCAATCGCCCATCGTTGTTAAGATGTTAAGCATTTTGCTTTTAAGCATGAAGCACATACCCAAAAGCAAGAAATTTCATTTATTAAGTTCCACATAAATTCCGCCAATTTTTTATCTGTATCTGTAGGTGCTGTTTTAGTATGGGCGAGACTTGACAGGACTTGTTATTTCATACTAGAAAATGAAAGTGAAAAATCACTAACGTGTTTCGAAGAAATATGGTCCGTATTGCTGCTCTATAGGCTATGTGCTCGATGCTTTTGGGTGAGTACGTTCGCCCATAATCCTAGGCAGGTTTTTTTTAGAGATATTGTTTTAGATCTTCGTTACTCCACAAGAGAACCAAACAAATCGAATCATAAAGACTCAAGAAAAAAAAAAAACTGATCAAGAACTTAACTTCTTAACTTACCTAAAAATACAAAGACCTACATGGCACTCCAACCCATGTAAGAAATTATCAGTAGGGAAGGAAATACTCGGGTCATCGATCAGATAATACTTCTGTTCGTCATGGTAATGTAAGAAGCCCAGAAACACGAATGATCTGTCCTTGCAGTATGGAGCTACGCCTTTACCCATATTGTATATGTCGCTGTACAACTCTGAGACAAACATGTAGACATTTTTTCCACAGTAGTATTCTGGAAACGTAGTTAGAAAATAGGTCAAATAAAAAAACGAAAGAATGCCGGAATATTATGAATATGTTTGGTATTTGATAGGGCTCTGCAAAGCTTGTAAAAGAAACAGTCCCAGAAAAATGTCGGATCCGTCTTGCGGGATCGGGATGACCAAGAATTAAAACGTATGTAGCTTTGCAGGACCAACATATTGCTTTCTAGCTGTGCCTGCAGTTAACAGCAATTTCCAAAAAAATCTAACTTTTGATAAATTGTAATAACAGTTAAATCTTACCCTGACTGATGTAAAACTCCATCGGTACGGGACCACCAGTGTACGTCGCCTTCCTCTCAGCAGCCACAGAGTTGTGGTTCTCGTACATCGTTAGCATGTTATCGATTACGTCATCCAGTGTGATTAAAAGTACCTTTAACTCCTGGATGTGCAATTTGATGAATCGCCCCAAATGGTCAGTGGCAATGTGGACTCGCTCGTTGATCAGATACTAAAACATGTTTGTTAAGTAAGTGATGTCTTTTAGTTAATTGAGACGAAGTCAACTTCAACTAATTTAAACTCAAAAAAATATTAAATGCTAAATTGAGAATAATACTTTGTGTCTGTAAGTTATATGGCCCTAATACGGGGTTACAGGGAAAACGCTGCCATCATCATACCTATAAGACGACTCGAACGTCAGAGCAAAGGTCAGAGCCTTTAAAGCCTTGAGGCCTAGTTCAACCTAAATCTGGCTCGTCTGCTAGAATGGAGCGGATCCTATCAATGCCAGCATCAGCGGGTTCATCACTTCTTGGCCAACACTCGATACGGCCTGCCTGACAGGTCTCACACTAGCGGGTAGTACGAGATGCATTTGAGTTTCAGCCTTGAGCGCTTGCCAATCTCCCCCGGTATAGCTGAAGAAGTCCTTCTTTAACAGGCATTAGCATTACTTAGTTCAATAACAACTAGTCAAATGTAAAAAAGAAAACCTGATCCTCGGCAGTTTTGACCCTCATCATCTCGTTTTGGTATAACCACAGATTGTCCAACTTGTCAGTCGGGTCGTGCCCATATATTTCAAAAGCGTCGATTATCATCGCCAGAGTCAGGTTGTCGTTGGGATCAAAGCAGCATGGGTGGTTCCGTATGTTGTAAGCCTAGGAATAGTTGGATTATTAAACTTTGTTGGAAAACATAAGTACAATGGGAAATCTATGTCTATTGTTGAAGGTGGTTTTTCTACTACTACAGCGTTCAACCGAGAATATGACGAGTGACAAAAAATTAGGGCTATCCCCCATGATTTCGCAGTTATAGGCGTTAGTGTAGGTCGCCTTCGAAAATGTTAATTATAGCTAAAAGTTCGCTGTTTGCGGTTTTCTGGCCTAGCTAGACTGGCAATTAAAAACAGGGATTTTTGTGTTTATCAGAAACACATTATTTCGCCATATCCGTCCGTCTGTATATTTTACCTGCCATTTTGTTTTTTAAACACATAGTAGTAGAAGACACAGTAATTGTCCTAAAAATTGGTTTATCATTTTACTATTACAAATACCTTTTTAATGTATATTTTAAATAATCAATAATAGTAAACTTTGTAGTTTAAAACGAATATGGAATTAACACGCATGCCGCAGGTTGACAAGATGACAGTAACATTCCACGAGGCGTAGGTGTTTCTCTATTTTGAGCGTTAGGATAAAATAAATTAAAAAAAAAGATTTTATTTAGTTTCGATTTCATTATAAATCTTTAAGATCATTGAACTCTACACGAACACGTACTTTTTCGGTTTATTTATTATATCTTTAAAATTATTTTCATGTCAATTATCTTTTTATCCGGTCCCAAGCCGAAGATGGCCTTTTATTCAACTACTTAACTGGGAGTTGGTCAACATCGAAAGGCATTGTGAAGGTTGTACAATGTATCCATAAATCTACTCCTAAATTCATAAGACATAATTACTTTATAAATAAATAAATAACTAAAAATATTAACATTAAAATAGATTATGTTTTTTAATAACATACCGTGATGTGTACCCAACTGAGACATATTGCAAGCAGCGCACATGCGCGAATACCGACGTCCATTTTGATGACATGGCGGTCGGCTGTTACACGTTGCGCAGAAGTTTTGAAGCCAATTATTTTTTATTTCGTTAATTGCTATGCATACATAACTGTTATTTTTTAACGAAGAAACATTCTAGATAGGTTTTTATGAAGTCGCAGAAAGTCGCAATTTAATATGTGACTGTAAAAATAACCCATTACCTTCGTTAGATTGTGATATGATGGTATTAGAATACTTAACAAGAGTATCATAAAATATCTCATGTTTGTATTTATTGTATTAATCATTAGATATTTTATTAAACAAAAACATATCAAATTCAATCCATTAATTTGCTTGATAAGTAGTACAGATCACAAATAGGCAAGCCGAACGTTTTTTTCATTTCATTTCATTTCAACTTTTACAACTTTAATTTATTTTTTACGGTAATTACGTCCTATTTTTTATTTCGTTTGTCTAAAGTAAATCTAATATTTTTGTTTGGTTGAACGTAATAAAACGCGGCAGATTTTCATCAACGACTGACAGTTTTATTATAAAAACATGAAATGTACAGGTGGCGCTAGCATCTTGACACAGATTACATATAACTTTATTTCAATGCATTAATAAGAGTACTATTAACTACACCACCACTCATTGAAATAAACATATTACTTTACCACAACATGGTGGAAATAAATAACAATCTATACCACTTAACTAATTACTGCTTAAGTATGCCCAATTCAAATAAAAACTTACAATGTTTGACACTGGGCAGACTCTTTGTAAGTATATCTACAGGCATGTTTAAAGAATCTAAATAAACAATCTCAACCAATTTACTAGCAACGGCATCTCGTATAAAATGGAAACGAACATCTATATGTTTACTTTTTTTGTGGTACATAAAATGTTCACTCAGTTTTTTAGCACTTTGATTGTCATTATACAGAGTTACTGGTCCTACATCTTTATAAGTAAGTTCTAATAACAAATTTTTGAGAAATATTGCCTCTTTGCTAGCCTCACAGACTGCCATATACTCGGCCTCAGTGCTAGAGAGTACCACTGTTTGCTGCTTTGTACATTCATGTGAAATTACACCTCCAGAAAGTTTAAAACAAAAACCGGTATAAGACCGCCTGTCAACCGTATTAGAAGCCCAATCTGCATCAACAAAACCAACTATATCAGAATCATCTTTAGTATAACACCCATTTACACTGTACTACTGTGTCTTTGTCTGGTTTGTCCACCACTTCCCATGCATCCCCATGCATCCCCATGCATCACACTCACGAAACGACTGCAACTCCTCCTCCATTGCTTTACACTACTTTTCACGTTCTGACCCGCTTATAACATCTTCATAGGTAAGGTTTTCTTCACCCATGCTTTCCACACCATTGTTTGCTAGCTAACCATACCTATTTGGTTGCTTTCTTACACGTTTTTCAGAAACAGTAGATTCAATAGGTGGCTCCTGAACTTCAGTTTCACTGAGAGTATTATATGGAATTCATCAGAGCTCGAAGAAGTTTCAGTCTCATCTGGTACATATGTGATATCGGATGAATTAATATCAGGGTCTTCTTATATGACAATATCACTCTTTTTCTCCTCAATTTTAACTTGGGTCATGTCTGAGCTGATCTGAGTATCTTCCATAATAATGACATCTCGACTGGTCATAATGTTATTTGTCTTGGGATTATACATATAATCTGTAGCCCTTTACATTGTTTTCATATCCCACAAGAAGATGTTTCTCTGCCCGCTTGTCCCATTTAGCAGTCTTGATTTTGAGCCATTGCAGTGCATCCAAAAATTCGAATATGGCTGACGTATGGCTTTCGGCCCGTCCAGAGTTCATAAGGTGTTTTTGTTAAACCTGATGCTAACGTTCTGTTTTGCAGATACACAGTAGTATTTATAGCTTCTGCCCAAAACTTCTTTTCCAGTTTAGCATCAAAAACCATACACCGAGCTCGCTCCACCACTGTTCGGTTTAACCTTTCGCACATACCATTCTGCTCCGGCGTGTATGGGTTAGTTTTTTGATGTGCAATCCCCGCTTTCTTCAAATAACTTTCCATCTCCGAAGTACAAAATTCACCTCCATTATCTGTCCTCAATACTTTCAATTTCTTGCCAGTCTGTGTTTCGACTAAAGATTTCAACTCCTTGAAGTATTTGAAGACTTCACTTTTGGCTTTCAGAAAGTAGACGAATGCCATTCGACTATGATCATTGACAAAGAGCAGAAAATAACGTGATAATCCAATTGAGACTAGCTCTATGGGTCCACATACATCGGCATGAACCACCTCGAGCACATTTTCGCACCTGGTACCTTTGTGAGAAAAAGGCAGTCTCGCTTGCTTCCCTTCACAACATGCGATGCACTTGGACTTGTCAATCACAGCTCTGTCTGAGAAATCAATACCTTCTACTACACCATTCTTCATAGCATTAAGGTCTTTACTGTTCAAGTGTCCTAGCCTTCGATGTCACATCATACTAGTCGTAGCTGTAGCTAAACCCGCAAACAACTTTTCTGACTTGATGTTTAGACGATAAACTAGACTCGACGATTTACTAAATCTGCTTTTCCCACCAGTATATTCTGTCGATTGCGTATGTAGCAAACATTTTCTTCGAAACTAACCTTGTTTCCATTTCGTATTAGCTGACTAACTGATAGCAAATTAGTAGTTAGGTTAGGTAAACACAACACATCTTTCACAGTAATGTCAAATTCTGAGTCGTCGACAGTCGTCGTTATTCTAGCGTTTCCTGCGCACAACACAGGTATTATCTCCTTGTTGGCGACCACGATGTTCTTCACTTTGGGGCTGGGTGAAACATTCTCCGAGCAACTTTTGTCAACAACCATGTGAGAACTTGCTCCAGAGTCGATGTACCAATCCGTTTCTTGAAAATGATTTCCCGGATTTAAGAAAATAGCGCTAAATGCGTTTTCAGTCTTGTTTTGACTATTCTGGGGGCATTTATTCATGTAATGTCCAAGTTGTTTGCATCGATAGCAACGGATATCTTTTGTTTTTGTTTTTGACGTTTGACATGTTTCTAGTCTATGCTTCAACGGATCTGACATATTTGTTTTTCATAAGTTGGTACTCTTGTTACGCTGTTGCCAACTTTTTGACAAAAAGGCTTCGTTAGTGCTGCCAACATTATCCGCTTCCATGTTCAGCAATTTTGCTTTAATGGCGTCCGTGCTAATTGCCGAAATGTTCGATGGCCATTATCATTGGCGCGAATTTCTCAATTATCCCCGCCAACAATAATGAACCAATCCACTCGTCTGTGATCTGAAATCCAGTTCCTTTCAGTTTTTGCGCTGTATCTACCATCTGAGTTACATATGCCGTCATAGTTTCGCTGTCTTCTAGTCTGATAAAAATAAGCTGACGCAGCAAACTGATTCGTCTCGTGAATCCGGAGTCATCGAAGAGCGCCTTTAGCCGCATCCATACATCTCGAGCTGTTAACTCATTCTTGATGTGAACATAAAGCGAAGCGTTGATCGTTATGATGAGTTTAGCTTTGGCCTTTTTTTCTTCTGCCGAAACCGCTTCCTCCGCTGATTTCACTTTACTTATATCCACACCATCAAGAATGAGAAAGTTCTCGGCTCCAATGACCACTGGTCGTAGTTCTCCCTGCCTTTAAGTTTCGGCACATTCGCGATGTAACTACCCGCCATCTTTAGTCGCGTTAGCATGACACACTTTGAAAAACTGCAAATACTGTTTGTTGCCACCTTCCGATAAATTCTATTATGTCCAAATACTGTAGCTAACAGACAGTCCACGAAAGGTTGAAGAATATACGGAAAACTAACGATTTTTAACGCGAAATACGGGACGGGGCCCATAACCTAATAAAACGCGGCAGATTTTCATCAACGACTGACAGTTTTATTATAAAAACATGAAATGTACAGGTGGCGCTAGCATCTTGACACAGATTACATATAACATTATTTCAATGCATTAATAAGAGTATTATTAACTACAGAACGCGCTAAAGTAAGGCAAAAATCATGTAGTATGACAGATTTGTTTGCCTTTAAAAGTTCTAAAAAAAAGTCCGTGACAGCATAAAATATGTCTATCTTTTAAGGTTGACTTACTATAACCCTTTTTTATGGTAATTAAATTTGTTCTAAAATAATGCATAATGTATGTGATCGTTGATAAAGACTTTAAGTGACAAGCCGAACTCCACGCGGGCAAAGCCCGGGCGGAAGCTAGTATACTTATTTATAGTTAATTATGTTTATCTTTTATCACCAAAATTATGTACGTAGTTGAGTTGTTGTATTTTAGGGCAATAAACTGCATAGAATAAAAATATAATAATAAATAAAACAACAGTATCGAATAACATTTTATATTATTTAAAATACACACCTAGAATTGTTCATTTCATCACAATACATGTATTTTATTATATTTATACAACATTATTGCACTTGGATACATCTCTAAATAGTTGTTGAATTAGCTATTTAATGTTTCTCAACAAAAAAGTTATTTTTATTTATTTTAATTGATAAGCACATCTTTTCGTCATACAAAAGGTCTCTATAGTTTTTGGGTAAGAGTCCAGTTTTTATTTTATGTGACTTAAGACAGATATACAACTTCTAGGGCTAAAGGTACGCGCTATAAGTACAGACAACAGCTCGTCAACCTACCACAAAACGTCAAATTTTCTCAATTGCTATTGATATCTACCTGTCGGACTTAAAGTTGAAAATCGGTTCATTGACCTTTAACTTTTTGGGTAGGTTGACCTGCTGTTGACTGTACGTACCCAGCACAAAAGCGTGACACAATACATATACTTACATGTTTTTATTACCTTGTTTCATATTTTTACCTCTTGAGTTGCTATCTTACATTTGCAACTTTCTGTGTAAAAAATAAATAAAATATTTTTTATATTGTCACAAGAAAGGATAATATTTATATCATTCAAATAACAATGAATCTGTAGCCACTCCCCAAATAGTCTGGTCCTCCTTCCTGGTTATGAAGGTCAGGCGGAAACCGCTTCAAAAGTCATATTATATAGTATAGTATAGTCATAACTAAACTTTAGACAAGATCGTTCTCCAAATTGATTCTAATTCCTAACGGAATCGAACCCTTTGCGTGCAAGACGAATCACCGGCGCCATCATATAGGTACCTACTTTTTCCAAAATCAATGTTTCTGATTTGATGTCTGTCAAGTCACTATAGCGGACTCAGAATTCTAATCGGTCACGCTTTACTTTCAAATAAATAAATATGAATAAAATATTTGGACAGTTAGTTGTATATCTGTCAATATCTATCAACATTTCACATCAGTACATCAATGCACAATCTCAATAGTCACATTATGTTACTAATCTAAGTAACATGTATAATAGTAGTACATAGTCTACAATATGTATAGTATAATGTATAATCAACAACAATAATATCGTTTTCTTAATTGGAAGACAGTAAGTGACGTAATCACAAATAGTAGGTATATTATCTATGCAACTGAAATATGTAGGTACTTATCTTCTCTTTTTGACCACATTGTCTTTTCTATGTAATGCAATGACTTTAGATAGATTATCTGATTACATTTTCACGTTCACGCAATTCATTTTTTCGTTTAACGGTGCCTGCCTGACGACAGTAAATACCTCGATGATTTACTACTTCAATAGGTCTTGAAAGGCCTTGAAAAATCATTTTTTAAATAACAAACAAAACATAATAAATTATTTTTCCTGATTATTTAAAACTAAATAAAATCAAAGACGAATGATGTTAGACATAAAAATCCGTTTCAGTATTGTTTGCATATACTTATATAAAAATGAATTGTTGTTCATTAATCTCGCTAAAATTCGAGAATGGCTGGACCGATTTGGCTAATTTTGATCTTGAAATGTTTGTGGAAGTTCACGTAAAGTTGAAACGGTGAGAAATATAAACAATAAGTAAAGGAAAATAATAAAAATTACAATTTAATTTTTCAACACAACCCTGTGAAACATTTGATGTTCGTCCTTTCGGTACGGTAAACTCGGGATGTCCGATCTCTTTTGTCTTTTTAGAAATAAAAATTTGTGTAACTTGGTTGTCAAATATTTTAAAAATAAATTATTTTCGCACCACTTGATTTTTTTGTAGTTTAGCCCTATTCATTCGTTTTGTTCGGCTTAAGTTTTGACCACATTTTACACATTAGGTGATACGAAGTTCACCGGGTCATCTAGTAATAAGTATAGGTATATAAATGTGTCAATTATTTTCACACGGTTACATTCTTTGTACACCAAAAAGTAACAAGCGTCGAGCCAATAACTCTTCGGGGTATTGATCTTTCGAGGTAACGACCTATCGATTTAGTAAACCAAATCATTATTGACGTTGGATCATCGAGGCAACGTCAATCGAACTAGAGTACAAAACTCAAGGTTCTTTAATACTTGTCAACATATTCAACATATTTTCAACATCCAAGCGGTCGCATGAGACCGCAGAACAATGGAATTTATATTGTCTTTCGATTACACATGCCTAATGAATGAGTTAAATGACTCCCTACTGTTTAGTATAAATTATATAATTATGTTAGAAAAATTATGTAAAAATCTGCATTTCCCATTTTCAACTGTTAACATTTACCATTTTTCAGACGTAAAACCAGCTTTTAGTTTCCTCTTGTGTGATACGACAGGTTACTCCCTATTTTACTCCTTGAGGGGGTAAGAAAATAGGTTGGAATAAATGGCAATGTTATTCCCTAGGTTCAACCTTTTTCGTATCATATTGCATCAAAATCGGTTTTGTCGTGAAAGCGTAACAAACAAACACTTTCGCAATCATAATATTATTCAGATTCATCTGTCAACATATTTTAATGAACTGCTTTGTGCATTGGAGGTCTTGAACCTACACCTAAACGTTTAGACGAATGGTTAATATTTCTAAACACTTAAAAAAAAGTAGAATCATAAAATGAAGTACTTTTGTTGTTTAAAAAAAAATTTTTTTTTCGGGATATTAATAATGCTTAACTAATCGAGATTCAATTCTCTTCATATCTATACAATAAACGTCTATGATATAAATATACATAAATATGATCCAAACATTACGAGCAGCTTATACTTTTACAAGCAAAGTATGTTTCTCTATAACTTAAGTATTCGCTTTATTTATTAATGGAAGACTTCGTTGTTATAGTATAGTATACATACTTTCAAAACATAAATATTTTTGGAAGACATTGGATTATTTTGCTTTTCATTGTAAAAATGAGAGCTAACTTACACTCTACCTACATTAATGTATAATTTATAAAACTATATTGGAATGGAAGACTTTGATATAAGTGTATATTACGATTTTTGCGTCAATTACGCTTAAAATAAAGCATAAATAAAGTATTAATATCAATGCATCAATGAATTCAATTATGATATTTACGTGCTTTCAACAATACAAGCCGCGTATTACTGCGACAAAACATTTTATTTACGAAGTATGCGTATTTCTAAAAATAGATCAACAATTATCTAAGTCTACTTTGAATTAGAAGGGCAAACCTATCTTGAAAGCCTTCACGAGGGCCGACCCTGAATCGTACATACCGATGACACCAAAGAGAACACCTAAACCGATGATGAAATAGTTATAAGCGATGGTTGTGCTTTCCAACTGATTCCCTTTCAATTTGAGATGAAAATATGCTGGCCAGATGAAACTCAACATAGTTCCAGTAAAGCTGCCAATAAAACCCATCAATATAGCAAAATGGGGAATAAAAATCGCCATTAGAACGGTAAACATTATCACACCTAATCTCCAAGCTAGCCCCCACACTTTTAATTCTCCATCTAGGGTATATATTACTGGGAAAAGTGTTTTTGGCTTTCCTCTAAAAAGAGCACGTTCCAACAAATCACATGCAGCGTAGTAAGGTAAAGGATAACTCAAGACCGCTTTCACTACGAGGAAAAAGTTAACAAGACCTTTGAATCCCGACGATCTAAGGTTATTTGTTATCACCTGCTGAGTGTCGTTTTGGAATGTTAGAAAGCACAGATATCCAAAAATCGATTTGAAGGCAGCAGCCGCAATGTGGGACCAATTTAACATCCATTCGAAGCGTGAACGGTCCTCCATATTTCCCTCTAAAGTCGGCAGAAAGATTTGTGATGTATATGAGAAGACAATGACGCCAAGACTTATTGGAAAGTTCTCGAAATCTAAACTCCATTTGACTTTCGACCAGCCCCAGTCGCCGATGTAGAGAATACAGTAGCCAAGAACGATAGCGTTGATGATTAAATGACTCATGGTACACCAGAAAGATAACATACTGACAGATGCCAGGGACTTCAAGAAGGCTAAAGGAAGTAGAAATATGCCAGTTAGCATCATCCAGGATCGAGTATCAATAGATCCGTCCGGAAAAGTGCCGATCATAAGATCTCCACAAACCACAACATAGAGGATACAAGTCATAAGAAGTTCAATAATTTGAGCAATATTGACGATCCGAGCTCCGTATTTCCTACCAAAACACTCTTTTGCGATGCTAACGTACGAGTCTCTCACCCTGACGCGTTGGCCTGAAACCGGGTCGTCTTCGTAGAGGCATTCGACTAAGATTTTTCCAGTATAGCAGCAGATGTGGGCGATACCAATCATAGCAGCGATAGCCCAGTAGCCTCCTTGAAGCACGGCGAATGGTAGGGACACTACAAACATTCCCTGAAAAGATGCATTACTTTAGACTAGTGGTGTTATTTGTAAAATTATGGACATAATATAGTGGTAATTAGTTTTTGTCTTACTTGTATAGCATTGGTGACATTCCAAGCTGCTTGGAACTCGTTGATTTTAGCACCAGGCTTGCCGCCACCCTCTTCAAAACCGCCTTCTTCCGATGAAGCATAGAAGTCGACACTTTGCATGCTTTGGGTTCTGGAACAGTTTATGATTTAATTAAGTCTTTAAAAAACTGATAGAAGAGCTAGAAAACAATTGCATGTAAAAGTGACATAAAATACTGAGAAAAGGTGGAATCCAGATATTTGATTCGGACTTCGGTGTCTCAATTGTTTAAGTCGAGTCAAGAAATTAACGTTCAAAATCAGAGGATTATCTTGAATTAGAAAAGATAAATGTCTGCAAAATAATACCTTGGAGCTCCATCTTGTTGCGGGTAGGTGTTCTGGTAGCTAGTGAAGGTATCCTCTGCTTGCAGCTCCCCACTCAAAAAAGGATTGGTGGGATTTGTGGACTGGTAAGTTGGCGAGGTAGTCTCGTTCATCGTGGATAGTTCGCAGCTCTCTCCCATATTGTCTAAGTACCCGACAAAAAATACTTACTTTAAAAAGAGATCCTGGTTGAGAATATATTATAAAAAATATAATTTATAATTATTCAAGTTGTTAGCTGCTATTGACTATTTAAGAATGTAAAGTGACAAGACCTAGTAAATAGAATTTATATTTCATCTAAATGTAAACATCATTATACTCGTATTATTTTATTTTTTTTACTTTTCGTATAATCTACGTCTGTTTTTATCTTTTCTTGAATCGTTTTGCTAAATAATTCTGTGTAATGTATAACTATGTACGAGTATGTCCATTACTACATCTTAAACTTACCCAAGTTAGCAAATCTAACGTTCTGAGGAGGGCGAGGGGGAGGACCTGCCTTGTCAGGTATCTGCTGTCGCACCGTCTGCATAGCCACGTCCAAGGCATTCTTCAAGGGAGGCAGTTTGAATCGACCCAGATTTATCATTTTGTTTTATTTTTTGTAATTTAATATTTAAATTCTCGACTCTGTTTGTAATTTTTTTAACAAAGAGCAATTTTTATGTATTTTTCATAACAATTACTTAAGCGCATATGTTTTATGTATTCATTTAGAATTGACGTCAACGGGAAGACATTGATTTTCAATAACACTATATTTTAATATTCTAGAATCTAAACACTTAACTTTTCTAACATTACAATTAAATTGGAAGACTTCTTTACACTACACTATGTTATGAAATTACATTATTGTGTTAATGTGCCATTGGGTCGTGGAGCAGCCATTTTCCCGATTTTATCCATTGCGAACCTATGGGAGGTTTAATCAATTTGCTGTGACACCACTTTTTGATTTGATGGTTGATTTGACGATTCAGGGTTAGTTATTTTAGGTTTTTTAACATTTTAGAAGTGGTTTTCTTTTGTCTAATGGCTGCTCGGCACAGTTTTCCGTATGGTGGGGCGGGGTGGGGGGTTGAGTCGCGGCGCGTTGCGCGGTAGTACGATCGATATGGTGCGAACGACGCCGGTATTACTTACAATGATAGCGACTGGTTGCTGCCAAATACTACCAAATTACATTTTACTGTTAGATATTCGTGAGTCAGATAGCAATCGCGAAGCACTCAGTAGCGATGGAGATTAGCTAATAACTTACGCTTTTCTAAGATTCCGTGATTATTACACCTTGCATCTTTATTAGGTTACGTACTAATTTATTACCACGTTAGTAAGATGGAGTAAGGTTAAATAAGTATATTACCATTGTTGCAGTAGGTAGTATATTTTGCAGATGTATTATTTTTGAAAATAATACATTAAAACTATCTCTAACTCTCGCTGGAGCCATTTTCTTCTTCAGAAATTGTTTCCACAATCACACCAATTTGTCAACACGGAAATGCTGTTCATAGATTAATAAAAAAATATAAATTGTTGAATATTAAGAGGCATGAATTAACCATCCTTACTTTTCTTACAAATAATAAAATCGGCTAAGTTATTGACTTGTTATTTTATCTTTAAAACTTTGTAGTTCTGCTCAACAACTTAACAGTAAATTTGATGTTTTAATACCGTTGTGACTAAAAGCCTAGATAACCAATCTAAATCTAAAATCTAGATAACTAATCTAAAAAAAGTTAAAAATTAAGATAGGTATTGTTTAAGCTCTTTTATGTATGGGACCCTCCATAGGTATAAAAAAATTGATTTTAATTATAAATTATAAATAAATTGTTTCCATAATCACACCAATCATCTAGCTAGCCCCAAACTAAGCAAAGCTTGTACTATGGCGATTAGATAACGGATAAAGATACTTAAATACATTTATAAACATCCATGATTTAGGTACAAATGCTCGTGCTCATCACACAAACATTAGCATTAATTAATTTAATTTTTTATTTGGGGTTAACATTCTACATGTATCTAAAAAATAGGTCTGTAACACATTCCATTTACGAGCTAGAATCTTTTGACGTATTGTCAGGCTACTATTTAATAATAAATAAAACGTTTATATATTATAAGGTTGTGACACACACTAATGTTTTTACAATGCCTTGGTGAGGATCTAGCGTCTACACTAGGCGTGAACCTGTAAGATAGATCGAGGAACCATAAACTAATTATTAAATTAATCATTCTCATCAACTTCTTTATACCTATTACTAGACTAGGCCTCCCCCATGGAACACAAGTACGTAGCTCCGGAGTCTGGGCCGCTCATCTTGCTCATTCTCGTTACTCAAGAACCAGCTTTCTTCCCCGAGGATTGTCTGCTTTGCTAGCGATGTTGCTTGACTACTGCCACTTTAGCTTGACAATCCAGCACCCCTAGCATGACCACCAAAACACGATAATATGATTCAGCGATATATCAACACCAACTGTAAAAATTAGATATAGCCGCCATGTTGAATCGCCGTGCCGGTGACGTCACATGTTATGATCGCTGTTTCAATAGAAATTCAACATGGCTATATCTATCATATTTTAAAAATAATAGTTGGTGTCGATAAATCGCTATATCATATCGTGTTTTGTTGGCTAGGGGCTGTAATATAGCGGTTAGCTTTAGTTCTTTTGTTGATATTCTCATTTCGGATGATGTAACGCAACTTAACACCGAGGTCTTAGGTCTCTCAATAGCGCGCTAGGTAATTTATTTAAGATTATTTAGATGCTTGCAATTTAGGTATTATTTAAGAGGCTTACAGTCAAAGACCATGTCTCGGTGCCGTAAATTATCACTGGCAACACATTACTCGAAGAGTAGACTTCATTGTTATAGTTTATTTATATTTACATGATTTAACAAACACCCTGTTGTTTCTTATAACGACGTATCATAATAAGCTTAAAAATATTGTCATTGTAATGTAAATTTTCAAAATCTATGTAAATCTATCAAGGTTTATGTGTTTCAATAAATAAATGCGCGGGTAATATTTTGATTCTTGAACCGCTATCGTGTTAAGTTGCTAAAAGTGATTTACAATTTTATTCCTTGCACGTGTCGATATGCTTATAAATATTGTTCATCATTGTAATGTAAATTTTCGAAATCTATACATATTTTTATTAGTTTAATAGCGGAAGCATTTCCAACGAATCTGAGCGAATCTGTTTTCAGCTAGAAATTTTAAATAATGATATTAAGTAACAATGGAAATTCATTTACAATGATTCTAGCGACCAATGTAACGGTTTCAGACAGACATGTAATGCATTAAGCTAAACAAAAATTTTCGTACACGGATAAGGTACTACTTTAAAAGTAGGTTAGGTAGAACTGCTTCGCTTCAGTGAAAATGATCCTAATTAATTTAGAGTTAAGTAGGTAATCGCGAATAAATAAAATTCTTCAATAAAAAAATGTACTTTATTTAATCATATACGAAGGTATTGACAATATAAGGTAAGGTATACATAATACATTTGATACCTACCGAAAGAGCTTATAAATATTTCGTTTTGTTCACATAAATAATTTAATTAATTTATTGAACTTATCCTTCAAATATTAACTAAAAGTTGACCTTATATTTGGACGCATCGCATTAATTTTACTTTATTATTTTTTATTATAAATACCTACTCTTCCATTTGCATAAGTCTTATTATAAGAATACCAAAGGAAATAAAGTTGCCGTCGTTATTTTTTATAGACGTTAGGTATAGCTTTATATAAGTTTTATGACTATTTTGAGTTAGGTACTAATTGGTCCGAGCGGGCCAATTGTTATGTTATAGTCAAACGGCCAGTCGTTGATATGGCGTCTCGCTATGTATTATTTTTTGTATTACTGATAACAGGTTTTTATACTATGACCGTAAGTATATATCTTCTTAATGTAATTGCTATCATTCATTTTCAATTTTAACAACTATATTAGTAAAAAGTTTGTGTTTTGATAAAAAAATAAAATAAAGCGTGTTTAGTGATCATTCTGTATTTCTGTATTTTGTACATTCGCTGTACCTTATATTTATAAAAGTATTTAGGTATGTTTATCCATTATCTAGTCGCCATAAGCTTGTACAGCTTTGCTTAGTTTTTGGCTAGATGATGCAGTTTTGAGCCGCAGCGCGGTGCGGTCTACTGGCGCGGGCGCCCGCTTCACGCAGCTAAAGCGCAACACACAGAAGGCGTGAGCGCGACGCCGACGGGTCGGGTCGGGAGTACGGCGGGTCTATTAACATACGTTTTAATGGGCGCCCACAGACAGCCGGCGTAAACGGGACGGCTCACCGCTTGTTCTATGAATTTTGCAAATTTGCATGGATATATATCGACTTCCCATATAAAATTACCAAACAGCCGATTGAATTTGTATAGAAAGGCAAAAAAATAAACACTTTTTCAAAAGTCATAGAACAAAAGTTATGTCTAAAATATGTGGTTAAAAGGTTATATATAAGATAAACAGCATTGCGGCTAAGAAAGCACCGATTAAGTGTTTGTTACGAACTTGCCTATTTTTTTTTAATAGAAAGCGTACATGGTACGCAACCATCCATGCTGCCAAGAACCCAGCGAGAACGTGACGCTGGCGATGGTGATCGACGCGTACGAGATATACGGCCACGACCCGACCGATAAGCTGGACCACCTGGCACACTATCAGCTCGAGATGATGAAGGTCAAGCGTGCCGAAGACCAGGTGAGAGAAAAATAATAATATTAATCTATCTATCCTACTAATATCATAAATGCGAAAGTTTGTGAGGATGTAGATCCTTGTTACTCTTTCACGCAAATACTGCTGAATGTATTTTATTAAATTTTGGCATATTGATAACACATAGGATACTTTTAATCCGAGTAAGGATAACGCAGACGAAGTCGGGGGCAAAAGCAAGTCTATCTATATATATAAAAATGAATTGCTGTTCGTTTGTCTAGCTAAAACTCGAGAACGAATGGACCGATTTGGCTAATTTGGATTTTTTTTACATTTTTTTTAAATACAAACTGTTTAATATGGACGTTGCTAGGCAGACAGACACTTAAAACACAGACAGACAAAAATAAAACACGTAATAATTGAATGTTATATGTATTTACGCGGTGCGGTTATTCGCGTTCGATTTCCGCCTCGGGTCAACTCAGAAATTACGATAGATAGATACACTTTACTGTACGTACACCACACACACAAACAGTACAGTGAATAAATACATTTAGATTGGTACTATATAAATGCACACAATTTCAATGCTTTTATTATGATTTAGAGTATTTTAGAGCAACCGACATTCTTAATTGCTTAAAATAAGCGACCATTAGCGCCATCTATCAGTAAAAGTTAAAATCTCGCCGACAACTATAAAGTATAAATGTTGTTGCGTACTATCCTACACGGCATTACACGTCTCCGAATTATTTGTCTCTATTTGTTTCAGTATATTATTAATGAACACGTCCACATAGCCACAGACCATCTGGCAAGGTTTATCCATTTGCATATAAAAGAATTAAAGGTGAGTACACACAATGTACACTACAATGTAATTTAAAAAAAAAACGGGTTTAAAACGGATACACTATTTAAATACGAAATCTTTTGGGCAATTATTATCATCACGAACTTCGAAATACCGAATCTCTTAATTCTGAATGGTTTAAAATTCCGAAGATGAAAATTTGATTTGTTATATTTTTAAAATGTGAAATTTCAATACTCCTTACGATTAAGTATATTTTTGAATTTTAAAATAGCGAGTTTTATAGAACTACGATACGCTACGAATGTTGTCTGGTTCATTTATGGCTTTCTTAGTGTCTTCTTCTTCTTCTCGTGTCGATAGCAATTTTCTCAAATTTTTGGTGACCAGTATCCTCCCACCGAACCGCATTATCGGTGGCGCGTAACTTCGTGTGTGCAGAAGGTGGCCTATGGTTTGAAGAGAAGCAGACACTTGCCATTAGTGCCGTCAATGTAGCTCCACTTTACTAGATTTTTCTTACAACGGCCGACCTGTGATCGCAGCCTGTTCAAGGCTTTCTAGGTCGGCCACGGAAGGTCTTCGGAAGGAAGGAAGTCTCGGAAGGAAGATTATTTCATTTAGTATTTGGATTTAAGAAGCTAATCATATTGATTCCAATATAAAAGTCTGAGATGGCTGTAGAAAATCAATAAAAAAAAATATTTTTATCTATAATTTGAACGGCTGAAAACGCTATCCGCCGTGATCGTGACGCAAGTGATGCCTGACAGACTCTGACATGTTAGATTTTTGCCGACAAATTATCGGACGTGGGCAGGTGCTCTTATTATTTAGATGGCCACAGTTATGCAGTAGCTTTATCCAAATGATTCAAGTGTCAAAAGAAGCACACACGCAATCGCGTTTTTTTTAATTAAAATATAATGTAGATTGTTATGTAAGTAAAAATTTTCATTACAATTGTTAACTTACAAATTAGCTATCCGAAAATATTGATACCTAATATTCTATTAAAATACCAACCGTTTCTACTATAACTTCATACTAATCTAATATATAGCAACTTTGATCACGTTCATGTCACTGTACCGCTGCCGCCCCAACTATTTAAGAACCGACTCAGTTAAACGGTAAATTTAAGAATACATTTGAAATTGTAGGTACTTCTAATAGCACTTGATGACACCATAGACAACATGCTGACTATGTACGACAACCACAATGCAATAAAGACAGAGAGAGTTGCAACATACAACTCAGGAGCAGGCGGAGCGGTGCCTGCAGAGTTCTATTTAAGCCAAGGTACAGTATTTTTAAAACCTCCTATGAATAAAAACGCAGACAAAATTTAAATTATGACTAAAGATTAGCCAACCAATTTATAATTTGTGTCACCAATAACGACACATGTTTAATAAATTAAATTTGTTAACATTTCTAATTGGTTAGCTTTTTTTAGTCCTGGTTTAAATCTAGTATATATTCTTAGCCTTTGCGTTCCACTTACCCATGGTAGACCGGAAAAACAATAGGGATTTTTTTTAGTAGCACGCGAAGGGTCGGTAGATAGTGTGTAGTATTTAAAATGTTATAAGTATGTATGTATAGTGAACCAGCTTAGCACCCCACAAAATTTCAAAAAACAAAATTTCAAATTAATTTGTCATCGACATAAAATTCGTAATTTGAACATTTGAGATGGTAGGCGAAAACGATTGTTGATTGACTCACTGTATTATGTTCTTCTGTATTATGTTTTAACAGAAACATAACATAAATAGATCAATTACTATTACAAACTCGTTACGCGTTAAATTAGGTTTCTTGATTCTTTATAAAAATAGCGTAATGGCCTTCTTCCTTGTTCCGAATTTGTGTCCGTAGAGCCGCTGTCCACGTCCGATTTTTTATAGGTCCATACTTTCGCCGATTTTTTTTAACCTATTTCGGGCGCACGTCCATCATTTCCGTTGATTGTTGTTTAGTTTCATGATCATCCGCAGACCGCATATATATCCAAGATTGTGTAGATATTATAGACAACTTTTGACGCATCCTGATTGTATTTTTGTAACATTTTCTTTTACCCCAATCGACACGAGCCCATTTTTGGACAAATCTCAAGTTGTGCGGAATCCAACGTAATTTTTTTTTCAGCTTAATGTTAGCGTAATATTTTATATAAACTCGTCATACTTATGCCCACAGACGCCTCTATCTCGCGACATGTAACATGGCCATCTTGAATCATTAGTTCCCGCTCAGCATCAATATTCAGCGTCATTAGCACTAGCTAACTATACCTAAATTCTCCTGCATCCACTGAGTCATAGACCATTTTGTCTTACAATATTAAGCTTCATACTATTCTGTTGTATCTGTAATCTGCTTTGAGACAAATAAATACATTCTTATTCTTATTCTTAATATTTTGAGGTACAACAACCGATTTAAGGCGACCTTTTTTAAATTCGTTCGTGATCAGAGACCGCCTACGATTAAACTCACTAAACTAGTGATACACAGTAGTTTTAGATGGTACTTGGTCCCCAAAAGTCGTAGTGAGTTGATCGATGCATTGTTTTTGAGTTATCCCTCGCCGAAAATCGTAGTAAATCATAGCACGAAAATGTTCACGAGTTAAATCCATGGTGATAAAGACATGCAATTTTCAAAATGACGCCACAGAGGATAAACAAATGATAGCTACATGTCCAGTTTTATCACTGTGACTATTTAACTCCTTTCTCCTTCCAACTGCAACTGTGGTAGCTCCTATATCGGCCAAACAAAGCTTTCAATCGCAGGTAGAGTGAAGTAACACATCGCAGCTGTAAAGAATCGACAGATGTGTAAATCTGCAATAGCTGAACGCTTATTAAATTCGGGTGTCCATCATTGGATGGAACTACATGCTTCAAAAATCTTCTTTACTGATTCCTACTACCATTGGAGGTTAGTACGTGAAGCCATTGAAATAAAGAAGTTCAACAACTTCAATCGGGAGTACGGATTAAGTTGTCATCAGCATGAAATACAGTGATTAAGAAGTGTTAGTCGCGTGTCACGCCGTCCAAAACAAACCCGGACTTAGTTAGAATTCGAGAAGTTTGTCGGACTGACTGTATCACACAAATAATCAAGAAATGCGGGTGGGTGAATATTTTTCATCGCGCTCGGTCAGACGACATGCCGTACATCGCCAGTCATCCCTTAACACTTCCCTTAACCTTCATAGGCCGTGGCCTATGCAACTAGGCCGACGAAACGTCGGGAAAATTAATTCGACGTGTGTGCTACGAAGTATATCGGGTCGAATAGTTGTATTTGTAACAAAACTCCGTCTACTTTACTTGTTAATTATTTTAAGAATTCGTTCTCAATGTCATCATCTTCGTCTGAATTAAGGAAAAGATTGTTGTCAATATCTTCTGTTTGTACGAGTAGATCATCTGTATTTTTTGTCTGCATCTATCCGTAATAATAATGTTTGTAAACTTTGTTGACATAAAGTAGTTTGGCCATTTATATTTGTGCTAGTAAATTTGTTCAATGCAATTACAATTATACTATCTATTAACCATTTTATTTCGTCAAATGAAAAAGAATCTTTAATTTTGCGAATGAATTTTATGTAAAACTTCTGTACTCTTTTATCATCAATACTTAAAACACTGATAATTATAAATAGTTTTGATAAAATTAAACGTATCTAAACAAATTAGGGAATGTTTTTCTTTTAGTTTTACTTTATTTAGCACGACATCAAAGCAATATTCTATAATATACTCCGTGGTTTCAAAGTCCGTGAAAGCTTTAGTAATAGATCCAATAAGCGCAGCCTAATCATCCCACACTACCTCATCGGGAGCTTTTTTATTTCCTCTCCATGTTTGTAACCATTTATAAATATTGTCCAATGTATGTAAGTCAGTGATCATTTGAGTGATTGGCATACAAGAACCTGCCGTTTGTACTATAGCTACATATCCATAGAAAAACACAAAATTCGGTTTCAAAACAGAAAATTCGGTATAACATCTTACAGGTATCAATTTCATAAATATTGACCCGTTTGCATCAATACTAAGTTTTTTTTCGCAATCAACGAGGTGTACGTAATACTTTTCTTGCAGATCTGACCAGTAATACAAAAAAAATGGTACATTGGAAAACAATCGAATAATATTTTGAAATGAAGTAGTCGCTATTATCGACAACGATATAACAACTTCTTTATTATGGTATTATACTCTTGTTTAGATGTTATCATGCTGGTCTGATGTTCTGTAAACCTTTTAATGATGGTAAAAATTGTGGCTCGTAAAGTATTAACATCATTTATTGACATCATCATTACTTTATTGACAATTTTATTTCGTACTACAATTGCTTGTTCTTTGGTCTAACTTTTCTTTTTTCTATTTAGTCAATTTGTTTTTAATCTTTTGGTTATGGACGATACAAGTCACCTTCCTCTAATCTGTATTTAATTTTGGCACCATTCTCTGAAGCTTCGGTTAAAAGTGCATGAATCTTATAGCACCGCATTGTTTACAATATCCGCTAAATTAAATATTGTAATCAACAGCTAAACTATATTCAAATATCCAAGTACATTCTCGCTTAGTTTCCTCCCACAAAATTTTGCTTATGACGTTTGTCCACTGACTTTTAGGTAAAATAGTTTCCTAATTTTAGTATACGAGTATTAATAGTTCTATGGCGCTGTACCGACAGTTTATTTATATCTATTCGCGAGCAATAAACAGTAACTGGTTTTATAAGTTGCCAATCAGTGTGTTCTATTTCGAAATCTACTATCTATATTACTGTTGTACTCTTGCTCAGCAGAGCAAGAAGCTTCTTCAGGCGTAATAAAACTTTTTTGTAAGAAGAGAAGAATAATGTCTTCTCTTTAGTGCCAAAAAAATAAGATTGGTTCTTCTTCAGAGACAGGTAAAGAGCTTTAACACTCATTCGACACGATAATTGTTTGCGTATTTCAAGAATTATCTTACTTGACGGTGGTGGCAGAAAATCTCTCCATTTTTTATTTTTCAAGACAAACGAATAGCAGTTTTCCACGTTTATTTTTTATTTTTGCTCATTTTTACAAGTATATTAACTTTACTTTACTTACTTTTTCAATTTTCCCCTCGTATGAGGCGGCTCTTCTTACCTCTGCTCTCCATACTTCCATACCCTAGAGATAGCGCATGAGTAGATGGACGCGATCCTTGTTGTTCCGCTATCTCCGTCTTTCGTTAGTTCTAGTTCTAGCTAGTAAACGGACGTTATAATAATTCTTATTGTACGCGAACTGCAATTTATTTTTGCTTGAATTGAAAATGCGTTATTTCCGTAAGCCTGTATAAACCTGAATGAGTATTGCGTATTTCATTCATAATCATGTCGGGTCTACTTTTATTGTAAACAATAATTATGTCCAAGATTTTGGGGTAATTCATTTTTATGGAATTGTATTAAATTTTTCAATAAACTTTTGCTTTTGTTGAACTACCTGTTTATGAGTTCAAAATTCACATTAAAAATCCATATGTAAAAGGATATCATAAAGTAGACGATTATTTAAACGACAGGAGTGCATAGCTGGCACTTACTACATGTCAGAAATAAAAAAAATATGTACCTACCATCTGTTTTTTTTATTGATATTAATTGTACATCGTGTACGTTACCTATCAAATTTTCTGACTATTAAAAAAATGAGGTGTATATTTTTTGAATTTCAGAATTCTACTGTGGCAAAAACGTGTACCTGTTTTTATCAGAGCTATACAGCGACATTTACCATATGGGAAAAGGTCCGGCACCCTACTGCAAGGGCAGAGCATTCCATTTTCTTGGATTCGTGCATTTCTTAGAGGACAAACATTATTACCTAGAGGAGGACCCAAATGTCGTCTTCCAAACAGACAACTACATACATGGGCTCGAGTGTCAACTAAGGGTCTGCATATTTAGGTCAGTCAACTATTTTACTATAATTAAACTTATTTATTAGGTACTTTAATATAATGAATATAATATACATTTTGAAAAACAATTTCAATATTACGAATAAATACAAATGAAGTGTCTGTTTGTAATGTCAAAACAAGAGCTTTTTTCTAAACATATAAAAGTACATAAGGTAGAAGTCACTTGGTTTCGAAAAAAGGGTTAACTGGAGAGATTTTCGGTATTTTAAAAAATCGTAATTATAGAGACTTCGATGTACTCTTTTCAAATTTTGCAATTTTTCATCTTTGCCGTTCGCGCCGCCATATTACAAAATTGGCGTCCAATAGCAGTTATTTGACAATATCACCTTTCCGACTCATTTTACGATATAACATTAAAAAAAACACAAAATTAAACTTATTTTTTTTAAAATAATTTTTGTATTTTGTTTCTTGAATAAGTTTAGTGACATAGTCCTTGTGTTCTTTGTAGGTTTCTGGAATATATCTGTAATGTTATTGTTTGAGGTGGGTTAAGTTTTTTGTTGTCGTTTATTCAAATTATCGTTAATTTATTGTAGTCAATCGTTTTATATTTTATAAATCCACGCAGAATCCCCAAGAGTGGTGGAAAAGCATAGGCTGACCCCAAATAGGGAACAAGCCAGGAGATTGATTGATCAGACATTGTTGATTCGATGATAGCCATATGATAATTGGGATTCTTTAATATGGTGCTAATATGATCTAAAATGGATTTCCGTGTGACCTCGAGTCCAATGATTCTTCGTCGGACGTCCACTGCTGAACATCCCCCAATGAATTTTGATCATCGGGGGGGATTGCCAATACTCGCCACGCTTGGCAGGCGGGTTGGCGAGCGCAGTTTTTATATTTCGCACGTAGACGCTGCTGCCCGTCTCGTGCTACAGGAATTTGTCGCCTCTTACGAGACGCTTCCTGTTGGCGGTAAGGAAGTGCATTCTTTACGGCCGTCCCCACACGGCACCTTTAATTTCAATTACGTTTGAACCTGAAAAAAATTGCCATCGTTCTTTTGATATGTTATATAAACGACTACTTTCTATTTTTTTTTTGTATATATGTTCAACCGCTCGTATAACTTTAATATCGCGGTATCCTACACGTCAGTTTTAGTTCGTATGTGGCGAGATAGATGTCGCTACATCACTCCCCTCCGAGACCGGAGGTCGATAGCAGGTTGAGTCGTCTTACTTCTTCTTGTGATGCTTGCCGGGCCAATGGAATGTTCCAGTGAGTCGGAACCAGATGCGCTTACATAGTTCACGGTGAGTCGGAACTGTCTGCGGTGATGCTCCAGTGAGTCGGGGTGATGATGCGAATGCTCCAGTGAGTCGGAGTGGTGCAGTGCTGCGTAGTGGCTGGCTGCTGCGTCGACCATAAGAGAAGTGCGTCTCTGCTTGCTGACCGGCCGAAGTGCAGTATGCTGTGCCAAGGTCGCTGAGAAGACTGAGGGTGATGACTAGGAATGCGCGTCTGCTGTATGCTGATGGTCAGAATACCCGTAATAGCCGTAGATGCTGGCTGGCTGTATGACTCGCTTCGCTGCTCGAAAGCTTGAGGAAGTAATGATGACGTCATGATGACGTAGCTTTGCGAAGGCTGCGCTGACGTTTATGCTCGGGGTCACCAGTTTGGATAAGTCAAGGACGGACTTATAAATGGTGTAGTTAGTAAGTCCAGAGTGCGAACTACTACACCTACATATTATGTTACTAGTTGCGGCTTGGCATTGATACGTATACGAATAAATGAGTCGGAACATCTTTTTAACATTTATCAATCACTTTAATCACAAAACAAAGGCTGAAGAAGCCGTAACATTATTAATAACTTAAGCAATATTTCCAACGAGATTACGAAAAATCTTAACAGACTAACAATTAGGTACCTACACATTATGTTCTTAAAACTATCATCGTCATCAGAGTTTTATCATTATCATCATCATCATGTCAGCCTATTGCAGTCCACTGCTGGACGTTTAGTCGAGTTTTATTATGATACGATTAAATTTTTTCGTTCGATTGTGGTGTGAATAATAAAAAAATTCGTCACGATCATATGCTTCTAACCTCTTGATATCGGTCGCTTCGGCTTCATGGCAAGCCGTACCGAACATTCTGTAGTACTTCCTCACATCCGTAAACACAAGAATACTGTTGTTCCGTTTATTCAACATGAAACTACCAATTCCAAACAAAGCGTTTTCATGAATCAAGAGGGCTCCCGAACCGATACCTTTAAAATTATCCACGTTATTTATGCAGATGAAATGTCCCCACCATCGCGGTAGCCATTCTTCGCAGTCAGCCATCACATATTCAGTATAGTACCTCCTTGATAGTATAGTATTACTTTCCCAAATGTGGTCGTAGTCTCTGAATCCTAATGACGCTATCATCAAATGGCCGTTCCTTAAATCGTAAAATTGCTTAGCAATGTGGACCGGAACCGGAAAACTGAATCCTATAGCTGCCCCATACCACCAGCTGTATGGATTTCTGACTGCATATTCCCGTGGATTGAGTCTTAACACCATCATATCATGTAAAGGACTGTGGGTCCTGTTGTATCCGTGTAACACATTTCTCTTTAAATCAGCTTCTGGGAAAGGTATAATTTGCCTTGCGCAAATCAGTTTGTGAACGGTAGCCTTAAAAACGTAGGCACCTTTGCCGTCGACACTTCTGTCCCTCAGTAAGCAGACCTTGTAATAGTCCAAACCGTAATTATCTTTAACTCGATTCTTTCTAAATGGGTTATAAGATGTCAAAATTAAATGGAAATCTATAAATATGCCAGGAACTATTGGTCGCAATATCTCTTCATTATAGTAGGCTATTAACACGATTTTGTTGTTAAAGAAGTTGTGCAGAACATCCTCATGCGCGTCGTCAGCATATTTTACTTTATTGCAGTTAGAGAATACCGCAGGTAAAGCCATAAAAACGAAGATTAACCACACCTGAAATGTAATTTATATTAGCAAATAAGTAGTTAATTTAGGTATTTAAACAAAACCGACAAAATGATAAAATTTACTGATAAAATTTATATGAGACCACCTTTGAAGTTTGATCTACCAAACAAAAAAAGAATCATCTAAATCGATTCATAATAATTCGCGGAGTAATCGCGTAACATTAAAAAAAACAACACACAGTTTAATTGAGAACCTCCTTTTTTAAAGTCGGTTGAAAAAGATTTTATGTTAAATTATTGATTACAATATCAGGTTATTTTAGTGTCTATTTTATTTCGTTAAAAAGGAATATCAAGATTATTTACAATATTGGACAAGCAAAAACAAAACAAAAAACGGTCATGTGCGTGTCGGGTCACGCGCAGTGTAGGGTTCCGTAGTAAACGGGCTACTATACTATATCACAATATAGAACGAATCAGTTGTTTTTAATCTAAGGATTTTGTATTTGGTACAAAACTATCTATCATGTGTATTTTACTTGTATGGTGTGCAATAAAGAGTATCTATCTATCTATCTATCTAACACTTAAGTTCAACGATTATTACTGCTAAACTAATAAAGTTATCTTAACCGCTATAATTTTCCTGTAAAGTTTATGAAAATGGACTATCATCATATTTTTTTTCAGATTTTCAAGCCGGCAGTTTAGCTTTTAGCGGACAAAAAAATCACTTTAAAGTTTAATATATCGTAAATTCTCCATTCAATCGAATAGTATTAGCAACCCCTAAGTCATTTTAAAAGACAAACTAAACGATACCCCACTCGATGGGGTAGAAACGAAAAAAAAAACATCCACAACACAACATTTTCCAAAATTGTATTCTACCCTAAATAATAATATATTTTCCAAAATTGTATTCTACCACTTGGTCGGCGTAATTAGTATACACACACCTTCAAAATTACAGTTACTAACGGTCTCTTAGCAAAACCTCGGACAGACAGACAGACGGACATGACGAAACTATAAGGGTTCCTTGTCAGGAATACGGAACTCTAAAAAGGGGCCTATAATTAGGTATACCTATGCCAAATTACCTACAGGTTTTCAGTAACTAGGAGTCTGAGCTAAGCTGTGTTGTCCCTGTGTACATACAGACACGACTCTTTATATTTTCGCAATGTCCGTCTCATGCAGAAATATAGTAGCCACGGTACCCTAAAAATGATTAGTAACTTGCCTTGTACATCAGAGAATATAGCGTGTGAATTAGCAGAACAGCGATGCCACTTTGTCTTCTAAATAAGTGTTCATGCCATATTTATATCGTAATGTATTTTTTATTTACGCATTCTTGATAGAAAATGTTCCGTATAAACATCTTAGGTAATGTTCATTGTAATTATTTGTTTACATCTTTTAAGTAAACATAATTGTGCAGTTTGCTGTATTTAGTATAGGTAATAAGAAACCCAGATATTCCTGAAACTATATTTTACTGATAATATTAGGCATATATAGAGTTGAAAAGTGTCCGTCACGTTATAAATGTCTGACCAATATGACCGAGCAAATTGGACATTTTCTCAATGTGACCGGACATTTTGGACATTTATTGTCACTAAAGTCACAATCAATTCTATTGACAAACTATGAAAAAAAAATTTGGTCTCAAATAAGTGCATTATTATAAGAAAGACAGGCTTTAGTAGTGATGGTCTATAACGAAATGAAATTTCTAAAATTAATTTATCTTTCTGCACGAACAAGCTAAAATGCGTCACGCCCAAGTTTTTGTTTTTGTTCAATCCAGATCAAATTACATGTTTTATTGTATGTTTTTACTGTCAAATACATAACATTTAAGACTTACTTTAGAGGAATTCTTCTTTTTTTTTAGTTTATACTAAAAATATATGTGACCATCGTGACAATAAATGTCCATTGTGACCGAGCATTTATCATAAATGACAGACGCTTATAGCATATGACCGTCAATTTACAACTCTAGGCATATATAAATATAGGCAATAGGTTCTAGATATATGACAGTAGGATTTATAGGTAGTAAAAATGTTGCACAAGAAAATAAATAGAAAATCATGTTATTTATCAAAAACGTTTAACAAACCTTGATAATATGTGCAACGTTTAATTTAAAAAAACCTAACTAACGAATGATAGGTCTTGTAGCATATGTCGTAGCCAGATCGTAAAATTGACCAATTCGTGTAGTGACCGATCATTTCATAAAATGGTGGTATTTCATGATATGGCCAACTAAAACTGACCGTATCGTTTAAACGTCAACATTCGATGAAATGTATCATTAAAATAGAAACATGTTTACAAGTTACGTGAATTTGTTTTATATTTGTAATCTTGATCGATATATAAATCAAAACTAATAAATAAAACACTTGAATAGCTAAATACCCTAACTAACCTCTAAAATTACGTTCCGAACTCCTTGATTTTGTGACGTTGCACTCGTTTTTTTACTGACTTTTATAAAAATCGCCAAGCTTGGGGTCGTAATGATATTACAATCATTTTCACCTTTAATTTACAGATTATAATTCACTTTTAGAATAAAATATTTGTCCGCCGCCATTATTCATTACAAAAACAAAGCAACACTAGCGCCTCTACCGGTGGGTAATGTAACGATTTTACGATATGATTACTAACGTTTGACCATTTCATGAAGTATTCGTGCGTTTAGCTGTTTATATCGTCAAACGCTGAGTGAGATCAATGAATTGATCTGGTCAGACCACATCAATATGTAGACAGCGTGTTCTGTTCTATATCATGAAATACCACCATTTTATGAAATTATCGTTCACATCATGAAATGATCAATTTTACGACTTGGCCACGACAAATACACAAACACCAAAATCTAATTTTTTGCAGTAGATAAAGAAATTTTATGATTTTATGACAACGGGATTGTTTTGAATGTAGTAAATTATTGATTTGGTCTTAACTTTTTTTCTGTTAGGCTCAAATAAAGATGTTGTCGAAAACCTAGGTGATCCAATTTTCCTTGGTTTGCTTTATACAAATGCCATGCCTTATGTTCAGCAGGATCAATCATGTGTTTAAGTCATTTTTTATGGTCGATCGAAATGGTACATGCCATTGCAGGTCTTGCTTCTCATGCCGATTCGATAATTACAAATCGGATTAAATCCGTGCTCGTCCTGAGCCGTTTTGTATGGAGTTCTGAAAAATTCCGGATGCATGTAGTCCGAGCCTAAGACGTCCTGTTTTTTAGGGTTCCGATTTATGGCAAAAAACGGAACCCTTATGGATTCGTCATGTCTGTCTGTATGTCTGTCTGTCCGTCCGTATGTCACAGCCACTTTATTCCGAAACTATAAGAACTATACTGTTGAAACTTGGTAAATAGATGTATTCTGTAAACCGCATTAAGATTTTCACACAAAAATAGAAAAAAAAAATTTTTTTTTGGGGGTTCCCAATACTTAGAACTGAAACTCACAACATTTTTTTTCATCAAAAATGATATTGAGGTTTCTAATATATATTTTTTCTAAACTGAATAGTTTGCGCGAGAGACACTTCCAAAGTAGTAAAAGGTGTGTTTAACTTCTAAAATAAGATAATGATAAAACTTAAAAAAATATATGATATACATTACCATGCAAACTTCCACCGAAAATTAGTTTGAACGAAATCTAGTAAATAGTTTTTTTTAATACGTCATAAATAGTAAACCGCAATTTACACTATTAAATCATCGACCAAAGTTACAACGAACTACAAGAACTTTTATATTATGTTACTTTCTGCTACGGAACCGTTCATGGGCGAGTCCGACTTGCACTTGGCCGCTTTTATTTAACCGTTCCAATACAACGAAAGCCTGTTTTTGTTATTCTTCGGTAAAGTTGTCGATAAGTTCTCGAACCCCGGAATTTTGAAAATTGATGAAAATTAAAATTGCTAACGCACAATAGGCCATTCTCCCCTCTCTTCTTTGCTATTGGGTTTACCATCAGATGATGAATATTTATTCTCTGCAGGTTATAGCAACATGTTTTTCAGTAAACTATTCTAAATGACGTTTGCTTTGACTTCTGAGTCTTCATCAGTTGAGCAACCTAGTTTTACAGGATATCGCCTTATTTTTGCATAATTATCATGTCGATCCCTAGCTCTGTGAAAAACAAAAACAAATCTATCCCACGGAAACTTCGGAAACCTTATATTTTTCCTTAAAAAGTAACCTATGTGCTATTCAAGACTATAATCTATCTCTGTGCCAAATTTCATCTAGATTTTCAGCTGTTCTTGCGTGACACACAAACATCCATCCATCTGAAACGGCGGTGACAGCACGGCTTTCATATACTTTGTTTTGTTTCATGTATAATAATATACTGCTTTATTTGCCAGCTGTTGGTCAAGATAGACCATAGATAGGTACGTTATACTATCTATGCACAGTGTTTTTTTGCGAGATCGAATCTGAAAAAAAATCTATGTCTCGGGTCTGCGTGTTGTGCAGTGTTGCCGCAACTGAGTTACATATACATACATAAAAGGTACATTTTGGGGTAAAAAGGTACAAAATAAGCATTTTTAGGGCCTGACCTTGAGCATTAAGCGTCGAATAATGCGACTTCTATAACGTGCCTAAGATAATACAAATGCTTCTCGCAGAGTAAACATCCATCCACTGCGCTCCTGTGCAAATAGATTATCATTGCAACTAAAATCCGCTCATGGAAAAGTAGGCGCTCAGAGTAAAATCCATTAAAAACCCATATAATTCTTAATTTGATGACTATTTGAAAAAAAAACTTCACCATAAAGGCACGAATGTTTTAAATAACTAAACAGATTTGAAGCTAAACAAAAACGTCGTTTAAAATATAAATGTGTACAAGCTCTGGTTTTTCTTATACTAACTAGTATTTAGATACAACAGGAAAAACTTTAACATATAAGTTACATGATATATTAATTTCCACATCCTAAATCCAGTATTTTCGCCAGAAAACTTGTCCAAAAACACTTCTTTTACGTGTATCCTCCTTACCTTAAGATACTTAATTTAGGATCAGAATAATATATGTGATGTTGTCCAATTTTTATTTATTTACTAGCTGTCCGGGCGAACTTCGTACCGCCCCTTTAGACATTTTTTTTCGTGAATTTTCCGGGGTTTTATAGTTATTCTGCTATTCGGCGCGATGACAAATTCAACAAATCAAAGATCATAAAAATCGGTCCAGCCGTTTTTGACTTATAAAGGCTGTAACTAACCCGAGTTTGTTTTATATTATATATATAGATTATAATAACAAAATCTTGTCCAGATTCCCTTTCAAGAAGAATCTCCAGCACATTCGCGACGTCGCCACGTTGCCAAAGGCTATAGTGAAGTGTGGCACGGAGATGTACAAGCTGCCGCCGCTGACGGCCGCGTCGTGTATAATCACCTCCGGCTCCTTTATACTGGACTTCAACATTCAAGGCGTCAGGTTCCGGCACTATGACTATTTACTGGTACGTATAATAAGACCACCCGAGGGCCCATTCAATTGGCTTAAGGCTACCCCGCGTAGTATCTGCCTAGTGCATGCATATACTAACTATACCCTTTTCAAGATAAGAAGACACTTATGACACATCACGTGACTTCCCTGTTGACACAAAAAGTGATGTGCCCTAACGAAATACAGCCGATTCTTTTTGAAAATCGAGAACGTTTATTAAGAAAGTTAAATCGATTTTTATTTAAATGAACTTAACAACAAATTAATTTAAAATAAGAGATATACTGCAATGTTCTACTGCCAGAGTGCTGTATACAGCTTTTTGACAAGTCTTTTTTCCTTTTTTTTGGCATTTTACCAAATAAAAGCAACAAATAACGAAAACTTTACAAAAACAGTAACAAAAGTCAAAATAGGAACTATGCGAAAAATAACGATAACACAAATCGCATACAAGGACGCTCTTGTACTACTGACGTCAACGCATAGGTTTTCACAAGACGACCGAACCGATTCATCGATTTAGTTCCGATTATGTATTGTCAATCCCTATAAGTACCTAAACGTTCCGTTTTACGCATCAATTATTTGAAGGAAATCCTATTAATTTATTTGTTAAATCATTAAGATATATTATTGGTTTGTAATTTTTGCTTAAATTTTTAGAGGCAAAGATTATTGTGTTTTTGCAATGATATAAATAAAAAAAAATTACAAAATATTATCGTAACGAGTATGGGTGAAACGGAAAATGCCCAGTGTCCTAAGTATCTTCTTAGCTTGAAAGGACTATACAGATTGCTAAATCTACTAATACGAACATGATGTAGTTAAATTTTCATTCTGCATTCTTTTATTAATATTATTATAAATATCATTTTTGTTGATTGATCCTAAAGATATTTCTTAATTTTTCTTTTTCTTTTTTACTTGCGCTGAAAATTAGAAAAGAAAAACGATCTATAGTTACCATGCTAAGATTAGTTTAGGTTAGTTTACTTATTAACTTTACCATCTTTTAAAAAATATTTTGATTTATTACCGGGAATTAAGAAAATGTAAGAAACAATCAGGGCAATGGGTGAATGAAGAACTCTCCTCAGGAAAATTACCCATTAGAGGAGTGTGGGTGTAGCCTCTCAACCGTTTGCAAGTAACACAATCATGTAGCACGATCATTTTTTTTTCATTTTTTAATAACGCTCCATGTCATTTATTTTTAGCATTATTCAAATGTTTGTCATTCCTTTTTTTTGATACGTTTGTTATTGTTTTTTAATAACTGCATATTTTCTATACCTTATTTTGTTATTGTGAGCTAAAATAAAGTCTTTTAGTACTATATAAACGTAATTTTCTTTAGAAATCAGAAATTCTTTATTTGCATTAAAACATAATATAATCTACAGGTGTTAATCATTATACATATAATTAAGTACTTAATTGTGATAATATGAACCAAATAAATAAAATTTCTTTCTTTCTTACATTATTAGTGACACTCATTGAGCTCTCTCTACTTTAGGTAGCAAAGTTTTAGCAGCTCCTTCCCATGCAGAGATGCATTGACATTATAAATCGCTATTAGTAACTTAGATTATTGAAGATCTAAAACAAAGTTGTATCATGTTCTGGCTGTGATCGCAGCTATGTGTTCTGTACATCGCAGTTTATCATCCAGGTGTACTCCTTAAAATCATGAATGTGTGTAAATGAAATGTGAATTCATTAATTTCCCAATCTAGATTTTTCTTTGACAGTTGTTACCCAACGGTCAAACTTACTATACAAAAGAAGAAGGATCTCCACTCGTATGCGATCATCACGTTTGCGAATGGAACAACACCAACTTCTATGGAGGTATGACTTCTGATAATCTGGGCAGTCATCCTTCTTGCGCTTTGTCATGTACCTATAGCCATCAGACCTCCGTAGCCCTCAGAGGAAGAACAACGATCTGGATTTTGGTCTATAGCTACACTCCTGTTTCACATCGTGTTCTTTTTGATTTACTGAGCATTCGGGATTTAAGTAAAGCTTTTTTCTATACACTTTCCATAAAAATTAACTAGATGTTGTTTTTTATTGTAGGTGTTCAGGAAAATGGCAACATGTAGATATTTTACCATTCATATTCACCGGTGACAATTTAATGTGCGTGAGGTTTAGAGCGTCTTCTGTAGACACTGCCTGCTGGAGTCATAAGATTTGTTAGTTTAGAAAATATATAGCAATCTCTTGATAAAAAAACTCAAATCTAGCTAGGTCCTTTGTTCGCCTTCCTTACGCACGTAAACCAAAAATGTAAGTATGCCTATATATGTCCCACAGCACAGAGACAGGCCTTACCTCAACTATGAGGTGGTTTGGGCCATACTCCACCAAACGGGCCCATTGCGGATTGGTGGAGGGGCGTTGTAAGGCCAGAGACTTAACCTTACCGTCGAATGTTATTATGCCGCCCTAGCCTCTAAGGCTACTAGGCTTCACGACAAGTATCAAGCGATATTAGCCGGGACCAACTTTTAACTTGCCTTCCGAAGTACGGAGATGTTTGTGATTGCTTCACTTTGGTAATTACTACCAAAGCGCTGCCGTCACTGAGCTAAAAGCACCTCGCATGTAATCAAATACTTATTCTTTATTTGCAAGGACCGTTCGTAATACCCGGTGACCCTGATCGGGGCTTTACGCCGATGCCGCCTTTCGTCGAGCACACCACTTTGCCTTACGAGTTAACAACAGAGCCTTTAGGAAGTGGGGACAACAACATCACGTGTAAGCGAAAACGCATTGCGTAATAATTCTTATGAATTTCATCGATAAAGAAGATTATTCTTCTTTATCGATGGCGATAAACATGTGTTTTGCCACCGCGGGTACACTGTTCCGGAAGTTTCTCTTGCGCAGCATTTGTGCAAGCGACAAAAATTTCGCAATATTACTGTTATTGATCCAAAAAAGTTTCTTTTTCTTTTTCCGTTTTCATTCGCATTACGAATTATAATTGCATTTTTTGAGTTCATGCACGAGAGTAGGTAACCGTTTTTGATCTTAATGTTATTGGGACCGGATTGTGACTAACTTTAATTTACCTACAAGAATTGGGCTTCTCGTCAGATACACGAATGTATGTAGCGCGAAAGCGCTTTAGTGCAGTGCATGTTGTTTGATATTTCAATTACCAATGCCTTATGTCTTTTGATTTCTTCTAGATTCCTTGGACGGGTGTTGGTTCATGTTTCCACCAAACTATGGGTCAATAGCCGGGGTCAGCTATCTGGATCCCCTCGCAGTGAACGAGTACCGGTACACGTGCCAAGGGCCAGGAAACAATAAGGTTAGTATACCTACCTAATACCTACCTTCGACGACCGTCTGGTGTAGTGGTTCGCACTCTGGACTACAAAGCCAGCGGTTGCGGGTTCGAATACCGCAAGGGGAAAATGTTTGTGTGATTAGCACGAGCATATGTAGGTACCTTAGTCATGGATGTTTATAAAAAGTATTTAAGTATGTTTATCCGTTATCTAGTCGCCATAGTACGCTTTGCTTACTTAATTCGGGGCTAGACAATTGGTGTGATTGTGGAAACAATTTATTATTACCTAAGTAGGTACAGACAACGGCAAGTGAACCTACCCAAAAAGTTAAAGGTCATATAACTGATTTTCATCTTTTAGTCCGACATGTAGACATCAATATCAATTGAGAAAATTTGACGTTTTGTGGTAGGTTGCCGTGCTGTACCTACAAATTGCAAAAAAAAATCTTACTACAAAAAGATGGCTTATCTAAATCAGCTGGGCAGCGTTCAGAAACTTATGCAATATTTTCACGTCATAGGTACTCATACGAGTATGACGTGAAAAGCAAGGAAGGGACCAAGATTTAAGTCTTCAAGCGCTGGGATATACGTCTCAGGGGACGTATTTTTGAAACATTAGAAATGAATCTTGAATTCGAACACGAAAACAATTCATGTATGAAACTAATTTCAATTGCTCACATTTTTCGCATTTTTGAATTATTATAAATTCTTAGTATTAATTTAAATAATTATATTTCGGCTGGTTGTCAGCTGGCCAAATTGCTCGCAGAGCTGAAAACTTTACTAGATATCATATTTTAACTATCTGAAAAAAAAGTAGGACTGTATGTTTGTAGTTATTTTTATCAATTTTCACTGAATATTAACAGGTTACTTATTTTATTTTTCATCTCAATCTTTAGGGTTCTATTTTATTTTACTTATTAATTACTTGTCTACTCGCAGGGTCTGTACTGGTACCCACAGTGGATGGGGGCGCCCCCCCACCACCCGTACCCGCGCTCGGACGACAGCCCCAGCAACCTAGTGCTCGGCGGTGGTGTGTACCACCCGCACAAAAACCCTCCGCCCAAGCTAAACGTACCTGCTATGAACTAAATAAAACACTTTTAACATGACTTTGTATTCATTAATTATCTACCTCCTAGCCAAGGCCGTAGCCAGGAATACATTTCGGGGATCTATTAACAATGGACACAGAAGGCGTGAGCGGGACGGTGACGACCCGTCACCGCCGGGAGAACGTCGGATCTAATAACATACGTTTTAACAGGCGCCCACAGACAACCGGCGTGAGCGGGACGGCTCGCTACGCGATTTTATATCGCTCGATCTTAGGTCTGGCTATTTTGAAGTTATTGCACTCTTCTGTTCTACCTACTATTACTGATGAATATGAACAACTTTACTGATTCGTGATCAATGTAAGTTTCTTAATCAACTCTCTAGGATTCGCTTCGCATTGTTAAAGCGGGAGGAGGCTCAAGTACCACGGCGACGGACCTGGTTCATGCATGCAACTGGTTTTGTATCAATATTTGTTTGCCTTAAAAGAGGCTGCACTACCCGCAGCGCCGGAGAAGAGGAAATCCTAAGTAATTTCATTTAGTACATTGCATGTATACTGCTAGCCTGTTGTACGATGCATGCTGCTTGCCTGCATATATGCTGATTGCTAGCATACATGCATGCTGGCATAAAGCATGCATCTAACTTGTCTGCATGCAGGCTGCTTATCTGCATGCATGCTGCTTGCTTGTACGATGGTATGCTGCTTATTATTTTTTCAAATTATGAACGTAACAAATTTGTTTCAAATTTTATTGCGTACAGAATATTTCAAGAAAAAAAAACAAAATGGCTGCCACATAGCTGATAAGTAGTTTGGACTTAACTATGTATGGTATTTGTGTATTAGAATTGTTGTTCTAACAATCCTTAGAATATCGCTAGTCCATGACCAGACACACTGTATAGAGCAGTAAATTTTTTTTTAGATTTCAGTGTTGATCCCAAAGAAAAAGTTGTTGTATTTGAGCACCAGAATCAACCCCTAGGAGGTTGTTGATGTTTTACAAATAACCCTGTATATGCTTATTGAAATTATACCGTACCATGTTTATTCCTTATAGATTTCGGCCATATAATGTTATGCGTAGGTAATGAAGTTATGCTATAAATAATTATAGCAAGTGACAATTACGGCCATAATGGCCGTTATGAATTGTCAGTAGGTATATGACGAAAAACGTTATGCGTTTCAAGAGGAAGTAGGTATAGCCCGGACTCATGGACTTTAGATAGTCCATTGGTGGACGTTGACTTAACTTTTTACTCCGTCGTAACTAAGTATATAACTTTTGAAAAAGGTCGAATTCGTGATTTAAAATGTAAGAGTCAGTCTCAAACTTAACACAAAATTAATAATTAAAGAAAAACACTCGCCGAATGTACTGTAATAGAAAAAGAAGTCATCATCATAATTTCAGCCGTAGGACGTCCGCTGCTGAACACAGGCCTCCCCAAAAAGGGGGAATTGCCAATAGGTACTCGCCACGATTGGCAGGCGGGTGAGCGAGCGCATTTTATAAAAATAATATCTCGCACGCAGACACTACTGCCCGTCTCGTGCTACTAGAATTAGTCGCCTCTTACGACACGCTTCCTGTTGGCGGTGGGGAAGTGTATTCTTAACAGCCGTACCCACACGGCACGTCCTAAAAAGGAGTACCTACTTAAGAAAAAATATAAAATCTTATTTTGGATTGCGAGTAGGTACCTAATGTTATTGATAAACTCAATTAAATACGACTACGATTAAATGTAAACTTTGTTTTAGCTTGCCTAATCAGTGGTAGGGCATTGTTCCAGCACTTAGTAACCAAATACCTAAAGCTCCCTCTAGCTAGCTAGATACTGCGGTTTTGTGCCGTAGCGAATTGGGATTCCAAGACCTGTCTCGAGTGCTGTAAAATGTAAACGAGTTTCCAGTTTAGCTTCTTAAATAAATATTTCCAGTTTATTTGTCAAATTGAAATATTTAATTGTCTTATCATTACAAGTAATTATAAATAATCTTTTTCGGCGTAGTAGTCTTTAGCGTTGTCCCCATTCACTTTAATATTGTTGCTACCACTTTTGCATCGACTCGGATTAGCGGTCTAATTTTATGGACAGCCTTTGAAAAATAAATGCGTGTACGGTCTCACATCAGTGAAGACCAGTATACTTTCGTTGCCTTTATTTAGAGAGAAGCTGCCGACACCATACAAAGTTTCTTTGTGAATCAAAATAGCCCCCGATCCAACGCCTTTGTAGTTATCCACGTTCCTGATACAAATGAAATGCCCCCAATACCGGGGCATCCACTTTTCACAATCTTCAAGAATAGCTTCATCCTCTTCATACGTTCTTGACGCCAATTTGCTAGTTTTATTTATATGCCGTTTGCTTTGGAAACCTAATGAGGCGAATTTGACACTATTGCCCAGGATATCTCCTTTTGTCGCGTATCTCGTCAGCAAGGGTCCAGCCAGCCTGAAGCTTTTAGCTGGGTATGAGTTGAACGAATGAATCTTTTGTTCGATGAACACAACATTTTTATTTAATTGTAAAACCATCAAATCATGTACTGGACTGTGCGTTTTGTTCAACCCGTGCCATTGTTTCATATTCAATTTTTCTTTGGCTATGGGCATAATTTGTCTAGCGCATTTTAATGTGGCGGTTTCTGTTTCGTAAACATGTTGATGTGGTTCCTCTATCTTACGTTTCAATAACACCTTCACGGAAAGATATTGAATATTACTATTCTTTTGTAAAATGTACCTGAACGGATTGTACGACGTTAAGACGTGGTTGTTAGAAAGAAATACACCAGGAGCTATGATTCCTTTTTCAAGATAACCCTTATCATTTAAATTAGCAGGTAAACTAGGTTTGACAGGTTTTAACTTCCCAGCTATTATGACTACTCTATCGAAGAATATGTCCATGTTGATTGGTCCATTTTTATCAGCTTCATCGACCCATCGGATCGATGCCAAGACTTGCATTGAGGTAATCAGCATAATTTGCAGTAGGTTCCTGTTAAAAAAAAATTAAAGACATGAGAAACAAGTCAAGACAGGGCAGGCAAAGACTGACTTAAGGTACCTACTTACTGGCATAGGTAATGTAAACGGGGTAAGGGGGTAAGAATCGGTAATGCCGGTCAACACATTAATACGACCTCGCATACATACATAACAGATGTCGTAAAACCGCCCTGCACTCTTCCCCGACCCTGCTCAGTTCTGCTGAGCATTCGTTGAGAGGACCACGTCAGTTGCTTTTGCGCCAAATGAATGTAATTTTTTGTCTAACAAAAATAAGAGGTTAGTACCACCTACATGTTTTTCTGAAAAACTGTACATTGCTATTTTAGAACTATGTTTGCAAACTATCTGTGTGTGTAAATATATCATTCTTTCATTAACAATTACTTACTGGTATTTTAGAATAATCGATGTAAGTATTTAAAATATATCATAGATGCGGGTAATACCGGTCAGTGACCGAAATACTTAAAAAGACAGAGAAAATGAGAGTTAAGGTATAGAAAGTATCACATCAAACTCGGATATCGATATGGAAGACCAATGAGAAGACGATGATAAGGACATCGATCGCCAGGATTGATGTATAATCTGCGATGATTACGGTCGTGACGATAAATTGTGGTGGTATACTTAGATGAATGTGTTCTTTGTGGGTTTAATCATGCCATGCATCATCATATCATCATATCATGCCAAATATTTAAGTATCACTGATATCTATCATTGCGATATTGTTAGAAGACTGTTTTTTTTTTTTTTACAAATATTACTTATCAATGTAAAATTTACTTAATTATGGTGTTATTTTACACAGCAGCCCGTTTGTGGATGCGTCTTCGCGAAGGCGGCACGTGTGGGGGGTGAGGACTCCCTGCTCGTGCGGCCTTGACGGTGGCCGCGGGGTCCTGACCCTGCGGTTGGTGGAAATCTCTCGCTTCCCAGTATGGTTCAAGCTATACTGGGCGGCGAGAGGGCGTGAGACGTAGGCGCCCTTTTGTGGCGGCACCGTTTTGTCGCAAAGGGTGGCCGCGGATCGGGCTAGGAAGGATAGCTCCTTGCTGACCCGATCCGAAGTCGAAAGAGGGGGGGAGAGGGGGGAGGCGTTTCGCCGAACACAACTTCTACCCTCTATTAGGCTAGTGAGCGTGGGGCGGGGGCCCCCTGCTTACATTGCACAGCCTACGAGGGGGGGGGTGATCAATCGTGTACAGGATCACCCAAACCTTATGCCTGAGGCCCGGCATAGTAGCCGTACGTAGGCGATGCATGGATAGCTTTCCAGAACACGGGTGCCCATGTATTGCATGCATACGTTAGTGTGGTACACCGCAGGTTTTTTAGTGGGTGATAATACCTCGTCGTTTTGACGAGGGAGTCCTACATAACCTATCGCTGCCCCCGCGGTGGTAGGTATGCGAAATGCATTTTTCCTGCGAGAAAAAAAAAATGGTGTTATTTCACACAGAGCGTAGCGTGTTATTCCTGTTCTGTGATTTCACGTCTTTGAAATTTTTATAAACTTTCTTAGAATTTTTTATGAACGGTTATTAGACGGGAGAGCTTCATTTGTTTTAAAAACAAATGAACTAATATTAAATAGCCTTTCTTCATTGCATATAATTTTCATTCGTTATAACATTTACATTTTATCATAACATTTTGTATATAGCTCATAAAATATAATCATGGTAGAGAATGTTGTATAGCATGAAGTCCGCCAATTGTACTTACCTGTGCAATTAAGTTTAAATAAATAAATAAATCCCTAAAAGAAAGAAAGAGGCCCTAAGTAACATTTCATATAGTTAATTAAAATTAAATCCGACTTAGTCAATACTTGACAAAAAGATCATCTGGGTTAAGTTTAGGTTACCTATGCATTGACTTATACAGGGTGGCCAGAAAATTGACGTCCAAAAATTTTGTAGGTGCCTCGTGTTGAGAGGTATCTGAATCACCCATTTTCAAGTTACGAATTTTTGCAACCGGATCAGTTTGAAAAATGAAAAAAAAAGTAGAAGGTTTCTTCAATTTTTTTTCTTGCAGCTAAATCTCTGAAAACTGTGCATTTATGCATAAAATAAACAGCCTCATAACTTTATTGGAAGTGACTACAAAATTGACCTAAAGTTGAGAATTTATGTTAAGAGTTATCATTTAAATTTTCAACATAAAATTAAAAATCTAAACTGATAATTTCTTAGTTTGTAGCTTCATAGCTTGCTCTAGCCTCAAAATAATAATAATGCTTCATAAGTACTATTTTTTATTCATAGGCTATTTAAAAAAAATGGTAACTCGAAAACTACGAAAAATCGTAAAGCATACATATTCAGATACCTCACAACACGAGTCACCTCAAAAAAATTTTGGACGTCACTTTTCTGGCCACCCTGTGTATTACTCACTATTTAAATCAATGTTCCTATGTTAGAACAGTGACCACATAAAACGCTAGATTCTACAAGTAATTACAGTTCTAAAATTTGGTCACTAAAAAAAAACCTTACGGTGTAGTAACATGTAGGTACACTTACCTGTACAATAATGCATGCTTGCACTTTCGGGAATTTGAACAATGTTACATTTAATGAGCTTTATAATAATAAATTTGTACCTAGGTATTTTAAGTGAGTGTTAGAGTTAGGTAATTATTGTTATCTTAAATGGAATTATAGAATGTAAGATTGTATAAAACGTTCATTATATTAAGTGAGTTGTTTTATGAAAAAAGAATATATTAAATAAAATTACATAATTAAAGCGTTATACCTACTTACTAATAATATTTATTTGAAACATTACACACCCGTTATTAGACATGCCAATTAGAAGATGTACTTAGGTAACTATAGTCCTTTCAAGGTAAGAAGATACTTAAGACACTTGGCTTTTTCCGTTTCACCCATACTATTTACGATAATATTTTATAAAATATATTTTTAATTTATATTATTGCAAAATCACAATAATCTTTGCCTCTAAAACTCTAAGCAAAAATATCAAACCAATAATATATCTTAATGATTTAACAAATAAATTAATAGTATTTCCTTCAAATACTGAATGCGTAAAACGTAACGTTTCAAATCGGTTGGATTTCGTTAGCCCTAACGATTTGTGTCAACAGGGAAATCACGTGATGTGTCATAAGTTTCTTCATAACTTGAAAAGCGAGGTATTTTTGATCATTCGAATTCCAATTCGCAATCGGAATCCACAGAATCTTATACAATTTCTTAGGAATTAGTTTTAAGTGATAGGAATCAATTACGATTTAGAATTATAATGCTTCAAAAATACGTTTTTTATTTATTAGGTTAGGTTAGGGACATGCTGACCAAAATAATGTTAAAACTACGTCACGTTTGTTCGTGAAGAAATAACCTAAAAATCCACCCATTTCTACATACAATTTCCTACAAGTTGGTCTAAGCTGTTTTCATGAGTTGCTTCCTAAACTCGATGGCCCAGCCTATTTAAGATTATTGCCAGAGGATTTGAATGGTTTCCTAGCGTATAGAATAAAATAGAATAATCTTTATTTGCAAAAAAAAATATATATATGTAATATTTATGTCGTCGGAAGAACACCTATGTGGTTACAGGAAGACGGTGCTCCTCCACATTTCGCTAGAGTTGCATGAGAAACTAGCTAGAAGCGATCTCTTCTAGACAACCTTCAGGTAGAGGACAGTGTAAAAAGTTGAGGGGGCGGTGACGCGTCTAAAAATATTAAAAAGAGAAAACAAGAATAATATGTAATTTAACATGCTTAGTATACAAGTAAATAATATAAGTACATTGTATACCTACTTATTATTATAGATAATTACCAACCATACATACCTACCTACATTATGAATATGGATTTCGTAACCAATGTTGGAAAAAGAAAGAAATGTAAGTACAAGAAAGAAAAGATAGGAGAAAGCTAAAATGCAAAAAGATAGGTTTCAGGGTAGGTTCTTTTAAAAATTGAAAGTGATTAGACTGCCGAATAGACACCGGCAAGGAGTTACATAAGCGGATTGATTGCACAGTGAAGGACTTTAAATGATGAGACTAAGAAGAATTCAGTGGAAAAGTGAGGTGGAGATTATTGATTCACGATCCACTAACCATAAGCCCATAGCATTTTTCGCTATAATGGTTATTACAAAGAAAGTTCGTGTTTGATAATGAGGGAAAGTACACATTTTGAAAACCTGTAATTTTAAATAAATCAGTACCTAGGTAGGTACTTGTTTTTTTATTATAATACTGATTAAACTCCACACAGGGCTTGGATAGCCAACCATTAGTGGAAAGATGAAAATAAATCGTTTACCTATAAAGTATTTTTTTTTTACAAAATCACGAACGCACAAAATAATTTAGTAGTGTTCAAATTCAAATGCGTTTATTGCCCAATAAGTGTACAACTAAGAACTTAAAAATACATAATGTAACTTAAATACTTAATAGGTAAGTTACTTACATTTTAATAATTCCTGCTCAAGATCGCGCAGTCTGTATTAAACACTTCGCTCACGTTTTGAACGTGGACTAACAAAATAATTTGTTGAGAGAATATTTATAAATAATCCCAAATATATTGTATTTACACATTATGATCGGAAGTTTAATACATTCTTAATCTCATGTATGCATTCAATCATAGCCACTGATATAAACAAAGCGGTAATTTATCAACAAATCGTAGGTTTTAAATTTTGTTTTTGCAATTAAATGGTACTTATTTATACACATTCATTTTTGAGACAACGCCTGTCTTAACCAGCAAGAAACACGTGAAAATTTTCTCTTCTAAGTAGCTCGTCTATAAATTTTCGGTGAAATTACAGGTGGCCCGATTTTTGTGATTACCAGTGTAGTTCCCCCAACAAGTAATTTTTGCTTGATTTTTGAAGTAGAAAGTTGTCAAATTTAAATACAAACAGTAATTAAGAAATAATGATAATAATTTACGATTGGTCGAATAAATTACACCGAACGGCACTGCATACGGTAGTACCTACATAATAGCTTGGCGTCGTTGAAAGCCTTTGATCCCTGACGATCAAACGATGGAAATAATTTCGTAAGTTTATGGGAACTATTTATTTCCTTTCGACACTATTTAGCATTATTTAGAAATAATTATTGGCATTCATGAAATATCACTACGTTAAGGTCAGTAAGTATGGTAGATAAGAGACACAATGAAAAAACTGTTTTTTTTTATTTTAACGGTACTTATTTAAAATGAATTTAAAAAATTTAACATTCCCCTCAGATCTCCAAAACTACCTGACCTAAAATATAAAAATACAGAAAATATGGTAACTTACCTGTCTCTTACCTTGCACTTGACAGGTTTTTGCTCATAGTATCTGGGCTTTGCCCGAAAA
Source organism: Anania hortulata (assembly GCA_963576865.1). Classification (NCBI taxonomy): domain Eukaryota; kingdom Metazoa; phylum Arthropoda; class Insecta; order Lepidoptera; family Crambidae; genus Anania; species Anania hortulata. Next base: position 7,067,461 of record OY756410.1, read on the forward strand.
GAAAGAATTTATCAAAAAAAGACCCTTTCTCTAGAGGAAGTCCACGACCTCCTATGATTTCTGAACTAAGTCTGTTTGATCCTACTTACTACTGATTTGCTGTTTATTTTTACTCCCACTGGCGTTTGATGTCGCCCATAGTAACTTTATAGACCCGGCAGGCGTTATGCAAGGCCAGATGTTCGTCAAGACGTAGCTTGCGATGCTTCTGTTGTACGTAGCCAGTGTCAGTAAGTTGTGGCAGCCTTTCGTAGCCCTAGGTAGGATTCTTATGCTGCGTCCGCACGCTTGGCACTTGCCGCAAACTCAAAATCGCTACAAACGTCAAACATGTGGACGCGTCGCAAGCTCTTGCGGCAAATTCCCTTTGATTTGTAACAAAAACCGACACTTGTCGGATCGGCTACAAGCGTTTGCAAACCTACGCAAACCAAGACAAACACTATCCACACGTTTGAATTTGTTTGAAATTTTTCCTCGTAGTGCTGGAAAAACCTCTGGCGTTTATGTTAAAAATAAACACTGGTTACAATTTTTAATAACTTTATTCATATTTATAATAATCATAATTTACACAAACATAACGAAATCTAGTACTCGGTACATTTGTAGCGAGTTAATTAAACCTATTCGAAATAAGGAGAATTGTATAGGTAATATTATGAAGGGCACACTTATTGCACAATTTATCGCGTTTGGGGCCAAAATTTGAATAAAATACATTGTGACAGAAAAGTTTCCATAAAAAAGCTGTTATCAACTATTTTCTACTTACATACTAAGTATATCGAAAAATAACTATGGAATATCACACTTTACATGTTATCTTATTGTACCACATCATTATTGCAAAATTAGGTATGTACTGGATAAAAGTAACTGATATTTTAGGTATTTAAATAAAAACATGCCATACAATATCGTTTTAGCAGTTGTGCAATGTTTTTAATAATATTAATTACGCCACCCCTTTTTTTAGACATCTCATTCTCTCTCTAAGATTTTTGCATTCGCCTACCGCTGTGTGAAGCGGTGTATTCGACTACAGGGAAGGACGGCCCGCGTAACGTACGGTTTTTCCAGAAACGGACCCGTACGGCTATTCGGCGTTTTCGTCCGTAAAAACAAAATGGGAACTCTTTTAGCCAGTTTTGATTATTTAAACCATTACGAATAACAGTTACACAGCATGAATTTTAATCTCTTTTTTATAATCAGGAGAGAACGGGGTGTAAGAACCTAAATCAAGTTAAGAGAGCAGAGAATCGGGCTTACTGGCCTTGAGACTTGCGGAGCTATTCGTAACACACAAATATCTAAAACGGCATTTACGGAGTAGAAGGAGTAAAGGATGCTTGTTGGAATGGTTATTGAACACAACTGTCGAGCGCTACAGACCTAACCTACGAACAACGTTAGTAACTTTAATGTAAATGCAAGTAGTGACGCATTTTTGCAGAAAAATAACATAATGATGACATAAGTGATTAATTTTTAAACTTTTTCGATGGATGAAATACTGTCATGATTTGTTGAGTCGTGCGAATCACATCAGGCCCGCGATTCATAAAACCATTCGATAAGTAATTGACAACCAGTAAATCACGTGACACTAATGCTTAATCTTTATAGTGTGACGTGGTTTGCCGGTCGTCATTTTTGTATCGAACGGTTCTTAATCGGGAGCCAGGTAATATTGTGATACCATGGAATACTGTGTATTACTTAAACTTTTATATCGATCGCATAATAAACACTTAATAATAAGGTTGCGATAGTGTATAACTAGGTGGCGCCACCACTAATGTTGTTAGCTTAACTTTTCAATAATATAAGTAAAAAATAAACATAGAATTTAACTATCTTAAAAATCATTATAATTCTGTAATGAAGTTTATTCATATGTTGATACTTTAGATTAGATTAATTATTTATATTACTTTGTAAATATATAATGTAAGATTGTAAATCTTAGCATCCTGCTTTAAATACATTGAAATTCCAAAATTGATATACCTAGTTCTAGTGAACTGTCTAGTGTAGGTGTTTCAGTTTGTGTAACGGTTTTCTAAAAGCTTTTCTCTTCGGCCAATAGATATTGTCTATAATTATAATAAATAATTATTTGTGGTTATGGTCAACGATATTGTTTTTGGAAAAAAATATAGTTTTTGGTGATTTTAGTACATCCATATTTTCTTTTACCCTAAATCCAACTGGGAGCTAATCAAATCAATTGTTCCATAGATGGATACAGGACAGTAAGATTCCAAATACGGCATAGGCCGCGATATTTGATTAATTAATTTACTATTTTTAATGCATGATCCTGCAAAAATACGCCGCAAAGGGGGAATAATGAGTAATTTTAAATGAACCCAAGTGCATCTTACGCTACCGATACATAACTATCACTTACCAACATTTTACATTAACTTCAGTCGTCGCCCTACTTCGTTTATACTACAGAATACGCGATTATAGACTTTAACAACGGCTACTAAGGTTCATTGATAAAAATCACCAGTCCAGTCAGGGATTAGCAATATTAATGTACTTACGTTTTAATTAAAATAAGCTTTCATTCTGTGTCAACCGAGAATATCTTGAAAAAATATGACGATACAACAAAATAGTTTTCGTAATCATATCATAATAATAGGCAACACAGTTATACGTTTTTAGTATTTGCTTCTCATCAGGCGTCACAAATCCTGATTACATGACCAAAGATGCCTGGGAAATACATTTATTCCAATACTTTAAACTAACCTTACAATCGTAAACAGTAATGATATTATGAGCATTTTCTCTCAAACATATTGATCCCTGACGAAACAAGTAACCACTAGTCACGAACTATTGACTGTCTGTATGTTATGACGTATAAAAATTTGGTCTCCTACAGTTTCCTTTGGATTTAAAGATAGATAATTTCAAATTATCTTGGACGTACATCTTCAACATGTGAATGTTGCTTTGCTTACATTTTGCTGCATTTTGTGTAGGCGACTTTATAATAATTCGATTTAACACTAATACTTTGACGGCCAATTTCACCAATTGCTGATTACGTCAGCTAACATTATTTTATCAAATACTTTTCGTCGCTTTGCAAGTAAGAAAACTTCTTAAAAGCCACATTTAAAAACTATATTAGTAATTCATTTAATATTCAATATTATTAGTTTGGTTGTCAGGTGCTAGAAACAAATTGACTCTATCACTTTCAATCAAACTGCTTGAATTTGGGTTAAATATCAATTGGATTGGTGTTGAATGACAAATGTATTGGTTACACTGGTCTATCGGCTAACCGTTACCGTTAGGTTAGGCCGAATGAATGGGAACACTGTTTGTCGATCTGCCGTTTGGTCGGCATGCAGCATCGAGCTCATACCCTATTAGAAACTAGAAACGTCATTTTTTGTTTGATAAGAATTCCGCCATTATTTGATCCGTGACACTATCTTAGTACGGCGGAGTTGTTGTCAACTCAAACATAATTTAACTCATTAAGATGCGTAATCGAGACAATAGAAATTCCATTGAAATGTTATGATGTTGACTATGTGAATATTACTGACCAGTTTCGGAAAAAGACGGCGCGTGTTATTGCGCTACAGGGTATGTACTCGATGCATGCAGAAATCGGCTATATATAATGTTTTGTCACATTTGGAAAACAAACAACCCAATGAAAACAGTATTCAGCGAGCGACTGGATGGACACAGTGTTAGTAGCCGGTTGTATTCGGTAGACATTTGGTTAGCCGGTTGTATTCGGTAGACATTTGGTTGGCGAATCAATGTAAGTGACAGGAATATCAGCAAATGCTGAAACCGCCGAGTCTATGGCCGGATGCGAGCTAATTTAGGCTTTCTGCTCTACGTCTTCGAGTTCAAATTCCTTTTCCCAACTCTCATCCGAATTTGCACTGGCGTCATCTTTGACTTCCTTATCTCCGAAATAATCTTCAACTAAATTGCCACAGTCATCCGCTTTGACTTTTTTTGGTGAACGGACATTTTTCTTGTCTATGTTTTTGTTTTTGTCTGTGGTCTTGTTAATTTTGTCTGTGGTTTGTGCGTCGTTTTCAGTTTCTGAGTTGTTGTTGGTGACGTCACGGGCGGAAGGTTTCTTAGTCACTTTCTTTGAGGCTATCTCTTTCTCGTATTCTTCTAGTAGTAAAGTCTGCTGCTCTTCAGTTAGTTCCACGTCGTTTGCAAAGTCTTCTGGAGAAGAATAGTATAGATAATTTGATATATATTGAAATTATAAATTAAAATCAAAATTATAAATTATATATTATAAAAAATAATAATTATATAATTGAAATCGGTTATCGAGAGTTTAAACTTTAAATCACTTGTTGATCTACTTATTTAGCTTAGAATAAAAGAAAATTGGTTATGATATTTTAATCTAGTTCATTTACCAAAATCATCATCATTATTATCCTTTGAAAGTCCGCTGCTGGACAAAGGCATGCCCTATAGAACTGCACTGCGAGCGGCTGTACTAATATGATATGTGGAATTGTTTAAAAAAACCGGCCAAGTGCGAGTCGGACTCGAGCACCGAGGGTTCCGTACAAACCTGTAGGTACCGTTATGAGTAAAATTTCACCCATCACGACAATCGAGTCATAGTTATGGTATTTTTATTGCAAAATGAAATCCATAACATTACGAAAGTTAAATTGCTGTTTACGATTTATGACGTATTAAAAAAAAAACTAATTACTTGATCTCGTTCAAACCAATTTTGGCTGGTAGTTTTTATGGTAATGTACATTATATATTTTTTTGGGATTTACCATTCTCTTATTTTAGAGGGGGGGGGGGGGGGGGAGACACATTTTACCACTTTGGAAGCGTCTCACACGCAAACTATTCAGTTTAGAAAAAAATGATATTAGAAACCTCAATATCATTTTTAAAGACCTATCCATTGATACCCCACACGTATGGGTTTGATGAAAAAAAAAAATTTCGAGTTTTAGTTCTAAGTATGGGGAGCCCCCAAAATTTATTATTATTTTTCTATTTTTTTGTGAAAATCTTAATGCGGTTCACAGAATGCATCTACTTACCATGTTTCAACAGTATAGTTCTTATAGTTTCGGAAAAAAGTGGCTGTGACATACGGACGGACGGACAGACGGACAGACAGACAGACAGACATGACGAATCTATAAGGGTTCCGTTTTTTGCCATTTGGCTACGGAACCCTAAAAACCCTCGTTCCTAATCAACGACACGTGTCCATGTGAATGGCGAGTGATGATGAAGATGACGTGTGTGTGATGTGGCAAGTTTAATTTTTAAATTTGCCAGTGGTACGGATGTTCCCTTGGACAACTATACTATTTTGGACCGTGACTACAAATCAGTGTCGTCTTAATGCAGGTTTCCTCGTTTAAATCAAGTGGTATCATTAAATACGTTTAATCTTATAAGTTCACTAAAGTCTATACTTACGCTTGGATTAGAAAACTATACTTACATTTATCTAGACAAAAAGGGGTGACAGAGGTAGAGGTACACTCACCATCCTCCCACGAAACTACTACGTTGTCAATGTCAGGGGTTTCAAAGGGCGTCTCTGTTTCGATTCCAGATAGTACTTTCTTCGGGCTTCTATGACAAACAATAATATGACTTTAATTTGAGTTTATTATACATATTATAATATATTAAAAGCAGTAAAACAATTATATCTTTTAATAACGTAGAATGTATTTTTAACGAATGTCAAATAAACTACGGATGTAAAAATGTCTAGTTCTAGGCTGCTCGGCTATACGGCTACGAGGCAGGTTAATGGTTTAGCGAGCCTTCAGCATGTCTCTTAATGCTTTATTGGCACTTTAGTCTGCAGGGGCAGGTGCGCTAGTACCGGATCGTTTGTAGGCTCGGCTATAGGCTGCTTCGCGAGGCGGATGTATGATGTAGCAAGCCTACAACATGGATGTATGATGTAGCAAGCCTACAACATGGATGTATGTTGTAGCAAGCCTACAACACGTCACTTTCTGCTGTATAGGCACTTTAGTCTGCAGGGGCAGGTGTGCTAGTACCGGGTCGTTTGTAGGCTCGGCTATAGGCCGCTTCGCGAGGCGGATGTATGATGTAGCAAGCCTACAACATGGATGTATATTGTAGCAAGCCTACAACACGTCACTTACTGCTGTATAGGCACTTTAGTCTGCAGGGGCAGGTGCGCTAGTACCGGGTCGTTTGTAGGCTCGGCTATAGGCCGCTTCGCGAGGCGGATGTATGATGTAGCAAGCCTACAACATGGATGTATGCTGTAGCAAGCCTACAACACGTCACTTTCTGCTGTATAGGCACTTTAGTCTGCAGGGGCAGGTGTGCTAGTACCGGGTCGTTTGTAGGCTCGGCTATAGGCCGCTTCGCGAGGCGGATGTATGATGTAGCAAGCCTACAACATGGATGTATATTGTAGCAAGCCTACAACACGTCACTTACTGCTGTATAGGCACTTTAGTCTGCAGGGGCAGGTGCGCTAGTACCGGGTCGTTTGTAGGCTCGGCTATAGGCCGCTTCGCGAGGAGGATGTATGATGTAGCAAGCCTACAACATGGATGTATGTTGTAGCAAGCCTACAACACGTCACTTTCTGCTGTATAGGCACTTTAGTCTGCAGGGGCAGGTGTGCTAGTACCGGGTCGTTTGTAGGCTCGGCTATAGGCCGCTTCGCGAGGCGGATGTATGATGTAGCAAGCCTACAACATGGATGTATGTTGTAGCAAGCCTACAACACGTCACTTACCGCTGTATAGGCACTTTAGTCTGAAGGGGCAGGTGTGCTAGTACCGGGTCGTTTGTAGGCTCGGCTATGGGCCGCTTCGCGAGGCGGATGTATGTTGTAGCAAGTCTACAACATGGATGTATGTTGTAGCAAGCCTACAACACGTCACTTACTGCTGTATAGGCACTTTAGTCTGCAGGGGCAGGTGCGCTAGTACCGGGTCGTTTGTAGGCTCGGCTATAGGCCGCTTCGCGAGGCGGATGCATGATGTAGCAAGCCTACAACATGGATGTATGTTGTAGCAAGCCTACAACACGTCACTTACTGCTGTATAGGCACTTTAGTCTGCAGGGGCAGGTGCGCTAGTACCGGGTCGTTTGTAGGCTCGGCTATAGGCCGCTTCGCGAGGCGGATGTATGATGTAGCAAGCCTACAACACGGATGTATGTTGTAGCAAGCCTACAACACGTCACTTACCGCTGTATAGGCACTTTAGTCTGAAGGGGCAGGTGTGCTAGTACCGGGTCGTTTGTAGGCTCGGCTATAGGCCGCTTCGCGAGGCGGATGTATGATGTAGCAAGCCTACAACATGGCTGTATGATGTAGCAAGCCTACAACATGGATGTATGTTGTAGCAAGCCTACAACACGTCACTTACCGCTGTATGGGCACTTTAGTCTGAAGGGGCAGGTGTGCTAGTACCGGGTCGTTTGTAGGCTCGGCTATAGGCCGCTTCGCGAGGCGGACGTATGATGTAGCAAGCCTACAACACGTCACTTACTGCTGTATAGGCACTTCAGACTGCAGGGGCAGGTGCGCCAGTACCGGGTCGTTAGTGGGCTCGGCTATTGGCTGCTTGCGCGATGCGGCTGCAAGGCGGTCTTGTAGCAACGCCACTCGGAATAGATACCTGATAAAGAACAGGACTTTAAGACATAAGACATAACAAATGACAAGGTTTTTTATTTATTTTATAACTGTACGCTTTATTGTACACAAAACAAACAAAGTATTAGCAAAAAATGTTTAGAACTGCACAATTCAGGCAGTCTTTTCGCTAGAAACGATCCATTTCAAACAATTTTTAGATCTTACAAAGGCTGATGATGAAGACATCAACATCATCATCAGCCTTTGGAAGTCAACGGTTGCATCCAGTGGCTTCCCGCGACCTTGACTAGGTCGTCAGTCCACCATCAGGTATGTGACAGATTAGTCGCCACTCGAGAATCTTTCTACCCAACGGTTGTCGGTTCTGCGAGCAATGTGGCGTTCCCGTTGCCACTAGGTTTGCAATTCGGAAAGCTATGTTGGTAACATAAAACTTTCTACTTCGGATCTCGTTTCGGATCTTTTCTCGCAGAGAAACGCCAAGTATAGATCTCTCCATAGCACGTTAGGTGACTTTGGGCTCGTTGAGGCGAATAGTCAAGGACCACGTTGCAGTGCTGCAGATCATGACTAGCCACATGACTCAAAGACTTCACTTTAGACTCTCGAGGCATATCGCAGTAGAACTTACCTCCCTGTGTAACCCCACGGTGCAATGGGAGCGCCTTGAGCACCGGGTTGGTCTCCAGGCGGCGCGCAGCGGCCGCGGGCGCGATGGTATGTAGGTATCTCACTCACCGCTCCCAGAACTCGTCGTGCGTGACAGCGTCGGGCACCAGCTTCGCGTACTGCGCCTTGAGCACCGGGTTGGTCACCAGGGGGCGCGCGGCGGCCGCGGGCGCGATGGTATGTAGGTATCTCACTCACCGCTCCCAGAACTCGTCGTGCGTGACAGCGTCGGGCACCAGCTTCGCGTACTGCGCCTTGAGCACCGGGTTGGTCACCAGGGGGCGCGCGGCGGCCGCGGGCGCGATGGTATGTAGGTATCTCACTCACCGCTCCCAGAACTCGTCGTGCGTGACAGCGTCGGGCACCAGCTTCGCGTACTGCGCCTTGAGCACCGGGTTGGTCACCAGGGGGCGCGCGGCGGCCGCGGGCGCGATGGTATGTAGGTATCTCACTCACCGCTCCCAGAACTCGTCGTGCGTGACAGCGTCGGGCACCAGCTTCGCGTACTGCGCCTTGAGCACCGGGTTGGTCTCCAGGCGGCGCGCGGCGGCCGCGGGCGCGATGGTATGTAGGTATCTCACTCACCGCTCCCAGAACTCGTCGTGCGTGACAGCGTCGGGCACCAGCTTCGCGTACTGCGCCTTGAGCACCGGGTTGGTCTCCAGGCGGCGCGCGGCGGCCGCGGGCGCGATGGTATGTAGGTATCTCACTCACCGCTCCCAGAACTCGTCGTGCGTGACAGCGTCGGGCACCAGCTTCGCGTACTGCGCCTTGAGCACCGGGTTGGTCTCCAGGCGGCGCGCGGCGGACGCGGGCGCGATGACGCCGGCCTCGGACCCCTCCAGGCTGGCGCGCCACGCCTCGAACTCGGGGCTATACGCGGCCACTATGAACGTCGCGTCCACGCGCTGGAGGGCTTCTAGCTCTTTCTACAAGGAGGAATAATTGTTTGAGTGATATCAAAATAAGGTTGTTAAAAGAAGTTCGGCGAAGATAGACCCAATAATTTACGAAGCCGTGCCTGTTGGAAAACATAGTAAAATTGTTAAGTAAGATTAACAGAATCTTCCTCTAAAATTTCATATTTTTAAAAGTTTGGAATCAGATAATACATTACTTTTAATTTTGGGGTTTATTTAACAAGATTCCATTTCGGAACGAGTTTAAGTATGCTTAAATCGATTTCATACTAATTCGGAACACACTTTTGTTGTAGAAAGACGTCTGTCAAAGTCAGTTATGTCAATGTCAGATTGTATTGTGAATGCGATACTTTATATTTTGAATTAAACTAAGCAAAGGTGTTACAAAAATATTGTTTGCAAAGTGTAGTGTAGTGTAGGTCCCTTTTTAGGTCTTGCAGTTGATTTTTACTTACGAATGCAATTTGTTTTAATGCTAATTGGACGAAACACTCATCATAACCTAACCTCACCATTTCATGTTTTCATTAATATCTCTTGAATCCCAGCTTTATGAGGGTAAGGTCGACTAACTATTTTGTTAGCCTTGCTTAGTTGTACGAGAAGCAGCTAATTTCAATAATGAATGGGGCCTCAAAATTTGGGTCCAGAGCTCTATAGAAGCTTGCCATTCTTCTTTGCATTTAATATGAACTATTACTAGCCTTACTTAATATTCGAAATTCATTAGAAATTGTGGAAGGCATACATTTACACTTGGAAGAAATATTTTATCGAGTCCAAGGAATGTCTTTAAAAAAACATTTTGTAGAAAATGACCTACAGTGAAGTTTCAGGGGATGAAATTTTGTTCGGGAAACTCGACATTTAGGTACGTTGACAAAATCGTAGGAAATCGCTAGAATGTTTATTAAACCGTTTACCTTGTATGTTGACAGCATTGTAGTATCTCCTGAGGACAGTATAACCTCCGTGTCATCTTCATCATCGGGTTCTGGGTTCAGTACTGTGCTCACTTGACCTGACGATATACAGCACCATTTTAACTTAACCATAATAGTTATTTTCCTTAAGTTATAATATACAAGATTAAAAATGTCCTATAGTGTTCTCAACCAATTGACTTTTTTAGATACGTAAATAATATTTGAAATACTTAACACATGTAACAATAAAACTAACTACAACGCAAGCACATCAATATGCGAATCAATTTAGTAAGTCGGTATGGAAACCTTGACCGGCTTAAACTCATTTTTTACTCTATACGAGTTATTTGTTACTCATTATCACGCATCTTCTTCAGTTGTTTGTGATTTTAAAACAGTTTTTTTTAATTGGTCATATTGTTTTGTATTTAGTGTTAAATATTAAATAAATATTGGACAACATCACATACATTGCTCTGATCCTGTGGTAAGTAGCCAAAGCACTTGTGTTACAGAAATCAGAAACGACGGTACCACAAAACTCAGACCCGAGACAATATAGAAAAGTTATTTTTCTACATTGACCCGACCGGGATTCGAAACCGGAACCTCAGAGATAGCGACACCAAGTCCGGTATGCTCGCCTTTCGGCTACGGAGGACGTCATTGTGTTGTGTAGTGGTTAACAATGAAGTGTTTGCTTAAAATGAGTACAGTTAAAGCACCATGTATCTATTGTTACAGGATTTGACTTATCAAAAGGAATCAAATGAGCTCAAACACGAAGGTATTACTAGTAGTTTTATTTTAATAAAATAAGCCAGCCCACGCGTTTCGACGTGCTGCTGCATTCGGGTTCCGCGGTTGTGCTGCACGCACGTCGCACGTTATAAATTAAATTATAAAACGTGGATAATAATGTTGGTTGTACAATACTAATAAACTATTTTATAAAACAGTTTAGCCTAAGAATTGTACAATTGCTTTTTATCCCAAATAAAATAAAATAAAAAAGTAGTTTTATTGAATAGATCTACTATCCACCTGCTGGTTCTATCATCAGATTAACAGGATGATATAAATAGATAGATACTCTTTATTGTACACCATACTAACAAAGAAGTTACACTTTGTGTTTACAGAAAGATGCACAATTTAGGCGGTCTAATCGCTAAAAGCGATCTCTTATTGTATTGACATCAGAATGTCACATAGTTAGTTATAAGTAGGTTAAAAACGACCAAAGTTTAATGTTTATTATTTGTTCGGGCCAAATAAAGCAATTCTTAATCTTATTACATGGCTGGTTAGTAGCTAATTAACCAGCTATGTTAGTTAGTTAAAAGTAAAGCTAATAAAAGTTTTTTAAAATAGATAGATACTCTGTATTTAAAGAAGTTACAGTTGATGTTAACAGAAGATGCACAATTTATCTAATGGCGTTTAGACAATTTTTCACAAGCATTATGATGAGATTTAACAATTAGAAATATAAACTCACCAATGAAACTACTAAAGCTCTTTTTCATAGCATTTGCCGGCGATTCTGGTACGTCTAACTGGAAGGCGAAACAGTTAATATTATTGCATTGGGTTTATAATATAAAGGTTTCTCTTAGTAATTATATTAATGATTGAGTTCAGTATTTATAAGGCGAGTCACCTTTGCTGTCAACGCAAGTTCATAATTTAAGTTATTGTCCACCAGGCAGGCCCCTTACTATAAGCTCATATAGCAGGCCTGCTTTTGCTTATTGTGATAGTACATAAAAGCATGGCAGTTAAAAAGCAGGCCTGTCATAAGAGCTTATCGTAAGCGGACTGAACTGTGTAAGGGAGCGGGAGTTAAGTATAAAAGGAAACGGAACTGAACTATACAGTCTAAGAAAAATATTATTGGGTCCAAAAAACCTGTTAAATTGACTGAATCCAGTTTTGACACGACAGACGATAAAATGGTATTTTAAATAGATTTTATTTATACGACACTAGCTGTTGCCCGCGACTTTTCCTTGTGGTATTCAGTTCAATTCAGAAACCTTCGCCTTCGTGGGCACAAAACGCACCAATTTTCATGGTATTAAGATTAATGATTTAGGAACGCTTACAAGACAAACAAACACTTATATGTATATATTGTATTTAGTCGCCTATAGCAGAAATTAAATATTTTACCTTAAGAGTCTTGCCTATAACATTAGATGTGGTACTAAAGACATGTGTGGCTTCGCTCTTGACTGCACTCCCTATTTCATCCAGATCTTTCTTTACCATCGAGTACACTTCTGCCGACTGTAACAAACAAAGCAACGGTGAATCAGAGTAGTTATTACTTCGGGGGTCGTGCGAATATAGACACATAAGTTGGCGTTTAGTCCGATGGACATAGCGATATATCTGACAGTTGACAGCGAAATTGACTTCAGACTAATTGTACTTTGCAGATTCCATAGTCTCACTGTGGATATTTTGTGCAGTACCTATAGCAGTTGTGTTCATAGTTTTACAGGTAATGCTAAATGAATGTTTTAATGACTTACTCAAATCAAATTCTTAATCATAGATGCAATTAACTATAATTTAGGAATATTTGAGAAACTTTAACTAAATGACGACCGTCTTTAGACATAGTTCTTTTCTAAACACATCAAAATAATCTTTATGGCATGACTCTAGCGCCCGCTGGTGACATATTTTTATGAGCTGTAAAAAGCACCTCTTCAATATATTGGAATGGAATGGAAATAGCGAACTAGGTAACGTTTACTACATTAAACTGACTGCCTATTGAAGTGATAAAAACTTAATACATATTTACAAATAAATAAGAATAATTTAATAAATAATTAATTTTGTAAATAGCCTAAACCTCAAATATTCTATGACGCTTTTAGGGTATGAGGAAAGACTGTGTTAGTACTGACTTTTTGTGCGGGGTGTTATTCGAATAATAATAAATTTCGCGATTTAAGAATATGGGTCACCGGAGGATTCCTCTATAATAATCGAAAGACAGGGACGGGCATTGGCTGTCAGAATCAATATGCGACAGTACAGAAATAAAAACGAAAGGTACTTATTACGGCTTTTTGCCATCTTTTTATGCGGATTTGCTATACGCTGGAAACAATCAACGCCCTGCGCGTGCTATATAATAATGCGTTCAGGGTGTTATTGGGGCTGGCGCGGTACTGCAGCGCGTCAGGCTGGTTCGCGGTTCATACAGATGGCTTCCAAGCCATTCTCCGAAAAGAGCTGCCACGATGATAAGTTGTGTTCGTCATATTGCTTCAATGATATTCTGCGCATTGTGGCTGGGCGAGTAGACTGTTCATTTATGAAGCATTGGGTTTAGCTACACGTAGGTGAAAGGCTTATATATTTTAGTTAATTATTTAGTTTTGTGGCGAACAAATTGCAATTTTTTATGTAGGTACTATGGACTACTGTGTGTCTAAACTATAAATAAACGCTTCAATATGAATTTGTAGTAGTAGTAGTAATTGTAGTAGTTTTTTTTGGATTTAAGATTTACAACGCATATTATTTCACAATTTTGCGTTTCGACTGTAATTCTCGATTCCAACTACTTCCACGGTAGCGATACCTAGATAGTATGGTAAAAAATATTTGCTACAGTGCCTTTATTCAGGGAGGAATAAAATAAGGGATTTTTTTTCTTCTTAAAATCCAGTATTTTCTGAAATTGTTCATGACATAATAAAAATTACAAAGTAACAAATTTCAATATGCCAATAACTACAAATTCAAGGCCATATATTACGAGTCTATTTGTTTGCATAACAAAAACTTATCAACGTAAGTAAACATGTTTCTGCGTGTAAGAGTCCAATTGCTTTATTAAATCGACAATAAAGCGAGTGTATTTTTTATCGCAACACCCAATAATAACCATGTCAAGATAAATATTTAGGTTACATTGTTAGTATCAGCTGGCTAGCTGACTATAAAACTTCTGACCAAGCACGTTAAAGAAATATTCCTATTTTAGGTAAAGCACGTCAACAGCACGTCAGCCTACCACAAAAAGTCAAATTTTCTCAATTGATATTAATCTCTAAATGTTGGATATAAAGTTGAAAATAAATTCAATGACCTTTAACTTTTTGGGTAGGTACTTACTTACTTTTTTGCTCTGTACTATGTTAATAAGATCATTTTATTTTTGACGACCTATTGGCGTAGTGGTGCAGTGATTCGCCTTGCACACTTGGTCCCAGATTCGATCCCCGGTTTGGATAAATTCAATATTTTTTTAATTGTGTCGTTCCTGAGAGACTAGTTTAATTTTTGGACCTTGAACAATTAGTTTCTTACTTCAAAACCATGACAACTGGTATGTTTTCTGGCTCATATTTGTTATACTTATTTATTTTTATTACGCGGTACGGAACCCACACCTCGGTGCGCGAGTCCGACTCGCACTTGGCCGGTTTATATGTTACTAGCTGTGCCCGTGAGAAATTCGGTATGTCACCCCCTATTTATATTTAATTGAAGTAATAATTATAACATGTTAGTAGCTACTTATCTGTTTAGTAAATACGCTGTCTATTCATTAGTTTACGTACTGTTAATTGTCTTTAAGTTTATCTCTTTTTATATTTAATATGTATATTATTTAGGTCTAGCAGGTCGGCTGTCCGTCCGTGTACCTCACTCGGCGGGGCCTACTGAAAACCAGCGTCGCGGCCTACTCAGGCCGTGGCTCAAGCTGAGTGAGGTCCCATTATCCCGGACATCACAGGCGCATAGTGGCACCGCTTGGTTTACTCGTTTTTCATTTATTATTATTAATATTTTTTCGTTTTTATTACTTGTTTTTCTTTTTGTGTCATTTGTTTGTACTATTTGTGTGTGATGGTCCAGTGTTTAATAAATATATTTTCTTTCTTTCTTTCTATTTTACTCCCTAAGGAGGTGTGTGACCTTTTTGCGTACCTACTCTCTCTCTTTACCAAAAATCATCAAATTTTATTTCAGCGGGTTAGGCATGAAAACGTAACAGGCAGACAGAGTTACTTTCGCATTTATAATATTAATATTAGTATGGATCACGATAAAGCGCTCTCCTATGGAGTTTTTCTCGCAGCATTTTTTGAACAGATGTCCTATATTATTTGTGTTAAGCATCAAAGGATTGATAAATAATAATCAGGCATAGATAAGATAGCACTTTTAGTATTTTATGCATAAACTTATCGCTGTTTTGTTTATTTTAGCAAGGCTGGTTGGCAGCTACATTTAAGTACTTATTTTATAGTAATCGTGATCTCACCTCAAACTAAAGTTTATTTATTTTCTACAAAAAATGTGGAATATATTTTATTTTGCACACACTGTACTTGGGAATTTTAATTATATTGGATTAGCAGCAGGGGTGCTGGATCAAATTTATCTATCGATAGATAGTGAAGTGACCAACCAACTTTGTTGTTAGAAGTTATAATACCCACCAGTTTATCTAAGAGCCACTGTGAGCTTCTGAAACTCCTAATTAAAGCTAAATAATGTCAACCAACTATTAGTATTAATTAAGACAATTTTAAAAAGAGATCTTATTTTAAGCTAGTAATTTGTAACTAAAAATGGTCACCCATCCACTTTATACCAAGGTATGATTGTTTGACTACAGCATAACCACTATGGAACCACTAACAAACTCATTATAATGGCGTTTTTTATAGCAGCTTGCTCTAATCATAAAAACATTCTAACTAGATGTAGAGTAATTTATCAAGCTTCGTATTTGATCTAACATTAACAATATGACTCACTAGTCAGTACTTGGCAGTTCTGTCTAGTTTCACAAGTGTCATTAACCTTAGGGCGTAGTAAATATTATCGCTAAGTCTGTAAGCGAACGGCATAAGACTCAAAATTGTAAGATTATAAATTAACAAATCACCAACTATGGTACCACATTAACTTACAGGAAAAAATGAAAAATGAAAATGAAAATGAAAAATATTTTATTCATAAAAAACAGTGGGTTATTTTGAATTAGAGGTTGGATTCTCCTTTTAAGTGAAATAACACTTGTGCCAGGAGAAACCGCTCTCCTGTAGCAAGATATAGTAGGTAAACAATATGGCACAATTAATGATCTTACATTTTGTAACTAAAAATAATAATAATAATAAGGCAAGTTTTGTGTGTGTGTGTGTGTGTGTGTGTGTGTGTGTGTGTGTGTGTGTGTGTGTGTGTGTGTGTGTGTGTGTGTGTGTGTGTGTGTGTGTGTGTGTGTGTGTGTGTGTGTGTGTGTGAGGGTGGTGTGTGTTAAATAATTTATTGTAATTAATGATTTGTTATTGAGCTAAAACAAGCATGTTTTCAGTTTCCTCATAATTTAAAGTTTTTATCCATTCCGTCACAAGCTTTCTACATTCAAATTTAGTCTTTGTATAAATTTTAAGAATTTTATTAATCCGATTGTACAGTTTGGATGATTGATGAGTGTACTGATGTCTAGCAAAATGCGTTCTGCATTTACTTATTTTAGCAACCTTGTCATATCTTCTTTTAGAAAGTATCAATATGAAATATTAAAATATGAAAAATAAATATGAAAGTAAGTATTACAGGAGTATTAAGAGCAAGCTTGTTTAGTTTTTTTATTAGTCTGACGTAAAAAATATATCGCTTAGATGTTGTTTAACTATCATGGTACGGGGGCTGAACCTCTTGCTAACGAAACAAATAATAAGGCACGTGCTTTCTTAATATGTTTTTATTTCGTATCGGCCTGGCTTCCTTGTTAGAAGTAATACAGTTTTTTTTTATCTTATCATTCATAGATAAAAATATTTTAGACTCATCTCTTATAGTCGTGTTGGGGCTTGGTGGGGGCCATATAAATAGGCGAGGCTGCTGATAAAGCTATGATCTTTCATAGCCAATAGGTACTTATACTGAATAAATTACCTAGGTGTTAAGTCCCACTGCATGGTAAAGGCCTCACCTCAAGCCTCTACCTCTAAAGGTGATTTGGGCCATACTCCACAAAGTGAGTCCAATGCGGCGCATTAAAGGGGTGTTGTAAGGCAGTCGACAACCTTATTGTCAGACCAGATGTAGTAACTAAACCGCGCCCTTTGACTAGTCTAGACTTAATATCAATTTTTAATGACAAAATGTATTTCATTATAATAAGTAAGTACTTATACAGCTACACAGTTCCACTGTAAATTTTAATCCTAGAATGTTATACCGATAGTTACCTGACAAAACATAGTTTAATTCTAAATGGCAGCAATTAGGCACAGGCCGACGATAATATAATATAGTTATCAGTATAATATTTTAGCATTCAATAAGGTCAATTTAGTTAAAGTCTCTGACCAGACAAAATACACAAGATTGAAGCGAAAATCTAATATAAAATGGCGATTGGCGACATACAGTCTGCACCCTGACCCGGACGAACTTTATGAGCGCGCGCCAAAACGTCAAGACAGATACGCGCCACCACGCCTTGATAAATCTATCGAAATTTTATCATTTCAAATAGCAAATGATAACGATTAACGAAATGCATTTACGAGAAATAATATTGCGTCAATTTATGAAATGCATTTTATCATTATTAGTTATTAATAATTATCAATCAATTAAAGTAGGAATGTCTATTAAAACGCCTATACAATTAACATATTCCCTGTCCATGACCATAATAGTATATCTATTATGTATGGCTATAAGACAAAACTACAAATATGTGATGCCTACATAGTGTTCAGTTTTTCCTTTCGTTTGTATGGATAATTGTCAGTGTCATTTTTACACGGTCTGTTTCGATTTGTTCCGTGCAAGAAATTATTCCGAATTCGTGATAGAGCTGTTTGCGAATAAGGTCCAGTACATTTACGCTACTTTATCATGATTGTATAGTGTCGAGTTAGGAAGGAATACAAATTATGTACTTTCCAAAATTCTGTTTCTTTCGATAGAAATATGAAATGTTAGAGAGTATAATAAATGGGGTAAGTAGTAGGTACTCAGGGCCAGTGAACTGGTGACGTAATTTACTTTATTAGTTTGTCGTAAAATTAAAACTATAATAAATTCTCCCGGCTTCCGATTATTCATGCACAACTTTTTATTTTTAGTCAGGTATTTTGTAATTAAACACTAGCTAAGTATAGTTTAAATATTTAACTTAATGATACATTTCTGTAGACCGTTAATTGAAGAACACATGTCTGTTACGTCACGGCTCGTAAATAGATACGTTATTTATATACGAACCTGTTCTACATTTTAGTGGGTCAATGTGTTGTAATGATGACATTTTGTCAAAGAAAGTTCAAATAACTGTTGTCTTTATTAGCTGGTTGGTGAGACTGAGTTTTACTTTGTAAATAATAAAATAGCTGGTCTCGAGTCCTATAGTTTAAGTTCTAGGTCTAGTCAGTCACGGCAACTTTGCGTTTCATCTCTCTCAATCCCCTCATACCGTAGGGTGAACGACAGAGATAGATAGAGCAAAATTTCGACATAAACCTTCAATGTGGCCCTCATCATGTCAGCCTGTTGCAGTCCACTACTGGACATAAGCCTCCCCCAAAGAGAGCTATAACACTGGTCAATCACCCTGGATTTGATTGTCATTCAAAGTCATGAGATAAGGGAGTAAAGTAAAAGTATTTCATTGATTGATGTGTATCTTTGACAAATGAAACTTTGAATTAACTAGCAGAAGGATTAATTTAAAGATACAAATCAATGTAAAAAAAATATTAATGATTTATCATTATGTTATAATCCATAGCACAAGATGCACTAAATGATTTAGTTGCAAATGATAAAGTTTGTAACAGGAACCTAGTCATAAATGTTATATATTGTAGACTAGGTTAGGAGCCCAGACACAGATTATTTAATAAAAATCTATTTAATTTAAGTCACTTACAGCAGGACTAATTATATTTGATGATAATATCATAGTTTTGACAAAATACTACACAGAATGCTGAAGGTTTAAATTAAGATTTTAGCTTTTAGACGTCTAGTACCTACGAAATATAGTATATCCCCAGTTGTTTTCCAGAATTTTTAATGCGTTTTGGTTGACAAAAAATATATACGCAAGACGACACACCAATTTTGTCATGATCTCATAATAAGGGATTAATTGAATACAACTATAAATATGACGCAAACATATAAATACCTTATTCTTGGCCGAAGACAGCCAGCTGTCCCACCAATTCCCCGACTGCCTGTCCTCATAGTGAGATGTGACTGCGTCACTCGGACTTGCTTCTCCAGACCTTGAAATTATGAGATATGTTTACATGCATATGACTTTTGAATGAAATAAACGTTAAGAGATTTATAAAAAAAAAAAGACTAGCGCAAAGCAAATTACCTCTTTGTTCATTTATGAGTATGTACTCTACTCAAGTAAAGCTAAAAGTTTGCATGACAATTATTTATTATAATTAAAACTAAAAAAATCATCTCTTTTCTTGTAGAATATTGTCAACAATATGTCAACAATGTTGGCATGTCTTTTTACAATAATAATGAAAAATATCAATGCACAAAATCAACAAACAGAATAAATAGGATTTTGTGTAAATGATTAATTACAATAGTAGGTTATTATTTTGTGATTCTTATTTCTAAATGAATAATTTGATTGGATTGTCAAGATTGTTTACAATATTCAACAAGCTAAGAAAAATGGACTGTATGTAATTGTATTCTTACACTTGTGTAAGCATGACGTCTGTTATGTCATATCAACAACTAAATATTGTTTCGTTAATTTTAAACATTACATTAAAATATCTTACAGCATCTTGTAAACACATTAGCAAGACATTAATTCACTGACCTTAAACATTAACATTCAAGATGAAGATTAAATACAGAAATGTAAAGTGTGAGTGGTCAACATAGAGTCAAACTAAGAAGAAAAATGCGGAATAAACCACTTTAATGTTGTTACTATTATATTACGTACTCAGCCGTACTAGTCTCCAGTTACCTATATTTTGTTCAACCCTGTATTTCGACGCGGAACAAATTATGGAAATTAAAGCACAGGTTGACCTTATGTTTGGTGGTTAATTGAGTTTTATACAGTAGATTTGCCAATTATAACGTTATTTGAAGTTTAATTGCTAGTGGAAATTGCGTATATAAAGTTTCAAACTAGTTTTTTGATAACCAGGGCGATTTGATACGAACAATAGTAGACCCATTTTTTTGGGATGCATACAAACTCACCTCTCAGCCATCTCGTAATATTTATATTACACGTCGAAATAACGGGAGCACATGGATTTGTACACATAAATTGTTAAGAAAACTGTTGTTGTTTTTACACAAAATTTAGAATTAATTTTGACATAGTTTTTGTTTGCATTGACATATGGCAAAGAAAATACAATCACTATAATTTTTTTTTTTTTTTTGGTTCCATTCTTTCCTTCCTCGATGGTTGGAAAAGGCAAAGGCTTTCGCCATACAGCCAGGTCTTATGTTAAAATGTATCTTCAATGTATTTTTTTTAATTTAGAGACGTTCATCAACCGTTTCACAAATAATGTTTAAAGCTCTTCTACAGTTGAAATTATGAAATTATATAGGGCTTTATAGTTTTCTTCATTCTTGAGAAGTTCCTGTAGACGGCGCGGGATGTCTTCAGGCCTTTTATAGACTTCTAATAAATCTTCAATCAAGATAAGTCTTTGAAGTGAGAATTCAGAACACTCAAAGAAAATGTGATGGAGAGACTGAATTGGTTCATTACAAAATGTGCATGACGGGGAGGTAATCATGTTCATTCTATGCAGATGTTCGTTAAAACGACCATGCCCAATTCGTAACCGAGAGATTAATGAGTAAAATTTTCTGTTCTTGAAAGTTCCTTTAAAGAACCAGGGCACTCTTATATCATTATTTATTTCTCTATACCAGGTTCCTTTTGCTTGAAGAGTTTCCTGCCAATGCTCTGTCCATTCTCTCCGTGACGATTCTTTTATAAGAGTAGTGCAATCTGAATGTGGTAATTTAATATTCTTTGCAGGAACTAGATCCGAAGTATTTGTTATAAGTTTAGCAAAATAATCTGCTTGCTCATTGCCAGCCACACCTATATGCGAAGGAGTCCAAAAAAATATGATATCTTTACCCTCATTAATTAGCTCGACATACTTTTCTTTGATTTTTATAATTAGGTAATTTGTTTTAGCATTGTGGCATGGATTAGACAGTGCTTCTAAAACGCTCATACTATCTGATATAATAATCCACTTTTGACTGTCAAATTTTTCTATGTACTGTAAGGCAGCTAATAAGGCACATGCCTCGGCCGTGTATATACTTGTAACGGTAGGTAATTTTATTCCATGACCAGTCTTTAAGCATGGATCATAAAATGCCATAGAAACATTTTCTACCGTTTTTGCACCATCCGTATAAATCTGCCTGTATCCTTCCCAATCATTAAGTTCATTATGTACAACATATTTACAAAACAGTTTTTTATTAATAATAATCTTCATTTCAAAAAATTTACTTTGATAAAGACCACTATAACATGGTAATTCATCACTTGTATGAACATTGTTTTCGTCTTTTAACTTTTTAACATCTCTTAATGCTATATTTAAATAGGAAGTGAAATTAGCATTAAATAACTTTCTTAATAATATACTATTATTTACAACCAATAATTTCATCAAAAATATTTTCCGGAGATAATCAAACCGTATATCTAATGGAGGCAAATTGCATTCAATTTGCATTGAATTAATCGGTGACGTGTTCATAGCACCTAAGATAATGCGTAAATTTTTATTTTGGACTTTATTAAGTTTCTCGACGAGCTTTTTGTCTGATGCAAAACAAAAGAAAGCGTATTCGAAATGGCTTCTCACCAGAGATTTGTATAATACCAGCAGTATTTTAGGGTCAGCGCCCCATTGAGTACCAGTTAGAGATTTAAGAATATTAGTAGCTCTGAGTGATCGTTCTATGAGACAGTCGACATACATTTTCCAGGAGAAGTTTTGTTGGAAAATAACACCTAAAAATCTTGCACACATTTCTGTTGGCAACTCTTCATTATTATATTTTATGTTAGAAATAGGCAATTGAATGTTACGTTTCTTAAAAACTACAACTTTGCTTTTGCTTGCATTTACATCTAAGTTCAAATAAGTTAAATACGAGTGAAGTTTAACAAGCACGCTATTCAATTTGTCTATAAGATTTGTAAGATTTGAACCTTGTGTATAAATAGCTAAATCATCTGCAAATTGCAAATTTGTTATGTCAGGATCAGGTCCTAAAATTTCATTTAATCTATAAATATATAAAATATACAACAAGGGGCTCAAAATACCCCCTTGGCAGACTCCTTTGTAAGACAGCCTAGGTCCATACAATTTATTGTTTATCTTCACAAAAACCTTACGTTTATTTAAGAATTCGTACAACCATGTCACAATTTTATTGGGAATTCCTAAAGAAAGTAGCGTAGTTGATAAAACTGAAAGATTTACATTATTAAAGGCACCTATAATATCAAAAAATACACATACTAAATATTTATTTTCAGTCAAAGCTTTTTGTATATCTGTAAATAAACATCCCAAACTCTCACGAGCCGAACGACCACGTCTAAAACCAAATTGATTGTTAGGAAGTAAGTGATTGCTTTCAATGAAAAACTCTAGACGTTGCTTTAATAACTGCTCAAATACTTTACCTACGCATGACGTGAGTGCAATCGGACGATATGAATCGGAACTATCTTTATTTTTACTTGGCTTTAAAACTGGAACTAAACAGTCCACCTTCCACTCTTCAGGGATTGTATTACTCTTCCATAACCCGTTAATAATAGAAAGCAATTTTGATAAATTATCTTTAGTAAGTTTTTTAAACATCTTGTAAGAAATATAATCTAAACCGCAAGTAGTGTCCTTTCGCGACTTAACAGCTGAGACTAGTTCAGATAAGCTAAAAATGTCTGTTAAGTAACTGTTAGCTGAGGTATTATTGCTTGAAGTATTATAGTTATTAGGAGGTGGAGCTTCTACATGATCTGGGGTATATTTCCTTAAAAATTCATTAACCCAAGGTGGACATTCATTATTCTGTAGAAACCTAGAATCGCTACTTTTATTAAACTTTCTCAGGGTATTCCAAATTCGAGATACTGGAGTCAGTCTATTAATATTTGAGCAGAACTCTTTCCAGTTCGCACTTTTTTCAGTGTTAATTATGCGTTTTTTTAAAGCCTGTAATTTTTTAAAATTAACATAATTTTCAGGCGAAGGGTCAGTTTTAAACTTTATAAAAGCTTCTTTAGAGTTTTGTACAGCGCTAGCGCAACGTTCATTCCACCAAGGAACCGAAAGATGTTTAAAGTTACTACGAGACGTTTGTGAAACGGAACGATTGGTATTATTTTTGTTGTAATTTGGCATTGACATATTTACAGCAGATTTGATTGTGTCACAAAAAAAATTGTATGCTTCAAGAGGACGATTGTTGTAATTAAAAGTCGGAAAATCATTTAACATTTCATTGACTGTGTCTGAATAGTGTTCCCAGTTTACTAATCGAAGGTTGGGATGATCAGGAATATCAGTTCCTGAAGCAACAAATGTTTGCAATGGTGTACATACAGCAAATAGTTGCATTGAAGTTAAGGTGGGTAAATGATAACTACCTAAAGGATCATCATAGACTTTCCAGTCACAATTTAATGCCAAACAAGAGCTTACCATAGTTAAATCCAAGCCATTCGGTCTCCAACTGTGTGAACCTACAGTTGTTACTTGTTGGTCATTTAACAGTACTAAGTCACAGTCATCTAAATTATCAAATATATTTCTACCTCGAGGGTCTATGGAGTTGCATCCCCAAATTGTGTGATGAGCATTGAAATCTCCAGCTACAAAAATAGGTTTTGGTAAACTATCTATTAGATCTGTGAACTTCTTAATGTGAAATCTTGGTGAGCTGTTGTTTGGACAGTAGACTGAAACTATTGTGTATTTCTTATTATTAATTGTTACCTGGATTGCTAGATTTTGTAAAGAATTATCAAAAAAAGTTGGGAGCCTGACATACTGAATGCTTTTATGAATTATAATAGCAACCCCATTATGCTCATTTCCACAGTCATTTCGTTCTATGTGATAACCTTTAATTTTAAATTTTTGGTGAGGCTTGAGCCATGTTTCTGATATTAAAGCTATATCTATGTAGTTATCATAAATATATTTTTGAAATAAATTGCGACTGCTCAGTATGCTCTGAGCATTCCATTGCATTATATTTAAATATTGTTCTGTGAACTTAGTAACCTTTCTTTCTTACTGAGAGTTTCTGATAGAATACCTAAAATATTTTTTGATGAAATTATTGTCTCATTTGTTTTGTTCAAAGTAATTATTTTAATTATAGTTTCTATTAAAAGATTCATTGCTGATGCATCAGTATTTAGTATGTCAAGTAAGTTGGTTTGAGGTTTTTTGTAATCTTTAACAGTGGTCTTTAGTTCTGGGAAATTTTTCTTATCAAACAGATTTGCATAAGTGGGTGCTTTGTGTTTAATTCTGTTCTCTTGAATTTTCTTTTGTTTGATGGGGCATTGACCAGAAATACTAATGTGATTACCATTACAATGAGCGCAAACAGCATTCTCTTTGGTGATTGTGCAGTCTTTATAATTGTGGTTATTGTTGCAGATTGAACATCTCTCATCATTTTTGCAGTATTTAGAAATGTGTCCATACCTCAAGCAGCGATAACACTGCTTTACCGGTGGTATATATTGCATGATGTTATGTCTCCATCCCTCGAGGTCCACAAAATCCGGCAGGGAGGTTGCTGCGAATGTGATGGCAACTGTTGGAGTTGGCTGACGGACGAAACCATTTGCTGTAGCAACTTTTCTGAAAAAACGACGGATGCTTATAATTTTCTTAGTGCTGCTTAGAAGAGTGTATATTTTCTTATTTGTGTACTTTACTGGGACATTACGAATAATGCCAGTTGTTTCTGTTGATGTTGCTGGTATTGTGGCTGCAAAGTTATTTTCTTTTAAAAATGTTTTATTTATTAAGAATGCATTGGCCAATCCTGGTTTTTCAAAATATACGCCGATTTTGTATTTATTGAGAGCCCTTAAGTACTTAATACCCTTATTATATCTTCTTATGCAGTTTGAAATGGAAAGAAGATCTCTGCTGCCTATTGGTGTCTCACTGCCTACTGCTTGTACAAAGACGACAAACTCTGTTGCATTTGAATCCTCTGGATACATTCGAGTATAGTCGGTAACATAATATGGGGCATGGTTACTCTCCTGCTCTCCCTCGTCCTCCGACTCCGATGTTGTGCTGGTAGAGTCTCGGTTGAGACCCCCCGAATCCTGATCAGGAACATCATCTTTTTTTCTTTTTTTCCCTGCTCGCCTCCCCATCGTCTTAATTGCGGTTAAAACTCTTAATTTAACAACTTTTTTAATTATTGAAGTTAAAAAATTTAAGGAGCCCGCCTTTACTCTTCGAAGTTCCCGCGCTTTTTTTCCCACAATCACTATAAAAATAAGGTTGCAGCCGTTCCTTTATACGTAGTGGGATTTTGAATTATAATGAAAAATCTATAATTTTGTCCTCGAACTGAGGGCCTAGTGTGAGTTAGAAAAAATCGATCAAGAAAGGAAACGAAATTGTTTAATGAATTCAGGGACGTAGGCGGGAGGCACCTCAACGCACAGATTAATATATGTCTACCTCAACAAGACCATATTTTTCCACACAAATCTGCGATTCCTACGTACGAGAACGATAAAGCTGGTAACAAACTGCGACGGACGCGTCTCTGGACGCGTCTTAACATTGTGAGGTCAAGCGCTGCCATTGGTCTATCCTTCAGTCAACTTTCGCCAGCCCAAGGATCGACCAATGGCAGCGTTTGACCTTACAATGTCAAGACGAGTCCGGAGCCACGTCCGGCGCCATCTGTCATCGGATTAACTCATCAAAAGTTATTGAAAAAGAACTCACACTAGGCCCTCTATATTCTGTTTAATAGACATACTAATAATTTTTATTAATTGTTATGTAGACTTTTTAGAATAACATTTTTATTTCAGTGGATTGAATTCTGGGAAACGGAACGAACTACTCAGTGCATCTACTCGTTCGTAACTAGATGGCGTTAAAAAGAGAAGCTAATACTTATTAACTAGATGGCGGTAATAGTAGAAGAATTTGCCTTTGGAAATCCACTGTAGAACATAGGTAGGTCTCCTTTGGAAAACGCAAGAGTGAGCGGCTCTTTTCCGTTTGCATCCAGTGGCTTATCTCAGCCTTGTCTTCTAGGTCGTCAGTCCACCGAGTGGGAGGCCTGCCTACTATGCGGCTTCCAATATGTTTGTTAGTATCCCGAATGTATTCCATTCAGATTACAATAATCAGATAAGGTGTCAACAAAAAATCTGGCGTCGTCGTTTGCTACTAAATGAGGTCCGTCCACTTTTCGCGGTAGATCGTGTAATATTACCTTTCCTTATGGTAGCGAAGCGTGGCCTCTACTTGAGCGACACAATCTGCGGTGGATGTGCGGAGTCACGCGGAAGGACCGCGTGAGGAACTCGCGCATCCGCGGTAGCCGTCGTGTCCGTGATATTGCAGACAAACTGCAGTAGAGTCGCCTACGGTGGTACGGTCATGTTTTTCAGAAACCGGCAAGCTACGTAGGAAACAAATGTCTGGTCATACCGCCACCGCCAGGTCCTGGCAAAAGGGGTCGTCGTGAGGGCTAACATGTATGCCAATGATCTCACAACTAGAGACGCTCAAGACCGTGCGAAATGGAGGAGTAAATCAAGGAAAGCGGACCCTGGGCTCCAAAGCAATCGCTTTGGACGCAACCGAGATTGACCGTATAGATGAAGCGGAAGAAGAAGATCGTTTCCTATTACTGACTTATACTAAGATCTCAATCTGCTCGCCATAGAGTTGATAAGATACAAACATACCTTTGGCAACATTATGGTGAGACCAATAAATAAACTGCGGCCAAAACATGACTCATCACCATCATTTTAGCCCTATTAGGGACGTCCACTGCTGAACATAGGCCTTCCCCAATGACTTCTGGGTTGGCCGAGCCACATTGGATGAGCCTGCATCCAACCGGCCCATCCAATGTTGGGAACTCTATCCTCCAAATTGTTGACAAATATGTTTACTTGTGAACAAGTGAACCCAGTTGGATAGGTCCAATTTTGAGAAGGAAGTCAATCGACAAATCCAACTCATCCGGCGGGGAGCGTTCGGGGAACTACACAACGTCTTCTCGTCCAAAATACCTCAGTGCCTAAAAACAAAAGTCTACAGCCAGTGTGTGTTACGTACCGGTGAAGAAATACGGAACTGAAACGTGGCCTATGGGCCCCATATGAAAACTCAAGGTTGTACAGCATGCAGCATGGGCGGTGTTTCTTTGCAAGATCAAATCAGAAATGAGGAGATCCGTAAACGTACAAAAGTCACTGCCATAGCCCAAAGGATTAGCAAGCTAAAGTGGCAGTGGGCGGGGCACATATCACGTAGAACTGACGGCCGATGGGGCAGAACGGTTCTAGAAGGACGATAAGGTGGACAGACGACCTGGTAAAGGTTGCAAGAAGTGTCTTCCTGCCTGCAACCTAGATGCTTGACTCTAGGTAGCAAATGTACCGATCACTTCACAAATCGCTAACTCGTAATAAGTATGATTTTACTTTAAAAACAATGACTTCACACCGTAAGAATTCGTAATCTAACTAAAATCAGACAAGATATTGATGACTTTGATATTTTATATTATAGACTATTAACTATTGCCCGCGACTTCTATAGCGCGCGTGATCTTCAATTCTCAGTCGCGGTACGGGGCGCGCGTTAGGTATGTCTCTGTACTTTATTAAACCAATAAATTTATGTGCGACCCTATAAATCGAATTCTTATTGAGTTACCTAGTTCCTACACCTGGAAAGTCGTTTATAACTGTGAAACCTTTTCATCGACTTTAAAAACTTTTGTTAAAACATCTGAAATTGGATGACATTACATTAATTTGATACCATCCAGCTGATTCAACGATGGAGCCAGGTTATATGTAAACGAACCTGAAAACCGTCGAGTTTGGGCTCATTTTTAGGGGTCTCACCTCATTACCTAAAAAAACGGAACCCATATGGGATCACCTTGTTGTTTATCTGTCTGTTAGGACCATTTATCTCAGGAACGCGTGGAGGTATCGAGTTAAACCATATACTCAAGCTAACCTACAGTCCCATAAAGCTGTGAAAAATGCAAACTACAAAGCTAACGTAAAAAAAAGATACAGTCGTCTATGCCGCAAAACAACGTATATTTCGACCGTCACAAGATAATCAAAATTTATAGGGTACATTCCGTTAAACTATAACTATGAAATTTGACAAGTAATATCGTCTTATACCACAAGTCTGGGAAAAGTCTGATACAAGTACAGGGAAAAGTCTGAAAACTGTACATTTATAGTAAAATGTTGTAATTAAACAGAAAGACTCGTTTCCTGAACTATTCATAATATGTACCTACAAATTTGTACGGAACCCTCGGTGGGCGAGTCCGGTCCGGTTTTTTATTT
The DNA here is from genome assembly GCA_963576865.1 of Anania hortulata. Classification (NCBI taxonomy): domain Eukaryota; kingdom Metazoa; phylum Arthropoda; class Insecta; order Lepidoptera; family Crambidae; genus Anania; species Anania hortulata. Next base: position 7,096,330 of record OY756410.1, read on the forward strand.
GTTTTGACGAGTCCCACCATACATTTAAAAGCGTGTTGTATACGCTTTTCTGGACTGTTATTTAAATTATTAAGGGCTTAACAATTATATTCTCCATTTCAGTCAAGTGCGTGTGGTCAATAGTTCTATTAGTAGCACGCACTTTAGTTTGGATTGAAACCACCCTCATGAGTAGTAATATTGCGTATTTGTTAACCCGTAGTACTATAGAATTCATTTAAATAAAAATAAAAACCTAATTAAAATTAAAATGTTATTAATTTTAAAATTTCATAATAATATTGAACGTCTAACCCTTTTCTCACCGTGCGAGCAAGATAGAAAAGCGACGTTGCCAGTTTGCGAATTGTAATTACACTAGTTACTATTCCGCGTACCGATTTTGGTTCTAAACAGGCATTTCGTTTTTTTTGGGATTGTAATTTTACATACTACATATGTTTATCAACTATTAAATACATTGTTTACTACCTACTAATATTTTGTTAGTGTCCATTCATTCTAATGCCTCCCCGACCCCATGTAATAAATTAAAGTAGTTATATTTTACCCTTAATTCCACTCCAAACAACTTAACGGATCAACTATTATCTAAAGATGACTGTACCCTGTCAAGAGCTTAGACTGACGAGTCATGCAAAATGGCGAATCAAGAAAACTGACGAGTGAGGAAACTGACCAATTAACGAATTACTCAAAACTGACGAACTATGTAAACTGACGAATAAAAAAAACTGGTGAGTTGAGGAAACTGACGAGTGCCTCCCCGACTCAGCTTGACTGGTTTATTACATTTGGAGCGATTGCCATCAGACATCCGCAACTTTGGATCAATTTTGGACCATGGCAACACATCCAGTGTTAACTGAATGTACACCTGTACCTATTTTCTTACGATATTTTCCCCTGACCGCCGAGCAAGTGGTATAAACCAGTACAAATAGATTCCGAAAAATCTAGAGCTACCGTGTGATGCGAACTTACGTCCTAGTCGATTCTTAGACCACTGCTGACTGCTGCTTACTAAGTCTTTTCTGAATAGTATTTAAAACAAATTTACTAGGTATTTCCGCCTAACTCAAACGCTACTTAAACCTAAAAAGATATAAAAAATACAAAATAAAAACCCTAAGATACTCACATAATCCGATATTTTATTCAAAGGGAAAAAACCTATAAATGATTTATTCATCATCATCATCATCATTTCAGCCATAGGACGACCACTGCTGACCATAGGCCTCCCCCATTGACTTTCATATTGGCCTGTTGGAAGCGGCCTGCATCCAGCATCTTCCTACAACAGGTCGTCTTTACTTTTTATTGATCTGATTTAAATCATGTAAAAAAATCAAGATTATAGATCAGTATTTTGATATCTTGATTTCATCACAAAATACTATACTTTTTGTCTAATGCACACCACATAAAATAAATTTTGGCGACTACACAAGACGGAGTGGTTTGCACTCCAGACTACAAAGTCATGCAGTTGCGGGTTCGGCTCTCGCAAGAGGCAAATGTTTGTGTGATGAGGAAGAGCATTTGTAACTAAAGTCATGGATGTTTATCCGTATTTAGGTATGTTTGGGGCTGGATAATTAGTTTGATTGTGAAATAATATATTGATTTATTTTTAAATACATTTAAAGCGTTTATATATACTTAGTCTGGCCATAAATACTGTTACAATTAAAAATAATCAAAATATTACTTTTGAATTTGGAATCTGTCATTTTTATATGATTGTTCATTGAGTTTTCTTATTTTGGCGCCAATAGTACATTGTACAATATTTTGCGATATTATAATGGAGTGGGGTGATAAAGAGAACCGAATCGCTGTGATTGCATTACACAAAGTAGGTATGGAGTCAAATGCAATTTTTAAAACTCACCATACGCTCGGTATTAGTAAAATGTTTGTATACCGGGCTATAATAGGTACAATGAGACCTCCTCTGTTTGTGATAGAAAAAGATCGGGCCGTCCACGTAGTGTTCATACAAAAAAGGTGGTCAAAGTAGTAACGGAAAGAATTCGAAGAAATCCTGTCCGAAAGCAAAAGATTTTATCACGGGAGATGAAGATAGCACCTAGAACCATGTCGCGTATTTTAAAAGATGACTTAGGATTTGCAGCCTATAAGAGACGTACTGGTCATTTCTTAACTGACAATTTAAAAAAGAATAGGGTGGTAAAATCGAAACAACTACTGAAGCGGTACCCAAGGGGAGGTCACAGATTTTTTTTGTTTACGGATAAGCTTTTTTTTAATTGAGCAACATTTTAACAAACAAAATGACCGTATTTATGCTCAAAGTTCTAAGAAAGCTTCCCAATTAGTCGACAGAGTGCAACGTGGGCACTATCCGACATCAGTTATAGTTTGGTAGGGTATTAACTATGAAGGAGTGACTGAGCCATACTTTTGTGAAAAAGGTATCAAAACATCGGCATACGTGTATCAAGATACCATTCTTGAGAAGGTAGTGAAGCCCCTTAACAAAACCATGTTGTCCTTCCAGCAAAACTCGGCGCCGGGTCATAAAGCTTGGTCTACGCAGTCTTGGTTGGAAACGAATGTTTTGGACTTTATCAAAGCTGAAGACCGGCCGTCGTCTAGTCCCGATCATAATCCGGATTATGATTTATGGTCAGTTTTAGAGAGTACGGCTTGTTGTAAACGCCATGATAATTTGGAGTCCCTAAAACAATCCGTACGATTGGCAGTGAAGAATTTTCCCATGGAAAGAGTGCGTGCTTCTATTGATAACTGGCCTCAACGTTTAAAGGACTGTATTGAAGCCAATGGAGACCACTTTCAATACGCTTTTTATATTTTAAATTGTTTTATATTTATGTATTAAACTAACACACTGTAAAAGTAATCAATGTTATATGCAATAGAATTTTTTTTTCTTTGTTTCAGTATTTAAGGCAAGACTAGGTTTATTATATAAAGTTAGGCATTTTTTAAAAGCAATCTCATGAATTAAGATTTATTATTGTTTCACAAAATGAAATGGTCCAGTAGGAATCGATCATGAGACGGATGTCTGCCAAAATCAGCTTAGGTAGAATTCAAATTCATAATTCGTTTCACACGATATTTTCTACACAACAATTTCATCTCACGCTTACTAAACAAACAGTTCGAACTTCGAACCGAGTCGATTTTGTATCCTCAATACCTTATTGAATAATCCCCGAAGATTCAAGATAACGCCTACACGACGCAAATTAATATTTTGCCTCGTGAATAATATAATTAGTCGTAATAACGTCCATATTCGTTCATTTTTTAAGGTTTCCGTCCATGGGAATAAACGCGCGCTTTTTTTTTCTTTTTTGTGACGAGAGTAAGACGATGTTGTGATTTATAGAGCGAACAGAATTACTTGAAAATGTATAAACATTTTAAACCTTTTTATTAAACTAAATATTGCTATTGTCGAACTAAAGTTAGGTTCTATTAGTTTACACCAGAAAGTAAAAACTAAGTACCTATGTTTATACACATAGTTAAGATTTTGATGATGATGACAAGGTGTAAAAACCCTGAATAATCCAATAGGGTGTGATTCTGGTGCTCAAATACAACAACTTTTATTAAAACACTAACAGCGAAAGCCAAAAAAATCACTTTCCCGTACTAAACCGCCGACTGATTTTTGGATCGAACATGGTGTTTGTTACACCTTGTATAACCACAGTGCCTGGTACGACATGGAACTTCAACGTAGACAGCTTCAACTCAACTATCAGGGACGGTCTACTAGACTACTGGCTTTAAAATATTGGAACCTTAAACTCGCCAGAACCATAATGAAGCCAAGCAGGACTGAACAATTTTTCACTGCTGTTTGTTTTTAGGTGTTTGGCTACTAAACATTACGACGTTGTACCATAAATATTGTAAAACATATCGCTCCAGCTTCGCACTAGTAATCAATCTTTATTGTTAGTATCGTTGACCTAATCACCTTAACAGGTTGAACTTTGTCAATTCATGCGTTAAACTATAAATAACGGTATAAATAACAATGACAAAAATATTGTCCTTACCCCGTCCTTGAATCCATTATTGACGAACTGACGAAATTTTTTACGACCTTCGTAGCCCAGAGGCGAGGACGAGACTTGGTGTTCGGCATCTCTGAGGTCCTGAGTTCGATTCTCGGTTGGGTCAATGTAGAAAATAATCTTTTCTATGTTAGGTTGGGTCTGGGTGTAGTGGTATCGTAGTTTTTTCTGATTTCTATAATACAAGTGATTTGCTACTTACCTTAGAATCAAAGCAATATATGTTATTGATGTCCAATTTAAAAAAAAACTAATTTTTTTCGGTCATTACTTATGTGAAATGTTTTTATTTTCAAAAGGGTTTTCAAAAGTTGTGGAGTTATAGAAGAAAACTCTCACTTTTAATATACTTAGGTACCTCTAATAAAAACTAGGTAACTACTCTTTTTGATAATATCAAGCCTGGAGGCCGCGTACCGGCAAGCGCAGCGTAGGACGTCCACTCACAAGGTGGTCAGACGAACTGGTAAGGGTCGCAGAAAGACGCTGGATGCAGGTCGCTTCCAACCGGCCAATCTGGAAGTCAATGGGGGAGGCCTATGTTCAGCAGTGGACGTCCTATGGCTGAAATGATGATGATGATGAATCCTGTGATGATGGATACTAGCGGAATATGAGAATAAATGTCGCCACACTTTACAAAAAAAAGTATAATCATTCTATGGTTTTCCCATACCCACGAAGATATTTTAAATATCGCAGGAGTAAGGTAAATACCTACTTACATCTCTCAGAGGTGCTTGTTTAGTGGCGGAGGCGCTTTGGTAGTGATTGCCAAAGTTAGGCTACCTACGTCATGGTTGTGATTGGATGGGTGACTATTCATTTAGTGACATTTATCACAAGCATCTCCGTGCTTCGGAAGGCACGTTAAAAATTGGTCCCGGTTAATATCGTTTGATACTAGTTGTGAAGCCCAGTCAGAGGCCTTAGGGTGGCTTAATAGTATCTAACAGTAAGGTTAGGTCACTGGCCTTACAACACACCTTCACCAATCCGCACTGGGCTCTCGTGGTGGAGTATGGCTCAAACCACCACATAGTTAAGGTGAGGCCTGTGTTCTGCAGTAGGACTTAAATAAGCATATTTATAAAAGAAAAACTATCCTCGCACTTTATTTTGTTAAAAAGTACAATCATTCTAAGGTTTTCCCATACCCACGAAGGTACCTTAAATATTGCAGGAGTGAGGTACTCTCAATATTTGTTTAGCGAGCCTGCAAGGATGCGCACACGCCCATTATGCGAGTTCTCGATCAGATTCGCGTGGCTTTCTTCATTATTAATAAGGGCCCGCGAACGATGCTGTAACAGCCTGTCAGGTACAGAGTGTAGGTAACACAGATCACACTTAGAACTCACAATCATTTTTGCTGTTAATTGATTGATTCCTTGTTTTCATTAGTCTCCGACATTCGGTCGAACCAAAGTTATGGGCAGACAAATCAATCTACCTACAGTCACAGTACTTTATTACACTCTACTCCAGACCAGGATTTTAAGATTGTAAGATATTATTCTGACACAAAAAAATCGTGAAACATGGAAATATAAAAGTTTATTATAATTATAATGAGAGAATGACAGCTGGCGATTATAAATACCAAGTTTTTAACGGTAGTCCAGCTGTTATGTGGAAATAATAGGCGCTTTTCTACTAGTCGGCACAGCAACGGTGACAGCACTTCGACGGGAACGGCATCAGATCCAGCATAAAAATCCAATGTCGTTATAAAAACAAATGATTTCAAATATAACATCCTGTACAGTAAAATCTGAATGGATAATCCTCGTATAATAATAACACAGTAATGATCGACACAGGCCTCAAAGTGCATCGCTCAATCAGCGCGCGCGCCGCCGGCGATGACGTCACGGCTCGTGACGCGCCCCGCCCGGCTCCAGGTGGCGCTGGGATCGCGGGATCTGAAATGCTGAACCTACGTGTGTGGTGGGGTTGATGGACTGAAGATTGATTAGAAATTGCTAATGTCTTCAGCCTTCATGCGGGTGTTAGGTATGGCGCGTGTGGAAGAGTCCAACAGATAGGGATTTTCATTTATGTTGAATCAAACTGCAGTCAGTCGGGGTTCTTAAATACCGATGTACCAGACACGCCGAATAAAAATTGTTTTCAACTCCTTGTGTCATTGTCAACTCCATTAGTCAGAGTAAAGATAAGGGTAGAGAAAATCTAATCCATTATTTTACCAGATAATTACTTATTAAGTATTGCTAGAGAATTGCTTAACATTTCATCAGACATCATAACAGGCATAGAACGTCCACTGCTGAACATAGGCCTCCCCCAATAACTTCCAGATTGGCCGATTGGAAGCGGCCTGCATCCAGCGGCTTCCTGCAACCTTTACGTCCTGAAGTCCTGATCCCATCGATGCCACCACTAGCGGGTCTAATATTTAGTAGAGTGCCTTTTACACTTTACACGACTCACACATGCGCCCACGACGCAAACCAGCTTCTGCGTTGCGGTCACCGCTAATGAGACGCTAGAAATGGAAATAATGATTCTGCAATCATCATACAAATTCTCGTCTATGGTAAGCGACGATCACCTAGTCGGTCTAGTAGTTCGCACCCCGGACTATACAGCTAAGCGGTTCCATGTTGAAATCCCGCAAGGGACAAATGTTTAACTGATGAGCACTGTATCTAAGTAATGGAGTTAATAAATATATTTAAGTATATCTTTCGTTATCTAGTCGACATGTACCAGCTTGTTGGTGGGGCTAGATTAATAGCGAGAGGTGGTTTGGACCATCGATACTCGTAAGTAATTTATTCGACTTTTAAAGTTAGCTAGGTCAGCCTTGATTGCAGCTCGCATACTGCAATGCATGCGAGCTGCAACCATATAGCTGCTCATGCATACTAATCTATTAAAGAAGGCATGCAAAAAGTACTTCTCCTGCTCAGCTAACTTACTTAAACTTCGTTAGCTCCGCGTCCGTAGTGGATCTTGGCCTCTGACATCGAATCTCGCCACTTTCAATATTACTATATAATCCTTTATAATTACCGTATCTTAGTGGAACCAGCATTAAAATTTAAAAAATGTCGTGTACCTCCATATTAATTGTACGGCTGATCTCGGTAATTAGTATGGGGAAGCGATATTTTGAAAAAAAAAAAACATCCCGTAACAAACGTTATAGCAACAATAATAATTTTGATTACGAAGACTCTTGTTGTCACCATCATTTAACGACTATCCAAGATCGGCGAGAATTATCCGACATGGCTTTTTTACACGGTGTATCTAATGTTCACATTGATTGTACAGAGCTGGTCCCTAAGGTTTTGGTATTTAACTGTCCTAAAATGCGAACTAGATATACTAAGCTGTTCGCTGTTTCACGTGCTGACACGAAATACACACATGCATGCGTTTTAATAATTATTCCATAATACTTAAGATCAGTGATGTTAACTTTGGGCAATTTAAAAATGTATCTTACTATAAAATGTAAATCCTTTATTGGCCGTATGTTTATAATATAAGTATTGTAACTCTGTTATTTAGGGGCTGTGTTAGTTGCTGATTTTGTGTAGAATAAAATAAAATAAAATCCCTTTTCCTTTTTTAAATAATTCCTAAATATTAAAAATAAAGATGAATGATTTCCAGATTTTTCAGGTAATCAATTTAAAAAGCGGTTTGGAGACCGCCAAACCGCTTTTTAAATGGTTTACCTGAACGTAAATTCAATGTAAATGATACTACACATCTATTATTAGGTACTTCAGGCTCCGCCACAAACTACATTATAAGCACAAGGTTGACTAGTAGATAATACTGTAAGATAGCATTAAGTCTGCCACTTGTACTTACTTTTGCAAATAAAGTTTAAATGGAAATATTACATTTGTGATGGATGAAATGGAGTGGAAATATTGTTTTTACGTTTGTTTTTCTGATGTTCACTGGTTTTTACGATGCTTGCGTTTAGAATGATGTTCAGAATGTACAGGTACATTTCAACACAGTGCCTCATTTCCATCATAGTGATTAGTCATAATCATTGAAGTACTCGCCAGCTCATTGGAGGCTGATCAGTATTTGCGAAATAACGCATCCATTTACTGTGCGGCCGATTGTTCTATACCTCGGCGATCGTTTTATTGATTGGTTGGAAAAATCGTGCTTACAATGCTAGGGTGGCTATGCAACAGGGTTTGAAGTCAGAGACGAATAGACGATACTAAAAAGTAGTAAAAGAGATATAAAAAATATGAAATACGGTAAAAAAAACCATACGAATCAAAATAAATAATTAGAAATATATTAGAGACGTCAGTTAAACCTGACAATGTGCTGAGGCAAACGGTATCCTCTTTATCGTTATTTTAATTCACACTGAAGACACCTAAATATTTATCGACGGTTATAATACTTTCCCCTTTACTTTGGTTTCGTGCAACCGCGTATTTAGTAATCTATTCGTGACCCCAAAAAATCACACACCCCCACATTTACACCATGATTCGAAGATTGTAAACCGGAAAATAAGTACAGGATTATCTTAGAAAAAAAAGACGAAGAAGCAATGTGAAAATATTATTTGTTCCAAAAGAAAATGAAGATGACCACATATCCGCATTAGGCCCGTCTGGACTATATCCTGCACTATTGCAGTGTTCAATTGTATACAGAAGACTTGTGTTACATTTCTGTTTATTTAATTATGTACGACCTCCGGTCGGTCAATGTAGAAAAATAACATTTCTATATTATCTCGGGTCTAGGTGTTATGGTACCGTCGTTGTTTTTGATTTCTGTAACACAAGTACTTAAGCTACTTATCATAGGATCAGAGCAACGTATGTGAGGTTTTCCAATATTTATTGATTTACAGGTTCTGAGATTCTTAGTCTTATAATTTCCCAACACCTGGTCCCCCTACCCACCGTGGGCGCAGCGTGGGTGCGCGCGCATCTCTATGTGATGCACATTAAATTTGATTGTACTGCAACCTGCGCACTTAAATAAATTTATTATTCCACTCATTCCGCATGGATCTCGAGTTACCAAACGAAATATTAATATCGTGACGCCGAGGCAAAGGTCGCGTAAAGGTTTCACTTAATTTTCGTTTAATGATGTTGGTATTTAGAAGGATATTGAAAATAGTTTGATGTTAAACTTTTAATCTTACTAATTAATTTTGAAAGTTTTTATGTTTGTAGTTTGTTATTCAATCATTAGCTGCACACATAGAAATTGATCTAGCTTAACGTATTAATAAATTGGACAACATCACATACATTGCTCTGATCCTGTGATAAGTAGCCTAAGCACTTGTGTTACTGTAATTAGAAACAACGACGTTACCACAACACCCAGCCCCCCTAGCATGACCACCAAAGCACGATATGATATGATATATATGATAGAGCGATATATCCACACCAACTGTAAAAATATGATAGATATAACCGCAATTTTGAATTTTTATCGAAACAGCGATCATATTATGTGACGTCACCGGCACGGCGATTCAGCGATTTTTACAGTTTGTGTCGATATATCGCTATATCTTATCATATCATATCGTGTTTTGGTGCTCATGCTAGGGAGGCACACCTGAGAGTTCTTGAAAAGTTCTTTTTCTTCATTGACCTACCGGGAATCGATCCCAGAACCTCAGAGATAGCGACACCAAGTCCGGTATGCTCGCCTCTCGGCTATGGAGGTAGTCCAATATAAATTATATTTTTGATTCCGTTTTTGTGATCCCGTAGAACATCGGGCACATACCTACATAGAGCAGCAATACGGACAATCTTTCCCCGAGACTAGTTAGTTATTCCACACAAATGATTTATTTATTTATTTTATTTATTAGGTTCTCCAACAGTTACAACACTAACTATACATTAAAAGAAAATACAAATTTCAACATATTTTTGACTAAGTGCATAACTAATTATAGGGAAACACATCATGCTTCTTATTATAATTACTTATCTGCTACGGAAGAGAAAAACCATAAGTACTATTGAGATATTTTTTTTGTACAAAATTACAGTAAATTTTTTTTGTGATAGTCTGTGATTTGCTGACAAAATTGTTTTAAAGACTCTGAATGAAGATCTACCGATGTGCTGCATTCATTGTAAAGTCTACTCTATCTGGGAACAGGAGAGTAACGACCAAGTTTAGTCCTACGCATTGGTAGATTCATAGGTTGAAGAGGCTTTCGCAGTAGTCGAGAAGGTATTTTGTATCAAAAGGAACTTAGTAAATGGGGACAGTCTATTTTATTTTGGAGTAGCTTGTATACGAACAGAAAAATCAGAATCATCAAAAGAATCAGATCAGAAATATCTGTCCTTGCTTCGAGAGGTAGTAATTTAAAATTAAGAAGTCTACTTTTGTACGATTTTAGCGATCGAGCTTTGCCTACCGAGTATGCTAAGTGCCACAAAAACCTTTTCTGAACCCTTTCCAAGCGTAATGAATGTGTTGAGAAATGGGGTCTCCAAACAACGCTGCAGTATTCCAGGATACTTAATGATACGTCTACTCTATAGGGTATAACCTGCTCCATGCCGTGGAATTATTTATTCATACTTCTTTGGCTTTATTCTGGATACTAGGCAGACAAAGTCGCAGGCAAATACTAGTAAGCGTATAATAATGACACATGTAGTGTATGCATTTTCGTAATGCTAAGTAAATGATGACCAAAGGTTACGGGAACCGCTGGCTGCGGGCCGCTTTCAACCGGACAATCTGGTAGTGAGCCTATGTTTAGCCGTGGACGCACTATGGCTGAAATGATGATGATGATGAAATAAGTCGTCGGTCCATAAGAGATTTTATGACAAATAACTTCTAACTTCTAATAATAATGTTACTTAACTGAGATCATTATTATTTCGTAGAATAAAACACACACGAACAATTTTCTCTAATGGTTGTCCTCTACCTAAAGGTTGTCTGGAAGAGACCGCTATTAGCGATAAGACCGCCTAAATTGTACATCTTTCTGTAAAAATCATGTGTATTTTACTTGTATGGTGTGCAATAAAGAGTATCTATCTACCCCTTACTAATGAAACATATCCAATTGATAATGTTCTCGTAGTCATGGTTCAATTCTTGTTTATATTTTTAATAATAAACGGGAAAATTACTAAATTGAATTGAACCCATTATGACGAAATCTTATCAGGCTGGCCTAAAGCACTATTAAAATAATTTCCTATATGAAACATTGACTGACTGATCGGTCACCTCACCCTGAAACATTATCTAACCCACTAGATCGCCCTCATTATGCTTATCAATTGACCACGCTCCACAATGGCGCATGTCCAGCGTATTTACGCTAAAAGGCTCCGCGGCCCGCTTTTAATAAACAAATGACGCGCGCGCAGATTTAAAGCCACGCTGCGCAATTATTTCGCTTCTTCGACGCGGGCGCTGTAAAGGCGGCTCTTTGGTTTATTCGAGTAGCTGACGGGATAGGAGAGGGCATGATAAATGAGCAGGCTAGCCGGTGGCCGGTTTTGTCAGCGTTTTGATGAAATAAACAAATGAATTACGAGCCGTGACGGTGACCGGGCAATGCGTTTTGTGCAATAGGCTATAACTTTTAAATAACATCTCAGGCTTTGAAATGTTATTTCCAAATGAGTATACTGAACTTAAACATCACTTCTCGGGTTGGTGATGTTGGTTAGTATCTAATAATAACTTATGGATTAAAAATGAATACTGTACTAATTATATAATTATTATGATCGTCCTAATGCGTAGGGCGCTACGTCATTTATCGCAAAATGACAGATTGACAAGTACTTAGTTTTACTTAAGTACGACTACAAACGCAACGTTAGATTTTGCATTTTTTTTTATTGTGGACGGGGAATTATATTTTAATGTTTTATGGTCACATTGACTATTAATTATGTCATGATTCTTTTTATTTTTTATCTCATTAAGAATAAGTGTTTAATGCCACTAAATCTAAAAGTAACTTATTAGAAAATTTCCTACGACTAATCATTTCAACAAAATAGAAACAAAGTAACAAACAACGACAATACCCTAGCTACCACCAGGCGCGCCCATAAAGCATGAGCACAACAGTAAACTCAAATCAGGAATCCCGATACCGAAATCTACCAGGGTCGCATAACGCGTAGAGTAGTGGCGGGCCGGGTAGGTTGTCATCGGTGGCCCGCGCACACATAAATACGCCGGCGACATTCTTTGCAACCGCCGCGCCATGCGCTCCTGGTCCAGCCATTCCGTTTTGCCCGGCGGAATAATGCGGATTTGCGAATAATAAATTTTGTAACGAGCGCCCGATAAGTTTGGCATCCTGTAATAAATACAGATTTTTGTTTATAGCAAGCGCGCATTTAGATGACCAAGCGTAGCGAGGGCAGGTCGACGTCTAACTGTAATAAAAGTTATAGGTTTGAGACTGGGCATATCAGACAGGCCTGGCAGCGGCTCTCATTTTATTCTTTTTCAGGTTAGTGGTAGGCTCGTGTAATAAAAGAAAACAATTAATTAATAAGCTCATCTCCAAGTGTTCGTTTCAAGCCCATCCATTATAATGCAATGACTTAACTATAACAATTACCTAGTTCAAGTTTAGGTTAAAACGCTGGGATGGGAGAAGATATTTTCCAAAAAAATTCATAACTGTATGTAGATACGTAGTCAGAGAAGCAATCTCGAGACTAATCTCTACTATACTCAAATGGTAATAGTGATGAGAGGTAGATAACTTTTTAAAAGTGGCAAATAACGCAAGTAGGTGTTTATATATCGGATTCCCAATAACGCAGCTACTGGATATAATCTTTGAAATGATAAATTGCCAGCTACATCTGACTGACTCGTCAAAATGAACTTATTTGTCAAACTTAGATCACAGTGTGTTGATAAGAGGAGCAGGAAATTGAAATACTGTATCACTGAACGAAAATCGGGCGCTCGGCCTTCTTGGATGCTAATCGTCGTCGACCACGATTTGAAAATGGAACTCTTTATTCATAAATGGCTTTATACTTTTTTAAATGTTTCTTAGTGGCCAGTTGATGGATTCGAGTTAGAGAGGAAATGAGCGTAGAATTTTAAAATAGTGTTCATATTTCATGGTAATGTTTCGAGGTTTTTAAAGTAATGGTATATGTATACATTACATTGTAGGTACTCTCTATTAATGAAAACTTAATTTTCATCTAATCTTAGATCACCCCAAGATATACTGTAGCGTAGAGATATATTTCTACCTAAGTGGGCAGATAAGTAATGTTTGACATAATATGTAAGTGCACAAATGTTTTAAGTTTACGGGTGTTTTTTATTTCATTTTTAGAATTCCGTACCTCAAAAGGTAAAAATAAACTCTTAAATAGTGTCTTGTCCGTCTGTCTGTTTGTTAAGACCCTTTTTACTAGGAACAAATGGAGGTATCAAATTGAAATTAATATTAGGTCTGCATTGAAAAATCAAACTTCAAGATGTAACCGCATTTATGGTAATTGCAATAAAATCATAACTTACAACATCCAGCTGACCTAGAATCATGAATTTTGGCAAGAAGCAACTATTACTACTAATTTACCCATTAACCCTCGGTGCACGAAGTGGACTCGCACTTGGCTGTTTTTTTATTAAAATACAGATTTGTATGAAGTCGTTCAGGTGTTATTGTGCAAACACTATAAATAAATGTTGGTATGGGCATTTTTTCAGAAATCTCATTCTTTTGTCCAACACGTCTACGCTTTTGTCCCAAAACATTATACGAAGAACGCCCGAAACAGGTAATTATCGCCACAAAAGCAATGTAGCCGGACCAAAATTGATTTGTAACCACGGACAGTGTTGCCAGCGGAATAAATGTGATACCCTTAATGGGAAAATTAAATCAGCGTATCCTGAATTAAGCATGCTTTTTACGGTGTTTTGGCGGGAATTTCCGAAGTCGATTTGTGGACGTGTTTTTGAAAACATTTGAAATTTTTACTTTTGTCATGCTAAACCATTACGACTCTTCTAGTAAAGGCTTAAGGTTGGAAATGACATGTATGAGAGAAGATTTATATTTCTTTATCATGTAAATCGATTCAGTGAGTCTACCTATCGTTTAATTAGCAGATAAAACGATTAAGTAGACTCACTGAATCGATTGGTCGAGGTGGAAAAACTGGGATTCCTTTTGGGGGAGAGATCATATCGGCAATTTGTTCATAGTATGCGATTTACACTTGAGTTTGGTAAGGAGAGTAAAAAATAAAGAAGCGGTGGAGTGTGAACTGAATAATTCAATTAATTTAAACGTTCTCTACATATGAATTTGAGCTTAATTACTTTGGATGAACAACTAAATTGACTATTGTTTTCGTTCCGCACGTTATTTCTAAAAGTAACGAAATTTGTTAAACTATTTTTTGGATTAACTCTAAAACTGGAAAGAGTTCTTCTAGGTTATTGTTCGGGTATTAAGTTTGCTAGAAAATACCAATTTCAAAATATCAAATCAGTTTTGTTTAACAAAAAAATCAGATAGGTAATCTTGGGGCATTAATTGCAGTTTTTAGATGGTAGCCGAATAAACATATATCTTTGATTTATCTGAATTCCCATTTCAAGTTTAAAATAATGTCGACTCAATTTTTTTTTGGCTTTTAATGACATTGTCGATTGCTATTCTATGATGGTACTTATTAATCAATAAATAGAATATATTTTATTTATTTTTGACGCCATCTTGTCTTGAAAAAACGTTTATTATACAGACAACGGCAGGTCAACCTAACCAAAAAGTTGAAGGTCATTGAATTGATTTTCAACTTTAAGTCCAACGCGTAGAGATCAATATCAATTGAGAAAATTTGACGTTTTGTGGTAGGTTGACGTGCTGTTGTCTGTACTTAGTTCAGCCTTATGGCAGAGGATCGTTTCCGAGTTATAAAGAAAGGTTTTGTTTTGAAATTGGGATGTAATCACCATTTACAAATAATTCCAATACATCTTATCTTTAAAATAACGCGTCATTTACGTCTAAACTCAAGGGTCAGTTCTGTTTTTGTAAATTAGGATTTGTAATGACTCTAATATCAATAAATAGTTAGCCAGTTAAGATTGGTAAACAGTGATGTCATAGCTTGGTAATACAAAATTTATGGAAGAATTGTTTTTTGACAGTTCATAAAACGTACTTAAGTCAATTAACTGTTGGTATCAACTACCATAAAAGTGTTACGGTACTCGGAAACGAGAATAAACATAATTTTAATTGCACTAGTTCTAAAAAACAAGGCGGAGTAGATATTTTTAAAGCATGTCCAAAACGGTGCAATACCATTAAAAACTAACTGCTTACAGTTTATGCCGACATTAGGCTCCTTACCATTCGCATATCCCAATATGGACTATCTGGTCTTTATCTCATCTAATTCAATAAGTCTGATTTATTTGTCATACTACAATTTTAAACTTTATCAACGCAGCAAAAAGTTTCTTTTACATTGACGATATAATGATTTTACTTGGAAATTTCTTCCATGCAACATTGAGATTTATTTATAGGAGGGTAGAGCTATTTTTTTGCTGTCTTTGGTTTGTTTAGATGTTTTGTTAAAGAAGTTTCGTATCAACTGCTGACCGAATGGGACATTTGTTTTGCCTACTACCGAACTCCTGTAAGGCTAATTTTCATACAAGAAGGTGAATAAAATAAATAGAGACAGAATACCTATTTATTGGATTTTAAAATAAATTCTGTTATTGATAACTAATATCAAAAATGGACTTTAAGTTACTTAATCTATTTTCAGTAGTAAACTAATTTTAATTAATGAAAAAATATGGCACAATTAGATCTGGCATATCAAGATGTTAACTTACTTTTTGATCTCATTACACCTGACCTGATCTCATTACCCAAACAAATAGTTATAGGTATAGGTAGATACATACAGGGTGTCCCTGGAAGTATAGATCTAATCGAAGATCATTGACAAACTTTTTTGCTCTACAAATGTAGGCTCTATTTTCAACGGATAAAAAGTTGTGATTATTTCTTTTTAAGATAAAGCATACAGCTGTAACAAATAAAAATAATTTAAAAAAAACTTAAAAGAAAACTTTATTTTTAGAACGATGTATAAAAGTTTACTTTTTATGTTTTTTTTGTTTAAGCTGTACATAATTATGAAAAAGAAAACACAACTTTTTATCTATTGAACTTTAAATGACCCCTGCTATGCGCCTGTTTGATTGATCCATACTTCTAGAGATAGTAAGATATGGTATAAGTACGTTTATTAAGATTCCTAATTTTCATCGTCGACGTCGACGTCCACTGCTGAACATACGTCACAGTAACCTAGTGACTTTTCAGATTGGCCGGTTGGAAGCCTAATTACCTTACACCGCCTAAATTTATCACCGCCTCCCCCTCTCAATTTTTATTCAACTGCCCTCTACCTGAAGGTTGTCTAGAAAAGATCGCTTCTAGCGATAAGACCGCCTAAATTTTGCTATTCTAAATGAATTTTTTTCTTGTGATTTATTTCTTGTTTTGTGGTGTACAGAAAACGCAAGGTCAATCTACCCAAAAAGTTAAAGGTCATTGTACCGATTTTCAACTTTAAAAACAAAGCAATAGAGATCAATATCAATTGAGGAAATTTGACGTTTTGTGGTAGGTTGACGTGCTGTTATCTATACAATAAAGAGTATCTATCTATCTAAATTAATAATAACTACTACCGGCCAATGCCTGTCGCACTCGCATCGCATGAGTATCCCCAAAGATTATGTTGACCTAGCCAAACTACCTGCAGGCCTCTGGCAAGGCGGGAAGACGGAAAGCCACAAAAGCGAAGATCGGAAGCTATGTAGATACACGTATCGGGCATTAGTATAGCTAGGTAAGTATTATAGTGTATAGCGAGCGCCTGCGCATCGGACACTACCGCCGCATTTGGTAGTGGGTGGGTTATACCGTAACTAATTCACTTGCGGTTATCTAAAAAAATTAATCTGTGATATTTTTTGCATAACTAGTTACTGAGTACTAACTAGGGTAACGATTTTGATATTCCTAAAAATGAGTTTGTTAACTAATCTAATTACGTATTAGTAATTATCTAGTACGAGTACCTACTATAATTGTAGAGCATGTGTTATTATTTTGTCCCCTTGTACAAAATTGTAAATCGCACTTTTTATCTTGTCCAAATTATTACTTTAAAAACTACTGATGGAAACGCGTAATGCTTACGTACTATTCATTATTTTAAACTGAATGTAACATTGATAGCTGTTTGTTTCCTTACTAAAGATAAAAATAAAATAAATTAAATTAACGACTGAGTCGATGTGACGGAAAATTATATTTTTATATTCGAATTCGTTTCTGCACCCATTGTTGTATTTAGACAACATAACTCTATAGTAAGGTATATTGTAAAAAAAAACTTTACAAATAAATAAAATTGAAGTGTCAAAATAACAGCTTTTCTAACCTACTAACTTTCACTCTAACGCCCTAAGGACAGCGTTTCTTAAGAGATTGTAATGAAATAGGTATATAAGTATGCATAAGATAAAAATTTACATGGCCTTGAAGTAAAGAATTGAGTTCTTTGTGTTACATACTAACGAGGTATCGACAAATTAGTTTTGCCAGAGGTTTCTCACACCACCCAGACTAATGTCAATTTCGAAAAGTGGGGTCGTGACTGGATTAGGGAGTTGGTGACTTAGATATTTACTATGTTATCCAACTAAAGTATCAAGTCTAACTAAGTCAGACAGGATGATACTTCGCGTCAATTTGTCGTAACCAGAGTTTAAGTCAAGTTAACTATGTTATCCAGCTAAAGTATCAAATCATTCAGACTATCAACTAAGTCAGACAATTTGTCGTAATCAGAGTTTAAGTTTAAGCTAACTCCAGTTGAATCGTGCCACCGGCCCCGGTATCCAACGATAGGTTTCATTAGCTCTATCGCTAATTATTTACGTAGCTCACGACGCGCGCGACCTTTCACCAACTATTTCAACTATTCGCCGATTTGTACTTTTGCGCTAGCAGGATAAATTATACTCCAGTAAAGTTTCAAGTTTAAAATAAAAGCAATTCAGTATTACAATAAGAGCACCCAATAATACTCATTTATTCAGTATTATAGGCCCTCTTCCGGGCATTTATACACGTCAAAGTCAAAAATCATTTATTCAATTTAGGACAGAAAATTGCCACTTATGAACGTCAATAAAAATATTATTGGCCCATATGGGGCCAGAACACGTCCCAAGATAGGTATAGCTTTGCCCTACCACCGCTTCGTTACCTATTTATATCAAACGTTTAAGTGACAGCAGGACCACAGGAATGACACGCTACGCTCCGCTGATAGGACGGTGTTAAGATCTTTATTTATTTATTTAAACTTTATTGCACAAAATAAAATCGTACAAAAGGTGGACTTAATGCCATGTGGCATTCTCTACCAGTCGACCATTAGGCTAAACAGAAATGTTTTGTGGGCGGTGCATATGTGAGTCTTTCTGTGAGTTGTAAATAGTAGAATACGAGCAATTTGATTGCAAGCGATAATTTAAATAAATAAATACAAAATTTAATTGCATTATTCGAAATGTATTTTACTGTGATTTATTTCTTTTATGTGGTGTACAATAAAGAGTATCTATCTATATTAGGAAAAGAAAAGCAAAAAAAATTCATATCGCTCTGAATAAAGCAGTAGAGTTTGGCGTAATTTTTTTAATGATGTGATGTGTGCCTTTGTCGTTTTATGAAATACTAGCTTCTGTCGTGACTTCTTCTGTATAGACTTAAGAATTATGCCAAAGAATATAGATAAATAAAAAGAATAAATAATTACTCCGCGTGAACAAAAAAAATATCCTCATTTGTAAGTTAGATAATTAAATATGTGTGTAATATGTTTGATAATTCCGTACATCCGTTAACTTGTGGTTGAGTAACACAGCTAACACATCCAAACGTACTGACATTCTTATTTATTAGATTACAAGCAAAGATATAATATTCCAAAATAATCTAATATTGTATTTTAAAATGGGCAGAGCAAGTTTATACGTATTTGAATATAAATTAAAACCAATTAATTACCCTAAGTAGATGTTAAAGACAAAAGCATAAACATTAGCCTATCACGGTACAAATCTAAGTCTAAAAAGCGTAGAAAAAGTCCTGGATTCGTTCAGTCCGACCGGGTACAAATAAGCACCGATTGGATCTCGTCCCTGCCTTCCTGAAAGATCACCGATCGGGAGGCAGTTCGTTCGGAGAAACGTGGATGGGATTATGGTATTTATGTGTTGTGTTGTCTTCCTATTATTATGAATGTCAAAGTTTAATCAAAAACGAGTATTGAAATGTTTGTCTATCAAACTTAAAACACAAAACGGAACTAGCCGAAATTTGTCACGTTGATCTAACTTATTCAGATTTTTATTGTGATTTCCTGGGATGATTATCCATTTCTTTATGGCTTACGCAGATAAAACGGCGGGCAAAACCTGGTTATCAATAAAGACTTGGTAACTTTTTCAGTCATTTTGTTGGAGATAAAATTGTTTTAAACTTACTCTCCTATTATCTCCTTTGGGGTTATTAGATTACAGAAAGTTGTGTACTTTTTGTAACAAGATTTTATTTAAATGTATTTAAAAAAAAAAACCTACCTAATACTTACACAAACCAACGTAATACTTATTTATATAAGTCGGTGAATGAAAATATTCAAACTCTCCTCTGGCTGGCTCCGTCTTTTAAAGTAGACGGATTAGGTAAGTACGTATAAATAAATATTACTTTTATGCTTTTTAAAATAGCTTTTCTATTAATAATTAATAACGTCTTTTTTTCAATTTTTTATTTAAGTTCACATCAAGACAAAGCATTTCAGTTCAAACATGGTATCTGGTGGGAGTTTGCATCTTCTGCAATAACCAGGGAGCTTAACCGTGAACCCTTGTTTAAGTATTACTTTAACCTCGTTTTATTTTATCAGTATAGAATGTAACGTTACAACAATACCGCGTAGGTACTGTTTAGAGTTCTTGTTAGGCACTAAGTCTAGTTACATTTATTCATCATCATCTTCATCTCAGCCTATTTCTGTCCACTGCTGGACATAAGAGTACCATCTCCCGTTTTTTTCATCCAGCCACTGCCAGCAATCTTGTGAGGTTGACGGTCCATCGAGGGTCATCCTACACTAAGTTTGCCGAGACGTGGTCTCCACTCGAGAACCCGTATACTTCACCTCTCATCTGTTCTGCGATAGATGTGGCCGGCCCACTGCCACTTTAGCTTGCTACATTTATGGACTATGTCTAGACTTTGATCTTCTGCCGGATGACCTAGTTGCGGATTTTATCCCATAACGAGATCTCAAGTATCGATCTTTCCATAGCTCGCTGAGTGAAGTCAGTAGGCCAGTTTTACTATCATGTTCCTATTTTCGGCACCGTAGGTTATCGCTTGTGGTAGTGACGACGAGAAGATATGACGCAACTTACCAAATGGTACCCGCCCAGTCAGTCAAGCAGCACTCTCAAAACTGCATCTACCTAACTGGAGCACATGTCGAAGGTAGACCAACTCCTTAAAAACATCGAGGAACACGAGTTATATGACACCAGTAAGTGGTTTAAGTCTGACCTTCGTCGGGGAAAATTAAGCATATTTTAGTTCTTAAATTAACTAAAATAAACCATATTTTAGTTTAATTGCGAGTCCGATTCACCCCGAGATCGGGCTCGCTAGAAAGGAGCCCGACAGCGGTCCGTCCTTTTTTGGACGACGTTTCGGCATTTCTGGTTCCGTCGGCGCCACCACCAGCGGGTTCGCCGCTTGGTAAGGTGCACTCAACACTGGCCTGATTCGTACGAGTACCTCCGAGCCTCGGGCTCTCAAGCCTCACACACGGCAGTGTGCAGTGCTGCTAAACTGCCCAGTGTACCGTGTAGCTGAATAATGCCTTTCTCAAAGTTCGTCAGCCAATAGGTCCGTCCTAAAACAAAAACGAATGTTAGCTGAATGTACAGGATTTTCAATGATTTTTCAATTTTATTTGAAATATGGCATGGCATCCAATAAGTTATTTTTTTTGTTTATTATTGTACAAAGATATCTAGAGAATTGAATAGTTTAAAAAAAGTGAGCGTGTCGTGTATCTTCAATATTCTTTAGTCGTACAATTAATGATTTTTTAAATACCCAATTAGAAGTCCTTAATTTGTACGCTCTACGCTGTGTAGGGCCGTAAAATACCCTACGGCTGATCCAAAACCGACTATATATCTTCGTGATATGGTTTAAATTGTTTTGGAGCCTGATTCATTATCTGTACAAAAAATAAAAGAGCGAAATTGCAATCTTTGGCGTTCATTACTAAGTGTTTACTTTGTTTTGTTCGGATCGATATTGATTTGAATGTTTTGTGTATCGGCGGCGTTGATTAGATCTTTATTGCATAGCTTTATTTATTTTATCTTTGATACACGGAAAAAATACACTTAGAAAACCTTATGGCTAAAGAAATTATCTACCATTCCCAGTAAACAAGACAGAAATTGTTACATGAATGGTTATAAAAATTTGTTTGCTAAATAAATTTGTATAAATGTATAAAAAGAAGGATAAGTAAATTAAATAATAAGAGGTTTTAATAATCAATAACTCTCTCCATCCAAAAACCAAAAAACTCAATACTCAATAATTTAATACTCAATAAATTACTAGTTTAATAACCGAATACCTAAGTTACCATGACAAATACTGAGCGAGGACCTTTTTTTTGGTACTTATAAAAAACTAAAAAAAAAATCTAAATCAACAACAGTAACTGTTAATTAGATAGATAAGATAGATAGATAAATTTATTTCGCCAAAACACAATAGTCTTTTACAAACAAAGGTTGACTTCTTCTATTAAGTGCTAAGAGCACCTGTGCCAGAAGAAGCCACTCTTCCTCAACACACTCTTACGTCTAAGTTAAAAACGAAATAACAGAACATAGTACTTAAACAAAAATCAAGTTACGGAAAATAAGTAAAATGGTGCATGTTTGTGTGTATGTGTGTGTGTGTGTATGTGTTGTGTTGTGTTGTGTGTGTGTGCGCGTGTGTGTGTGTGTAACTGAAAGGGTACGTAGGTTAATACTTAAATTAACGTATAAAGAAGATATCCTTTTAAAAAATAAGTAATATAACACACTTCACACAAGACGCTTCAATATGCATTCAGTATCGTCATAGTCCAAGGTTTTTAGCCAAGCTACAACCTTACTTTTGCACTCGCGTTGAGTCAGGGGGTAAATTTGCAGAATTTTATTACATTTATTATTTATTTTTTTTTTATTTAATTTAACCTGATATTGTTATTTTCAATGTTATACAATCATCGAACATTAAAACCTACTAATTGTCTCCATTGCCCATATTATTGCTACGTTATAAAAAAGTATCACTCAGATTTGCAAATCGTGGCAGCCTGTAACTGAATCTGCACATAACCCTTTATTTAGTTATTACTTAATAAATGTATTATTTATTTATTTATTTATTGCAATAATGTACATTATCAATACAATTGAATACAGTACAAAACCCTGTTAGGGTGCAGCAAATATAAATTTTATGAAACTAATTACATAGAGAAAGTTACTTAGTCTATAGTAATTATAACAATAGTTCTGTAACAATTTACAAAAGAAACCGTACAGTGTAGTACTACAACTAAGTTTTACATACTATTTTTATGTACAAGTAAATTATATACACTTGTATAAAATTATATTTAAACTTGAATAAATTTACTGGCAGGATAGTTTTTTATTGCACACTATGTTTAGTATTTATATCAATGTAGTATTTTAATTAATTGTGTATTTTACATGTGTGTAAATAAAAGTAGAATAATATTGTTTTATTAATACGAGTAGTGTGCGATTTCATCATTATCATCATCATTTCAGCCATAGGACGTTCACTGCTAAACATAGGCCTCCCCCAATTGACTTCCAGATTGGCCGGTTGGAATTGGGTCGCTTTAATTAAATAAGAAACTTTGGTACAAACACTTTAATACCAAGTAGACCGGCTGCAGACGGTTGCCAAGTTTGTGCAAGTGGATCGTATTTTTTTTTCAAAAATCATTCATCAAATGTACCATCGAAGTCCACATTACCAATACTTAACCCCCATTACGAGCACATAGTTATTTAGCCCGTAAGATATGATACCTATCGGCTAATCAGCGGGCTTTGCGTATATCTCCCGCGATCGCGCGCATAAAGATGCGCGGATAGCGGCCGTATCT
This sequence comes from Anania hortulata, assembly GCA_963576865.1. Lineage (NCBI taxonomy): Eukaryota > Metazoa > Arthropoda > Insecta > Lepidoptera > Crambidae > Anania > Anania hortulata. The sequence goes on from OY756410.1 coordinate 7,119,794, forward strand.
CAGATGATAGCGGAGATAAATGGGCGCGCGCGCAGCCGAAATACGGCCCGGGCGAACAAAAAGGCAAGGGACGGTTTTGTGCAAGATGAACTAAACAGTGGTGATTTAATTTAATTTAACTCCGGTGGTTACTATGAAGTTTGGATGATTGAGATAGGGTTTAGTAAAACTGTTTGGTACCTATAAGAGCAGATGCAACATCTGTACGTATCGTAAATACAGGGTTACACTGCAAAGGAGTGCCAAATTTAAAAAATAAGATATAGGGAACAATATAAAGAAGCGTCTTAATCGTTATTATATTTAATAATCGTATGTTACGAAAAAAAATTCTTTAAAATATCCGACAATAAAGTCAATAGAGAGACTACGAAAGCCGCGCGGTCATTCATCAGAGGCGTAGGTACGGCGAGCCTACAAGGACCTTACGCAGTACACATACGGTGCATTTTTTTCATGAATGAGTAAAATTATCCACGCGTACGATTTTTAACAGTAGATAGGAATAATTAAAAGTGGTTTTTTTTTGGTCTTTGCATAGTTCGATTAAGTTACTGATTCTGAGCCACTCCTAAAGATATGGCACCCCATTGCAATGTAACCCTGTATAAACAAACGTAATAACCGAGCTACCGCTGTTATGTATTTTAGAAGATGATATTTAATTTTAAAAATTCGATGGCCTCGGGTGGTCATCTACCTCGCGTCCCTTCGCTATCTGGGAGATAGTTTCTCGTCCTATTATAACTAGTGCATGTTACGCTATGTAAGAGCGTTGGTTCTATTATTATTAAATGACAACATCCAAAAAAAGTGAAAAATAATCTTCGATTTTAATAGCATTGTCGATATAAAAATGATATATAAAATAAACGTGCACCAGCAACACACCAAATTGTCATGGTATCAAAGTTAAGATAACTATTTGTGTTACAAGATACTTAAATTAAATAATAAAAATAATTACATTTTGTCTGGGGCGTCTCCCTGCATCCCGAGCCAATTTAGAAAAGTTTATTATTGTATATATTTGCGACAATATTTATTTCAAAGGGATGACATACACGTAATGTTACTTTCTAAAATTGCAAAATAACACGTCCTACATAACGTCGTCCCGGCGGTACAGCAAAGGCTGTGTGTGACGCTGTTATTTAGTGCGACGACGGCAGCACGCGGCCGTCCGCCGATATGTCGCTGCTTAACTCTGTAAATAGGCGAGCGAAAATACATTAGCCGAACGGGCCTTAATAATGCCACCACCTGTATTGTGCTACCGGGCTTTGGGAATGACAGCAGTTTTCAGACTTTTACGAAATGCGAGACAGGTCCGGTACTTTTTGCTATGTTTTTTTGTTTGACTCTTCTGAATATTTACTTTTCTTTACTGTTAAAATGGTTTTGAGTTGAATAAAATGCTCACAACATTGCAGATTTTTTCCGTTAAACCCAGCTGAAAGACTATTTAGTATCCAAAAATTTTGATATCGATATTTTCCCCAAAGTTGTTCTTTGTATTTAAATAGAAGAAACACCCTATAATAAAATAAATATACAAATATTGTGCAACACCACATACATTGCTCTGATCCTAAGGTAAATAGCTAAAGCACTTATGTTGTAGAAATCTGAAATAACGACCATTACACCACGCACACCGTATAAGTACGTTTTCTACATTGACCCGACCGGACTTCAGACCAGACAGAAGTCCGGCGTGCTTGCCTCTTTGCTACGGAGTTCGTCAAATATGACCTTAATTATTGTAGATATAATATTGGAAATCGAAAATGATGGAACTGAAAACATCAATCTATTAATATAAAACAAAGTCGGGTTTGTTAAGTCAAGACAGCTGGACCGATTTATATGATCTTTGGTTTGTTGGATTTGTCTCCGCTCCGAATAGCAGAACAACTATAAAAACACGGAAAAATTCACGAAAAACAAAATGTATGAAGGGGCGATACGAAGTTCGCCGGGACAGCTAGTTAAAAATAAATTTAAATCCTTTAAAAAAAAAGACTGCATGCAGTCTTTGTCTTTTCTTTCAAACATTTATTGGAGGTTCATGATCGTTGTGTTGTGTGTAGTACTGATAAAAACCGATATTCACTTTGTATGTACCTAACCTCTAACGCTATCCTACCGCGCTATCAGATGACTTCGATCCATTGTGTGTCCGCTAATTAATTGTCTCTGATTGTCGTCGGATCAATCCATCGACCCGTCGCTCGCAATCGAAGAGGTACCAACTCGATCGATAAGCTTCGATCAGGGATGCTATCTCGATGTTGTAGTTCGGCTGTAATGAGCTTATGTGTAAGCTCCTTTTAAATTAGTCTACAAGTTCAATGTATCTTTAGTAAATACTGTTTGGTCAAATTTGAATTGCTTCATTTCCGACTCGCAGTAGCATTCTGGGACGTCAAAAATGTTTGAAAAATGCACTATTTTTAAAAGTATATATGTTGTTTGTTTGTTTGGTTGAGTTGAGTTTGTCTGGTTCGAATAGAAAAAATCTTCGATTTAACGAGGAAGGGTATAGGCCAGGGTTTAACTTATTTTTGCTGTGACGCCCTTGGTAATTTGACAGTTATTTGCGACGCCCCTTCCCCGTAGCTAGCCAATAAGTAATCTATCAGTTGTAGTACCTACCTACTACTAGTAATAAGTTGTAAGAAAAACTACAAAATTCATTTATAGGTTTTTATTAGAAAATAAGAAATTACAAACTCAAGATGGAAAATGAAAGGAAATAATTATTTGACTTTGATGGCTGGCTATTAATGAGAAGGATGTGCTTGCTTTTCTGAGCATAGCTTTTCAAAACGGGGCTCAAGTTTCGATATTGCCACTCTCATCTCTTTCTCTAAATTTAGTTTTGATCTGTACTTGTTCTTTATTACTGCAACTGCAGAAAAACCTGTTTCGCACAAGTACGAAGTCGCAAATGGTAACAAAACTCTCAATGCTGCAGTGCTAATAGAGCGATATTCGGGAGAAACTGTGCTCCAAAATTGAAGCAGTTTGTCTTTGTTATATTGGAGCTTAAGGCTGGAGTCACAGGACAATTCTATTAATTGTTCTTCTTCCTCTGTTGACAGTGTTGATGGTGTGGTCGACTGGAAAGGGTTTCTAACCCAGTCATATCGCTCAAGATTTTCGGGAAAATATTGATTAAAATGTTCGCTTAATGATGATAAGTGCTGTGTAAATATTCTTTTTAAAGACGGATCGAGAGAGAGAGAGATTTTTCTTGTAGAATGCCTTGTAATGCAGGGAAACAGTCAGTATTTACTTGTTCTTCTTCCAATTTTCTCTTCCATAAGAGCAACTTCTTCTGAAACCCAGTGATTTTATCTGCCAGTTGCAGTATATGAGTGTTATTTCCCTGCAAAGACTTATTAAGGTCGTTTAATTTTTGAAATATGTCGCAGAGATATGCCAGTTTAATTATAAACTCTGTATTAATAAAGTTTTGCGCATCATTGTGTGATTCTGACTGCAGATAAGTATAAAACTCATTTCGTAACTCGTGCACACGTGCGAGTACATTGCCTCTGGACAACCAACGAGAGTTGCAGTAATAAATTAAAGAGGTATGCTCGGCACCCAATTCTTCACAAAGTTTTTGGAAAAATCTTGCTTTCACGGGTCTTGTTTTAATATAGTTTACCACTTTGATTATTATCTCCATCACGGTATTTAATTCAGGCGTAATGTTCTTTGCAGCTAAGGCTTCTCTATGTATGATACAATGTGTCCATTTAGCATCTGCAGCTTTGGTTTTGATGAGAGCTTGTAGTCCTCCGTACTGTCCAGACATCGCTCGAGCACCGTCCGTACACACACCCACACAGTTTTCCCATTTAATGCTATTTTCAATCATGTACGAATCTAGGATCTTGAATAAATCAGTAGCCTTTCCACTTTCACATATTTTTCTGCAAAACAATAAATCCTCACACACATTTGTTTCATGTATGTACCGCACGTAACATATCAGTTGAGCATCGTCATTACTATCGGTCGCTTCATCAAGTTGAATGGCAAATATATCCGAAAGTTTCTCCACAATTTGCTCATTAATATCTTCCGCCATGTCATGAATACGGCGGCTAATCGTATTGTTTGAAAGAGGCACATTTTTTAAATCATTAGCCGCCGATTCTCCAATCATCACTGATACCATATCAATCGCTGCAGGTAAAATAAGTTGCTCAGCAATTGTGTGAGGTTTCTTACATTTGGCAACACGATGAGCTACCTTGTATGAGGCGAGCAATGCTTTGGTAGGAACCGATGCTCTTGAGAGCAAAGCTGTGGACTGATGTTTCAATTCTCGCAATTTTCTAACAAAAAAGTCTCTTGGCTTACCTTGAAGATGACTGTGAGTAGTTTCCAAATGTCGTTTTAATTTATTAGGAAGCATACTTTCAACCGCCAACACTTTATGACAAACAACACATTGAGGAAGTTCTAGGTTTCCTTTAGTAATGTAGGTAAATCCGAAATCCAAATATTGGTCGTCATATTTTCTATATTTCTTCCGTTTTTCTAAAGTATTACTGCTTTCACCTTCAGTTGGTTTCCTTTTTTTTTTAAGTAAATTATCCGCCATAGTCAATATTAAAACTTCACGTGCGTAACTGATACAAAACAAAAGCTGACAGTAACTAACCAAACGAAAGACATAATCACGCGGGTAATGGAGAATGCGCGGGAGGGGGTAGACAGCGCGCGCGGTACGAGGCGCGGGCGGCTCGCGCGTCAACAGAATGCGTGCGGCGCTCATACACAACGGTCGCATGAACTCGGATAACCAATTTATGTAAATCACCTCACGACGCCCCTGGGATAGTCCCGCGACGCCCCAGGGCGTCGCGACGCACAGTTAGGGAAGCCCTGGTATAGGCTATAATATAGCCTATAAATGTAATATTATAACATTACGCTATGACCAATATGAGCGGAGCATCAATGAAAAATATGGCAAAAACGGGAAAAATATTCCTTTTGAGAGCTTCCGTTGCGTGCGCTGCGTAACAAGATTCGATACAATTTACAAAGGTACGTTTTTCTTAATTGGCTCATCCAGAAATCGAATCTAGAACCCCTTGCGGTTACCTTAACACTCCACTCGACTGTATATAAAATAATATATGGAAATGTGGACTAAATTGCGTTAGAGTGGCAAGTATCAAGTGATGTGAATACTAGTAGCTAAAGGTATACTTGTACATGCGCTTGCGCAGAGCGGCGCGCGCCACAAAGGCTGTCGGCTGCGCGACACGGTACACGCTACTGTGCGAGCCGCTATGCCACTATATCCACTATACTATACTTGGTATAACTTGTACGGCTCTTGGTAACGTCGAATCCATTACCCGAAAAGTATGAAAATAAGTCTGGAAATACGCCGCTTTTGTTTTAAGTCGATTTTTTAAAAGGTTCTTAATTATTTAGGGCATCCAGTGCTTTAGATTGAAGGGTATAAACTAGCGCGAGGTCAAGGGCATTCGAGGTCAAAATATTTTTTTAATGATCTGTCTAAGGCCTAAGTTATACAATAAACCTTAAGAATATTACAATCAAGCCTAACTAGACTAATGGGTAATTTAATTTTGACCTAATCTAAGTATAGTTGATAAGTTATAGCTAAGAACGTGTCCATTAACACTTTTCTTATTGTCACTAAATATTAAGGCGAAGACACATTGTTCACAAGTCTTTAAAAATAGCAGAGAGCTATACACACTATCACTGCACTAACTCAAAAGGTTTTGTTCTTTTAAGTCTTCTCACTATGTCCGTGCTATCAAGGAGCTGGATTGCCGCGACATTCACATGGTGGTGAAGTCTCTATTTGTGAGCCTCTGCATACTTTTTTATAACATTCTCTACAAACTCCATTTGAAGGTCCCGGTGGAGATTGTCATTTCTTATATACCAAAGTGCCCTTACGATGTCCCTAAGTACTTTGTTCTGAAAGCGTTGTATGATTTGAGAGTTGCTTTGTTTGGTACAGCCCCACAGCTGTATACCATAGGTCCATACTGGCATAAGAAAGGTCAAAATATGTTTTCTTTTTTGTACTAGTTCTTTGTTTCCATTTACCTAAGCCGCGATTCTGATTATTTGCTGTTTGCATTTTTAAGTTGAGAAAAACGTGTGGAAAAAAATGCCTATCATCTGCTTAATAGAATTCAAAAATTCCTCGTTTTAGTATTAGCAAGCTAGATGACCTGATTGGTGGTCCCGGCTTTGATTCCCGGTTTGGGTCAATTCAGAATATTTTTTTTTCTAAATTGGATCGAGTCTGGGTGGGATGGGAAATGCCCCTGGTAAAATACATTGTCTGCTACCTCGTAACACAAGATTTTATATTTTTTACATAAATGTCACCAAAAAAACTGATTTTTAGAATTTTGACCCAGAAAGGGCTTAGTATCAGGCTTTAAATTAAATATTGAAATAAAAATGATTATCTTAGTTATTGACTAATGTAGTAAGATCACGGCGGTAGTACATTTTTGTAATTACTCGGTAAGTAAAAAGCCTTGCATCAATCGATTAAAATGTGACCTCTTTTCTTTTCCATGCTTATTTAAGTGGCCAATGATCTCCCTTCGACAGTTTGACAGGCCGCCAAAAAGACTTTTAAAAAGTTCCATACAATATGACCGTTCCTTATTCAAAATCCGTCGTTCATTTAAACGAATGTCACCCACGATCCAAGATGGCGTCCGCCGGAAGTCAATTATGCAATAAATCGGAGGCCGCGACTCAGGCGCATAGATCTGCGCACATTTACATTCGCTCGCTGTGCAGGCTGAGTCAATCGATTGAGATTTAAACGCTTATTAATCTTATTTACATAGAAAGTGCATTTTAGATCTGGTACTTAATTATATCGCTTATTGGAACTATAACGAATCTTTGACTAAGTGCAAAACATCATTTTAGGGATGATGTTAATGACAATATTGGATATTTTCCCCTAGAATCAACCATCAAATTCTTGTCCTAGACAAACAAAACCTCAATTTTTATCAAAGGAAAAAGCGACGCGTGACAGGTAAACCTGAAATATTTTTTTTTTCAGCACACCCTACAAGTTACAACTAGAACCTAAAGATTATTATTAACTTAACTTAACTTTTGTAGTAAAGTGAAAAATGGAACTAGCCTAACCCTATTAATAGGGTTGAAATGTTGAAAAGGATCGTAAAATGACCTACGCTATCCAATACATTTATTCGATTTGATCCTTACTTTGGGACCTAGTATTTGATAAAGTTTTATTGATCGTAAAAAAACTAAAGATTGCCTGAAATGAGCTGTAGACATTTGAGTCTGTAAGTAAACAAACCGGTAAGAGGTAATTACTGCAATTTAAATAAAGTTCCATTTACTTGTTAGCTTGGATGACTATCCGGGCAAAAGTTTCAAGATTAGGTATGGCAATAGTTTTTGCTTGGACTAGTTAAGGCAATAGTTTCTTTATGATGGTCACATACATATTATTATGTACCTTATGGCACAGAAAAGCAGTGATTGTGTAGTATTTTCGCGCTAAAATGTGTTATAAATCAGTGTGAGGTGTGGGACGGAGTGTCCCCCGGGCTCATTTACCGCCCCGCGGTATCGCGCCGATATCAAGATGAACCGATAAATAAAATATTGACAAGTACACTGCAACGACATTATGGATCCGCAAATTGTAAAAAGTTTGCGTAACTTACAAATAACATTTGCTATGTAGTTTTTGTGTATGATTAATATAGTCAGTATATAGATAAGTATAGGTATGTAATAAGAATAAGTTTGTAAAAATGATTTTCATATTTCCATCATTATCATTCCAGTTTAAAAACCTACATGCAGTCGTCTTGCCAGTGTTTTTAAATTGCCTATTATACTTAATACTTTTAAAATTAAGTTTTTTATCTCACAATAATTGAAAGCAAAAGAAGAATTCTGTAGAAAAAGGGCTTGTCCCTTGACAAAATATATTTGACGAGTCCCTAGGTATGATATACTTTCAGATAAAAATTTCAGAGTTCTGCTTACCGCACAAGAATGGTGACTGAAAAACCATAATTATTTAATAACGAAATGTTAAATGTGTTTGTTTTTATTTTGATAAATATTATCTACTGTAATGCTAAATGCCCTGCGAGTGTGTCGCCTCCAGTTTAAATTAGCGCAGCGGTGCGGTGTCCTCTGCCCATTAACATACGAGGGATGCCGTGCACTGCACTGCTTCTATCTACTATATTGGTCCTCAAACTTTTTCCTGAAACTACCCTTTAAAAATGTATCCTTTATTTTAGCCTAGCCAAGTAGGTTTTATTACAACAATCTAAACTACAAGTTTGACTTAAATGGAATAAATAACTACAAAGGGTTACTGGTTTGCTGGGGGACTCCTCTGAAAAAATAATAGAAATGATTTTGATTTTGAACTAACGGCATTATGTTGTAACGTATGTAGAGGTACAGTCGTTCGTTTACTAAAAAGAAGAAGGAAATAATGAAACCTTTAAGGATTTTGGTGTTCGTCTGTTTGTCATCCTTTTTCTCAGACACAAGTAGAAGTTATAAGTATCCAGTTAAAATCTACTATTTCTTGGAGAATTTGGTAAGAAGTAATCTCTCATAGAACTAGAAAAAAAAATGTATATCGAAAAATGAAAATTTTCAGGTGTATTATTGTAGTAGGTACATAAAAAACATTGTGTTCAAACTGTCAGTTGCAGAATATTTATGTATATTATACACATCAAACATAATATGATTATAATGCAAATTATATGTCAAACAATAGGTAAGTGATGTTGTGTTTACTGTTTATAGGACCATAAGTCGAGCTTAGATTTGTAAACGCTTCTTTCTTGTTATTTTTAATAATATATATACTGTATCCTGTTAGTATACCAATCGTAAATAAATAAGAAATTAATAACAACGGAACCCTAAAATGTAAGTCGAAAATGTCGTTCTCGATCTCGATCTCGGTACTTGAGTTTCCCTCGCACTTGGCCAGTTTTTTTTGGATTCTCTAAAAGTAGGTGGTATTAGTCCGCAGATTGAGAAACTATGTACTAACCTAATCTCCTACCATAAAACAAGCAGGAGTGGTGCAAGAATAATTCTTGTTATAGCAAAACTAACCAAAGGCTTTCGGAATAAGGTTGCCTAAAATTATAATTCTAAGGAAACCGTTGTCTGAACAATTGGTTTACTACAGAATTTAGTGGAAGGATTGTTTCTTACCTGAAATTTCGGATATGGATTTGAGAGCAATAATAGTTTAGTATAGTAATGGAAAACTGCTTTTCATGAATCATTATATTTGTAACTACCTATATTTGATTTTTCTTTCGATGATGATTAGCAAGGTACAAATCATCATCATAATTTCAGCCATAGGACGTACACTGCTGAACATAGGCCTCCCCCAATGACTTTCATTGGTCGGATTCCCAATACTCGCTACTCTTGGCAGGCGGGTTGGCGAGCTCAGTTTTTATAAGATTTCGTATGCAGACGCTGCTGCCCGCCACGTGCTACAGAAATTAGTCGCCTCTTACGATACGCCGCCTGTTTGCAGTGGGGAAGTGTATTCCTTACGGCCGTCCCCACACGGTACAAATAATGATAACGAATTAAAAAAAAAAATTATAACTTTTATGTTGGCTCATGATTTGTGATTGGGTGCTTAGGTGCATTCTTCTTCTTCTTCTTCATCTTTGCAGCCATAGGACGTCCACTGCTGAACACAGGCCTCCCCCAATGACATTCATTAGAGGGGATTGCCAATACTCACCACGCTTGGCAGGCGGGTTGGTGAGCGCAGTTTTTATAAGATTTCGCACGCAGACGCTGCTGCCCGTCTCGTGCTACAGGAATTAGTCGCCTCTTACGACACGCTTCCTGTTGGCGGAAGCATTAGCCTTAGGTGCATTGAATGAAGGTAATTTCATAAAAGTTTAGTAAAATTTACGAATGTCTTTTTATATTCGGATATCTTATAGTTTCTGTAACGATACATCCTTGGTTGTGTTGTGGCGGCATCAATGCAAGCCCTAATTGGTGTGGTATGCCAGAAAAATTCTCAGCTAATTTAGTTTCGTAGTTAGAATGAGAATTTGAACTTTAATTTCTCAGCCTATACCAAGACTATTAGGAATCTAGAGATTTATAGACTTTATCTAGAATTATGTGAAGTATTTCAGACGCTGATAAGTAATCGCTGTTAAAGAGCCTGGTGATATAAAAGGAAATATACTATAAAGGCGTAATTATGGGGACTGCTCTCTCGAGATTCTTCTTATATATTAAAAATAGAATAACAAATCCCTACTACCTTTTTTGAGATACAAAACATCACATAAGTTTAAACCTTATTTGATTATTCATAATTCGAATTCCCAACACAATCAAGCTTAGTTTTTTTCAAGCAAACAATGAAAAATTACTTAAAATCGAACCACATAAAAAATGAATGGCCAATAATCGTTTAAAATAACTACTAATAAATTTCTTACAAAACAACTTGTCGTTTCCGAATAATGTCATGCAAATTAGATACTATCACCGGATTTAAGAATTACGATAGCACTGCACGTGCCTAATAACTAAAAAAATTAATGTCAGAAACGTTTTCCTTTTTAATTTGAAAGAAACTATCCAAAGGAATAGCTCCCTGCCTTCTACGTACAGGTAGTAAAAAGATGGACAATTTAATTTTTAAACGAAAGACTTTTTATGTAAACTTATCTCCGTGATAAGTATGAGTAAAAGCCTGCACAGCTAGGGGTGGTCCGCCGGCATGTTTTTTTATGAATTTCTAATTTATTTATGAGTATGACGCGACATGTCGATTTATGAATATTAACAAGCGCAGTGACGGACGGACGTCAATGTCGTCAGTTTTTTTTAGACATAGTTGGAGTTTCAAATAAGGAAAATACATTTTAAAAAGATGCCTTTAGAAAATCTTGTAACGCTTTTAAAAAAAACTTAGATTCCGTCTTTGATATTAACTTGTACAGTTTTGAACTGGGTTATTGCATAATGAAGTTATTAGCTCTTAGGGCTATTTCTAGAACTCAACATATTGCACGTTAAAACAACAGATTTTCCCTTGTGTCAAATTTTAACAAAATATCTCTATTGGTATACCCAGGCATTGTGTAATGCCTACTAAGGTTTTGCACTATTGTATCCTCATTGTCTTGTCCAGTCAGCATGGTTTCGAGTGGTTTCATTGTGTGACAAAAAAACAAAAATATTCTCATTTTTGTTTAAATAATATACGATTAGGTTTTTCATTATTAAACTAGAATTCATACCAAACCTTGAGCATTACAAGCTTTTGCGTTTGGAGACTTATTATTAATGTCACTTTTAAAATTGGGGCTACAGGTACTATTTTCAACCGACTTCAAAAAAGGAGGAGGTTCTCAATTCGACTGTATGTTTTTTTTTTTTTTTTGTATGTTTGTTACGCGATTACTCCGCCAATTATGAATCGATTTTAATGATTCTTTTTTTGTTTGGTAGATCATACTTCAGAGGTGGTCCCATATAAATTTTATCGAAGTTGATTTAGAACTTTTTGAGAAAATCAACAAATATATACCCAGATAATATTTTGGTTGTGCTTCTTGTTACCTATCTTCGATACCTGATACAAATATGAGCCGATGATAACACTTAAGTATCTAATCAGTTACTTTTGGAGTCGGTGCAAACAAAAACTTTGAATCTCTCATCGGCTGGCACCGACTCCAAAAGTATCTGATTAGGTACTTAAGTGTTAGGATTATTTTTAGCATTTCAGTGTTTTGAAGTCGGTTTTTTTTTTTAAAATAAAATTTACTTATTTTTATTTTATTTGTTTTAGTAACATTTGTATAATATCAGCTAGTGTTTAAATTAAATTAAATTAAATAGACAAGGGGTTTAAGGGGTGTCGTTCAAGATAGCCCGCGAAATAAATATAAAACTTTTTTTTAAAATAGCAATTCTGATTTACTGTCTTCCTGTACTTATCAAATTGTGATTTGCGGCTGCATTAATAATAAGTAGTTTTACTGAAAAATAATCAGTTTGATTATCAATTTACCTCATTGTCTTAAATATGACTGATTGATTAATTAAAACACAATGTATATGACTCACTGAGGTAAATTGATGGTTAAGTGATTATTATTCAGTAAAAATATTATTACTACAGCCGCGAATTTAATTATGATTAGTATGTTTACATAAACCAGAGTAGCTATTTGTAAAAACGTTAAAAAAAACGGATTTCGCGGTCTGCCTAGAACGATCTCCTTAAGAAGTAACACATTTTCAACCGACTTCAAAAAAGGAGGAGGTTCTCAATTCGACTGTATGTTTTTTTTTTTTTTTTTTGTATGTTTGTTACAAGATTACTCCGCCAATTATGAATCGATTTTAATGATTCTTTTTTTGTTTGGTAGATAATACTTCAGAGGTGGTCCCATATAAATTTTATCGAAATTGATTTAGAACTTTTTAAGAAAATCAACAAATATATACCCAGATAATATTTTGGTTGTGGTTCTTGTTACCTATCTTCGAAAAATATGAGCCGATTTTGATGATTTTTGTTTTATTGAATAGCTTATACTTCAAAGATAATATGATAAAAGTTTGCAAAATAAAAATCACCCCTAAGGGTAGGAAAATAGGGGATGAAATCGGTGTTCAGCAGTTAGATTAGGATTTATCACTAAAAATTGATGAAATAAGTAAATTTTATTAAAAAAAATAAAACCGACTTCAAAACACTAAAATTAATCCTAACACTTAAGTACCTAATCAGTTACTTTTGGAGTCGGTGCAAACAAACACATTGAATCTCTCATCGGCTGGCACCGACTCCAAAAGTAACTGATTAGGTACTTAAGTGTTAGGATTATTTTTAGCATTTTAGTGTTTTGAAGTCGGTTTTATTTTTTTAAATAAAATTTACTTATTTTTACACAATTTTATTGTTTATTTCTGTTGGATCAACATTGTAAAACATGATTGTATTACCTTCATTTCATCATCATCATCATGTCAGCCTATTGCAGTTCACTGCTGGACGTAAGCCACAGAAGAGCGTCAACGAGCACGATCTCCCGCCTTTTTTATCCATCCACTGCCAGTCGTCTCCAAACCTTTATTTACAAACCTTTTATTAATAGCTTTTCTTGTAAATCTTGTAATTGACTCATCATCATCATCATCATTTCAGCCATAGGACGTCCACTGCTGAACATAGGCCTCCCCCATTGACTTCCAGATTTTCCGGTTGGAAGCGGCCTGCATCCAGCCTTACCAGGTCGTCTGACCAACTTGTGAGTGGACGTCCTACGCTGCGCTTGCCTAAAGCTCAAGGTCGCACAGCTTGCTATGGAAAGGGCTATGCTTTCCTTGCGAGATCGAATCAGAAATGAGGAGATCCGTAAACGAATAACAGTCGCTGACATAGCCCAACGGATTAGCAAGCTGAAGTGGCAGTGGGCGGGGCACATAGCACGTAGAACTGACGGCCGATGGGGCAGTAAGGTTTTAGAATGTAATTGACTATTTAAGCAAATCTTCGATGTCGATTTTTACCTAGGTTGACGTATCGATTTGTAAATTCGGTTGACAAAACTATATTTTAATACTATAGAGCTGTTTCTGAAGTTGGAGCCAGGAAGTGGATAGTAGAACCCTTAGATAGCTATTAGTAAAACGTTCGAGTTTTGTTTTCACGAGTCATATAATTAAAAAGAAGCTTAAAATATAAATTTAAAATTTCATTAACCCCTTCCTCGTCCACAAGAAAAAAATGAATGACATGTTTTTTGTCAAGTTTGGTATATGTAAATGAGTGAACCGGGCATGTTGTGACAGAGTAAGCTGGGTGGGGCAGGATGTGGCGGTGACGAGGCGATTTGTGACCGCGCTTCAATTTGTAAGACAAATTCGAAATGTTTGATGCGAGGATGGTTATTATTTATTAGCCGGCTGCAAAAAAGAGGGTAACGTTTTTCAAAGTGTGTATGTGAAAGCCGCTACTAAAACGTTGTGCTTTCGTAAAACGTTATTTTTTCTAATTATTTCTTGCTATCCTGCGATAGCAAGAAATAATTAGAAAAAAGAACGAGAATTCTAATTTATTGAAATAAATGAAGAAGCGCCTGCGCATACTGCGACTTTAAGCATCCGCGATCGCTGATTTTGCAACTATTTTGTTTTGGTTATTCTCTGCAACCGATCGCTAACATCTGCAACCGACGACTTATAGCGACTGCATCGAGTTTTCGCGACTTTTATTTGAGATTGACCACTAGATCGAGAGCTGCCTCGCCGCCATACAGCCTTGGCCACACAGCCGGCGGGACGCAACAGCGACGGGACGGCGACGTGACGCGCTATCGTCGGGCGTAAGTGCGACGGTTAGATAATTGTGTTGGATGATAATCGCACTAAGTAGTCACGTAGCGTTCTGTATTTGTTTATTTTTACAACTTTGTAGTGATTAAATAATGGATAGTAAAAAATTTGACGTCTTATTAGGAACGTCAACAAAACCGTCACGCCCGCAGTGTGACGTGCACGCTGCGCCGCGCTGCTGCCCTGTCGCCGTCCAGTCGCCGTCCAGTGGCCAAGGCTGTAGGGAGAAGCTGTGAAAATTTTTAACAGATAAATATTGTCAGCTAATTCCCGTCTAGTGACAAGAGGAGATTGTGCTTCTCACAGAGGTCTAAGTAGTCAGCTAAATTATGATACCTAATCTTTGAACGAAGACAAATAAACTTTATGAATTTATTTTGGATGCCCTCCAGGCGTTATCAGAATTTTGGCAACCGCGAAAAGAGTAGCGATATCGCGCACGTTAAGTGTGATTACACTAATATTATACAGGGTGGTCCAGGCCAGATGGATATAATATTTTTTTTAGGTACCTATTTGTACCCGCCAGGAAAAAAATCGCTTGACAGCCGCTTACAAGATATGTTTTTTTTTTATTTTAGAAATATTACCACTTTTAATGTTTTAATAATTTTTTATTTACTTTTAAAATGAAAAATTCTAATTTTATTTTTATTTTAGGTGCTTACTTAGACATTGCACTCTCTCAGAAAAAAAAGTCAGACTGATCTGCAAATTTGAAGTGCATTTAATTTTATATCAATGCAAGAATAATTACTTTCCTTGAAATCAACAGATTTTTCGTAAACTCCAATTAAAAATTAAAAAAGCGGTTCAAAGCACTCATGATTTTTTTTAAACTGTAGCAACTTATGCTCTTTCAATTGCCAAAAAAAGGCTCATGTTAACGAACCAGAAAAAAAGCTACGATTTTTTCAAAAATCTAACTAGGAAGAAAAATAAATAATATTAATTTCCGAAAAAAAAAACTTTCACTTAAAGACTATAGCAAATGTTCAAAATGCCCACCGTTGGCTTGAATACAAGCTCAGCATCGTTTTAAAAAAATATTTCTTATTTTAACCATTTAGAAAATTAAGAAATAATTTGCTATTGCTATGTATGCTTTGTAATTATTCTTGCATTGATATGAAATTAAATGCACTTCAAATTTGCAGATCAGTCCGATTTTTTTTTCTGAGAAAGTGCTTTTACTATGAAAATTGAATGGCGGACGTGTAATGTGACGTCACGGTACATATGGGACCTCTTCTAACACGCGACTTTAATGTACGGGCTGTAAGTCAGATATTTATCAATATTTTTTGAAAATTCTTAAAGTTTTATTAATTATAATTAAGTACTGTTGTACTGTGTAATTTACATGCGTATTCCCCATTTGCAGCGAGCATAGCATTTGTTTCACCAGTTTGCAGAATAGGGACACAGTTAGTGTAGTGTGTACTTGGCGTGAAAATAATAATATTATGAGGGTGGGTGATGAATCCACCTCTGAAACGGAGTGAAGACCTCGCTGTTCCAGTAAGCCTGTAACGTGACGAAACGTCAGGCAAATAAAAGGTGAAATATGTAGGTACTATTTCCCGTTTTAGTGTGTATTGAGCATAGCATTGCGTACACAAATGTCAGGTAAAGGGGCCCTGCACAGATCTTCATTGAAGCAAATTTGGTACACATTTTAGTAAATAATCTAGCTTGACACAGACTTTTTTTGCTGCTTTTGTGTAAGGAGTAATTAAATTCATGATTCCTCTTTGGTTAAATTCTGAAGTTTACCCAAACGAAGTCGCGGGCAGCAGCTAGTACTAAATAAATAAGTATTATAAGTTCATAACTCCACCCAACCTTAAAACGTGTCACCCCCTTCAATAAAAGAACTCTCGCTAAAGACAAACGAAAGAGAAGTTTAAAGGCAATTGCGAAGTCGAATTGGCCCATAGCCGGCATGCAGAGCAGCGTAATAAATGTATCGCCGCTATCTTCAAAGGCGCATCTTCCTTTGCGCCCGCGCCGCTGCTGTCCGCCACATAGGAAAAGGCTTGGTGGCCACGCAATGATATTTGTAGCTTGGACTGTATAATATGGCGATTAATCTACTCGTATGATGAACGCAAAAGTTCATCATCATACTTTTTTTCAGTGCCCAATTACGGGAGCGGGCAGAAAAAAAACCAGAAGGTGCCTTTAGTTTTTTTTTTGGGTTTTAATGCCATTCCACAAAATAAACAATGGCAAACGCACTTTACCTAGCTATCTGGCTCAAATCTCATACAGGGCAATCAAACTAAGTTAATATTGATTTCGAATAGCACTTGTTAGGAATGTGTTTTATTCCCAAAACTGATAAATAAAATGGCAAGTCAATGCTACTAAGTGTTGAGGACTTCCTTACTACTGAGAGAAGTTGTCAATATATTATTGTAAGTGAGTACTTTCATCATATGTTTAAATTGTATACTAAATCACGACGTCGACGACCATCTGGTGGACTACAAAACCAGCGGTTGCGGGTTCGAATCCCGCAAGGAGAAAATGTATGTGTGATGAACACGAGCATTTGTACCATAGTCATGGATGTTTATAAATGTATTTAAGTATGTTTATCCGTTATCTAGTCGCCATAGCACAAACTTTGCTTAGTTTGGGGCTAGCTAATTGGTGTGATTGTGGAAACCATTTATTAAATCTATTTATTTATTGTATGGTAGCTGAACAATATACTTACCTGTATACACTACCTACATAAGTAAGTTTCATGCTACGGTAATTTTACGCGTAGATCCATAGCTTCTATTTATCTTTTAGTGGAAGTAAGACCTAACAACAGTCACTATGTGTATTTATTAGATCTCTAGCAAGTACCCATTACAAGACGCCATGGCGCGATTTTCAGTGACTTTAAAGTAATATTTAAGACCAAAACTTCATTGCCGAATATGGTAGTAGCTGGTAAATTTTGAAGCGTGCATTTTGCTAGTCGTGTGCTTTTACCTATTTATTTATAATACCACAATTCTTTAGTAAGATTAATTTAGTGTTGTTTCTTATTCATTCAAGTGTCCCCACACTTTAATGATGTGTGGGGATGTTTTTGCTTTGAATGCTTTTCAGTTCAGTTGTTGATCGGGTTTGTTTAGAAAACGAAATATATTCTAAATTCATTTAAGGCTGGGCGTGTTGGGAGACGCCCTCGACACAATTTTTTAAATGTATACAATTAAAAGGCTCTTTGCAGCATTGCCATGACTGGCGACTGGACATTTAAGTTAATCAGCATTAAGTGGCACAATTTGGCAGTCTTATTGCTAAAAGCATCTGTGCATACGAGTAGAGTCCGGAGACTGCCCCTGGCAAAATTCACTGTCTGGTAACTCGTACCATAATTCCTTCCGAAAAATTACTTCCGTAATCCATACTAATATTATAAATGCGAAAGTAATTCTGTCTGTCTGTTACCTTTTTACGCCTAAGCTGCTGAACCAATTTTGATGATTTTTGGTAAAGAGATTGGACCTTGGATGGATGATAGTCTACTTTTTGTCGCTAAAACTAAACCGATTTGAAAAAGTTTTACGAATGAATGTATGTAATGTATCTTTTTAATATTTTTCTTCAATGCACCATTTATGGGAATAAAATAGAGGTTGACATACCGTATTACACGGGGGCGATAAGCCGCGGGCACAGCTAGTGTATTATGGCTCTATTCAAAGTGTGAAACCTTTAAAATATTATGAAATAGCGATTTTCATAATATGGTTGAAAAATGGTTTGTGTTTTTAATTTTGTTTATTCTACCATTTATTTATGAATCCTTTAAATTTTCTGTCTCTGTATATTAACAGTTGTTGTTTTTTTTAAAGGAAGTAATACCGAATCCATTAAAAGCGATAAATACCAAACATTATTCATTATTTTATTATTTATATATAAGGTAAACACTATTCAAGAAAATACTCAAAATTGGCAGAATCACTGCTCTTTTTAAAGAGCGGGATTGAATACAAAAATCTAAATCTAATTTAAAAAAAAATGTCACAAGCGAACCAGGGTTGGAGACTTGGAGTAGTTTCACATTCGTCGCATATTTTTCCACCACCATAAAAGTAGGGCATGCTCAAACCACACGGTAGCCCACGTGTGTAATCTGCGAACGTCCTTTTTACCCAGTTTCGTCGGAACCAAAACATTTTTCTTAATAGGCCATTGTTCAACGTAATCCACGCCGTGTTTTCAAACATCCAATAAAAAAAGATAAGCCGATATTCTCTGATAAGAAGTTAATCGACACCAACCATGACTTCCTTTACAGTTTTGTGATATAATTATTTCTAATTAGGTACTTTTTGGAGTTTACTTATTGAAAACTAACTTTTGGGCGTGGAATTAGTTTAGTCACAGAAAGAGTTATAGCACATCCCCTGAGAATGTTTTAAGGGTTTTGGATTGGTCAAACAGAAAAACATGTTGTATTAAGCACCAAAAATAGCCTACAAGGAGTTTTATAAAAAAAAAAATTCATACACATGTCAGTAAGTGTATAGAACAATTGTTTTTTTTATCGATTTCACTATTTGGTCTGATAGTAAAAAGGGGTTTATATTAATGAGAAAAACAACTAGTGCAAGTCAGTGCTTTGTTCAACCTTACATTCTGTATAAACTTAATATTATTACAAACGTAAACTGCTATTGTAAACGGCATCATAGTGTTCTTACTTTTACAGCAAATATATGATATTACGTTCCTAGTCGGACGCTTGACCATGTTACACGCGGAAAGCCTGGTTATCAGCAATTGAAGCGATTGCCACCAGACCCCCCCTTTGATCGGGCCCACTAGATTGGAGCCTGTATGGTCTAGCCTGCGCTCACAGACTAGTCTGTGGCGAAGCAAGGATCATGACGGTGCAACCACTAGTCGGGTTCACCTCTTGGCCGGGTGGGTTCTATTCTATTCTATTCTATTCTATTCTATTCTATTCTATTCTATTCTATTCTATTCTATTCTATTGCTAGTACGGGGCCCGGACGCGGACGAGGTAGCCGCTGGCCGGCCGCTATCTAGGCTGAGTATCTTCTGTACTCGCCAAATCTGCCCGGTGTAGTTGGAAAAAGCCTTTCGCTGCCAGCACAGGTCCCTTCAAAAAAAAACACGAGACGATTGGGAAACACCATCAAGCATATACCCATATCGGAAATATCATCCATCTTTCCCCGAAACTAGTTAGTGATTCTTCACTTACATTTAGTATGAAATGACAAATCCTGTCTACTCTCGCCCATACAAAAACAGTAGGTACAGATACAGGGATACAGATTTCTACTCTATAGATAGGGTATGTGCTTAATGAGATACACCCTTGGGAACCTGACGATTTACCTTTTAGTAACATTATGAATAAATAAATTGGACAACATCACATACATTGCTCTGATCCTACGGTAAGTAGTAGCACAACACCCAGACCCGAAAATTATAGAAAAAATATTTTTCAACATTGACCGAGAAATCGAACCCGGGACTTCAGTAATAGCGACACCATGTCCGGTATGCTCGCCTCCCGGCTACGAAGGTCGTCAAGTTACACACCCATTATCTTAATGTCTTCTTCTTCCTACCTTTTCGACCCCTTCCTGCGATGCTTTGACCATACCCCTAGATTCGCCAAATCTGGAGCGATTGGCATCAAACCTACGTACACCTCTGACTAAGTGTTATCTGAATATATAAAAATGATGTTGTCAAAAATTTACAATTTAAATGATAAAAAATGTAAATCAATAACGGAAAGTCACAAATCACCCGCGTCGCAAACCTGCGCAGATGTCCCCGCGGTCGAGCGAACAACAAAAACTTAATTATCACGTATTATAACAGCCTCGCGCCGAGCGCGTGCTCGCGCCCTATAAGGGCATAACTCAAAAACTTGCGTTTTTCGGGAAATGCGTATTTTTAGTTTGTTGGCTTTGCGTAGATTTGTATGGTACGATGACGTCTTTGTTTTACTTTAAAAGGTTTTTAAAGTTCGGAATAAAAAATACATATCGTAATTAAGCCTCGATTCGGCCAGTAATTGCTTGGTGACTTACCTTTTATAAGTTCACCATTCATATTTATCTGAGTAGTTCGTAGAAAAGAAAATAATCAAAAACCGCTTACTGAGATATAAAATATTTTATTTCTCACAATTACAATGTATGTATGTTTATACTGGGTGCCTTCTGTAAGCTATGTAATTAATATAAAATTACAGTAGTTGCTCGAATTCACCGCCGCAGGACAAATGATACAATAAATCAATTTTGATTTTCAACGATTTACGAAATGTACATTACCAGAATATTCCAATCGATTTCTCAAAACTGCATCTTCTTACGTGTTGGGTTTTAGTTAAAACCGTCAATACATCAATACCGGCGTCGAACGCGGCAGAGGCGTTCCCAGGCGGGCTCCATAATTACAGGCACCAGAGCCTTCGGGCCTCAATACGCGCCCCTGCCCTAGCGGATTATTTAGTAATTTTCCTTTTATTTGAACTTATACGCTTTTGCCAGTGGGCGTTCGCAATGAGTCCTCTTTTTGCGAGTTAGGTTTGGACAAGTGCGTGTGAGGTATGGACCGTAATAAAACAATGTAAATAATTACAACTCTCAGATTTTATTAATGTTAGGTCTTCGGGTTTTAGCACTTGCAGTGCCACACATTTTTAAGTGACTGCGCTGTAATTGTATTAGTGCTTTAGTTCATGGCATTGATCCTGGATCGTAATACCTTTGACTGTGTGAGATAATTTAGGTATGTACTGATTTATACTTTTAAGGTCACAATGAAGTATTTTTTCGGAATTTTTAAATATAAATAAATAAATGTTTATACTTACAGCTCCAGAAAACACCAACTGTCATGGTCTCAAAGTAAGGAATAAACATCCTTGGTTACGAGGTACCAGACAATGTGTTTTGCCAGAAGCCAATTTAGAAAAGATCGTTTCCTGAAATGACCCTAACTGGGAATCGAACCCGGGACCAGTAATGTGCAGTGCGAAATTACCGCGCCACTAAAATTATCGGGTCGTTTACGAATGAGTTTGCAATAACAGTGAAGTATCGGAAACTCATTAAAAATGTACCTACCTCTTGGTAATAATTCCGAATTGATGATTCGGGTTAGCTAAGGTTTTAGGTTTGTCAAGAGTAATTAAGGACTATTATGGACGTTTCTTACTTAGCTTACGTCTGTAAGCTGTTTTGTTTTTACTCCTTATAGAAACAATAAATAAATATAATATGGAGGCAAAACATCAAGTTTGGCAGAAGCATTTCTCAGCACACGTATTAATTGCATTTTTAATAAAAATAAGTTGACCCTAACCGGGAATTGAACCCGCTACCCTTTGCTTTCAAAGTGAATCACCCCACCACTACACCGTTCAAGTAATACAGCTAAGAGATCATGGTGGAGCTTCAGGAGCTTGAACTTGACCTAACTTGTCTAATGGTAACTATATATTTTTTAATGCATGTAAATTTTAATTAAAACGTAATCAGGTCTATAAAATTTATATTCTTAGTATGCCTTGATACACTAAGTTAAAACATTATTTTAATTTATTGCGATTACTATAATGTTTTTTCTTAGATATTGACCTAACTTTATCTGTTGCTCAACATTGGATTCGAACTCCGATCCGATCTGCCTATAACGTATTTTTTATGCAATACCTCTTAAGTAAGTACAGTTGCCCAAATATATAAAAAATACTATAGGAACATCAAAATCTCAAAATAAAAAAGTTTACGTCTCCACAATACTAAATGACCGATCAGTTGTTAAGATTTGTTGTAAAAATAAATATGTTTATTTTAGGAGACTAATCAGCTGTTACGATAAGAGTTTTTTTTTTTGAGTTTTCGATTTGCGGCTCCTTTTTTTTATATTTCAGAAACAGCTTTAAAACGGTTTTGTTTAAACAAATAAAAATCGTTGTAGTTGCATTTTTATAGTGTTTAGGTACCGTCTAGGTTATTCTTGCATGAATTAAAATACTTAAATTCTGAATATACATTTTATTGCTTCTTATAAATTTTCTTACAAATTAGGAAGAACTTAGTTTCGCAGTGCGAGTGGTCTCTACGCTATAGCTAAAATTGCAAAATAAACTAAACACATTAACTAAACATTTAGTACAAACAAAAGTATTTACTACTATGAGATATTTAATCAACGAACTTACAATTTATACAAATAACATCGTTACTGTCTAAAACTGTTATAAAAATAAATCTTACTTTCTATATCTACAGGCTTAATGGAAGAACTAATATTCGATTAATAAGATTTTTTTGTTTGTTAATTTTAACTACGAAATATACAAAAATAGTTACAAATAAATAATTGTTTTAATAGGAATCGCTAATTTGCTACCTCTATGGTATACCGTTTTGGACGAAAACGTTAAAATTACCAGTTTTAAATATTAGGACCTTCTTACATAGCACCAATATATTCAGGTTTAGATATACACTCGATAAACAGCCTTTATTTAATTAACTTAATATCATATCAAGTCTTACAATTGATCATGATTTTAATATAACATTTCATCATAGATTCATAACATACAATCAATTGTTCCTCGATTTAACAAAATTATTCGTAAAAATACCTTAATTTCAATTTTAATAAACACATCATATTCACTTATGAATATTAATACAAGTACTGGTGTTACAATTATAGGACTCAATAGATTTGGATAGGTAAATACAATTTTTAATAGTCATGTCAAATTCTTTGGGCCATATCTAGGAAGTGTCCTAAAAATCCTAGTCCGTATCAGTTCTGAGTCAATTGCTATAACATGTCTGCCTGACGCCTGCAAGGATCACGCTAAACTCGTCTTCAGGTCTGACGTCAGCCCCGGGAGGAGCAGGGGTGTAGGACCCTGCTGGCGGAGGCCCAGAGATCACAGAAGCGTAGGGAGATGGGTACATCCTTTCAGAGCAGTACTCAGGTCCAGGCCCTTGCTCAGGGCAGTACGGGGGCCTGTAACCCTGCTGTTGCTGCTGCTGTTGCTCGTATCTATATTGCTGTTGATGTTGCTCCAACGGTCCCCCTTCAGCACCATAATCCAAATATTTATCAAACTCTCGTGCGTCCACGTCAGACTCCGGCGAACCCGTCCTTATCTCCGGACGAGAGTTCATAAACTGCTCTGAATCTTGCTGCTGATTTGATGGTGGTTCTTCAGAAAAGTAACCGCCAGTGTCGTATTCAGTTTTGGGCTGCTCAGGGTAGTGGGACACGTATGAATCTTCAGTTTTATACATTTGTTCGTACTGCTCGTATGGGTGGTACTGGATACTGTACTCCGAAGGCATTGGGCCACTAGGGGCAGATGATACTCTTGGAGTGGTCGTGCCAAGGGCTTGTTGGTCCTGCGAGGTAGCTACTGGAGGAAAGAACGTTCCAGTGACGAGAGGCGGTTGTTCAGCAAGGGTCCTCTGCGTACACATGACGTACATGCCATTAGCCATCCCCATGGCTGCGACAGGTGCTGGCGAGAAGGATCCCGGCGTACGGTACGGTTTGTAGGGAGAGTATGAATCTGAGAGGGACGAGGCGTTGATGGCCCTTCGTCTCTCCTCGTACTGGAAGTTTTCTTTTTCATTTTCAACGGGAGAGGCATCCGGGGTAGGCAGGGGAGCTTCGGCGGGTGCGGACCTCCGGCCTTGCGGTTCGGGGGACCTCGCTGGGGACGATTCCGGGGTTTGGACATGGCCATTGAATTGGTTGGATTGGAAAGAATCTGAGGCTAGCGGAGACGTGCGATAAGGGGAGAATCCTGCTCCAGGGTTGTGAGTAAAGCGTGCGTCTGGGGAGTCAGAAGCGGCGGCATATGGAGATCCAAGCGCGGCGGAGGCAACTTGCGGGGCGTTGGCCGGCGTAGCAGGCTGGTTCGGCCTCGTCTTGTTCTGTTTCCTTCGCCGAGGCCTGTATTTATAGTTAGGGTGTTCCGTCATGTGAATAACCCTCAACCTTTCAGCCTCCTCCACAAACGGTCTTCTGTCTTGCGGTGTCAGCGAACGCCATTTTTTACCTGGAAAATAGAAAAAAGAAAATGAATCGATTGTTATGTTAATCGATGCAATTTTTACACGTTTTTGTCTTTAGAGAAACTGTACGCGATGCGGTTAGACATTACGCTTTTTATAGAAGTGACAGAACATTTTTCAAACAACGTTGGTAGCTAGAACGAGTAATATAATACCATGATAGTTACTAATATTTTCCTACAAATATCTTGATAGCGTTTCTGGTTTATTAGTGGTATAGAAGTGAAATAAAATAAACATCGTCTGTCACAAAGTCCAGCTAAATAATCACGATAGTGTTTTATCAAATAACTATAAAACACGCACTATGGGAGGCTCATAAATCTTCATACCCAGTTTGACTGAGCACTCCAGTTTCATCAAGGAATTTTAATTTTCAATTCATTGTGTTAAAGTCGAAATTTTATTGTATAAGTTAGTGTGAGGTTCCGAGAGAAATTATCGAGAAGAGCGCACAATCTTTAAGGATATTTATCAAGACGACACTACTTGCTACTGGCAAAACAACTTCACTTTTAGTGAGGTACGACGTCGATATAACCGATCCATCGATAAGGTTAATGTTAAAATATTGTCTTCCGTGAAATATTTATTAGACACTGTAATGCGAAAATGTTTTGAATATTCGCTACTACTTCTGGAATGCAATTACATTCAGCCTTGCGTTAAAATTGGCCATTATTTAAGAATGTTTATATTATTTATCATAGACAAATATGATAATTGTCATAAATATTTAACAAGTGACAAAAAATATTTGAAGCAGTTTTTGTATTAGAATTAAATGTCGTTTCATGTCAAAGATTTAGCAACTTAAAAAAAAGTCAAATTGTATGGATA
Organism: Anania hortulata; assembly: GCA_963576865.1. Classification (NCBI taxonomy): domain Eukaryota; kingdom Metazoa; phylum Arthropoda; class Insecta; order Lepidoptera; family Crambidae; genus Anania; species Anania hortulata. The sequence continues at coordinate 7,145,224 of OY756410.1, forward strand.
TATTTTTTTAAATTGCCGTACCCATCACAGGTATTTGGGTATTATTATGTTTATATTTACTTACACGAATATAATCGTACAAAAACTTGTACAATACAAAAAGATTATAAGCAAACTTATGATTGTGACAAAAAACGCGAGTCAGGTATCAAGTTGAACCTGTTTGAGTGATGTCAAATGTCAACTTAACAAATGACGGGTGCCCGCTTCCTGCAGAGTACAGTCAATGACAAAATAATAAAGCACCTTAATAATATTCTTGTAGGCGTTGTAAAATAGCACAACAAATAATCGCAACTTGGGCATCACACTGAGGAAGATACTTACATGACTAAATTCGTATTACCCTCGCCACACACGGGCAATTAGCGTGGCGGCTTTTGTGGCTATCGCGTGTGGCCACGACTTAACTGGTTAGTTAAGAGAGTTCCTTATTGATATCTGAATTTTATAGGGCGTCAATTTTTATTTTGTTTTAAGTAGTTCTTAAAACATTTGCCGGTATATTTCAAGTACAATGCCTTTCTAACAAAAAAGTTTATGTGAAGGAATTTGTACCTCATTTTAAAGTATTGTTGTATATTAATTTGCAGTTGACTATACCGTCTAGTGCTGGATTATCGATGTCTTTCTTTATCGATAACGGCCGAATAATAATTGATGATTTATTACGATTTGGGATTAGTGTTGTCAGCGGGAGTTATGGTTTTAATGTAATTACATATTATTTTAAGTGTAGAGACATGCTTTTTACCAATGTTAAAATATTGTACATAACGAAATATATATTTTGATAAAGTTATTTAAATGATAGTTACAAAATAATAAAATTTTCATAATAATGCCGTATTTTAGGCATAATAAATAATACTTACATAGCTTGGGTATTTTTTATAAAGACGGGAATAAGTATTTACCTAAATATGACACATGCGAAAGTTGGATGGATGAATACTTGTTAATCATTTACGCCAGAACAACTGAACAGATTTAGATGAAATTTTGCAAAGAGATAGATTATAGTCTATAATAGCACATAGGTTACTTTTTATCTTGGAAAATGATGGTTTCCAAGGGATAGATTTGTTTTTGTTTTTCAAAGAGCAAGGAATCGACATGTTTTTTACATAGTGGTAGTAGTGGTAGTGGTAGTAGTATAGTCAGAGAATGATATAGGCTACAATTTTTAATTTACCTCGTAACGGAGTAAAATAGACGTATTTCACACGAGCAAAGCCGCGGACACAGCTAGTTAATTGTAAATTGTAAAGGTATTTTAAAACTTTTTTTTAAATTGCCAACAATGCTCTCATGTGAATCATATGAACTTAACATTTTCTATGCATTTTTTAAAATATTACTCAATTTTTCAAATCGATCCTATCAACCAATCGATCTGAATAAGATATATTGCAAATAGACTACATATTATCGCAGTCATTTTTTGTGTGATATTCACAGAAACCACCCAAAAAGTGAAAATTCTTAAGGATAACTAATGACAAGTGATTAACTTGAAGGACAGTGGCTTCGGGACGAAAGGATACTCGATAAGACGATTTGTGAAATGACATGCATCTATCAAAATCACCCTTATACTTTTTTGGGTGAGCAGAAACCAATTCTGGATAAGAATCGATAAATAATGCTTTGAAAGAGAATGTACAGTCAGCCAATTATTTTGAGATCTTATCATTATATAAGCAACATCACAACAGTTGTTTGATCGTTTCTTATAAATACTAAATATGCTTAAGGATATTATCCTTAAGATAAGTTTATTAACTGGAATTAATGTTAAAAAACATTATTTAATAGTCCAGTATACAGTCATTCTTTATGTAAACAATTACTCCAAGATGGTATTTCTTTTAGCGTCTTTATTTAAATAGAGAAGAAGATATTTAATATACAAATAAAAATAGACAATGAAAATATAGTATGAAGCATAACTGGTATTTCTAGACATTTAATCTTACGTGTAACCCGATACCTAATCTTTCAAATAGCTGTCACCATCTACTTAATTTTAAAACAAGTAGCGACACTTTAACCGAGTTAATTTTTTATTCTAACCAGAAGCAGTCGCTTATTTAATAAAGAAAAAAATAACAACTAAAACCTACAACGACATTCTAACGAGCCAATCTATCATCCTTGTTATGACATAGCGGTGGTCTCTTTCAATCATTAATTAGATCAGATCATTAATGATGGTAATGATGCGTAATGATTAATTTTAAAGCATTATTAATCAGTCTTGACTTCATATTTGAAGCTTAATTGAAACTCATTTGTTTTCGTGTGTGGGAGATGTTTACGAGGCTCTGCTAATACTTTCTGAATGACTTTAAAAAACTTATAACGAGGACTTTCTCATCTCAATTTGACTACGTATATATTTTATATAATATGTATATCTCTACACATAATTTTTATTTTTAGATTCAGTTTTGGTCAGGTACAGAAATTATATTGAAATTGGTCCAGAGATCACACCAAACAACAGGCCTAAATTATTCAGGACTTTAACTTTGATGCCTAAGCCTAAGTACGAATAACATGCTTTTTAATTAAATACATTTTAAGATATCAACGTTATTCAGATGCTTGTGCTCAGTAGGTACGTATTTATTTTGCACTTGAGTTTGTTTTTGTATAATATAAATTCGTTTTTCTTTATAAAACTTCTGGAGATAATCTTTAGAAGGAGGTGTCATTTCAGTCTCCGTGTCAAGGGATGGGATTGGCACTATGAAGGTACACCCTCTTTTTTCTTTTTAATTATCCTTGACGTGTTGCATTGTGGTCCGAAAAAACAAACTGTCAAACGTATAATCATCTTCTATGGCGAAGGTGTAGTGACACCAACAGCCAGAAGATGGCAGTCTCGATTTTTTGCGCCGACGGATGTCGAAGCGCACGCGTCGCATTCTAAAATCGAATTTCTGCTATTCCTTTCTATCGGGAATACTGCGCATGTTGTGTCTCGCTTTAACGAAATATATTTTTTTTGCATTTCGATTCCGAGTGCGTGGTTATTTTTGACGTTTTTTATGCGCCCGCGTCACATAGCGTTGTCGAACGGTGGCCGTTTCGAAATGTCCTAGTTATTTATGACCCGTTTCTTGATCCTTAATAAACGAGACCTATACTGGAATTGAGTACGACGTAATCCAATGCCTTAACTTAATAAAGGGTTATTGTGTTTATTCCCTTTTAAGTGAAACCTGACGACTTTGACTATAATAAGATAGGCCGACTTGTCGAATGTATACCGTTTGATTTAGTATTTTTATGTTGGGCTTGATTGGTTTGATTCTGATCTTTGATTGGTGGACAAAAATATCTAATACAACCAATATCAATACTTATGTACCTACTGATTAAACTAGGACATGTTCTGTCTATGCAACAAGTGTATACCTCTCCAAATATCTGTAAAACAGTTTGGCCAAATCGTCAGCGGGGCATATATTCAGTTCAAATTCTTGACAATTGGCCATGATCTTTAGAAAAATAATAATAATAATAGATAATATGACATGCCACTAAACAGACAATATAACGTGTACAACGATATAAGTTTATCTACTATCATCATTGTAGAAGTTTTACCATTACTACTCACTGTTGTTCTAGTTCAATCTAAATGAATTCGACCATAATGTCAAAATATGATTCATTTACTCATACTTAATTGGTAAATGTTTTGTTAAGTGATTGGTTATCTTTTAAATTACACATGCTAAGACAAGTTTAATGAACTGTGAACTATAAAAAATAAATTTACATACAGTACATATATGGAAGTTTAACATATTGTTACACATTTCCTATAATCATTATATATATAGCTACATATAGTACATATTATTATACATAGGAATGATGTAACCATTGCTATCGCAAAATCTTCGTGTAAAGAATGTTCAAGAGATCAATAAATAGTACGTAACCGAACTGAAGAGCAAGCTTACGCTCAGCGTTCGCGGCGGCTCACAAAGCATTATAATTTCTAGCAACAAATAAACGCTACAAAACGAATTTCCATGTTATGTCGACGTTGAAATGCGGTGGCTGCATTCCCATTCGGTTTTCTCGACTCATCTTTTTTTCCAGTTCTTTAGAAGCGAATAAAACGACAAAGCTGCCGAAAAGCATAAAGCGAGCGATTCGGCTGCCCGCTACAATATTGGCGGAAACGACGGTTTTGAAAAGTCCCAAGTTTTTAAGAGGCAGCGATTTTAAATTAGGTTTTTGTGATGAGAATTATTTTTACCCACGACGGAACGGAGAAGGTGTATGCGTTAAAGGGGAGAGGTTGTATGTTTTGTTTGTTTATGGTATTTATTCATCATACCTTCGGGTGCTTTACCTAGACTTCACTTTTTCCTTAAAAAACTTAAAGTACAATTATTACTTTAGGATTATAACAAATTATTGTCACAGAAACCACTATTACTGAATCGTTTAATGTCTGTGTTAGACACAGTTTTTAAGATAAATCAATGCATTTTAAAACGGCTACAAACTGGATGAAATGTTGACTGGATTCTAAGTAAATAAATATAACAACAAAATGTACGCATTGAATTTACCCGTTTGAATTTTCGATGTCGGTTGTAAAGGAAATGTCCAAAGTACATATTTCAATTTGCAGTTTAAATCGCTCGTCCCTTCTCCCAAATCCCAAACCACGCTCAATGCATATTCTCAACGAGTAATAAACTTTTGTTGCAAGCTGTAAACCTGTGCCACAGGCGATGCATTGTCCGAACTAAACCTAGCCAATACTGGCAGTACCCAAACGTTACTATCGGTAACGCCCTCACACTGCCAAGACGTTTTATCATCTATTTGCAAACTGCCAGTATAAAAAGGCACATCTTAAAATACCTTTCAGTGGCATGACAGTTCAACGTATTTGCAAGTAAAATGGCTTGGGAGAAAAACTAGTAAATAATTTTGCGAGCGTAAAACGGAGTGAAAAAGTTTACAGATCTTTGAGTCTTAAGGCTTTTTATATTTAAAAAAACAACTTATAGTAAATTTAGATACCTACTGCTAGATTCTATTCACATTGCTTTCAGACGGTTTTAGTATAATCCATTTTTTGTCTATAAGGACACACAATAGGCCAAACCCTTGTTATGAATTATATGCCATTCATGGAATAAACAACCTGTTAATCTGAGCCTAATTTCAGAATTGATTTATTAACTAGTTAAACTGTTGAGTTGTAGTAATACAAGGACCGAGATATTTTACTTACCTATTGATTTGTTTAGCTCCTAAAATTTACTAATAAGTCATCATCAAGTTAACATTTTCTATCAAGCCAGTTAAATTTCAATAAAAAGCGTACCACTTTGGCTCTAAATCATTTATTCCGTTGCGCATCAGCGTTGATATTTATTTCTCCTAATTTGACTGCATTTCTTCGTTGTAAGTCGTGTCCATTAATCATATAGCTGTCCCTCTCGCACTTACACAGATCATATGCTGCTGTCTTCGTCTGTCGCGTTTGGATTCGGAGCGCGTACGCTGGCAGCGAGCCCGCGCGTGCCATGACGTTCTTTTTTTCTCGATTACAAGAAAAACCATAAAATAAAGAGATTGTCGACGGTAGTTAGGATTAGTTTCCGCTTGGGCGTGAAAAAGTAGCAAAAACGTTATTAATCGAACTTTTTGTGTTGGTCATGATGGCTACAATATTCTGAAAACTTTTGGTTTTAATTCACAAATTCGTTTGGTGTACTTTAATAGCTGATCTAAATAGAACAATTTAGCGATCAGCGTTTTGCTGTAGTTAAGTGGGAACTGGGGACAACTGGAAAGTCATGATTTTATGTTATCTCTAAACAGAATAATATTTTTAATAAAAAAGTAGAGCTCCATTTTTCTTCTCTTTAGTAAAACTCTAATAGTTCGAGCCTGATTTTTGTTTTTAAGTCTCTTTAAAATCTCATTTTTAATGTTTTAATAAGGCTGAATAAGTTACCTAAACAGAGATTAATTATTGTCTTTAAATTTTACGAGAAGAGCAGAGGCCCAATTCCCCCCTAATTTGATAATAGTCGCAATCCGGTGACGACCTCCGTAGCCGAGAGGCGAGCATACCGGACTTGGTGTCGCTATCTCTGAGGTCCCGGGTTCGATTCCCGGTCGGGTCAATGTAGAAAAATAACTTTTCTATATTGTCTCGGGTCTGGGTGTTGTGGTACCGTCGTTGTTTCTGATTTCTGTAACACAAGTGCTTCAGCAACTTATCATAGGATCAGAGCAATGTATGTGATGTTGTCTAATATTTATATTTATTTATATTTATTATATTTATATTTATCAACGTTACGGTGACAAACGGTATTCTCGTAAACTTTTAAATTTGACGTAAAATTATCAAAACTATCCCAACACGACTGAAAGTAGAGCAAAAAAAAAACGGATTTTGGTTTCTTCCATTTTTACTCGAATTACAAACTATAATTGCATTTTTTTGGGTTTACGAGAATACCGTTTGTGATCTTAATGTTACTGGGAGTGGATTGCGACTATTGTCAAATTACGGGAATTTGGCCTCAGAGGAAAACCCATCGGTATACATTTAATGCGGTCTATGGAAACCTTACTAGTTATTTTAAGATAAAGAAGAAAAGTTTAATCAACATAATTTTAATTTAGCATTTTTTTAACAGCAATTATGTTATAATGTTCGTAATAATATTAACGTGTATTTGCAAAACTATTTATTGCATAGTACAATGAAGATGTTTTCTTAATCTACAACGGTTTTTAGTTTATTTTACAGATTTATCGGTAGGCAAAATTACAACCGAAAACTAGTGAAGTTATTTATATATAAATCATCAGAAATCCGTAATATTATTTAACAATTTTGAGCTTAAAGGCTTTTTTTCTCTATGAAAAAAGTGCTTTAATCTTGGCGGGTTCTGACTACGAAGCATCTCATGTCGAAGGCAGAGATTGTATGATTTCTGATAATAGACTAAGTAAGAGAAATGTAATGTATTCACAAGCAAATTATACTCATACAAATTTTGCAACAGTTTTTATATCAAACTAGCTGTTGCCTGCGACTTCGTTCGCGTGGTCATTAGTTTATAAAGGATTTTCTGAGCAAATTTTATATTTTTTCTTTCCGTAACAACCTTCTCCTGACAATAATTAACACAACAAAAAAATCATTAGCGAAATTGTTCCATCCGTTCACGCGTCATGCGATGACCAAAGGAAATAAAGATTCATTTTTATATATATAGATAGATTGATTATTAACTTTTATAACTTTCATTTTAAATTTAAATGGCGGAAAACAATAACTTTTGCAAAATCTGATACTTTAGCAAGTTAAGACAGATACATCAGTGACCTGCGTGAGACACTGTAGCTCTAGCTAACTTAGGGCATTTTGTAGTATTATAGATTAGTGATCTTGTATATATATACTTCACTTGTAATGGCAAAAAAAACAATATTAACAACTATAAAACATACTTGTGTGTACGACTCGTCAATTAAGCAAAGGTTTTACTAGCAGCCATTTAACAGTTATCATTGAAGCCATAGGACGTCCACTGCTGAACAAAGGCCTCCCTCAGTGACTTCTAGATTGCCAGGTTGGAAGTGGCCCGCATCCAGCGGCTTCCTGAACTCTTTACTATGTCGTCTGTTCATTTAACAGTGCTACTATCCATCTCGTGCTATTATGACGATGGAGATCTAATCAGCAGGATGGTGTCAAATTATAGTAGTGTCATTTGAATGTCACATATTTACAAAGTTTCAAATCTATACGACAGTAAATCTAAACGACCGCCACACATAAAGTAGGTTAAAACTGACTTTAATGATTTGATTACATAGGTACTTACTTCAGCAGCTAGCTGTGCTGTAAGTTATTACAAGTAAATGACGTTATGACGACCTTCGTATCCAAGAGGCGAGCACAACGGACTTAGTCGCTATCTCTGAGGTCCCGGGTTCGATCCGAGCAGATAAAGTTGGCCGTAGGTGGTTCCCTTAATGAATGCAGCAAGATGACCTCCAGAAGAGAAAGATGGCGAGACATCTTGAAGCGCATAAAATCTACCACCTCCGATAGTACTACATAACGACCACGACCGCTCTATCAAGAGCGAAACGACTAAGAAATGAATAAAAAGTATGTTACAACACTGAAGTTTTGAAGTTTTTACCAAAATAAATCTTAAAACCTGCGTACACTTCGGCAGATTTAGGAAAGGTGAGCTAAAGGTGCGCGCTCATTACGCGCACGTTTATTCACGCCGCGTGACCGCGCCAGTCACGTTTGCAGCACGCGCCTGCGCGCCGGCTCCAGGGTACAGCGACAAATGTTCTTTGTTTCAAGCAGTTTTGATGCTTGTTTAGACGAGTGTGGTACCCACCAGTTTCTCTTAAGGGGAGTGTAGTCACTAAAGGTAAACTAGCTTGAGGTTATTTATTATTATTAAAGGCCCAAATTGACAGATAAAAAAATAAAATGAACAATAATTACTTTTAAACGGTTGATTCCTGTTTTAGTATGCATTGCATTGCATGCAATTGACTGTCTACAACCAGTGTGTGTTACCAGTGATGACATATGGAACTGAAACGTGGCCTCTCACTATGGGCCTCATAAGAAAGCTCAAGGTCGCACAGCGTGCTATGGAAAGGGCTATGCTTGGTGTTTCCTTGCGAGATCGAATCAGAAATGAAGAGATCCGTAAACGAACAAAAGTCGCTGACATAGCCCAACGGATTAGCAAGCTGAAGTGGCAGTGGGCGGGGCACATAGCACGTAGAACTGATGGCCGATGGGGCAGAAAGGTTCTAGAATGGAGGCCGCGTACCGGCAAGCGCAGCGTAGGACGTCCACTCACAAGGTGGTCAGACGACCTGGTAAAGGTCGCAGGAAGACGCTGGATGCAGGCCGCTTCCAACCGGCCAATCTGGAAGTCAATGGGGGAGGCCTATGTTCAGCAGTGGACGTCCTATGGCTGAAATGATGATGATGACAGTTGCTTCACAATATATTGATGAAAATATTATGTATGTTCGCAAAAATGTGCACTTATTTTCCAAGAAAAATGACATACATAAGTATAATACGCGGCATAAAGATAAACTTGTCGTTCCAAACTTCAGATTGCACAAGGTAGGAAGTTCATTCATGGGAAAATGTATTCGTATTTTTAATAAATTACCACAATCCCTTGCTGAACTGCCAGTATTTGAACTTAAATTACATGTTAAGATGATTTTAATGAAAAAGGGTTAATACAGCGTTAGTGATTATATAAATGATAAAAATGTGTGGATTTAAAGCTGCTTAACTCGGACCAAAACTTGTAAAAATATTAATTTTAAAAGAGGCTGACAACAGTAATCGAGTTTCTTGCGCTGCTTCTTCTCGGCACTAGCCCACAAATTGTCCCGAAGCAGTGGTAGGGCAAAAAAAATATTGGGACGTGTAAAAGTGCCTTTAATGGCCTATTTGCAAAAATAAATGATTTTGATTTTGATTTTGATTTTGATCATTAAAAAATGCCAAGAATTGTCAAAACCTACACAAGATTTTGAACATAACATTAGGAAATGTTTGTAGTACTTTTAATTCAGGAGAAAAAAAAATTGAAATCATTGAAAAAACAAACAAAATAGTGCTAATTCTCTTACGTGTTTTAACCGCTTGACGAATTTAATTCGTTTATACGTCAATTTATGGCAAACTTGATAGCTATAAACTGTGCATCGGTTTTTTGCATTTCGTCTATGGAAAAAGTAGTATTTTTCCTAATTTTCGCTACCTAAAGACGCAGAGATTGTCATAACAGCCACGTTTCATTGCGCGCTGTTATAAGCCGTATTATAATGAGTTTTCGGGCGATATTCGTACCAACACGCGTCGAGTTGCTAATTTAGGTAGTTTTGATGCTTGTTTGTTTAGAAAAGCTAATATACCTGGCTGCTGATGGCTCCGTAACTGAGTGGTTATGCAATGAGTTGCATAGGTATATTTGTTGTATAACTTGTGTGAAAATGTACTTGCACTTATAAATTGTATACTATGTTTACTCTCTACTATCATAAAATAGTATTGGACCATTTATATTACCAACCACAATAGTAGTTTATTTGACAAAATACAATAATAATTTAAAGTATTTGATCCTGCATACTTATATGTAAAGCTACACGAATTCGTGTAGGAAGAAGTGAAAAATGATTGCAATTTCAATTATGTACATAAAACTGTAGCAAACACTTGCATATGCTGCATTTAGGCATGCGCATTTGCACTCTTTCATGCATCCTAAAAAAAAACTGACAAAAGCATGCATTGTTTTTTTTGCTCTATTTTCTCATTTGGACAATGGAAACACGTTCAATCCGCATAGTTCGCGTACGTTAACGTTATTATTACTATCGCGACGTGCCGACTGAGGCCTTTCCACTGAAGCGCGCAGGATGTGCCCACGCACTGAGCTTATTAAACACTATTTCGTTGGTATGAATTTCGTTTTGCGGGTCAATGGTCTTGATAGCTAGAAAAAGCGACTTTTTGCTACATAAAATTAGTAGCAAAAAAAAACTAAACTCACATCCAATCATGCCTTCTTTTATTACAAGTAATGTTAATTGACAGTAGAATAATAATATTTGTGTGCAATTATATTATAACATCAGTTGAAATGATAATCTTATTTAAGAAAATCAGAAATTATTCTTTTCCTTAAACATATTTCTTTAATGGAATGGGTGTGTTTTATTAGTTTACTTTTTTATTATATTACGTTCATGAAAACTTTTTTACTTTTTAACGTTTTGATAATATTTTTTTTATCGCATTAATTATAAATGTATTACTGTCATTTTTTACTGCATTTGTATGTACGAAATTGTAACAATTTTTTAAAAACTACATCGACATATTTGTTTTAACTATTTAAATTTGGATGTGTGGTGTGCGTGTGCGCACGTGCGAACGCGTTGATGTCTTTTGATAGCGCGTTATGGCGCACGCCATTTTGCCTCGATTAAAGTCATTATGGTTACTTTAAATTTGTATTTTTCAAGTTTGACTATGTTTTTATTAATACGTAATCTGCTGGAGATTTCAAACAACAATTGAAGTAACATTAAAACAGTAGAAAGACGTATTTTTTTATATTAAATCATATTGTTATTATATGTTAGCCCTTAGAAGGCTTACTTACACTAGTTACAGTACTCATTGTATACAATTTGCGTTAAATATATAATAAAAACATTTTAATTCTGTTTTTTTAATAAAAAATGAGCGTTTTATATATAAAATCTACCTACATTCTGTTTCTGCTAATTACATACGATTAAGATATGTAATATACCTAATGATGTTTATATTTGTTTAGCGTTAATCGTACTATACTATAGCAAGTTAAATGTAAGTAGTTTTATTATAAATTTAACGCTCATTTGTAAACAAAGATACGTTGTTTTATCAATGGGCTAAATTAGATAGATTACGCAGCACGTGCGAATATGGAGACTTATTTTAATATTAATTAATATTATATTTTTATCGATATGAATAGAATGAATAATTTATCGCCTTTTCCAAAATTATAACTACAATAAAATAACGAATACTTTAAGCAAATTCATAGACAAGAACATTCCCTCGAGCCGGCGACATCAGACGCGTGCATTTGCATTCGCTGCGCGCGCGCCGCTAACGGTAGCGCGCGCTTGTTCACGCTATATTGGTTTTTAATCTATGCCTTAATAACTGTTGGCGACATTTTTTCTATTTTGTGGCGTTCATAATGAACAATTTGAGTTTTATGTCTATTGTAAACAAGACTTAGAAATGGTTTCATTTGAAGTTTTGTTTTGTTGACTTCCATTAATGGGGTGGTTCTACTCGTACTGCTCACACACAACTACTACTAATTATAAGGGGCCATTAACAAACATTAATATCGAAGAAAAAAACTTGAAATTCCGAAACTAAAAAGACGATCAGCTGCAATTTGTTTGGAAATATTTATTATTTTTGTGATATCAACGTTGGATCTACTTGTTTTTGTATATGAGCAAGAGAATCAAGGAAAAGGGAAATTAGTTAACTATTAAAGTAGGACCTCTACCGTCTACATCGACCTGACCGGGATTCGAACCCGGGACCTCAAAGATGTCAGTGACGCTAAGTCCGGCGTACTCGCCTCTCGGCTACGAAGGTCGGATTTTGATAATAATTTTTAAATTGGAGCAGTAGAATACAGTATTTTTTTTCAACTGAATCCATAGTGCGCAAAACCTATTTGCTTATTTTTATATTTGTTATCAGTGGGGAACCACACTGCACATTTGTCCCGATAGGTGTCGCATTGTGTTCGCTCTTACACGTAGTGATTATTTTATCAATGGTTCTGTCACTGCTGCCACTGATCAAATAATCACTACGATAGAGGTTATGATAAGTTGTCAAACGTGTGTCAAACTTGCGATAGACAAGCGAGCTTAGAAAAAAAAACTGACATTGTCGTGGAGTGGACATAAGTTATCGAGCACCTTATAGAGCAGCAACACGAACCATCTTTCTCCGAAACTAGTTTTAGATGTTTCACTTACATTTAGTATGAAATGACAAGTTCTGTCAACGCTCGCCCATACAAAAACAATACAGATACAGATTTAAAAATGGCGGAAAATTTAGTCAAACAAATCATATGACAGTAACTTTTAAAGATTCGCGGTTTTCACTTATTACACAAATACACAGGTCTTCTCACGATAATTAAAGTTTTAAGGTTAAGGTATTAGTTTTTCTGTCTACCCGTGACCACGGCCGCTGCAACGCGTTTGAAACGTCGTGCTGAATTTGAAGGTAAACTCTTTTACCTTCAAACTTTAATTAACGTGAGAAGACCTGTGTATATCTGTAATAAATCATATGATATTTCTACTATGGAGGGTATGTGCTCCATGACTTAAGTTGACAACTGTTGACGCTGGCGAGACCAAAGACGCTGGCGCCATCTGAGATTAACTTTGCCTGTTCTTCCCCGAACTAAAATATTATGTAAACACGGTAATAGTCGAGCCGATAGGCTATCACAGGGCTAAGTTCAACCTCATATATAATTCATACAAGCTCTACGTCTCAATGCGCAGCCTCGCGAAATTCATAGTCACGAGCGTTTTGCATGGATCCGATAAAACGATCTTTGATAAATTATAGGCCAATTCTTATGAAGTAACTGGGACAAACCAATGGAAAAACATATTTTTATTAAGCGAATCAATGATCTGATTTGACTTTTAAAGATATAGAATGATAATAAAAGCCCTGAGGTTTGATTATAAACATTATTTTATGATTAGGTGATTTTTTAGTAGAATTACTAAGCTGCAACTATCGAATTGAAATTTTCTCCTGTAATGGTAGCTGTATGTACAATGCAAATAAATAAATAAAATAAAAGAAAGTTATTACAGGCTGCATCTGCAAATTGAAGTTTGTAGTCTTTTTTTTCAACTTATTCTAGCTTCTGCCCGCGGCTTCGGCTGTGTAGACTTTAGAATAATAGTAAAATTGGAATTAATAATCATCCTTTAAAAACACAAAAATGGGACAGTATTTATTTTATCTTTAAGGTGTCAAATATTTCAGCAAATATTTTTTTTTCAGACAATGTGCATCATACAAAGGTTTTCTTTTTTCATTTGAAGTATGGATATGTAATAAATAAACTTGCAAGCCTTCTTAAAACAGCAATAATTGTAATTACTTTAATTAGGTGCTAATTTAATTGAGGGTTAAAAACCGAGGATACGTTTTCCAAGGTTTCACTGTTTGACAACAGGAAACTATCAAAATTAATAATAACACGTCCATCAAAAATAATAAATGACCAAAACATTGAGTCATATGTTAATAGTATCAGTGACTTCATCTTAGTCTCCAGCTGTTCCCATACGAAAAAACAAATGTCAACGACCCTGAGAATTCCACAATTCCAACAAAATTACAGGCTTGCAATCGTTCGTCGTCGAATGACACGCCCGTCACACCAAATGACATAATTGTCAAAATAGTGACTGCGACAATCGCACGTGACATCCCGATCGGACAGACAGACATATAAACACAACACGAGACAAAAAGAGAGAGACAATAACGCGTCGGCGTCAATTACAAAAATACAGACCGGGATTCAGAATTAGAGAGGAGAACGCGCCGGTTTCAAATTTGGAACCGTTTGTATTTTAAATCGATAAACTTGCGGTTCGATTGCGTGTGGTCGAATTTCTAAGAATAATTGAATATCAATACAAACTCTACTATTACAATGATTACTATCTGTGAAGTTGAATGAATTTGGTTCATTCATTCACAATTTTATTTATTATGACGAGGGAGATTATTAAGGTGTTTTTTATGAGTACATTTATTAGGGTACATTTATTAAGAGGTCGGTCGTATATTTGCGGGTCGCGGCCAGCCCTTTCGACGCCTGTCGCGCATAAAATCCGTGATCGTTTCTCCTAATTATACGTACAGGCAGACTTTTGGCGCGTTGTGGGTGTTCGAAACTCGAAATTACGAGAAGGCGCGAACGTGTGACAGTATTTTTTAATAACGTATAATTCAGGTTGATTTGATTGATTGCTGTTATTAGGCCGCGCGCGATCTGTAACGATTGTCTGTCATATTTATTATTTTCTAAATCCTCAGTCAGATGTAAGCACAATTTAACTTTTTTTTTTAAAGTTCTACGTCAAATGATTCTGTTGTGTAAGATCTTCATTATATCACACAATAATTTCAAAATGCATACTCAACATAACATAACGTTAGCTTTGCGTCACTTGATTCGTCACTTCTTTACTTCACTTGATTTAGTAAGTACAATAAAATCAATTCACACCAATTATCTAGCTCCGAACTAGGTTCAAATTTTAAGCTAATAAAAAGGTTAAACACACAACCATGACTTAGGTAAGTATCTACAAATACTCGTGCTCACCACAGAATTATTTGCCCCTAGCAGGATTCGAACCCGCAACCGCCTGGCTTTGTAGTCGAAACGCGAACCACTAGACCAGACTATCGTCAAATATTAAATTGGTGCAAAACTGTTTTTTCATTATAAAGTATTCAAATTTTTCCGGTTTTTATCATATAAAATACAGGGTACTAATTTATATTTAAAATATGGCCCTTACTGTATGAAATACCAAATAAGACGCTACAAAATAATAACACACGGCCAAATATATTGTATGATGCATGAACACAGCATTTATTTCTCGAAAACATTCTGTTAGAGTAAGCAGTTAGTAATAAGTTTATAATTATACTCTGAAACACTTTTCTAGGTTCTATTTATTTAATAAAATATATACAAAACATATTTATTAAAATAATATCGTTCCAATTAACACTGCTTCGGGACTATTGTCAAGAAGAAGCAGTGCATTAGACTCAGTTAAGTACCGCTAACCTCTTAGATTAGATTCTGTAGTAAAGAATATTTTGTGTAGATTTTCGGTGAGAAACTCTTAAACCTCTTGTAATTACATAGATACAATTATATTTTCTCATACAAACAGTTCTATGAAGAAATTATAAGAATCACAATAACGAAAACTTAAACTCACTCTTACTTTATAATGAATGGAACACTAATCTCCTTAACAAGTCGATAAAATTGCTCCATATCTCCATTTTTCTTACAAAAAGTTAGCAGCGATAACCGGACAATATTTATCACATTTAAAATAAGTGGAACGCAGTCGATGTCACACATTCAAGCGTGTCATGAAAAGCTGCTAATTTTATTTATCGTTTTATAATGAGCCTGTTTACACTGGCTGTAAAAGGCGACGATATTTTCTGTGGCGACGATTTATGCTGTATAAATAAATTCCTTTGCGCATAAAAGTATCATTGCGGATCGAATATGATGTAGGACGTAGACATTTTACATCGCGTTGTACTTTTTTCTACGTAAATAATTGTTTTCTTGTACTAAATAAATATTAAATGACTAAAAAAAGATTAATGTTTGCAGGGCACTTTTTTATATTTATTTTGGCACAAACAGTCTACAAAAGACAAATTGGTGGACTCATATCGGTCGGATCGGCTGTATTTTTTTAAATGTTTTAAGACCTAAGGTCTAATTCCTTAACCTACCTACTTCAGATTGAAAAAAAAAGATTCTAACGATTTGAGTATGTTCCTTTCTGAATTGTCGGACTTGATGATGCGAATTTGAAGTCAGTTGAAAAATAAAATGTATACCACAAACACAGACTTTCAAAGAATACCGAAAGATAAAGTTATAAACTGTCAATAACACATTAATTTACACCTAATTTGAACTAAGTGGGAGATGAACTTTTGATTAATAGCTCATGGGTCATTAATCAAAAGTCGCGAGCACAAGTGGTTTATAATTAAAAATTACTGCGGAAGTCAACTAAACCTACTCTCGTATAGTGTCTTCATTAATATACATCATATTTATCAACGTCAAGTCTAAACAGAGGTATGAAAAAGCAAACATACATAATAATTTAATCAAATAAAGTATTTCAGTGCGATTTATTAAGTACGACCGTCTGGTACAGTGAGTCGCACTCCGGACTACAAAGCCAGGCAGGCAGTTGCGGATTCGGATCCTGCATGGGGCAAATGTTTGTGTGATGAGCACGACCACTTTTTATAAATGTAATTAAAATCATTTATTTGCCATTGAACAAGGTACATTGAGATCCAGTATTAGTACTTAAGTATTACTTATTTAAGTATGTTTATCCATCTAGTCGCAATAGTACAAGCTTAGCCCCAAAGACTAGTTAATTAATGTTATTATTGAAAATGAAACCGTGATTTAGATAGCACCAGCTTGCCCAGTAGTTATTTCTCAATTGCAAATATCAACTGATTTACATAGTACGTAATCAGGATTGACCTGAAGTTAATTGATTCATAGAAGTCTCAATTAGAATCGATTATGAATCTATAAAAACTCACGGAAGCATCCGAGTAATTATCGAGAAAAAATCGAATGGTCGATTACGGTGGATCATCGTGCATCGCTAATAAGCGTATGGGAAAATATGCTAGGTCAACTTTCTTTTTTCTTGTGTTAGGAAAATTTCTACACACAACAAATTCCTGCAGCTTTGCACTTTTTGTTTTCTTTAATTAACAGTTGTTCCGTAACTTATTTACATTTATAACAGGAAAAATATTGATAAGAATTACTTACGTCATTTTTAATTATCACTTTTCATTATTTTAATCACTATCATAGTCTCTGTCAGTATCTAATTTATTAAAACTAAGCATATATTGTCATTTTGTTTTATATTATTCGCCATTTAAAAAAATATTGTAACGCGAAACAGACGTTTAGCAAAAAACAATTTTCTAATTCAAAAATAGAATACCCGGTAGACCGTTAAATGACTGACTGTCGAAAATCCAGCCAATTTCCTGTGTCGTCTACAATTAAAAAGAAAAATTCAAAAAAAGAACAGCAGAGTTCGCCGGGCACTACATTTCTTCGGGGTCATAGCACCCAACAGGAAGCGTAGTCACGGGTCGCCGAGCGCGCCCGCTCCTACGAAAAATTATACTTTTCTACGTATAACACATAGCCAGTGAGTCGTGTAAGTGTACGGTTAACGTTTCGAGTTTGTCGTGAATGCGTAATGCGATCGTGAATGGATTGAGATTTGCGTCGGTGCTAATATAATAATTGGACTCAGTGCGACTATCTTGCAGGAGGTCAAGTAAATCCGTTAAAGTTGTATATTTTATACTAGGATGATGGTGTGATAAAGTAAGATGAAAGTAAATCTTACTGATTTTAGAATAAGAACAAAAACATATGTTACATATTGGATGCCAAGCGGTCGTATGAGACTGCGTGACAATATTTTATTACATGTTTTCTTTTGCTGGCTGAGGATTTAAAAAATAAAATAATAACGTAAATTTCAACATCAGTTTTGTTTATATTACAAGCTTCATTGGTCAAGGAAGTCATTGGTCAATTCACCCAAGTTGCATATTCAATTCCATGCCCATGGTTAAGCTTTTACGGCTTCCCTACAGGAAATTTCAATTTGTATGCCTTTGAAGAAATTGAACAGTTTCCTTGCGATAGAGTTATTGCAATTGCGAATGAAAATTTGTTGTGTAATTTTGAATGGTCGTTTACATCAACTTTTGATAAAAAATCATCTATAGATTGTCGCTTTACAAACATCTTGATTTTATTCAGTCTTTTTATAATTTCACTGAAGATTTTATACGCAATACATTGCATTAGAAGAAAATAATTACTTACACAAGATATGAATACTTATTCATATTTTACTATGACTGCACTGCCAAATCTTCAGAAAAGGAACAATTATCAAATTGTTTACTTTATTACACAGAAAAAAATCGAGCATTAATAAAATTTGTCTTAGCATTGATAAACTGTCGGAATATGTTCGTCCTAGCTAGAAGTATTGTATTAGATTAAAAAATCCAATGATGCAGTTTTATTTTTGATCAAAATCGGGCCCAATACTTCTTTGAGTATTTTTTGCTATTGATCATAGTTACGAATTTTACTAAACACGTTCACTTGAAAAATTCTCTCTGTTTATTAATAATTATTCATATTGATGCTATTATATTATTTATTGGATGGCCACTTACGCAAGATGTCTTTTTAACTAGCATTTTATGATTAAGGTAAGATAAAATAACGTTTTACTTTTTAATCGCAAATCACTGGAAAACTAAATCTTCAAAATCTTTGCTAAGGAAAGCGGCATCTTGCTCTAGAAAAACTAGGCATGATTTATTTATTTTTATTTCCTTCTATCTCCCAATCGCTTAAAACATAACTAATTGGCCATGCTCCAGTAGGTTTTCGCGTCTCTATCTGCCAATCTTGCTTCGTATCTATTTCGCCACAGCTCAGCTAAAGTGAACGGGTCAATTCGACATTCCCACTTCTGTATTAGCAACTAATCCTACGTCTTAATTGTCTGACACTTCTCATGGCTGTACAAAACTTGAACAAGTACCAACAAGTTAAGTTAAACATTTCCATCATAAACTGAACTCTCACTTAAGGGACCCCTGTACAATGAAAGTTCAGCTTATAATGGAAATGTATAACTTGACGTGTGGTCGTGTGAAACAGTGGAGTCTAACTGTGTCCAATTAGCGAAATGGCCGGGTTTAATACCTTTGTTTTGGTGTTTTGAAAGTTCATAAATTGAATGAGCTTAGTTTGTTATAAAAAAAGATCTGTAAGGTTGACGATAACAACTTTCTTAGGGTAAATTCTAGGCAAGTCTCTCTTAAATCTAGATTAAGCTTATACTTTGCCTATGTCCACTAACTGTGATACTAAATAACTGACATTATTATTACTATCCAACTAACTGTCATACTGACTAACATTATTATTTAATAAGGTTTACCGGAAAACCTCTTTTTTATTTGTAAGGAAACTAACTTACATAAAGTAACGAAAAAAATTAAGCAAGTTTGAAGTAACCTTAAAATAAGAAATGATACAATATCATTACTTTACTTTTTTAAAGCTTAGTTGAGTGACATACAACGAACCCTAAAAAAAAATCTTTATCGAATATATTTGATTGTCTACAACAATACACAACACATTTCCTGAGTTAATAACAATACCTACCAAATAAGCACTTTATTAGCGTATCGCAGATTCTTTCTCACCATTTTTTTATCGGATAGTTTTCTTTCCAACCAGTGTTATACATAAGCTATTCAACCATAGAGAGCAACTTAGCACACAAATCATTTCGTACGGCTGAACGCGCACGCCTATGCGTAGACGCATGCGTGTGAACGCCAGGCCTGTGGACACACGGAAGTTCACGCAACGAAGTCAACCGTGTTACAGCTTTTGGTAAAAATACTGGCCAAAAATATTACGTAAATAAACAATTGTAAAAAAACGCAGCCAAATCTAGACTAATATTATAAAGTTTAAGAGTTTGTTTGTTTGTTTGGTTGAACGCGCTAACCTTAGGAACTATTGAATTGAATAAAAAAAATTTTTTTCGTTCATTTAACTCTACTTGTAAGAGTAAAATAATAAAACTTTTGTTGTTTATGTTTATTTAAACATAATTTATGTTTTTTATCAATTTAAAAAAATCATTACTGCCGATTTTTTTCTGGTTTATATCATGCCAAGAATAAATTAAAAGTAAGTAAGTGCGTGTATAATGAGGAGAAATGAATTAGAATAAAATAGTGTAAACAAATGATGTAATTTTTTTTTATAGGCTTCGATTCCAATATATATTTTGCTAATGACAAGTGCCTAAAGATTTGTAGAAGAAGCAGGTGTTACAAGATAAATACAGATATTTGATTCACTTCTTATTTTCTTCCAAATATGCAAACTTGATAACAGCCTAGTTTGTCAACTTCATTCAAATTAGTGGCCAAAGGGTGGTAATATCAGATCATAGACAAGAGTTGCGTGTCCTATTCTAATCGCACTCGTGTGAACGGGACGCGGAAGTTCACGCATCGTACCCATTAGCTCCCTTGCCCCGACATGCACTTTTTTATTGTCTGCCTCTTAAATAATTACTAACTATTACTTGTTCGTAGGGAAAGGTACCGATGGAGTCTGTTATCGATTGAGACATTTATCTGGAGGCCTACTACGAAAATGTTTCGTTTGGTCGGACGTATAAACCTAAGAAATTAGAATAACCATTCACCTGTGTCAATCCTTTAACAAAATATGACCATATGTAACTAGCCGGGTAAGAAACGCGAACGTTTTCAATTGTTCATATATTGTCAAAGGTTTCATACAAGTAGATGGTATTTTATTTTGTTAGGTTTATACGTCCGAACGAATGAAACATTTTCGTAGTAGACCTCCTGTATGTGCTAGACTGGCTTAGTTGACGACCCGATGCGTCGATTACCGTTGTTTTCCAAATTGGCTCGAGACTGGATGTGCTGGGTGACGCCATTGGCATTACTACATTGCCTGGTACCTTGTAGCACAACGATGTTATTTCTTTTTCCTTACCATGACAATTGTAGGATTTGTAGCGTATATTTTTTTATAATATTTGTATAATTTGTTTAACGATTCTGGCTATCCTACTTGCCGAAGTTTCGATATTAATAATACTATGCAACTATACTATAGAATATAACATTCCATAAAACCACGTTATCAGCTACTCATGTAAAACCACTTTTACACTTACCAAATCAAAACCCATCAGGTGTATAGGTTACAGAAATTCACCCAAGCTCAGAGAAACTTAAAATAAAATAAAACTTAAATAAAAAAAAATAAAAAAAAATTGTAGCACCCTATTAAATGTTCAATGTTAAGAAACAGCTGACTAAAGTAGGAGTCAAAGACAATTTGACATTCTCGTGAGAACCCGGAAGGTCACGCACCATACCCACAAACGAGTCCTTGTCGACCTTTGCTTCTCTTAGCTATGGTATAATTAGCAAACCATAGACATAGACGCGGTCACTGATTAGCCTGATTGTCTATGCGTAAGATAATGTCAAGTGAGTGTGTCATTAGAAACGCATTTTTCTTTGTAAACGTAAAGAATTATTATGTAAGATCCTGTTATTATTACGAACCAAAGACTTATGAAAAGTCTAGCAATGGTTTATTATTAGATGTTTATACGGGGTAACTCGTCTTGTCACCAGTCACTCTTACACAGGGTGTTGTAACCATAATTATATTATAAACAACTTTTTTAAATCGTTCGCAGAAACGATAAGAACTATCGTCTCTGATCGTTCGGTAAATCTATGTTGGCAAGACAAAGTACAATGGCAGACTTGTATAGTATTATCTACCAGTCAACCTTATGTTAATAGTTTTGTTAACTGGTATATCAAAGCTCTTCTATAAAAATTTATTCTCCAAATCAAAATGTCTGATTAAAAGATTGACAATGCTCATTGTTAGGATTGTATTATAAAAACCATAACTCTCTAATACTTAACTGTAATCTCTTCTGCATAAATGTTTCTTAATAATTATTTTAGACATATAAACCTAAATGCGAGTTAGTCCCACTTATATAGGTTTAATAATTTCAATGATTTTGAAATTGTGTAAATTTTTTGCGGCGTAAACACTCTCAACCTTCACTAAAGAAGCTCTGAATAAAAGCACAGATTAAAACTACTCTCAGCACTCTCGCCCACATGCCAGGTCAAAGAGCGGTGACCTAAACCAATTAATGCAAAAAATATGAAACTCAATCACGGTCTACAGTTACTCGGGTAATGCCGTCATGGGAAGCGGGTTCTCATGCATATTGCACTATGGCTGTAAAATAGTGGCTTATAGCAATCATTAGAAGCCCTGCCGATGCATATAACGCTTACAGTTTTTGCGATTGCAATCTATGATGTTATTATGGAGAAAAAGTTATGGTATATCAAATGCCTTTTGATCATTCTGATCCAATCATGCGAAATGTCAGAGTAAATTAGAAGAGAATCATGAGAGAATAATATTTTCACTTGAAAAAAATTTTAACTGCCTCTGGTGGGGCTTACTAACAGCTATAAACACTTAAAGAAAATCGTCAACATAACTATGTCCTCCGTAGCTCAGTTGGTAAGAGCATCAGTCACCCGGACGTCGAAAGGTCGTGGGTTCGAGTCCCACCAGAAGCAAAAAAAAAACAAGTAAAAATATTATACTTTTAAAATAAACTAGTATTATTGTGAAAGCAAACAAGTTTTTTTTATGTATTTTCTTGAGTTATGTTGGTCCTATGGTCTATCCTGTAATTGTTACATGAGACAAACATTGAAATCGCAACAATAGAATCGGTTAAATTTTAGTTATTTTTTCAAAAAATCTTTTTTTCAGATTTACAGTTTCTGCTGCAACAGTTCGTCAAGTTCGTCTTCATTATTATTATCGACAAAATGTCACGGAACAAATATACTTTAGAATGAAATTGTTAACTTCATCATCATCATAGTTTCAGCCATAGGACGTCCACTTTTAAACATAGGCCTCCCCCATTGACTTACAGATTGGCCGGTTCGAAGCAGCCTGCATCCAGCGTCTTCCTGCGACCTTTACCAGGCCGTTTATTCGTTATCTAGTAGCCACAGTACTAGCTTTGCTTAGTTTAGGTCTAGATTATAGTTGTAATTTTTAGAAGAATTTATCTATTTATGTATAATCTTAAAGACAGACATACCTTTTAAATACTTTAGTAACCATCATGTACACTAGTATAAAACTAAGTACTATATCTCAGTCATATATTTCATCACCTATTTACACGCGTGGATTAGGTGATGCAGTTTACATAACATAAATATTATGATACACGAGATAGCGCTAAACAAACATATTTACAAAACATCTCTAATTGGTGCGCTATGATTTTATCAAACACTTTACAGGTTTTTTATAATTACACTTATTAATTAACTGACCATGTCCACCCATTACTGTTTACTTAAGCAAACAAAAGTAATCTCTATTTTTTGTGGAATAAGATTTGAATTTGATTGCGATATGGTAATTAAAAGGCCACTCCTAGATGACCATATTGCTCTGGCATATAACACGGAAATTTAGTCTTTAAATGAATAGGCATAAAGGTTAGAGAAGTTAACTATATGATTAGATTACTTAATGAAATGATAGGTGGTAAATTAAATTAGCCGCTTCAGTGTAGATGGTGTTATGCAAGACGTATGGTGTGGTGTGTTCATTAAAGAGTGAAGCATGAAAGTCAAATGAGTGTTTTATAGGTAATTGAGTATGGGAAAACATCTTTCTTGTGTGTTACGTGTACGCGTTTGTGTACTTTAATAAAAATCTTGGCTGTAGTTAATTGAAAGGCTATTTAAATTATCGTTATTAATTATCTCTAGCTATGAAAATAAACAAGGAACCATTTTTCTTACATAACAAGTAATATCATAAAGATATCTCGTGAAGGGGCGGATTTGCCATCTGGCTGCAACGCGGCAATAATAGTTTTGCCTTTAGTAAACGTAAGGACAAGTAAAGGGTTAATTAGTCAAATTTAAAAACAGTGTTTTTTAATTTCTACAATCTAATTGCCTACCCCATCGGTTATCAGTTCTACGGCAAATGAGACCAGCCTTCTGCCACTAAAACTTGTTTATCCTTTGAGATATATTGATTACTTTAGTTGTCTGTCGAATGATCTCATTATTTTATTTTAATCATTATTTTATTTATCGCAGTAATTCTGAACATATAGAATTAACATTCTCTCTATTGCTCGCTGACCAAATATCTTACTAAAATAAAATTTGGCACTGAGATAGGTATAGTCTGAAATATCACATAGGTTACTTTTAATCCCGGAAAAATATTCGGTTTCCGTGGGATAGATATGTTTTTGTTTTTCACAGAGCAAAGAGATCAACATGCTTTTTTGAATAGTTGACACTTATTTAGGGGTCAGAAAATGGCATAAGCAACTATATTTAAATTACCTCAAGTGAGTAAAATAGAGGGTGACAAGCCGTATTTAAAGGGGCAAAGCCGTGAGCTTAGCTAGTAAAATATAAATAAATAATAGAAAGAATATGAAAATTGGAATAGGCATAACAATGTTCCCAGTCAAAAACACAAAACCACCTTTAGGTACTACCTACCAAGGTATATGTCCGCAAATTTGGTGGCTTCTTAATTTTTTTATCAAATGAAATAGCGACCCTGATCCAGTAAACGTAATGTAGGTGACACAACCGTGAGCTTGACTCCGTGAGAGCCTCCCACTATTGTGCCAGCTTTCACGAATATCTTAATTATGTGTGTCGCCAATTTAATTTAGATTAATTAATTATTAATGCGGCTAGATGAGTATCTCGTTGTCTGCTATTGCGGAAGTGACGCTTAAGATTTTAGATAAAAAAAGATCTAGAGTTAAGTAAGAATGGGTATGTAGCGTTTTATTTCGGAAGTGAATTGTGTCGTCATTATTCATACACGTATCCAATACACATGGTGTATTCAAATGTATATTAAAGTAAAAACTGCCTTTACAGAGAAACCGGTAGTATTTATTTTTACCTAGACGAACTATGTATACAACAGCTTAAAAGAGCTAACGAAACTCCAATTCAAAGTATGTATTATTATTAGACATACAGTAGTCAAATACAGCAAAATATACACAAGTCAGCCACAAAAACTAATAAATTACAAAAAGGGGTTAAGTTATTGTACCCAAACCCAGTACTTTATAAATGGGTCGTTTATTCATCATCATCATTTCAGCCATAGGACGTCTACTGCTAAACATAGGCCTCCCCCAATGATTGGCCAGTTAAAAGCGGCCTGCATTCAGCGGCTTCCCGCAACCTTTACCAGGTCGTCTTTCCATCTGTTATTCGCCCCGCCACAACGCTCAAAATATCACATAGCATCGAGGCGGCTCTCTTAGGTTATAAGTTTTGTGGTGGTGTAGTCCCAAGAAGGAAAATTAGCTTTTAAAATCTTTAAACAACAACCTCAACTGCTAGCCATACATAACGCCAGCCAGAGCTAGATCCTCGGCTACCTTCCATTCGGTGCTAGCAGATTTGCATATCACGACTTCTTCTGACGACCGCCTAGTCTAGTGGTTCCTCCTGACTACAAAGCCTGTCGGTTGCGGATTTGAATCCCGTAGAGGGTAAATGTTTGTGTGATGAGCACGAGAACCTGAGTAATAATGTATATAAGTATGTTTATCCGTGATTAAGTCGCCGTAGTACAAACATTGGTATGATTGCTGAAAAATTTTTTATTTTATTTTATTTTATTTAAATTATAATTAATTTTAGTTATATTTATTTATTATCGAATCATTTTGTTGCTATGCTGCGTTTGCCTAGTTAGGCTCTACATTTAATAACCTATACTAAATAGTCAATGAGCTCTTGTATGTTTTTTTTTAGATTTAGATTTTAGTTATAAAATGACCCTTATACACACTACAGGATTAGAGTTGTAAAGTGTCCGTCACGTTATAAATGTCTGACCAATATGACCGAGCAAATTGGACATTTTCTCAATGTGACCGGACATTTTGGACATTTATTGTCAGTAACGTCTCATTCAATTCTATTGACAAACTATGAAAAAAAATCATTTGGGCACAAATAAGTGCATTATTATAAGAGAGAGGCTTTAGTAGTGGTGATCCTTACAGAAATGTAATTTCTAAAATCATTCAACACGAATAAACGAAAAAGTGTCGTATCGTTACGCGCGAGTTTTTTTTTTAGTTTGATCCAGATCCAATTACATGTTTTATTGTATGTCTTTATTGTCATAACTATTATTATATTTAACATTTAAGACTTACTTTAGTGGAATTCTTCTTTTTTTAATTTATACTAACAAAAAAATATGTGACCATCGTGACAATAAATGTCCAATGTGACCAAGCATTTATTATAAATGACGGACGCTTATAGCATATGACCGTCAATTTACAACTCTATACAGGATTCATTCTGTTGTGGTTGTCACAGAGAAATGCGTCTTCTAATTCCAAGCATTGTAAACCGCTAGACTGAAAAACAGGAAATCTTTTTAGATGTTCGTGAACGCAATCTGTCATGATTTGGATAGCTGGTATTAACACTATGAAAGACGTTAGTAATGGTGATCCCCAAACAGAGATAAGATAATGACAGGCTCTTCAACTAATTGGTACTTAATTCACAATGGTCAAGACTAAAATGATGCTATGTAAACGTAAAAAGTGAGGTTGAACGCCATCCATTTTACAATTCAACGACCCTGTCTAGTGACTACCCGTAAGTAGCTGTAATAAAGTGGTTATGAGGTAGCTAAGTAAGTGCTTGTAACGCAGATCTATAGCAGATTTGAATGTCGAAACATCTCAAACCGTTAAACATACGCCAAAGTACTGGCCAGCATTAAAATTCAAGCGGAAACGCTAATTCACGGCGTATATCTCAGCAATTTAGTATCAACTCACCCCAGTCTTGGTTGCCGAAGTGCCATTTAAATGTGAGCCTTAACTATAGGGGCTAAGGTGCAAGAAAAGTTGCGACACACAGGCGATGGTGCGTACAGTCACGGGTGGCTGCGCACGCAAGTGGATCAAAGGTGAAAGAACATTGAGACTGCAGTTGGAGAAACTTGGGTGAAGAGCAGTATTTGGAGCATATATCGTTTTGATTTACGGATAATAGACACTCCATTTAAGTCATAGACCACCATACAAAGGCAACGGTTTGTGAAAATTTAGGAATCTTTTACAGACTTAATATTATCAACAGATATACAAAATAATTGTCATTTGTCAATTGATTGAATACGTATAAATTACTTATTGTACAAGTAGGTACTTTTAAAATTCAATTTATGAACTGGAGTATGTTGTGTAATAATATTCATACTAAATATTTAGATCAACATGTCACCCTGTAAGGTGTTGTATTCAGTCGTTTTTTTATTGGCATTTACAGGTGGATGGCGTGATATTTTTAAATCCTTCGATGTTTTTTGTTTCAACTATGTCAAGGGAATGAAACTCTTAAGTTAGCACCAATTATAAATTCGTCAAGGTTCGGCCAACGTTGGTGCCTGTCAAATATAGGGCATTTCGTGTTTCCACAATCGGGCAAGCGTTTAACATAAGCCACGACCCGACCGCGATACTTAAATCACCTTCGTTAATTTGGTTGGGTTCCGACTTTTAATGACGTTTTAAACATTGATAAAAAGTAAGAATACCTAATCAGCTTTCAAATTGAGAAGGCAAATAATTATATACAGAGTGGAGACGATCATACGACAGTAAATGAAAGCACAGTTTTTACTAGTAGGTATAAAAATAAATAAATACGCTAGACAATACTCAATTTTCATGTTCTCGAAGTAAGGAAAAACATCTTTGTGTTACGAGGTACCAAACAATATGTTCGTCTCCCAGCACACCCAGACTCGAGCTAATTTAGAAAATATCGTTTTCTGATATTATGCAAATGCTTGTACTCAGCTCATAAACATTGCTCCTTGAAGAATTCGAACCCACAATTCCTAAGCGTGAACCACTAAACAAAGGCTGACGTCGATTTTAAGCTCGCATTGACGTGATCAAGCACTCGTTCATTATTTCAGTCATAGGCCGTCCACTGCTGAACATAGGTCTCCCCCAGTGACTTCCAGATTGGCCGGTTGGAAGCGCCCTGCATCCGGTGGTCCTACGCTGCGCTTGCCGTGTCTTCCATTCTAGAACCAATCTGCCCCATCGGTCGTCGTTCGGTGCTATGTGCCCCGCCCACTGCGACTTCAGCTTGCTAATCCGTTAGACTTTACACTCTTTATCGAACCCAAACTTGTAATACAGCGTTAACAACATCGAAGCAAGGCAATTATCATCAAAACTACCATCGAATTAGCGGACAAAAAGCCCAACATTACACATAATGGTCGGAACAAAACCTTATAAAACTGCATACAATAGCCGCCCTTCGGGCTCTGGTGCAACATTTTCGCAAGTGCATAAGTGCAACTCGTGCGAAAACTTCTTGCGTTCATTGTCAGCTAGTGGCCATTCGAGATTGGTCTGATAATTGAGTTGCAAAATAGCTAATTTGTTTAGTTGGTCTTGGTACACGGATTTTTTGATAATGCTGATTGGCTTAAGCAACCTTATTTAATCGAGGCTGAAGAATAAACAAATGAGATTCAATCATCAGATCATTTCATAAGTTAACCCAGTAACTTGTAAAGCCTGGATCTAATAATTTTACCTTTAACTTACCTTTTACTTTTTACAGCTTGAGGCACTGATCAATGCTATTCGTTATACAGGTTTCCTATACGATATCAGTGCCTCGAGCTTTTGAAGTTTATATATATTTTTCATTTTGAAAAGACGTATAGAACTTACCTATCTAAGTGTATGACTGATGTCACTTAAATTTATTTTATTCGTTTAAGTTCACTTTATACTCTATTGAGTCTAAATATCGTCTTTAAAAAGTAATTTTTCAATTTAGTTCAAAAGTATTCTGTAATACAGCCGAATTTATTACAAAACTGGAGTGAGATGTATGTAAATATTTAATTAATCGTGTAAGTTATAAGTAGGTAGTACATGTGTTTGAAAATAAGTTAAATTATTTTGAAAACTAAGAACTTTTATGTCTTGAACCTTGTAGCTCACCGTGGTTTTGAATGACCAGTATTACAAGACAAAATGGGCTTCTTATATTGTTTAGTAGCCTAATTAATGCCTAACGCTGCTAGCGTTCTCGCCTCTTTGCCTTATGCACACGCTTTTTTTTTTATAGGTAGTTTTTAGTTTTAGGTTAGTTTATATTTGTGTTATTAGAATTTTAATTGTTATTTCATGAATAATAAATATTGTTTTAATTATTTGTAATTTGCCATTCCCAAATGGACTTCATGATTGCTTCTCTACACTGTAATTGTTAACTACCTAATTGTACTCATGAATGCAATACACGAACTTTGAAATACTTTGAAACATTTAAAAATCTTTTTATTTACTTCGTTTAATCTAAACTGATGTATGATTTAAAAAAAATAATTAACAATTAAATTTTGCCAATTATCATAAACAATTTTGGCAAAAGAAGCTGTCCAATTTAGTTTTAGTGCAAGAGTAATAATTAAACGCTACACATACCCAGGTTACGTAGCACTAGCGACCTCTACTTTAGAAAGGTGTATTATTCTGGCAATTAAGAAAAAAGACCGGTACATATGGGTACGTACCCGCTAACGGCTATTGTCTTAAGAAAAAATATACTTAATACATACATAAAACAGATATCAGATTTTCGCACGGTCCCACAGTAACTGTGCTGTATACAGGCGGTTAAATTTTATAACGGTAAATTAGATGTACGGATTCGTTGCGGATTTTATTTTTATGATAACAACTTTCTTTTTGTTTGTTTATTTTTATATGACAACAAGTATTAAAAAAATACACTAGAATTTTTCATGTACATAAATTTGTTATAAAATGTAACTGGCATTTGGCTAAAAGCTGTTAGTGGAGTGTGCATTTGAATAAAAATAAACTTAACTAAATTGTGTCTTCTCAATTTATGACGATTATTACTTTCTATATTTTTGTTGATCTACTAGCAAAGGATTAAGATTACAAATTTTAAAAGATTAAATCCCTACAAAATTAAGTTTACTTAAACTACAAGTTATTTTTAGCGCTCTTATTTTAAATTCCTGCAACCATACAAATATATGTTCATACAAAGTTAAAATATTTAAGTAAATAATTATCCCCACAACTTATCCCGATCGTATTTCATAACAAATTATCAAAAAACTAATAAAAATGAAATAAGGTTACCCTGTTACGTGACATTTGGCTCAAGGCTGATTCATCGTTATCATCATTGCAGCCATAAGATGTCCACTGCTAAACATAGCCTTCTCCCAAATGACTGACTAAATACCTCATTTTAATACGTCTTCGAAAAAAAACAAGAAATCCACGTAGCAACTAAAACAAAAAAAAAACTTCGCGCATCATTAGTCTCAAACAAAAGCATCATCCTATATACGCACAACAATTAATTTATTGCACCGCGTTGCGCCACCGTTGCGCCACGATCCTTGGGCTCCCGAAATGCGCTGAAATGCGCCAACCTTGAGCCACATGCTTGGACTATTTGTCATGTTTTGTACATTTAATTAGATTATTTTGTAACTATTTTTGTAACAGACACACAGATTGGTAAATTAAATGTCAGTTGGAGCTTCTTGAAACGAATTACGTTTTACGTTTTATAGAACAGGTTTTGAACGTTCCTTTAATTAAAATCGTTGCTTAGTTTTCTTCTACGATGAATCTTAGACATAGGATGTTTCGATGCATATTAAGAAAAAATTACATACTAATGTAATAATGTCTCGTTAGTTTTGATGCAAAAGATTTTTCGTTTTTCACGTTATATTATGTCCTGTGGATGTAATAAGGTACCGGGCTTAATAACTACTACAAGTACTTGAAGTAACTCTATAGATAAGGTTATAAATAAAATATTTTTGGTAGTAGAGTCGGGTTACTTTAGCCTTTAGGGCATTTAAACATTAACTCAGGCTGATAACTTCGCTTTTATTTCTATCAGATATTTCAGTTTATTGTATCAATAGTTTTGGTATATGTCAAAGTTACCATCTACCATGTCAATTCATTGCAATTCATAATTTTAATCCAAAGGCTCTTTCTATCTCAATATAAATAAATATAAATAAAAAGCTTTCATTAACGTTTTCACAGCTAAATAACTCAACTCATTTGGATGTATCTTATTTCTATCCCAGACGAATGTTTTCGAAGGATGAACGATACATTTAAAATACCACATACAATAGTAACTAAAGATATTTTTAGAGACGATATAAAAATCTATTAACGAAATCACTTCTCAGACAGAAAAGATAAAGCTTGGCTCACACCGGCGCGCGCGCTGCATACTAAGTAAGGCGCAGCGCACACCTGACGCGACTTCCGTTGGCGGATCAGCTGATACGACGAAGTGATGGCAGATAGTGGCAGTCCCACGACGCTAAGGTAAAGTACATATTGGTGTATCAAAAAAATAAAACTAGATTTTTAAACTTAAATTAAATTGAAGAGGTTAAAGCGGCCTTTAACTAAACGCACACTATATAAAACAGACAGTATAGTTTTATTAGTACAATATATAAGTTTTTAAAAAAAGTCAACCTTTGAAGACTTAACAAATCTGTATTGATGTGATTTTTAGGTTATTTAAATTTGTTTATTTTGTTGCAAAGCCTAAGGTTAGCCGCACTTTAGACTCGTTCTCGTACGAATTTCATTCGTGCATCAACGTATGAACGATCTAGATCTTCCAACCAAGTTCTAAAGCCCGCGCATTAGCTGCATGTGTGATATCATATGTTTGTATTCGCACGTTTTCCATTCGTACCAAAACGTACCAAAAGTGTGGCCGGCCTAATAAGACTTGTATTTTTAAATAAATAAGACACAATATCAACGAAATAAATTATTTAAAATGATATTAATTTGCAGTTTACCTATTAACATGATTATCTTAAGTATCTAGCGGTACATCTTTTGTCCTCTACAAAATCAGTTTTACAATGTTTAGTAACGCTTTAATTAGGTAACCGTTTCTTTAAAATCTACAATACAGTATCGTTCTCAATTTACGGTAATGTTGACAAAAAGTACCTACTCGTGAATAGTGTGATTTAAATCGTCTTTGTATGAAAATTCGAAGTTTTGAAAGTAATATTGACAGCGCGATTAATCAGTAAAAAATTATCGTCAAATTGCTTGCATTCCTGACCACATAATTACTCGACACACCGTTATATGCATTGCTAACAACACTATTAAACTCAGTCCTAATCATCGAAAATGACACCTAAACCTTTGAGTTAAAGCTCACTACAGCCGCAGGTGTGAATCTAAGTTTCTACTCGGAGCAGGCTCATTGTGTATTGTGGTGAAAACGGTACGATTTTCCCACGAAAAAAGGAAAACTACGGTACCTCGTGTCGAAATGCATTGCGACAGACATATTATATCTTGTGTTGTATGGTGAATGGATGTCGTAGGCAAGGACTTCGGCACGTTGACCTGTGGGAAGGAAGTGTGCGTTCGCAGGTGGACGAATTTCCGCGAGTGTGCCACGGACCTAAGTTTTAACACAATACACATTATTTCGTTTTCTAAATATTTGTTTTAAGATCGTATGTTTCTAGGTTATATATGACGACCTCCGCAGCCAAGAGGCGAGTAGGTACGCCATCTCTGAGGTCCTGGGTTCGATTCTCGGCCGGGTCAATGTAGAAAACAAACATTTCTATGTGTCTTGTTTCTAAGTGATGTAGTACCGTTGTTGCTTCTGATTTCTATAACAAAGGTGCTTCAGCTACTTACATTAGGATCAGAGCAATGTGTGTGATGTCCAAAAACAAATCATACAGGGTTACATATCAAAGGGGTGCAAAATCTTTAGTAGTGGCTCAGAATCAGTAACTTGATCGAACTATGCAAAGAACAAAAAAAAATTGTTTACTTTGAATAATATTCCTATTCGCTGTTCAAAATCGTACGCGTGGATAATTTAACCCATTTATGAAAAAATTGCACTGTATGTGCAATGCGTAAGGTCCTAGTAGGCTCGCCGTACCGCGTATCCGGCTCTGATGAATGACCGCGCGGCTTTCGTAATCTGTCTATTGACTTTATTTTCAGATATTTTAAAGTAATTTTACTTAAAAAAATAAGATTATTAAAAATAATAACGATTAAGACGCTTCTTTATATTGTTCCCTAGATCATATTTTTTTATTTTGGCACCCCTTTGCAAAGTAACCCTGTATATATTTTATACTACTTGTTTGATGGTAAGGCAAGATAGCAATGGACGGAAACCCATGGTCCAAAATGGTCTGGTTTCCTTGTCTAATGGTTACATATGTCTGCCCCCTTAGCATGACCACCAAAACACGATATGATATGATATAATATAGCGATTTATCGACACTAACATTCATTTTCAACCGACTTCAAAAAAAGAGGAGGTTCTCAATTCGACTGTATGTTTTTTTTTTTTTTGTATGTTTGTTACGCGATTACTCCGCCAATTATGAATCGATTTTAATGATTCTTTTTTTGTTTGGTAGATCATACTTCAGAGGTGGTCCCATATAAATTTTATCGAAATTGATTTAGAACTTTGTGAGAAAATCAACAAATATATACCCAGATAATATTTTGGTTGTGGTTCTTGTTACCTATCTTCGACAAATATGAGCCGATTTTGATGATTTTTGTTTTATTGAATAGCTTATACTTCAAAGATAATATGCTAAAAGTTTACAAAATAAAAATCACCCCTAAGGGTAGGAAAATAGGGGATGAAATCGGTGTTCAGCAGTTAGATTAGGATTTATCACTAAAAATAGATGAAATAAGTAAATTTTATTAAAAAAAATAAAACCGACTTCAAAACACTAAAATGCTAAAAATAATCCTAACACGTACCTAATCAGTTACTTTTGGAGTCGGTGCAAACAAAAACATTGAATCTCTCATCGGCTGGCACCGACTCCAAAAGTAACTGATTAGGTACTTAAGTGTTAGGATTATTTTTAGCATTTTAGTGTTTTGAAGTCGGTTTTATTTTTTTTAATAAAATTTATTTTTAAATATGATAGATATAGACACCATATTGAATTTTTATCGAAACAGCGATCATAACATGTGACGTCACCGCCACGGCGATTCAACATGGAGGCTAAATCTATCATATTTTTGCAGTTGGTGTCGATGTATCGCTATATCGTATCGTGTTTTGCTGATCATGCTAGGGGGGCTGATGGCAATCACTCCAAATGTATTATCTAGACTTGCCACATCTCGGATCATGGTCAAGCGTACCCCAAGCACGAAAGGGACAATTCTCTAAAAGGAAGAATATAAAAAAAAAACTTTAATCTTCATAAAGCTTAATTCAAACTGAGTTTAGTGGTAAACATGTTCTTACAACTGTTGTTTGTTACATCATTCTTAGACATAAATTGTAAATATCTTTATTTGATGCGAAAAAATAAAAATACACTACCATACATACGGCATTGGCTTTTTTTAAAGGTTATTTAATATACTTTGGTTTGTCTCCGCTAGAAATGAATCGGAGTAGGTTTTTAAGACATGACTTTTGTATTTTTAAATCTAAATGTATGTCAGATTACAATAATGCTTATCTCTGTAATATTCAAGGCGAAGATCCTATTGGTATTCCATTACTAATATACCACTAACAATCTATGATCAATTGATCGTAAATTTCATACAATACTCCGCAATATCTTATCTAAATTACCGCTGTGACATTTAGAACTGTACGAAACATAGAAATAGATTAATTTCGATTCCATCGTCCAAATGGAAATAAAAATCGACTTAACAAAAGCTGGTAGTCATGATTGATGGAGAGAGACGGACTGACGTATTCATATTATATGTAACGCCCACACTTTGGGCATAATTGGAGAAGTTACAGTAGTTCTACTAAGATGCGCGAAGAGGGCTAACATGGACCCTGTATTCTTCATAATCACCTTAGGCTAGTCCTCTTTTAGACATAGTAAACCTCTCCCAATGGACGTTACAGAGCCCGATATTCAGATATAGTCAAATAATACATTCATTTCATAGCATTCTAATAATAATCATCGTTTTTATTATTATTGCACACCAATAGCACCAATGTAGTATACATTATACAGTATTAGTGCTTAGACGTATTGGCGTATTGGTGCTTACTGTTCACAGTTTGAAGGTCCTAAACATTTTATATTTATACTAGCTGATGCCGGCTACTTCGGGTTTTAGTTTATTCATAAAATATTATTTACACACCTTTTTAAATTTTATCTTTCAAAAGAACCTTCTCCTGACAATAATTAACACAACAAAAAAAGAATTAGCGAAATGGTTCCACATTGTTTTAAAGATAGATTACATGGTAGAGAATGCCGTAACTTGCTACATGCTTTGCTTGTCTAGTTTGTAGGCAGTAGTAATTCACTAAGGTTACTGTATTTCAGCTCTGTTGTAAATTGTAGTTATTTTGCAACAAGACAAATGTTGTTAGTTGTTAACCAAACAAGAATTAACTTTAATTTGTTGATACGATCTTCACGCCGGGGATACTCAAGGCTGTATTCAAATGCAGATTTAATTGTCCATCTGCGTTAAATGCGTATTTTTAATCTGAGATTGATTTTTCATGTGTCATTAACTGGATGATTTAAGGCGGGAAGTTTTCATCCAAGGCTTTGAAGAGGTTAAAAAGTTTATTTGCATTTATTTTGCAACTGTTCATTTTATTTCTTTAACTTGATTATTCAGTAGTCATTAGGGATCCAAGATCTACTCGATTAGTAAATATACGTTTATGGAACATTATTATTAGATTAAATAGTTATAAGAATACATGAGGGGATTTTATGTCTCAGTAGGTTTTATGTTGTTAAAACAGTATTTTGTAATTTGTGATTCACGTTGCATTTTCCAAAAAGTACCTACAGAGTACAGCCCCACAGTCAAGAGGAAGTTAGCTTTTTTCAAACATTCAAGATATTCTCTAAACAGCCTACATTACAGAAACATA
This sequence comes from Anania hortulata, assembly GCA_963576865.1. Taxonomy (NCBI): domain Eukaryota; kingdom Metazoa; phylum Arthropoda; class Insecta; order Lepidoptera; family Crambidae; genus Anania; species Anania hortulata. The sequence goes on from OY756410.1 coordinate 7,181,519, forward strand.
AGTAGTAATAAATAAAATTGGTTAATTGTTAAAATTATATATAACATATTAATTTTACGTAACAGTAAAGACAACCTGGACAAGTAGGTACTCCCAGGATTATTAGAATTTGGCTGTAGATAGAGATAGACACTGAGGAGAGACACAGTGGGAAAATCTAGGATTAATAGTTAGTATAACATATGGAGAGATTGCTAAGTTTTTATTGCGGTAGGTATTTCAAATGTCGCTAACTATTCCAGAAGCCCTGCGACTGGTACAGATTATAGAGTCGAATCAACACGCGCCATCATCAAGCTATAAGGAAAAACGGACTATTTTCTTACCTAGAGGTGCTAGGGTTGACACTTTACTGACTATATCATGAAACCCGTCATAGAAACCGAAAACAGCTTTTTAAAAGTGGTTTGAGTTCAGCCAGAATAACACACTTTTACTTAGAAACGTTATTACTATTCCATATACATATAACATCAGTTTTTTGCCACACCAACAAGCATAAACAAACGCTGTTGCAGCCTTTAAATAAATACGTGCATATTATAGCAAATTTTAGAACCACCAATCTTTACCAATAACGGAAATATAGATTCATTTAAAGTAGTAAGCACTTACAAAATGGATGTCAAAAATGTTACTTGCATGTTGATTTACATTAGGACTACCTACATTACAGACTCAAAGCATTTACTCCATAATTACGATTTCATAGAGTGTCAACCCTACCTTAATGGAAGTTTTTGCGTCTCCTACTTCAGGGCTATTTTAATTAGAGCAACCGATGTCATGCAAAGAAATTACGCACGTCATTTACCTCCGTAATCTGCAAAGCATTTGTTAGATCTAGCAGTACCGACTATCGTCAAATAGCTATGTCATGAAAGGATTTGCTACTGTGTCAATGCAGATTATATATTTATATCTATACCTATATGTATTTTTGGAACATAGCCTAGTACTTGCTTCCACTCCTGAAACTTTTCTGCAGTCGGGGCGATAGCTTGATTACCAATCGAAACAAAACAATGAAGTTTGTCTCGTATATTTTCTTCGATCAGAATGCTTAAACACCCAACGATATCAATCATCGTTGAAGAGTTAAAGATAATTTTGGAATTAGGTAGTTTTTTTAACCTAATTATGCAGCCTACAGTTTCTTCGGGCAGATTGGTAGGAACGAACGCAGCCTAAATATTCGATCAATTTAGTTGTAGATCCCAACATTTTACACACTTTTGAACTACCTAATCTTCAAAGATCGTAGTTTTTGTTGATACTGAAACCGGAATCAAACGACTACCGTCATGAAAAAGGTATTTGTAAGTAAATGAGGTATTATTTATTTTGATTGATTATATCAATGTACAACGAGGCACCAGCTGCTGCCAAGCCGTTTAGCCCTCTGAAATAAAAAATGAATGTTCTAAAACGGTTACCAATTCATTTTTGATCATAACCCGTATATTGTCTAACACATCGTTTTTGATGCGAGGGGTTTCTCGATTTTCAAAACAATCGAATACGGTGTATCGATGCATAAAGAGGTGTCGGCTCCGGATCTTGCCACAGCCTCGTTACAGATTCTAGGTCGCTGCAATAGTTAATTAGCTAAGATAAGTGCTGTATTAATTGTACGCCATTGGAGCGGTTATCGCGCCATCTTGCGGGCGGTTTTCAACTGTTCTAAGGACATGAACAAAAAGAGATTTACGTAGGAACCCAAAGTAGCTGTTCTGTTAGTAACAACAGAGGTTTAATTCATGTAGTTTATTCGTAGTCGCAATCCAGATCCGATTCACAGTAACGTAAGTATCAAAACCCGTTGACTCGTTAACTTAAAATATGACATAGAATTGTCAAAAAGCAAGCGACTGAAAATGAGACCAATAAAAAACATGTTAGGTCTGTTTCATTTTTAGTCTCATTGCAAACAAAAATTTTTATATTTCATTATATTTACTTTACAAAAGAGTACGGTGGTGTCCCTACGGCCATATATGTATTCACTCAAATTTGTCTTGCTTGAGTTAAAATATCTGCAGAACTAGTCATTATTTGAACATAATAGAACACAAGATATTGTTGTTCAATCTTACTATGAAAAAAGTTTAACGTCTCTCCTCCTCGCATGCCGGGCGAGTATGGAAAACCACTCGCCCGGCATACGATAAGACGTGGTTTCGATTTCCACGAGCATATATTTAAGTGCTAAAAACGATTTAACTAGCATATTATAATTGCTAAAAACAAAATTGTATACCTGCGTACATATTTATTTCTAGTTTTCGGACACAATGTAAACTTCACTGAAAGAATTTAAGTTTACATTATGGCTGTCTTAGTCTAGTGGTTTGCGCTCCGGACTACAAAGCCAGCGGTCGGTCTCGGGTTCAAATTCTACTAAAAGCATGTGTTTGTGTGATGGCACGAGTTGTTGAGAATTATATTTGAATCATACGGATCTTCTATCTATAATTATATTTAATTAGGTCTGCCCCTCTGTCAGTAGGCGCCATAGTGTACGCCCTGCTTGCTCGCTTAAGCTAGGTGATTGGTAAGTAATGATTATATGAATGTTTTATTATCTTTATCGATGTTTAGAAATTATTAGTGTTTGTTAAGGACAATACTTATCTTACGAATGTGATTAATTGTGCGGTAGACATGGAAGTTATAAATTAATTACATGAAGCAATTTTATTAAGTAATTAAAATAGGTACGATGTTGTTCACCACAATAATCGCGAACATTCTTAATTATTTATTCATTAAAATTGTGTTATAAATAGTTGGATAAGGAGAATCTTTGTTAAAATTCTTTTTAGATTACTGTAATTAAAAGTCTTTGATTACTTTACTGCACATGTGAATGAACAAATAAACTGTTATAAATTTTTGATTTAATAGTTACATGTATAATGCAGTTATTAGGTACTATATTCATGACTCAATATTTTAATAAAATAGACGATACCGCAAACTATAGTGACCAAATGTCATTTAGTTACCATAAAAAAGATCGTGATGTATCGATGAGAAGTAAAACAAATTCCGTGAGATCGTTCAGTCTTCAAAACCAGTAATAAACCATAATAATCCTCCTAACCGTATTCGGTTACGGGGACCACTTCTACTCCCTATTTTGCTGCTGTCGTTCGTATGCCCTAACATGGCTTACGTACCCAACTTTATTTACATAAAAATAACCCATAATTAGTATCTAAACTGTTAAATATATTAGGTACTCACTCTCTGCTTTTAATAATGAGGATCACAACGTCAAACTTACCTGTAACAAAAGAAATATAATTTAACCTGACATGCTTGATATCACCACAATGTAAAACTTATCGAAAAACAGTAAAAACCACTGATAAATAAATAAATAATATTTATTTCATAATAATGGGTACATTATATTATATTAGTGACCGTAGCCCCCTTTTAAGCTATTGAGCCTGTATCAGGGAGCAGCGCTCTTCCATTAATTTAGGTCGTTTTTAGAAGAATGTACAGTACTGTACTACTGATGACTGAAGTATAAGTAAGTAAGTAGATTATATATATATTTAAAAAAAACAAAAATATATAATAAACAAACAGCAAATTTGACGACTGACGAAAATACGTATATTCTACCACGTGAATAAAATAAAATCATCTGTGCAAAAGTGGCTCGCTGTCAAAGCTCCAACCGTTTCAAATTCAAAATTGGAAACGTTCGGAAACGCACCAACGCGTCTCAATTCGGATACGGTGTATCGTTGCGAAAATGGAACGGATATTGCTTGTTCCTCTGGCCGGCCATTCTGATCGAAATTTGAATTTTGCCGGTTAACTGGGCCCATCCGGCACAGATACGGTTATATGCTTTGTTTCTATTGGGCAAGTTTTCGAGGATTGGGCGCAGGTGTTAAATAGATGCTGCGAATCAAAGATAATGAGTCGATTTTAGAAAGGACAACGTGTTTACAGTGTTTTTTTTTATTAATATAATTAAGTTCGGCATCAGTAATGTTGTATCTAGGAATGATTTTCAGCGAGACAAAAGGTTATATATCCGAATCAATGTTTCTTTAATTTTTTATGGCAAGATGTTTAGTTCAGTTAAAAAGTAGGAAAAGATACTCATTCACATAATATCAAAGTACCACTTTATTTCAAGGTTTTACAAGAATTTTGTAAAACCCTAAAATCTGATCACCTTTTCCATAATATCTTTAATTTTGATTAGATGAATTGTAATTTTTTAAGTTCCGTTTTTTCTTTTTCACGTCCCAAATTAAAAGTTTTGGCGACTCTACACCTAAAGAGCTTAGTGTGAGTTTTATTATTTCTATAGAATTGAAAAATACGTGAAAAAAGTATATGCGAATTTGAATGTCATTCAGAATAGCACTGGCTAGTGAAGTAACGCGTTATCGAAAGTTGATCCTTCCGTAGCGCTTAAGGCTTACTACGAAAATGTTTCGTCGTTCGTTTCGGACGTACCTACACCTTTTTTTATGGACCCAATCCCGCTCTATAAGAAGAGCAGTGAGTCTGCCAATGTCGAGCTTTTCTTGAATAGTGTTTACAATAAATAACGGGTGTTTAGTATTTATTGCTTTTCATGGATTCAGTGAAGGCTACTCACTCTTTCCGTAGAAGCAGGTTTCAAGACGCTATCGGGCCTAAAAGCAAATTATCTTGATATAAGTCACTTGATATTCGATGCGGCGTTGAATACAATGATATTTCAATAGTTTTAGATCTTTATCACTTCACGTAGTTTGTGTTCTAATGTCTAGAACACAAACTACACCAAACTTGCACTCTAATTGTATGGGTTATCTGGCAAAACAAGTGCCAGATAGGTTATGTGAAACTTTTCATCAAGTGGTGAAACTGGCCCTGAAGCTCTTTAAATGATAAATAAAAACCATTAAATAGATCGACCATGCTTTTCGTTAGACTACTACTACTATTACCCCCAGCGATTCCCCGTATAAACCAAACAAATTAAAATAACCATTCACTTGTCATCTTGTCATCCTTTGACAAATTAATCATGAACATCTGAAACTAGCCAGGTAAAAAAAACTACCGTTTTATTTTTTTTATGAATTGTCAAAGGTTTGGTAGGTAGATACTTTAATTTGTTAGGTTTATACTTAAAATCTGATACGTAGGAGGAAACCTGGGAGTACGCGACATTGCCGTTAAGATGCGGGAGAGTAGGATGCGATGTTATGGTCACGTAACGAGAAGGCCCCCAGATGACGTAGGGAATTTGGCACTGCAGCTTTCCCACCCCGTCGAAGTTCCGGAGGAAAACCCAAGACAAGATAAGACAGGAGAGTGGAGTGCTGTGCGAATCGAGTACGAGGTTTCCGAAAACGATGTCGAGGACAGAGCGAAGTAAAGAAGAAAGATACGGAAGGCTGACCCCACCACCATATGGGATATATGTATAGCCAGGAAGAGAGAGAGAGAGAGAACGTCCGAACGACTCAAACATTTTCGTAGTAGGCCTTCTGGTGTCTAGTGTGGTGCTAAGAGGAAAAAAACGCACAAACATTATTACTTGTCACTCTTGTCACTTGGCGCACTGCGGCCGGTCCTGTATGTGTTGGAACGTACTCCAGGAGTGCGGTCGCGGTCTTACTTTACTGTGCAATTACGCGTTTACTTTTCGATCGGGTAAGATTAAATAAACTCGGAATAGGTCCTTAGTTCAAGTTTCGGCCGGGTGCCGGGTCACGTCTGTAAGTGCACCAACAGCTTAGCCGTCACGGGCGAGCGCGCGCGCTAATTGCGCGCAGGCGACCCGTGACGACAGTTACACGCGGGAGCGCCCTGAGACCGAGATTGAACATGTACAGACAGGCTGGGTCAAGTTGGAGCGAAATATTTAACTAGTTTCTCGTCTGTGCCATCAAAACGTCAAAAATAGGTAGATTACACTGGTCACCGGTTACCCTAATAACAGTAACGGTTAGAAACTAAGCGTTATGTTAGAAATGCCTCGTCTACATAGTACCATAAAGTTTTGACTCGCGGTGGCGTCAAATACTCGTATAGGTAGGTGACGAAATGAAACATTGCACGCAGGTGACCCGATACTTTCACACTTCAAAATTAGGTAAATTATTTTATTTATTTATTCAAACTTTATTGCACAGATAAAAAAAAACATACAAAAGGTGGACTTTATGCCATGACCATGAGGCCTTCTCTACCAGTCGACCAATATGCTAAACAGATATGTTTTGTGGGATAAATACGGAATTGCGTTTACACTGATTGGGCTCTCTACAACAGATAAAAAACAGCATTCGATCTTAAGAAAGTGCAATATTGCGAGCAGGCGACCCGTGACGACAGTTACACGCGGAAGCGTCTTGTTGAGGTCCAGATCGAACTTGCACAGACAGAGTGGGTGAAGTTAGTGTCAAAAAATTTACCTAGATTTTCCCCATTACCTGTAGGGTAGCTATGACAAGCTTATTAATGATTCAACGGCCTTTTAAAATTTGTCACTAAACCCGAAATAAAATGTATTTTAGTTGAGTAATATCACTGAAAACATCACTAATAAAGAAAGTAGATTCAATCTGAATTTAAATCGCCCAAGCTTTGATTTAATCTACTTTCTATATTACTGCTTATTTGATTAAAGAAGGGATTTATCCAGCTTTTTCTATGACATTTGGACTATCGCCTAGGGCTTTGTCCCGTGCCTACCGGGATCCATTTGATCCTACATGCAGCAAGTCTATTTTGACCAATAAGACCCTCGTATTTCACCGGATGCGTTCCACAGATTTTATATACGTAGGTAGGTACTAGCTTTTGCCTGCGACATCGTTCGCATGGTATTTGCAAAACTATAGTTAGTCCAAACTAAAGATCACGCGAACGAAGACGTGGGTAACAGCTAGATTTTCATTTTTTTTTCACATTCAAATTTTTATGCCAACTGATCAGCCATAACTAACGATAAGAAACGGCATCTATAATGACAGTTATCTTGCATCCCTCGGGAACCGTACTTTTTTCCAGGATAAAAAGTATCCTACCTGCTATTTTAGACGAATATCTATTTCTGTGCCAAATTTTATCAGCCGTTTGGCGTGACAAACAAACATCTATCCATCCTAACATTCGCATAAAATACCTACTATTAATAAGATTTCTGTAACGGACTCGCAGCGCTCGTTGCAATGTGTCTCTGTTTGAGTATTCGTTTTTATGATCCCTGTAAAGCGTCATATGTTCACCATGTCATTATTATGCAGATACGTTTGACAGCAAGTTATCGTAGCGTGCAGGGTCAGCATGCCGAGTATGAGATGCGCCACGCTCCACAGCGCTCCTGATGCGCTTTTAATTCCTCCAACTTATGGTTTGTTTGCTCGGGTTAGAAGGAAATCGTCGCGTTGTGATAGTGGAGTTTTATTCAAAGTTTTTAACAGTGGTTTAAAGAACACTCTTTTTAACTAACTTATAAAAACATATATGTCAAAATCTCACATGTATCACGACGCTCTAGATTAATTCCTTTTTTATCTGGTTCGGATGAGACTGGCGATCTGTCATACAGGTCTCCTAGTACAGACGCCAGTCTCTCGCATAGAAATTGATTGTAACATTTTAGTTCATAATTTTAATTTGTTCTACCTATGTGAGAGAAGAAATTAATAAAGATTTATTATTAATATTAAAAAGAAGGAGGTATGCATTATAGTTATTTATGTAACTAATGGTAAAATAACATTGATTTCCAAGAATATGGTTTATCATCATCATCATCATCAACATCATGTCAGCCTATTGCTACTGCAGCAGCCACTGCTGGACCTTAGCTTTCCCTAAAGAGCGCCAAAGAGCATGATCTTCCGCTTTTTTCATTCATCTTTGTAAGATCGTCGGTCCATCGAGCGGGGGGGCGTCCTACACTACGTTTGACAAGACGTGGTCTCCACTCGAGAACCCGTTTACTCCACCTTTCGCGACAGATGTGGCTGGCCCACTGCCACGCTTGCTATATATTAGAACTTTTACTTTGGTCTTCTGTCGAATAACCGTGTCGTTTCGGATTGTATCTCTTAACGAAATTCCAAACATCGACCTCTCCATAGTCGCTGCGTGACGTAAAGTTGGTAGGCCAGCTTTAAATCTGGAACGTGGAACATGACAGTAATGTCATGTTCCACGTTTCGGCTGCATAGGTCATCACTGATATGACGCACTGAATATGTTCTTTAGTTTGAGTCCTAAACGGATAGGCTGTTTTTATTCATTCAATATCCTGATACATAAAGCCACTATTGTTAGTTTGACGATCTAGGTAATTTTTATTTAATTAGTCGGTCGGCGATCTCAAATATTGGTGGACGTGATATCATCCTTTATTTGACATATCTTGGTTACAAGAATAATATCCGAATAATCCGAATATCATGCATAATAATATCCGAAGTAGAGCCTGTCGATCAGGAATCTTCATTGATGCGCGGTACAATATGGTGACGCGAAGGTCACAGCGACACGCGTCGGTACCGCCGCGCCCATCGTATACAGGGTGATCGTTTTCGCAGTTTATGGACTGTTGGAGATTGTATAAGGATCCATAACTCCACAATACATAAAGCCTGAAAGCCTAATAGAGCTTGTTGTAGTTAAAACACTTAGTCCATATTTTAAACACTCAGACAAGACTTCGGCGTTTATCAGTTAACCTACTTAAATACGGTCTGAAAAATGGAGTTGTCGTATGTATGTAAAGTAACGAAGATCTTTTGGCAAATTATGAACTCACAAAAAAGATAAAGATTCTGCTAATCAGTACATACAATTTTAATATCGAAATTAAGTAAGTCATCCAAGGAACAAAATTTAATATCAACAATCGTAGGAGTATGTAGGTTTTGTATAGGCACATTAAAAACTATAAGTACCTTGACCACCCTGTATGTTTTCAAACTAATGAGTCTACGTGTGAAATCATCCGTGAAGCTGGGGCCACGTAAAATACGACCGGCCATCGTTACGCCGGTCACCCATGATCATGATACTAGAGCTATCTACTTACTTATTCATGAAATAAATAGTAGTTATATTAACCAATTTTATTATGAAACTAGCTGTTGCCCGCGACATCGTTCGCGTGGTCTTAAGATTATTCATTAAGCATTTTATGCGCAGCTTCCTTAATTTTTTCTTTCATAAGAACCTTCTCCTGATAATTAATACTTAATAATTAAGCCAACAAAAAAAGAATTAGCGAAATTGTTCCATCCGTTCACGCGTGATGCGATGACTAAGGGAAATAGAGATTCATTTTTATATTTATAGACTGGTAGATTTAGTCGGCTTTTCTGCTTAATTCCACCAGCAAACTGAAGATTATTACAGGATGGATATAACGAAAATCACTAATGTGGATTGGTATGGACGTGAGATGAGAAGGGAAGAGGGGCAAGTAACGAGGAGAGTGATGGGTATGAGTATTGATGGGTGGAGAGGTAGAGAAATGGATTGTGCGAGGGATTTTAGGACTGACAACGGATTGAAGAATAAAATCAATGAAAATCAATTTATTTCTGTAAATAGGCCTAAATTAAGCACTTTTACACGTCCCAATTTTTATTTTCCCTACCACTGCTTCGAGACAATATTATGAGCTAGCACCGAGAAGAAGCAGCGCAAGAAACTCTTTCACTATGGTCAGCCTCTTTTAAATAGTTTCTTTACAATAAAATAACATGTATCTATGCGAGCAGGGCAGGATTTAATTCTAGACATTCGAACGACTCGTTACCGGATGTATAGAACCCGTGATGGTGTAAACTTGGTGACCGGATTGCATGGAAGAGAAAAACATACTGCGCCGACATCTTTTTTTCTAATATGGACTCAATCCCGTGATTCTGCCAATGTCGAGTGTATTCTTTATATAGTTCACAATAAATAACGGGTGTTTAGTTTTTATTGCTTTTCTTGGATTCAATGGAGGCTACTCTTCCCGTAGACGCAAGATTCAAGACGCTATCGGGTCTAAAGCAAGTTGCCTTGAGACAAGTCACTTGACACTCGATGCGGCGTTGAATACAATTATATTGCAATAATTTCAGATCTTTATCACTTCACCAAACACCAGAACACAAACTATACCAAACTTGCACTCTAAAGCTCTTCAAATGATAAATAAAAACCATTAAAATGAGCCGACTTCAGATGACCTGGGAGCAAGGCAACAAATGACAGACTGTAGGTATCGAGGTATGTACTCGAAAGTCATCATTTTTTTCTTATCATTTTTTTTTTATCTTTACAAAATGTTTCTTCTGTCAATTTATTAAAAATTCATTTTGGGACACGATGAAAGTATATTTAGACTTCGTCGATACTGATTGTATAACTAATAATAATTTAATGTTATTAAATTTTAAATTGTTACAAACCTATAATTTATCTATAAGTTCATTTCATTCGGAAAAATGTGCTGTAGTATAAGATCTCATAATACAGCACATTGCGCTAAAATAATAATAAAAAAATAAACATTTATTGAGCCAATACAGTACAGATATGCAATTTAAGAAAATTTACATTTTTCGAGGTTCCTACCCGTCAGAAGCCCGTCTTCGAACTAGACGTTAGTCTGTGTCTCGGAGAGCGGGTTCGACTCAAAGAGGAGCGCTGTTGTTGGTGTTATAAGGTACCTATTAGCTACTATGATATTACATAACTAAGGAAATACCTTGTTTCCCAAACTAGACTTGGTCTGATTTATTGAGAAAAATATAAAAATAATGTTTGAAATATTTTTGAATGTCTTACATTAAATCTGCGTTTCTGTAACTTTTTATAATAATTTTATAATGCTGCCACATTATAATTCCGTAGACGATTCATAGTGTGTGGGTTGTAACATTATTCTAATAAAAGAATCACTTCTAAATTAATAAAAACTTGCTCCTCAATGCTCAGCTATAAAGGTCAACATTTTACAATATCTCTAATCCGAGCCATACGTCACAAATCCAATGTGAATGAAATGAAGCGGTACTTCATACAACTATACCTTGCATTCTATACAACAATGACTGTTTTATTTGAGGTCTTATGACTTTAAGATTAAAGGTCAATATCCTACGGTATCCGTGATGTCAAGTGCAAAAGTATATCTTGTTGAAAAATAATTGTAGAACACAACACTAAGTACAAAACAAACAAAAATGATTCTTACCGCTTTTAAAATAAGAGTGTTAAGAATGCTTTAGTGGTGTGTATCAGTCGATCACGTATCGATAATATGATAAATGGTTCAGTGTCAAAACAGAACGGATTGCATTACTGTAATGATAAAAAAACTTGTTTGTAAAAGTCGTACGTAGTTCATTCACCATTCCATGGCGGAACTACAAGCAGTGTAAAAAATGTGTTAATCTTTATTATGAATGTATAAATAAAATGTTTATCTTAATCTCAATATGGCGACCGTCTTGGTGTATTGTTTTGCGTTCTGGACTACAAAGTCAGCGGTTGCGGGTTCGAATGAGGCTTCATCCTTCTAACGCTTTGTCTCGTTCCTAGTCGAGTTAAGTTTGACCATGATCCTGGATGTGGCAAATCTAATTGCTCATTGCTCAAATAAGAAGCTACCGAGGTAATAAATACTTTAACATATTTGCCTCACAACACAGCAACAATCGTGGTTTCGAAGTAAGGAATTAACATGCTTGTGGTTACAAACAATTAATTTTGCCCAGGGCTTCTCCTAGCTCATCCAGGCTTAAGCCTATTTAGAAGAGTTCGTTTTCTGAATTGGTTCAAACCGGGAATTGAACCTGGGACTTACTGCGTCGCTTACATATCAGTTTAAAAATTTTTGAAAATTGGGCCAACTTGAATCATTTTTTCCATTTAAATCAATAAAAAAGCTAATGGGCTAGTTTCCTAAAAAAATCTAATAAGTCCGTCAGTTGGATTAATAGAATATATTAGACACGTATTTTTTCTTTTCTGAATCAAACAAAAAACGTAACGTCACGCCTTGCGACACTTTTTAGCAAGACGTGACGTCACGTACTCACTTTGATGCGCTTTCTTAAAATAATCTTGGTCATTTTTTGTTTAATTGACAAAAGACAAAATATAGGTCCAATAGTTTTTGATAATCTAACTGACGGACTAAATAGAATAACCTTTTATTGACCCAGGAAACTAGCCCATTATTTACATGTTGGTGTATGTACCTAGTTTCTTGATTTTATATATCGATGTATAGATAGGTACTCTTTATTGAAGATCACACAAAAAAAAAACTACTAAAAGCGATCGTTACTTGAAAAACTTCAAGTAGAGGACACTTGAATTAAAGTTGAGAATTAAATATTTATGGGATTTTTCATAGCCTGCCTGCTATGAAAAATCCCATAAATATTTAGGGAAAGTAGTTAAAAACATTACATTTAGCTTTTATACGATACAATTTACCCCTTTGTCATGTTTGAAATAATTTGAGTACCAATTTCCGAGCGATTATACTGTTGGAGAAACCACGAATCACGTCCAGTGGGCGGCTAGAACACCGTGTCTTATAGTGTTAAAGAATACCTAACCAGTAACCTGGGGTACAGTTAGGAACAGAAGGCGTAAGCGTTAAATGCTTTCTCAAAATTACTATTTTTACGATTTACGATTAGATTAAATTTGATATTTGTTATGAGATCAGAATTATGTTGTTTTTTCTGTATAGCAAGTTCCCCCTGTTTCCTATCCAATGCAATACCCTAATTAATCTTAAAAGATTAGGTTGTAGGTAACTTTAATTACCTATGAAATATCTTTAAATTATTCCTTAGAATAAATGTTTGTGATTTGATCGTAATTGAAAATAAATATGGGCAATATTTAACACCAAATCTCTATAGTTTGCTGAACCAACTATCCTCTTTATGCTTAACCCTTTGTTAGTAAGTTTAAATGCGTAAGATTTAATTTTTTGCTGGTATAATACATATAATACACTTCAAAAAAATCGACGAACTTAAAAAAATAAATTTTAAAAAATACAAGCGTTGCGAAACAAACCTAAAGTTTAGCGATCTTGTATTTAATCGAAAATACGAAATCGGCTGATACCGGGGTCTATGCAATACTTGTACTACTAAAACAATATGGAAATGGAAAAAAAATGATTTGCAAAAAAATATAATTTAGGAACATAATTATATTTTTTGCAATTTTCCCGTGTTAAGTTAAATATTTTTTGCATTTTAACAGTTCAAATGTTGTTCAATATTTTCTTTTAAATTGCCCTGTGCTACTTTTATTGTCGACTGTACATCCTCGTAAACAAAAAACAGTTTAACATATTCAATTTATCGGTCCTGTCCGCCCCATCCGTCTGCCCGCGCGCGCCATAGAAATCGCGCGACAAACTAGTACTAACGGTGATCGATTTATATTTAGACTTCAGATTCGTCAAGGTTAGAATCTAAAATCAATTATACCTGTGGTTCACCTATCATTCTGCTTGTTCATCGTAGCATAACATAGTTATCTGACTTATAAACCTAAAAAAATAAAATAACCATTTACTTGTGTCCTTCTTTGACAGTATGGTTTAGTCACTAGCCTGGGCCCGTTATGTATGTCCCAAACCACCTCATTGTTGAGGTGAGGCTTGTGCCCTGCAGTTGGAAGTATGTAGGCATACTATACTATCCTAGTGCTTGCCGAGGCAGTTCCCTACTTTAGTCCCATAAAAAAAAGAAACAGTAAAGTTGATTAACTCATACGCAAAATGGTTTCCCATAACGAGTACGGCATTCGCCATATTACGCGATGTCGAATTGCACGCGCATACTACAGGTATTAAATACATAGTAAATCATAAAACGCTTTTATGCGACGTCACTCAGCTTTATAGAGGCAATAGAGTTCGTAGCGATAGCAAAACAATCTCAGAAAAAATATTTAATTTTTTATTCTTATTGACTGGCGGCCACTGATTCAGAAAACCACTGAAAGCAGCTCTTTTAATATTTCTTTGTACCTTTATTTAAATAATCTCTTAAAACGGAAGCTCTGTCAAATATAAAAATATCATTTTTCCATCTAATATCTCAGCACACTTGCATGCGCCATAGTCCGGAAAAAAACATCATGATGAGCTACAGCAGTTCACTGGACATAAGCCTTTCCCAATAGGGAAGACCGAGGATAATTGACTATAGGTGTAGGTTGATTAACTGCAAAAATATACTTATTTGCATGTGTCGCGTCATTCAACTAAGCGCGAGAAATGCAATGCCGCTTGTCCGGTGTGATAGAAAAGAAAACGGATGTTCGCATCCAGATAAATAATGGTACACTATCAGATAGGTCTAGTTTTAACGGTTAGGCAAAACCTTCCTATATCCTTATAGGCAACTATTTCTGTTCTCCCCTTCACGCCACTGAATCTGATCCTCGGCTATTCGTTTCCATCCATTGCCAGCTTTGCATGTATATTTTTAAAATAACTTTTTTGCAGTCAGTGAAAGTTGGTTTGCCCTGCGGTTGTGGCGCCGTAACGATTTTTCCACCACCATCGACTGCGGATTGGTGCCCGCGCGCCGCTCCACTCTTGCACTAAGTTTAGCTTTGAGCTTTTACTATACCTCCCATTTTGCTTACTAGATTGTGCAATAAAATGAAGTCTTCAAACAATAATATATATAGTTCTATGCCTTTTGCAAATGTGCATGAAAATTTATTTAAAAAAAAAAAATTTCTTTATTATGAATTTATCGACTTCCTATACAAAATTACCAAACAGCTGATTGAATTTGTAAAAGGAAAAAAACGCATATAATAATATGCGTTAAAACACAAAAGTCAAAAAACAAAAGATGTTCACTATGATGTGTAGAATATGTGGTAACAAGGTTATCCTAGAGTTATGGGACATCCTGTATGTGTTTTTACTTGATGTTCATTCATTCAAAACTGTTATAAATTCCTGAATGCAAAAGCAAACAATATCTTTAAACTTGTTAAATTTTAATATAACTTGCTGTTGATTGAATAAATGTAAAAAATAAACAATATCAATATTAGAAAAGAAATCATTTTAATGTTAATTGCATAGTGAATTTGTTTTGTTATTTTTTTAGCAACAGAATTAGTTTTATCAGTACAATATTATACTAATAAAATAGGACCTCAAAGAGTCAAAAACTGTTGAGACATTAACAAAACGTCAATGACCTAAGGTTTCAAAAACACTTTACGATATCAAATATTTTGATACCACCCCGCTTTAGTGCGTCCATTTTTTGTGGGCTGTCATTAACATTATAACCAATTAAAAAGATCCACATTACAAAGAGTTTAATTCAGAAAATGGGCCCGTCATCCTTACAAAAGATATTAATATGAGCTTTAGAATGTGCGCCGAGGGGGTCACAGAAACTGAAAGTCATTGCTTGGGTTCTTTCGACTAGGGATTTTAGAGCCCCATACGTGAAGAGTTTCATAGAGACTTTACAATAACTTCTAAAATAATTTATTTAGTTAAACCTAATTTCAGTACTCATTTTAAGTTTATTTTCTGTATTAAATCTGCAAAAGTTGTTGATGTTTTGTTATCAGTCTATATTATTAATAATAAATAGTTAAAAAGAAGTGGTTTGGTTTTAATGTACTTATTTGCAATTACGTCGTATTCGTATACGTAGATTCTAAAAAAAGATATAAAAATTGATTTCTGTCATGCGTGTAACTGTTTTGTTTAACAAAGTTAACACAAAACTACGTGAAATACCCTTCTTTATGGCCATGGTTGGTGATTGTGTGATGCGTCACAATGTAATACATGTAAAGATTAATTTTGTATTTTTGTGTTCACTCCTTTTTGTGGTTGTGGTGTTGTATTTTAAAAAGCATTGAGCTTTTTATTTTTATAACACTGCCATATTTATTGACAGCGTGTCTGTTAGATACGATAGATTACTGGTACCGATGCGCATACCTACTTTTTCTACGCTTTCAAATTTGGAAAACATGTTTTTTTGTACACGTACAATAAATGAGGGGTACTAACTTTTTGACAAGCAAGAATAGGTATACAATAACAACCATGTATAATGCTTAATATAGGT
Source organism: Anania hortulata (assembly GCA_963576865.1). Taxonomy (NCBI): domain Eukaryota; kingdom Metazoa; phylum Arthropoda; class Insecta; order Lepidoptera; family Crambidae; genus Anania; species Anania hortulata. The sequence continues at coordinate 7,197,658 of OY756410.1, forward strand.
AGTTTATGTTTTGTTTACTTGACACACAAATAAAGGTATTGTTACGGATGTATGTGGGGAAGAGGTTGGTAGAAAACGAAGGTTCTTCTAGCTAAAGCGACGCTTTGTTTCTTCTTGACGCAAACTGAAATGACGTATTCTGAATAACAAATTTCTGATATAGCCCGGACGAGGTAGTAGTAGTCGTGCCGATTCTTCTCATCATCGGTCAATATATATATATATATATATATTTTGGACTTTTATGTTTTGGAACTCTTTACCGCCCTTCTTTTTTTTTTTCCCTTCTCTCAATATTAATTCAACTTTCCTCTACCTGAAGGTTGTCTGGAAGAGATCGCTTCCAGCGATAAGACCGCCTAAATTGTGCTATTCACTAACTACTTTCCTGTGATTTGTTTGTTTTGTGTGGTGTACAATAAAGAGTATCTATCTATCTATCTATCTATGTAGTCCATGAAGTGGTGATGGGAAAGCTGTATTTTGGGACGTTCTAAGTGCCTAAAAGACAGGTTATATATGATGAATAAAATATTATCTATAGGCAGCACGGACATGGTCCTCTATTAGTGACGTACTCGTTTTATCGCACTGCAAGCATTAAACACTCTTGAACGTCACTACTGGCACTTCATTGTAACACGCTACTATTAAACTTTTTGTCCTTTTTTTCTTGTTTCTGCTTTACTAGACTTCTACTAACTGACCACTCTACGGCTTGCCACCTTTTTTTATACACCTTGCCGAATGTTCCAGACCTTAATATCGATAGGCTATTTGTTTAAAATTGTTACTTCATTTACCTTTTAAGGATAATTTTATTTTTAGTTTATTTCCAGATTTATTCTCAAGTTTTTATTCATATTATTTTCTCAAGTTAAAATACAAAATGTTTTAGAAACTCCAACGATACCTAATGTTTGTCGCCAGAACCCGAAATTCTCGGGAATATAGTCCAGTCGCTGACTTATTTGGCCATCGACATTTGACAGCTCCTGATGAAAATCTTAATTGTTTGATACTTGTACGTAAGCGTGTTTATTTTTTCAACAAAAATAAAAACTAATTTAAGCACAAACTGTTAGATAAGTATTCATAAGTTCCACCCTAAATTCTCTATTAGACTAATACTAGAGTACTTCAACAGTGTTATAAATAACTTAACAGCAAACCACGCTATTATAAATGATCGAACGAAATAGTTAATAAGGTAGCGCTTTATCTTATTAAACGTCGAGCGATACCCGCTTGATGGATCCGTGCGCGGGAGGCCGTCGATACTCGATACCGTCGACAAATAACCGGGTAGGGAAGAGAAAAGTATCGATATTAATAATATTACAAACTAAGTCAAGTAAAAAGTTATAAAATATTCGCTTGATTGAACATTCTCGACAGGACGTCGATTATCGATTCAGTTGACAATTAAATAGGACAATAGAAAAATAATTAGGACGCGGCAAAATTTTCTTATAACCAAAGACTCATTTCTGTTGCTATACACTGTTAAAAAAAGTGTTATTCATTAGAAATGTTGAACTTTATTTATATTATACAAAAAACCGGCCAAGTGCGAGTTGGACTCGCGCACCGAGGGTTTCGTACAAACGGTTTCGTATAGGTACCTATAAAAGTTCACCGATCACGACAATCGAGTCATAGTTATGGTATTTTTATTGCAAAATGAAATCCATAACATTACGAAAGGTAAATTGCGGTTTACGGTTTATGACGTATTAAAAAAAACTACTCACTAGATCTCGTTCAAACCAATTTTCGGTGGAAGTTTGCATGGTAATGTACATCATATATATTTTTTTGTTTTATCATTTTTTTATTTTATAAGTTACAGGGGTGGGGGGTACATATTTTACCTCTTTGGAAGTGTCTCTCCGCAAACTATTCAGTTTAGGAAAAAATGATAGTAGAAACCTCAATATAATAATAACTGAATCTACACTTAGCTCATATTTTAAACTTGTTACTTGTTACTTGTTAATTGTATCATTGGTGTAAGATTTGTTGGTTGCTTCTATTAAATAAATAAATAATTAAATATCATTTTTGAAGACCTATCCATAGATACCCCACACGAATTGGTTTAATAAAAAAAAATGAGTTTCAGTATAAGTATGGATGGGGAACCCCCAAAATTTATTGTTTTTTTTTCTATTTTTGTTTGAAAACCTAAATGCAGTTCACAGAATACATCTACTTACCAAGTTTTAACAGTACAGTTCTTATAGTTTCGGAAAAAAATGGCTGTGTCATACGGACGGACAGACAGACAGACAGACATGACAAATCCATAAGGGTTTCGTTTTTGGCCTACGGGGGGACCCTAAAAAAGCAATGTCGACTGACGAATCATTGCGCAGTCAAAATCGCTGGGCCTTGAAACTAGAAATTTTGCCATCAGAGGTTCCTCGAATACAAGTGATCGCTACGAAATGATTTTTGGAAATTAATCCTTTAGGGGTAAAATGGAGAGTGGAAGTTTGAATAGAAAAATCGAATTTTGGCGGACAAAGATGCGGGGAACCACTAGACAGTTACCAAGTTTAGTAGCTGAGTGAGAAAAGTATGGCATAATAAAGGGTGGTAACCAGCTATCGATAAAATTTACTGCCGATTCTAGTTCAAAGATAAGGATAATTTGAATAGGAAGGAACTGTTTAACACATTCATCAATCATAACACCGTCAAAGTTGAAGTATGAATGCTGATTGATAGGTGATAGAAAACATTATCATGAATAAATTTGCACATTATGATTATCGGTTGCGAGAATTGTTGACTTGCGATTGTTTTATTTTGCATAATGATCACAATTTACTATTCCGATTAGTATAATATCTAGAATATTACAGCATTAAATACCTAAACAATAATTAAATCGGGTAAAAGTATGTTCGATGTCACTATTACATTATACTTATACTCGTATGTACCTAATTATATATTATTATAAAAGAAAGAATTTTATAAAATAGCAATATAACAAACAACTTATGCGAATGATAGTAAGTTTCAATATGTCACGAACCTAAAATAAAATATTATAGATTGGTAATGAAAACCTTTTTTACTGAAGTGCGAGTTGTTTTCGAAATACTTTATTTACAGCATAAACGAATTACTTACCTAATTGAATAATTTTGACACACTTTTAAATAACTTTTTATATTTCAATTGTGACATTTATAAATATTTTACATGCCATTGAATGGTGAAACACGTCGCAATTTATATATTTTTTCATTTTTATTATCTTTATGTACCGTGTTTCCATGTAAATAAATAAATTTGAATGTAAATTCATAAACTGTATCGATATCATGCAACATCACTAGTAGAGTGGACTGGGGAAAGCACACATACCGGCACAATTAGAGGATATCGTACATCGCGCGCTAACTCTGCATTTACAGCATTTGTCATTCATAATAACGGACACGATGGTATAGAGAAGACCGTGTAAAAACTTTGTTTTATTTTTTACAAATAGCTTAAAACGAAAAAGTTACATCACGAATAAAATTGGTTACATTTTTAACAGAGTTTGAATAAAATACCTAAAAACAATAGTTAACGCAGGAAAGTATGTACATAGTAATTATAAATGCAGAGCTAAAATTAATATTTCTAAAATCCACAATAAATCCGATTGTTACTTTCTGTCTGAACAATAATTGATACTAATAAAATAAAATCTAATAAATATCTAATTTATAAAAAAAACACATACATGAACTAACGTCACAGATACATTAATATTGTTATCTTCATATGGTAGTTGTTGAATATTAATTTTAATACTAAATAACTGCAGTGTTTATGGGCAAAGTTATGAATTTATGATAATCAAAACAGAAAAACGAGCTTAGAAATACCTGTGTCATGTCAATCAATGATTTGTCATAATACCTAATGACTGGTCAGTCTTATACTTATATACTTAGAAAATTTTCTGATTTAACTCTGTTTTTTTACAACTGTGCAGTGTTTCAAAATACCTACTAAGTATAATATATTTTTACCTGTCAAAATAGATTAATGTAATGAATTCCTACTAGTGCTTTTATAAATGTGTTGACGTACTTAATTTTTATTTTACAACTTTTGGGTTTACGAGACACAATAGGAAAACCTTTATTATGAATCATATGTGACTCATTTGGATAGGAAAGTTATTAAGAATGTGCAAGTGAGCTGTAAATAAATAAATAAATCAAGCCAATCTGGAAGTCAATGGGGGACGCCTATGTTCCGCAGTGGAAGTTTTTTGGCTGAAATGATGATAATGATGAACTGTAAAAGCTAAAACGAACAACGTCAAACGTTTGGTCAAATCAAGTCTTGGTCTTCTAAAATACCTCTCCCTTTCAATATTGTAACGCCAGAGGTTGTAGAAGGACTACCTGCTAGCAGCGCACAAGCATCCTTTGCCAACCTAGAAGTAGTTTGTCTTGGGACACAAGTTGGCCGCTAAGAGTAGAATTTGGTGAAGTGAGAACGAAGGAACGAGCTTAAGAGCGAATATAGGTGGTCAGCTGTAAATTGGATTTACAGTCTGTGTCCTTGCTGCTTCCCACAAGTGCACAAAGGAGAACCTAATTAAAATGAAAAGCAATGCTGTAGAGATCGCTAGATTCAAGAAGTCCAATAATTAAAAGCACTTTGACACAAAGACTGCAAACAAGACGAGATATTATGTATGTTGATAGTTAGCTCATGCTTTAACTGAAAATTTTAATCATCTTAGTAACTATTTTTATTTGATATAAGAACAAATTATTGATTTCCTTGCTTTCGCAAAATAAAATAAAAATAGGCTAAGAGAAAGTATCTACTCTGTTGACATAAATCGTCCATTTTTATGGTGGTGATACATATTACCTGTGGTTGATTATCTAGTAATGAACAAAAATCATTAAATGTTTTAGTTTTCTCCTTCAATGGCCTGCAGTACTTAGTGTTTGATAAAAAATTCAACATAATACCTCTACCCGTACCCGAAAGGTTCCATTTTTTGTTTTCACATTTATTCAACACTCAAACTTGTACCACAAACACTAGCTCCCACATTTGTTTCACCCACAATCGTGACATACCGACATTTTTCTGAGTGGCAACACCGTCAAATCCTCCGCTGTCCGGCAGACCATTACTGAGAAGTGTTATCTATGTTCCCCGGACCATCTTTCATTTTTAGACCGCACGGGACGCTACGAGGCGATAAGAACGGATTAACTATGACTATTTATCATTACTCGACCTTTTTTCCACTACCGTTCTACGATGGATGAGGCCTGACCTCCTTGCTGGGCTATATGCGACCGTTGCTAGGCGAAATAAATAAAAACTTAAGTAATGTGGTATTACTATTTGTCAAAAATTTATCAATCTAGGGCTGCTTGCAGCATTAGATAAGAGTTTAGGATTAAACAATCAAAATTAAGTTAAAAACATACACAAACAAACTCCTAAACACAGAAAAGATTAATATCAAGGCTCTTTTATTGCATGTCACTGTCAAAAGAACGATATTGGAGAAGGTTAAAGGACTGTTTCAAAATTATTGTGATTTATAAACAAGCAGTAAGTACAGTCAAAATACACTAAGTACTAAGTCACCATGAGTGAATATAACGGAGTTTTATCTTTGAAAGTAGTTTCAGTACCTGTCTAAGGCTGAATAGGCTTGCTTACAAATGTTGGGTTTGTTAAATAAATGCCCATAATAATATTAAACTCAAAAGGCTATTTTTAAATACAAATTACACCAGCCTTCAAATGTTGGAAAACAATTTACTTGTAAATACAAACTACACACAACTTAAAACGTCTACGACAATTACGTCACAAGTTAAAACAATACAAATTCATACTCGTCACTTCAAGACAATGCTAAGTTCATTGTTACACCTTCTCTTTCACCTATCAATGGCAGATAGGATCTCATGAAAACAGCTGATCCGAACAATGACGAAAAACAAATGAACCTATTTAAAAGAGGCTAGATGTGAATGAACTGCCTTGAGGAGCTCCCGATGCTAACGCAAATATAAAAGAACAATGCCCTATTGTTGTGTGCTACGTCACACCGGAATATAGGTCAGTGGAGACCCAAATGTGGATCTCAGCTGATCGTGGGGGGTGATCGCAGGGAACTTTTAAGTTTTGAACCGTTTTTTGCCTTATTGTGTGGTGTGGGAGCCAAATTGGTGTGGGAAGATCGTTAAAGTTATGTTATTTATAATATAATAATAGGTTGTTAGCGATTGCGGTATTGTATAATATGATGGTAAGGAATATTAGTTTTTTGCGTGTCACAGATATGGATCGAATTCAATAACCTTTGAAATAATTACCACAATACAAACACTGAAATGAGGGTGAATTTTAATAACATTGTTTATTTTAAACACGCTTTAAAAACTTATAACAGTATTAAAATTTTGTTTTTAGCAATTACATTCTCGTTATATTTATAATAATATAACACTTGAGGCAGTCGTTTTTTTTCATGTGTTATATTATCATAAGATAGTATTTTCATAAATTTTTTTCCACGTCTTTTTTTTCAAGATCTACTATTTGTATGGCAGGGCAGAGCTTTCGTTATGTCAATGATTTGTGTGAATAAGTGTCTCTATTTTGATAAGGGATCCTATCAGGAGTCTATAAACAAGAAAAACATCCTGCAACAACAACTTACACATATACCTAACCATTGGGCAAGTTGTCAGGAGGTACTGTTTTAGTTCGCAATAGTATCCCAATGAGGCGCTATATAAAAATGACGACAAATTATGTATGTGTGTATGTAAGTTTAAAAGAGTTTGAATTCCACAATTCGAAAGTTCTGTTTTTTCTGCTGACCGTACCGAAATACAAGTCGAACTGGCAACACTATCGCCCGACAGGAATCCGCGAGACAATGCCATTGTTCACCATTGCAATTACGACCACGTGGCTCTGTTTACCAATTGTTCTTATCTCCATCTAGCGTCCTTGGTCATTGTGTGACTGTGGGCTGCTTTCGTTGACGAGTCAATGTCTTCAGATGTGACAGTGACGGTGACGTTTACAGCTGTAAAGTTGCCGCTACACTGGGTTCATCAATGGTGTGTCTCGAGCAGAAACGCAACCAACTCTTGTCTTTGTTGAAAACTAAGTATTATCCCTGTAGTTTATAATACGGGTAAATATTCTTTTGTTATACTGCCAATAGCGCGTGTGTAATAAGCGCCATCTTAACTTCTATCTCGCATCCATCCTGCATAAAAAGAGTCTTGTTTACCGATAGACAACAATTTGATCAATGTTTTTGTTTAAAAATCTTGACGAATCAACAAAACAGTCAATTTCCGTATGTAGGCTTGAGTGAAGCTTTGGGCCAAATTATGCTGGCCAATGCTGAGAGAAACGGCAGTGCAAACCTCTGTTCTTGCTTACCACACAGGCTTAGCAGTAGTATGGCCAAAGGTTAATTAGATTTTATTTTAAATTACAAGAACCGCGGAACATAAACATTAGATTTGAGTTATCTTTGACTCGTGTCTCGTAAGCGATTGATAGGTAATGTGGGTTTGAAGGATGGTTTGAGGTAAACGAAGTTGTTTACCATTTGCTAACCATGTTGCTTTTTTGATGAAAATAAATGCTTGATATTTTTATGAAAAGAAAAAAAGCAGACATCTCAGAAAATAATACTATCTTAAAATGTTGCTACATGATTAACTGTCGTTTTGGTGGTAGTTATTATAATTTAAGATATCAGCGTTGATCTAACAGTGAAATACATTCGTTTGCTTTTGTGTTGGCCTTAAGAACAAACTTCTTCAGTTAATTATGTTACAAATTGTAATATTTTTCAGGAAAAGCGGTTAGTTATAGTTTTTTTTACTTGCTATCCCCGTGTAGAGATCCCCACCAAAAACCAGCTCAGTGGACACACCTTTTAAAAAAATATTGTTGTATTGTTTGAATATTAAATAAAAATATCGTTTTTTTTCTTTTGTGGTTATAGCTCAATAAAAAACATGTTACATTTTTAAAGGAAAGAAGGCCAAAAATCCTAAAAGAAAGATCTTCAGTATCAAACCCGCATTTCGCTTCTAACTCGAAGCTATACTAGTTACGGTACCACCAATGTTTTACTATATTTATAGCCCCTGACAGATACTTACAAAATACTAAGCTCGGTTTGTACCAGCCTAACTGGTAGAACTAGTGAAAATTAAAGCCTACCATAATAGCCAGTAACCTGCTACATTACGATTTAGCCGAAGCCCCACCACTGAAGACCGGCCCTCCCCACTCAAACAGAGGGGGTATCAACCTGACTTAACGACGGTATTAGATTTTCATTGGTTATGTTTCTAGCAGTTTTAGAAAAAGTATGCGCCTATCTTTATGTAATGCTTAAGAATTTTTTAGAGTAGGTACATCATTAGAGTTAATTACAGACTCTTTACTTAACTTACAGATGATAACATGGAAATGGATTATTTTAATTCTGCTTCGTTTAATTGAAATGTAGAGCCATTAATAGAGGATTAAGTATTTATTTTACCAGAAAACGAATAAAATGTTCCCGTTAAAAAATATTTTGAACTAGCCTCAAAACAGAAATAAGTTTTCAACTCGCCTCGTTTTTGTTTTTAAGTTAGATTTATTTTTCAAGATTTGTAGGGCGTTTTGGGTAATTGGCAGCTTTGAAGTTATTCATATTTGAATTTCGAATTAAAAATAACTATTCACAACCGTTTATATGACATAACGCGTTGAAGTCGATAATCATAATCGGCATTTGTTTTAATCACTCAAAGTCCTTTCGTGACGTCACCTTTAAAAACATACAGCCATAATATTATTACTTGGCTTTAAAATATTGACGCAAACCAGAGGTAAACCATTACTTTAACGACGGGTGAAACATGGTGGCATAAAATTATTATGTATTGCTTTTCAGAATATTTTGGTTGTATTTCGGTTTAGTATTACCTCCTAAGAAGGCAAGGAATAGTGTTCAAAATAAAGTTAGGTGTATAAGTTTCATACTCAGATACAGTCACTTCTAAACGATATTCCTGGAATTTAAGGGATACAAATTTGTAACAGATAATCGTAGTTACTTAGTTTGTTGGGAAAGCAATATTTTTTAAATTTAAACTTTTGTCCCAAAACAACTTGTGGGAATATCTTAATACATATATCATGTATGGTAAATTGAATATTGCTACTTATCTGAATAAAATGTCATGATTAGGTATGTCATTATGCTGACTCCGAGAAGGAAAGTGGACAAAGCCAGGAAAACGAAGAGGCTAAATATACCGGCTGGCTAGATTACATGAAATATTAAAAAGTGATAGGTAAATACGCGTATCTACGTTTTCTTAAAATAATTTTTCTAAAATCATGACGTTGCAAATTGCTGAATCTTTTTTACAAGTTTCTTGTAGGCAAAAGATACCTACATACAATATGCCTATATTTTTATTACTTTAATCGAACTACCGTCTTTAGCTTCGCACAGAAGAAGCACTAAGCATATAATAAAATTGTTGCAGGCCGCTTCCAAGTGGCCAATCTTGAATTCAATGGGGGAGGTATATGTTCAGCAGTGGACGTCCGATGGCTGAAATGATGATAATGATGATGATTCAAACTTTCCTAGATTATCCGATATCTATTAGTGAAAACCGTATCAAAATCTGTGCAGAATTTTCGTAGGTTAGCCTTTATAGACAGACAGACAAGTGCCAGAAATGTGCCTTTCAGCTAAAATATTGAAACCCTTTAAAACGAACCCGTTCTAACATTAACATTGAAATATTAACGAACCTATTATAATGTTTGACACACACAGTGTCATTGAAACTTGTTTTAAGATGGTACTTTGATCTCGGAATATATTAACGGGTTTAGGTAGAGCGAGGAATTTTTTTATTTAGGTAGGTAATTTTTCTTTTGTATTTCGTCGTTTTCGTAGATAACATTGGTTAATAATGTTAAAATAACACACTATTTTATTTAAAAAAGGATTACTGTTATTTAAACAAGTAGGTATAATCATCATCATCATCATTTCAGCCATAGGACGTCCACTGCTCAACATATGCCTCCCCCATTGAGTACCAATTTGGCCGGATGAAAGCGGCCTGCATCTAGCATCTTCCTGCGACCTTTACCAGGTCGTCTGTCCACCTTGTTAGTGGACGTCCTACGCTGTGCTTGCCGGTACGCGGTCTCCATTCTAGAACCTTGCTGCCCCATCGGCCATCGGTTTTACGTGCTATGTGCCCCCCCGCCCACTGCAACTTCATCTAGCTAATCCGTTATGCTATGTCAGCGACTTTTGTTCGTACAAGTAGATATAAGAGCTATTATTAAGAGTGTATATGGCTTCTATGCCATGCTGCGTAAAAGAGTAGCTTCTCTGGGAGCCAGTGCAGTCAGCGCCAACACTCTTCTAAAAATGGTAACAGAAAGGATGAACAGTCCTGTCTTTGCTCATTGGATGTCATTGCCTGTGCAATGCAATGAGCACTATACATTTTACTAACATAGTTATAAAAGTGTCTTGCTGTCTAATAACAAAAATGTATGTTTTAAATGTTTGTATTGTTGTATGTCTATAAGGAATTAAATTCATTGTTACATTTTTATTTTATTTTTATAAACGTTATTATTGCAATTACTTCCTAGTTAGATCTAAGATATAACACGTGACAATCGACTGCATTATATGGCAATCGAACCCTTCTCTCTTCGCTATTCGGCGACAGCTCTTTACCAACTTAAAAAAATTACAAGTTATACCTAAAATTCATACTAGTTTTTGATAAAAATAGTTGTTTTATTTTTCATCATCATCATCATTTCAGCCATAGGACGTCCACTGCTGAACATAAGCCTCCCCCAATGCCCTATCATCGGGGGGAGATTGCCAATACTCGCACGCTTGGCAAGCGGGTTGGCAAGCGCAGTTTTTTCATAAGATTTCGCACGCAGACGCTGCTGCCCATCTCGTGCTACAGAAATTAGTCACCTCTTACGACACGCCTTCTGTTGGCGGTAGAAAAGTGTATTCTTTACGGCCGTCCCCACACGGCATATTGTTTTAGCTAATTCAATTATTTACTATCGTTACCTAGTCATAAAATTCTAAGTATCTAAACTGATATCAAATTATTCAGAAAACGTATTACCTACTATGTTAAGTTAGTATACACATATAATAAGTATTTAATAAAAATGTCTAAAATGTAATAACATCTCAACGAAAACGAAGCTGTTGGTCTTTTTATAAAACAAGTTCACTTATTTAACAAAAAGTAAAGAATTTTTAAAAGCAAATTTCTTCTCAAAAACATATTTTTACAGTCAAAGTCCTTAATACTCCTCACTTGCTTAAAAAAAAAAGCTTTAAAAGCGAATACATCATACTCCCTGACATATGGGAATATTTTACGGTCTCCCCACTAATCTAACCCCCCAAAACCTTCGTGGAACCGATCGAATTATCTCCTGAATGATTTTATGGGGTAACTCTGGGTTTACGATGGCAACACTGTTGCGCGAGTGGTTGCATGATTTATAGTCGAACAACGGTGCTAACTCAGCAATTGTGAGCCACATTTGCTTTGACTTGAGTTTAAATTTTGTACTTTGTAGCAGAACTGGAGGTAGTATTGATAATCATCAAGTATACAATACTTTTATGCCATCTAAATACCTAAAATAAGATAGTGCATTAGCGCAAAAAAGATATTATGGAGCATAAGCATGAAGAAGCTGTCGAAATATTCTGACAACTTGTGATGTAGACTTAAACATACGACGACAGTTCATTTTCTAGGCTCCAAAAACTAATCGGTCGTGGATTCAATACCCACAAGGGACAAATGTTAGTGTAATGAACACGAACATTTGTAATGAAGTCATGGAATTCATATAATGACAGTACAGAATCCTCAATGCACGTCCCTGACTTACACTTAGCCGGTTTTAACTCATTATTTTTTACGTACATTAACTTTGAAACAGCCGGTTGTATTATAATACATACATTTGTGTCGTACTAATGACTTTCAAAAATGCAAAAATAAATGAATATAATTTATAAATTAAGTTACGAACAAAATTTTATGTATCGAGTGGGTCTATCTGTTTAGAAAGACATTAAATTACCCGGAGATTGTATTACTAACTATATTAAGTTGTATTTTTTTTAAAAGTGCGTTCTGAATGGGAAGCACAGGAAAAGGTAATCTCAGATGGCGCTAGAGTGCTCGGTCTTGTGAATCATTGGCAAGTAATGTCCATGCAAACGTCAAAGTTCGATTTTTTTCTGTGCTCGATGACACAAGTTTGTCACACGTTTGAGAACTTACAACCTTTTTTTAAATGGACACTTATTTCAACATTAAAACCGCAAAATGGATTCGGTTTGTAGTCGAACGAAAAGCATGGTCGAGTTATTTTATTGGTTTTTATTTATCACTAGCTATCCCGCCGAATTTTGTGCAGCCTCTTCATAAAAAAAAATTTGTGAATATTTTTATGTTTTCATAGTTCTCGATTTATAAATGGTGTAACTAACCCGACTTTCTTTTATATAGCTTTAGAATGCAAGTTTGGTGTAGTTTGTGTTCTAATGTTTGGTGAAGTGATAAAGATCTAAAACTATTGAAATATTATTGTATTTAACGCCGCATCGAGTGTCAAGTGACCTGTCTCAAGACTACTTGCTTTAGACCCGAAAACGTCTTGAAACCTGCTTCTACGGGAAGAGTAGCCTCACTGAATCCAAGAAAAGCAATAAAAACCAAAAACCCGTTATTTATTGTGAACATTAAATCAAGAATCACTCGAAATTGGCAGAAACACTGCTCTGCTTATAGAGAGGGATTGAGTAAAAAAAAAAGTTTGCAGTGATTCTGCCAAATTGACAATCTTTATCGTAGTGATTATTTGATCAGTGACAGCAGCGACAGAATTGACCAATAATCACTACGGCAAGACCAAACACAATGCGACACCTATCGGAATAAATGTGCAGTGTTCCCCATTGTCCTGAACCGGGAATCAAAGTACTCTTACTACCCTGATTACGCCAATCAAGTCGACAATAATAATACAAAGTCTATTCAAACTTATAAAATCTTTACAAAACGTAAGCAAACCTATACGTACACACGAGTCAAGTAATAAGTACGGAAATGCTGAATCGTCGGGTTATGCTCAAGTATCACATTCCGGGTTTATGAAGTACAGTTGGCAGCGGATGTATTCGACACCTTTCTCCTTAGGCTTATAGGAATAAAGCTGAATATGTGTGGAAAGGGGTACGTGTTTAAAGTAATTTCTTCAGAAAGCGTCCGCGGCGTACCTAATCGCGACGGAGCGAAAGGTGAGCGTTCACCGTATTGCTATAGCTATTGGTTGGGACACACGGCTTTGTAGCTTGTCGAACATAAAGTATGCAACCCTGAATACCCCAAAAGGAACTAATTGCTAATCAACACATCAATGTTCTCTGGGATAACACCGAATTTAAAACGCCCCGTATTATTAAATCAGCTGTTAATGTCTTGTGTGTCAATGTTTTTTTTAATTGATAAATTTCATTGCGATGTTGGCACCATTGCAAGTAATATATTTTTTTCCGTACATATATAAAATTCAATTAAACAATGACTATGCGCTTTGAACAACCTTTTGATGATTTTAAGGCTTAAACTTTAAGCTCCTTCTAGGCTGAAGGTTACATTAGATATACAATAAATCAGTCACACTAAAATTACGTTAAGAGTTAATGAAAATGCTTTAATAAACCAATAGGTTTATCAATAAGATAGGAACCGATTAAGGATTCAAATCAATCACACATTTTTACATTTTTACATAGGTATAAACATTGTAATGTTGCAGTAATAATAGTTGATTTAACGTTTCCGGATCGAACAATGAGTGTTTTGAAACATCTCGGAGAGATTTATTGTAAAATATTAAATAAATGTTATGATTGTTTTGTATGAATATTTGCTACCGTTGAATCTAACTGGATTGACTAACTAGTTATGTTAAATTCTTTTATGTTAAGCAAAAATTTAAAGTAAAAGAGAATTACGACATTAAAACACTACCTTTAATGTATTAGTGTCGCTAAAATATTATCTAATATAACAAAACAATTCTAAGACAAGTCTGTCATAAAACACAAATACTTGTTCCCCAACAAGCTCATCAAATTGTTCGCTCTTTTAATCGGCACTACACCACAGCAATAAACATTGAGAAACATGACGCCTGCCGCCGTTTTTGAGCAAAATATTGCACGTTAATTTAGCACAGACCAGCGGTCATTTGCGAGCGCTTGTGCAGGCTTTTTAACTCTTTTTTAGCCCTTTTTACGGTCCTGGGTCACGTTTAGCGACGATTTCTTTCGATAACCCTGATATTTGACTTTCATTCAAAAGATTTCTTTTCATCCTCTGTAATTAGGCATTACTTTTCATATGGTGTCTTTGTAACGTTACATAACTTACATAAATACTTTAAACCATAGGAGTTGATGTCTGATATCTGTTCTTTGGTGGGACACCCAAGAAGAAAGAGGTACATCACTTAGTAAGTTATATTGACAAACAATATTATTACAGTAACCCAATATTTTAAAAGTTTGGTAATCAATTTGTTTTTTACACAAAAACTGTTGTTTTCTTTTTATAGGTTTTTTATGATAGAAAAGTATTACGAATTGTTAATAAAAAAAATTATAAGCTGATGATTTTATTTCTCGCTGCCTATCTATTTAATAATTTTGATTAATCTCAAATGGCCACCTGCGGTGATATCGTCAACATACATTCAAGTTTAAACCACATTATTTCCTTCCTTCTCACGAGTATTTAAATATTGCAGTTAATGTTTATAGTACCAAGTTAAACATGAACGAACCCGAGCCGTGTTTAGGCTGATCTCACTGAATGACCGTAACCCGACCCTGTGTTATAACGATTGTAAACCTGAATGAACCGATCACGGTCACGAATTGATTGAGTCTCATTCAGTTTGGGTAATAGGGGAGCGGTGGCCATAAAGTGATTGACGATTGTGGTGTAACTACTGAATAAAGACTTCGGAATAGGTTCGCAGTCAATGGTTTTATAATCGTCTAACTGGAACCGCTTATGGCTTCCTTGTCGAATCTACACGATGGATTTTCGTGGGTTTATAGAGCCACAAAAGTCACATTCGCCATTGCAACATAAACATTCAAATCGCAAAATAAACCTCTCCATACTAAAACGCCAACCTGCTGGCATCAGATTGTATAGAGGTGTTTGTTTTTGAGATTTAGGTGTTGGTACCTACCTACCGAAGTAAAAGTTTGGCGGCTCCAAATCTTAAGATAATTCATCGTGTCTATACGTTTGACATAAACGTTTAGCCATTTATTGTAACCTATTTTACTTGTATGAAACTAAAGATTTTTTTTTTTTTTCTATATTTCGGTAAATGTTTCTTTAGCAAACTTCAATGGCCAGATCATATATCCTGAAATTTAGCTGACCTTTATGATACATCTATTTTAAGACATCTTTTATAAAACTTGGTGAAAATAATAGTTTGTGTGATCTGTACCAGCATTGTCAGCTTAGTCATGCTTATCACATAGGTATATATTATAAGTATACATACATTAACCATTATTATTTGTAATCTAGTCGCCATAGAACGTACAAGCCCTGTCTAGTTTAGTGCTAGATAATTTGACTAGATTGTTGAAAGAATTTATTTATTGGCTTCGTGAAAGTTAAATCATATATACGTAGGAGTCCTTAGGTTATCCTAAATAAGTAATTCTGGAATTTAACATAAAACATTTGCATATAACTATCTGGTTTTATTATCTAGAAAATCTATGAAATATATCATCCGTAGACATTTTAGGTAAGAATTTCGATTTGGTACTTACTAAGAATAAATAATACGTATACGTAACAGCAAGTACCGCCAAGCGCAGCGTAGGACGTTCATCCGCAAGGTGGACAGGGTAAAGGTTACAGGAAGCCACTGGATGGAAGCCATTGGGGGAGCCATTGTTCAGCAGTGGACCCTATGGTTGAATAATGATGAAGAAGCAATAGTTGAGTAGGTTTTTCTGTAGTGTATTCGAGTAGGTATAGTAATTTTCCACTTAGTGTCAATGCACCAGTCTACGCTCAGTTTACCGCCTGTATCAAAATACGTGTTAAGTTATAGCCATAATTTGCCAGCCCGATCGATAAACGGATCAAACCGATTAATCGATACTCCACGGTCTCGGATCGAGTAGCAAGGTCTGATAGCTTGCTACTAGGTTATGTTTAATGTGTGTTTAATGACTCGATAATGTTTCGTTTCGGGTTTATAAATTGATGTTTTAATTCGTCATCAGCAGCTTATGTTACTGTGTTAGTATGTAGCCAGTGTGGCCTAAAGTCAGGTTGTATAATATAGCTAATTGGATATGATACTGAATCATTGATAAGATTTTCATGTTACATATTTCGTTCTTGGTCCTGCCTAACTTTAAGATTTTTATTTATCTCTTGTTAGAAGAAGTCGGGTTTTAGAAGCAAATAAAAACTTAATTATGTTTAAAGAAATAAAATTGATGATATATACTCCATGAAATGTTGATCATTCCAATTTATCAACTTAAAACAGATCATCAAATTGGATGGTAAAAAAATATTTAAAAATATTACTAACATCGAATTCAAATTTGAGAACCCTTCAGGCTGTATGTTCAATTGAACACACAGATTACCGTATAAAATACCTTAACGCGAATTATATGAAATGACATCAGTATAGACGTTGCTTGGTTTATTACTAAAACTTGTTAATTGTCTCTAATATTTTATTTAAATCACCAACATTTGAACTTCAAAGATGCGCAGCATGCATTTGTATGCAGTAGCCGAACGCGCACGCTCGGCTACGAGTAATGGTTCTAACGCTACTGTTTAGTTTACCCATTAGATTATAATAGTGCTTGATCAAATCAAATCAATTTATTGTCTCTTCACAATAGGAAACTTACTCTAGGACATTTAATGAAATGACTACAAGTCTGTGACCTGAAATGTGAGAGAGTGCCCAATATAGTTTAATAAAAACTGGTGTTACTGGTCACATGTCATAAATGTTTAACTAGATTAAAATTAGTTGCACTTTATTGACTTTATTTAAATAGTTCGCTTTATACGCAAAGCGTTCTGAGTTCGATTTCCGGGTCAGGTGAATACAGAAAATAAACATTTTTAAATAAACCCGAGTCTGGGTGTACTGGGTGATGTCGCATGCATTTGATTGTCTGGTACCTCATAACACAAGGATTGAATACCTTACTTTATAATTGGTGTGTTGCCTGGCGCATATTTAATTACATAATTATTTTTAATTAATCTTGTTTTGAGGTTATCTTTCACGCACCATTTGAAAGATAGACGTCAAATAATGTAGTTGTTTTGCGATTTTTACTAACAATGATTTAACTGTGATACTTTGGGAAAAAAACTTAGAAAAACATTTACTCTGGAACGCTATCTATTTTGACTCATCTCTCTGTAAGTAAATCACAATTTCAAGACTCAAGTCGACGTTGTCTTTTTGAGCTATAACGGACCTTCAACTTTAAGTAAGTACCTATCGTAAGTATTCAGGAATTACTCATGTAAAAAAAGTTTTAACACATTGCTCTTTTGATTTGGCTCCGATAATATAATCGTCATTAACAATTCAGATCCTTTGAGCGCCTTTTACTACAATCCTATGCTAATCGAGTCAAGTCGATCTAATAAATAAAGCATAAAAAACAACTCCTCATACGATTAGTTAGACTCCTGTCTGCCTAGCACACTATTGCAAATAGGTCTGGCCAAACAAAGCGCCGCTGTCAGCGAGCGACGCGACACGCGTCACCCGTCACGAGCGCGCGTGCATGGGAAGCCTTATGGCGTCATGAATAAGATGAGGTGGTCGTAGTGTTTCATACTTTCACTTCTTTGTTTTATTAATAATAATAATTGTTTTTACAATCACACCAATTAAGCAAAGCTAAATAAAGATTGTACTATTGCAATTAGATAACGGATAAATAAACATACTTCAATACCTTTATTTTAATCCATGACTTAGGTACAAATATTCGTGCTCATCACACAAACATTTGCCCCTTGCGGGATTCGAACCTGCAACCGCTGGCTTTGTAGTCCGGAGCGCGAACTACTACACCAGACGGTCGTCAAACAATTATATTTATAACGTTTGGTCCAGAAGGCCTACTACGAAAATTGTTGGTTCGTTCGGACATATAAGCTTAACAAATTAAAATACCAACCACTTGTATCACACCTTTGACAATTTATGAACAATTGAAAATGGTCGTGTTTTTTACCTGACTAGTTTCAGATGTTCATATTTTGTCGAAGGATTGACTCAATTAATTGTTATTTTATTTAATTAGTCGTGTACGCAAGGAAGCACCGAGCATAGCCCTTTCCATAGCACGCTGTGCGGCCTTGAGCTTTCTTATGAGGCCCATAGAATGAAGGCCGCGTACCGGCAAGCGCAGCGTACGGTGTCCACCCACAAGGTGGACAGACGACCTGGTAAAGGTCGCTGAAAGACGCTGAATGCAGGCCGCTTCACACCGCTCAATCTGGAAATCAATGAGGGAGGCCTATGTTCAGCAGTGGACGTCCTATGGCTGAAATGATGATGAATAATAAGGTGTGTACGTAAGAACGAACGAAACACTTTCGTAGTAGACCTATTGAGACTTCTAAGAAATTTGAATGCTTCAATTTAAAATATTCACGTATAAATTTAGTTGTATTACGGGGATTTGTAAGAACTTTATTAATGCGATGTTATTTTGTTTTTAAGTACGTGTGTTCTATACGAAATTAAATTGTAATCACTGGCAAAGGCACTGGTATAAAATTAATTATTGTAATACGAAAATTGTTTATGTACCTTAAGAATAAACAAGATAATTTGTTTGCTTTATTAGACCTAATGACTGGAATTCAGCCTTGTTCCAACTTCCTACCTACCTCCTGACCTCAACACGCAAGAACAAAATAACGATTAATTTGATTAATATTCTAATGAGGAAAATTCTCCGATGATAAAATTTTCCATTGCAGTCTACGCATCTTGTACTTTTTAGAAATTTGACTAAAGAAAACAATCGACAAGACATTCTTATAAACAGGCACAACAATTTTGAGACATATTTTATAAATGTTTTTTTTACCTTGTTATTTCTTAAAAGTACTTACATGAAGTTTTGATTTTTTAAGATCTAAATATATGTCCAACATACCATTTTGTGTGGAGATAATATTCGTATGGGTAACTTACCTGAAAACAAAAGAGAATAAATAAATTAAAAACATTACAAAAGGATATTGTATACGCCAAAGTTACCGACATAAGTAGTAACAAATCGGGAACTTTGGTTGTTTACTCTTATGTGAAATAGAAAAAACAAGAGAAAAAAAGAAAACCACTGCAAATGCTTGAAAATATATATGTCGCAGGGAAATGAGGATATCAGGGATTTCATGAAATCCCTAGAGATATGACGAAATTCCGGTAGATGTCGAATATTCTTGTTTATTAAGTCTTACTAAAATTATCTAGTGATATGACAAAATTCCAATTTATCGTCAGTGATATGTCGTTTCACTATACTAAATCTAGTAAAATATTAGAAAAGCGGATACTGCCGAATAAAAAGCGAGCCATGCATTTCTCTCGCTCGCTCTAATACCCACTAGTGCACTAGGGGCACTAGTAGGACGTAGTAACTGAAGAAGAAGCTGTACCTAGCACCAGTAGAGAAACACATTCATAGCAGAAAAAAGAGTTTGTAAAGAAGACTTTGATCGGGAGATTCAAAAATTTTCGGAAGGAAAAAGAGAGAGAGATAAACCGTTGTGGACTGCAGAAAGGATTGAAAATGTAATTAAATTAGTTGAAGCATATTATTCGGCGCCAATTTTGAATAAGTCACGTAATAGGCATCAATATTATTATGGAACTAAATATGATACTCGTATAATGACCATTGGCCAGTCAAAAGTTTTGATTCTGAAAAGACAATCTGAATTAGATTCAAACATTGAAATTATTCCAGCTGAAGACTAATATCGTGTTCTTACAAAGTGCCATGAATCAACCGGACATGGAGGTCGAGATAAAATGCTGTTTTCTCCTTAATCAAAATATTTTATACTAACCCAAGCTGTAACTCATGAATCAACCGGACATGGGGGCACATCATTTTGGGGCTGATTGTACCGCTCAAATATTACAAACATTAGAAAGATCAATATTCCTATGCATCTTATTACTATGGGCTATTTAGTATGGAAAAGTGGTTTTTTTTTGCAATTTCGAGATAAATACGTTAGTCAAATATATTGTATTTTAGCAGTAGATCACCTAAAATTTAGCATAAGAAACTTAACTATTAGAATAGGAGCATACAAATAATTTATCAAGCTATTTCACGGCGAGGCGAGATTGCTGAGAAATCGCTAGAAAAATCGCTCTGTGCCCAGACTAATAGTTTTATCAACAGATCCTTTAACACAAGACACCTCTTTCTTTTTTATCGACCTTAAAACGTTTAATTAAAAGAATCCCCATTCAATTTTTAATCAAAGCGACGCGTGCGCGTCAAATGTTAAGCCCGCGTTGACAGCTGTCACTGTCAGAGCGAACACGAAGAGAATAGAATCATCGTCGATGGGCACACCCCTGTAACGGTTTCACACCTTGGCACCATGATGTACGAGTTGATGGTTTCAATATCGGCCTTATGGCGGTGCGGTAAAGATATTTTGGAAGTTGTATGATCTTTATAGAGTACCTAGGGTTGACACTCTGGGTATAACATTATGATGACTAATTGAAATCTCTAGGGAATCTTATCAGTCTTCAAAGTAAGTAAATAATAATGTACAGTAAATATTTGATGGTAAAATTACTTACTGTAAATAATAGAGCTACGAAACTAGTAAACTAACTGATGGTTACTTTGGATATGTGACAATGGATTTAAAGATTCAGGTTTGCTTAACATCAAATGTGATTATAGATTAAATAACTATTTTTATATTGCGAATGGTATTGTTTATGAAAATATTATAAGTGTATTAGATGTTATTAAGGCTGGCGAAAAAACCTTCAGCATTTATTGTTACTAACATAAGATGGACCAAATTGTTGTCTTAATAAATAAATAATAAATAAATAAAAAATATATATCTGTGTATGGTTGTTATAAAGTTTTCATAATCTGATGATATGCGAAGATGTGGAATACGTTATGTAAGTGGTTTCATATTTTTGGCAGCCCTATTCAGACTGGGCAAGTTCGGAGAACGTAGAATGAGTTTTATTGAACGTCAGAACCCCATTCATTGCCTCCCACTCGCGAATGTTAACGGTACACTATTTTTGGGGCCAGTTAGTTAAGCAAAAAACCACTGTTATTATATTTTTATAAAAAAAATAAGGCATTTAACCGTAGTTGAAAAACAAATCAAAATAAAAAAAAGTCATTAAGGCCCGTGCATAATGACTTAATTTACTACAAAATCTTTTTATTTTGATTTCGACGACGACTTTCAAGACCGTCTCTGGAATCTTATTATAATATTATCAAAGAAAAAATTATAACGTTACAACGTTTTGCCAAGTTTTGGTGAAAACGATCACACTCATGCCAGGTGTAACTTATTCTCACGGAACCACAGCTTCAGAAAAGTTCTCATTTTTTGAGACACCAACACACTCGGCACATTAAAAATCATTAGCATATTTAACTACCTATATGCTAAAACATATATGTGCTACATCGGTTAATGTATGCGGTGTCATTGGCATTAAGAAAGACTGTCTTCACCAAAAATGGCGGCTTAAATATTATGGTCGGCCATTATTAGTTTTGAATCAAAAAATGGGCATGTCGCGCTCTAAAATCTATTGTGTTTCGAGTGTAATAAAAGTGTGATTGACTTAATCATGACTTCATATTCATTCTCATTAATAAAATTACAGCTTTGATTGATTACGCGTGCACGGTTCCCGTAAATGCGAACTGTCCGTGGTGTGTATTTACTAATAGTATAATATATTATTTGCTAGAGTACTGAATCTACTGAGCTATCAAAGCATGTACTGTGTAATTAAAAGCAATTTGCATACCTTAAAAAGTTGATTAAATTAAATAAATTGTTTTGAACACGCTACTTCAGCACAGGGACAAAAAACCTCGTCTATTTCCTCTTCGAATCGCTTGGTCAAGGGCTTGATTTTATCTTGACACTGAGTGCTAGACTCTTCAATGCCTTCAGAAGAGGAGAGTATGAGAATCAATTTTATTTAATATCAAATTGTTCCTTTTAGATATCATTTAACGTTTATATTTTAGGATATGCGTCTTCATTTTACTTCTCAATTTTAATACCAATTTAAGTTAGAGTTTATATCTATAACACTACTCCTACTAACGATTAGTAAAAACTCTGACCTAAAACTTTATTCTAAGTGTTAATTAAACTGACGTTAGATCAATTTAAAATAGCACGTACGAATTAAATAGCTCGAGACCAAATTATGTACTTATTACGATGTCACTAATTTACCTCCATCAAATTAAAATGCACATCAAAGACGCAATTCATCTTATTGATGCAAATCTGCACGCCCAAGTCACACTAATAGCTTCTATAATATGCAAAACAGCTAAGTCATACACTGCAGTAAATGCTTCTGATTCTACGAGTAAGACAGTTAAAATAATAGTAGCAACATACTTAGTTTAAATTACTACTTTAATATAGGTCTAAGGGCGGCTTGATTACATCAGAGAGAAAGGTTTAGTCACTTGTCTTGCAGACACCCCTCCACCGCTCTACACTAGGCCCGCGTAGTTAAAAGCCAGAACCACCTCATAAGTAGTAAGGTCTGTGCCCTACAGTGGGATTACTATGCCTTACTTTTCATACTCAAATGTAACTTTATTTGTAGAGCCATTCACGTAGGATTGTTTTGTTAATGTCATACCTATTATTAAATGCATACTCATTCTCTCTTGCTTTACAAAGACTCAAGCAAACGTGTTCAAAAGAAATATAAGCAAGAGTTAACCTCTAGAATTCTCCATTTTGTATCAGAAAAAAGTCGTGGAAACTCTACATAGTGTACTAGCAGTTCCTCGGGACTTCGTCAGCTTAAATGTTAAATTCTTTACACAAACCTTAAAGTAGTGTAAAGGGTTTAATTTTTAAAACTTTTTTTTTAGTTCTCCTTTCTCCTATGTGCAAAATTTCAAGTATAGGTCCAGCGGTTTTAATTGTGTGTTCACACACTATATAACACTATAAACACGAGTATATAGGGATTAGGCCAATTTCCTTCTGGTTTCCCAATGCTGGAACGACTCATGGAATTTAATTATGCAATTCTATCGCATATTTTTCGAGGTTTACACTTTTTGGAAACCGACCGATTAAGTTATCGTTTAGAAAGCTTGTGGTGGTTGAATTTAATCCAGGAGTAGTATGTCATAGTATTCAACATTTGAAAGTAGTGAATGTAGTAATCATTGCTAATATTCACAATACCGACTTTTACATTAATTTTAACAGCAGACATTAGTGTACTGACTGAGATTGAACATTATTGTGTAAATCTACTGCATCATCAAACGTTTAGTTTAATATAAGCACATAAATGATGTATAGGATAACAGGTTTAGAAATACTCGTAATGCAAATGCACCTTTTTTATTCTCTTTTCTGAATAAATATGATTTAGCTCTATCAAATAACAATCTTGTTATGTTTGTCAGAAAGTTTTGCTTAAATAGAGATTGCGTAAATGCGGTTTCCCACCTGATGGGAAATAAAGATTTAGTCTAAAGAAATTTCCTGAACCTCACAGTATCGTCCTTAACGTAAGAATATCTATTGGTCCACATCTCACGCATCCTGTACTCACATTAAGCCTTTCGGCTCGTATCGGCGATAAAATTCGCTTTGCCGACTAAAGACAATTTCCATATAAGCCAAAGACTCCATATTCATACTATGGACACCTGACAGCGCTGGTCGCCGCCTCTTGCACGCTTTGAGCTCGCCGCCCGCCGGCCAATCGCGGACGGTTGGCCTGGCCAATCGGCGCGCTGCGCGTGCGACGGAATTAAACCATTTAATAGCTGATAGCGGGAAATATCGGGCAGATGCTGCGGATAAATGATGTAAATTTGCTAAGAATGCTCGAATGCAGCGCTGAAAGATTCTAAATGACGTACTTCAATAGCTAGATTAACTTCACACATAAAAACAACGGAGTACAATTGACACAGTATAAATGCAATTGTCAAGTAAAGAAACTGGAATGAATGTTGTTGAATGAATGTGATTCATTGACATTTGTTCAATCTCACCATCTGGTGGCATGTCTACCTATTTCATAAATATCATCTACGTAAACTCATTAAATAAAGAGCTTTAATATTTTAAATTTTTCTACAAATAAAAAGGTCTTAAAAGTACTATTATTAATAGTATTCATAAAATTATTTAGAGTCAGTACTTTAGCCTAAAAAGTGATTTTCATCAATATAATACTCGAAATAAAAATAATCTTGCCGTTCCGAGCTTCAGACTACACAAAGTTGGTGATTCATTCTTGGGGAAATGTATTAAATTTTTCAATAAAGTACCACGTACTCTTGTTGAATTACCTGTACATGAATTCAAAATTCACATTAAAAAAATCCTTATGAAAAAAGGATATTATAAAATAGACAATTATTTAAACGACAAGAGTGCATGGACTTAACATGCTTGGCACACACTTACTACAGGTCTTGTAAACTGTATTTCATGTAAAATAAGGCTGACAAAGGTGACTGAGTTTGTTGCGCCGTTTCTTCTCATCACCAGCCAATATGTAGTCCCGAAGCGGTGGTAGGACTAAGCTATACTTTTTGGACGTGTATAAGTGCCCGGAAGAGGGCCTATGTACAAAATAAATGAGTATTATTGAGTATTATTGAGTATTATTTATCATAAATAAGTATTTAAGATGGCAAAAAATTACTAATGTTGCCAAAACACAAAGGAAAACTTCAATTTCAATCGATGATACCAGGAAACCATATCAACCAGAAGGAAAACTGAGGATAATGCACGCATACTCAAACATATGACATTTGACGTACAACGGACGTGACTCATCACTAAGGGAGTCGGCACACGTCAATGTGGTAGGTAGTAGGACATACATACGTGCGAATGTTGCTGGATTATTAAGGCAATCCAAACACGACGTTACAAGTGCGGCCTAACGTCAACGAAGTACATACCAAACCATAATAGATAGAACTGAATTCCAAATACAACACCAAATCAGGTAGTAGATATTACTAAATATTATCTGAGACAGATTTACTTAGAACTTCATTTGTTATATTTTATCAAAGAATATTTGAGATAATTCTTTCATCGAGACTAAAATAATCTGAATGGAGAGACAGTCAGCAAAAAGCAAATATAATGTCGGACGAGGATCTTCTAATGCATATTTAATTAGGATTGATGACAACTTTAAGCACTTTAGATTCATCTAAAACTGCATTAAAATAAAACTTTGCTAATTTTATCTATGACGCAAGAGATGCACCTTTGGAACTTTTTCCAACGTGTCACCAAGAAATTGATTCACCACATTTATAGCATCGTCCGCGGATGGCTTTAAGGACTCGTCAACACGGTAGGTAGACGTAGGACACATTGTATTGTGCAAATGTGGCTGTCGATTAATATTTAATTAAGGCAGCTGCATGCGAAGGACGGAGGAAGGGAAAAAACTTTTGATGGATTGATTTGCGCCCATATCGGCCGATATTATCAGTTGACTTTATGGCTATCTGGAAACAGATATATAGCTGATTAAAGTGATGTTTATAGGAAAAGATAGTTTATAAAAATACTGCTAAGGTATCGATAAGTGCATTAAAAGTATTCCTTGCTCTTGCATTATACTCGTACAGACAACAGCGCGTCAACCTACCACAAAACGTCAAATTTTCTCAATAGATAGTGATCTCTACATATTGGACTTAAAGTTGAAGATCAGTTCAATGATGAATTTTCCTACCCAAACAGTTAAATGACCTTTAACTTTAGGGTAGGTTGACCTGCCGTTGTCTGTACATGACAATTAAACTGCTTAAACTAATATTACAGCATAATACTAGCATGAAAGGTGAAATAATGGCTCTTGTCCAACACAGCCACAGTATTTTTTTCTATATTTTTGGTAATCGGTGATTTAACTACATGTCTGTTACAAGCTCGATTTAAAACCTGGCATAAACTAAAATAAAAAATTATGTAGACTAGTTATCTTTTCAGGTATTAATCAAACAACACATACGAGTATGGTCTGTCTAAGACTAGCTAATTTCTGAGATTCGTCCGTTAGACTGAAGATATTATGACTTTCAGGCTATTTTGTTTGCCTCGCAACGAAAATTTTAAATATTCAATTCGTCATCGATAACATCACCGATAGCCAAGGCAAATATTGAACAACAACACGTAGGTACTTAAAACAAAAAGATATGAATCATAAAATTAAACAATAAACTGCCATAAACAACCTGACATAAAATTATTAACGTCACCAAACTTAACCTTTGACCATTTGAATTGACCATTTTAATTAGTAAGCTTAACATGATTAAATCGCAAGAAGTCACATTTGACATCTTGCGGTTTGATCATGATAAGCTTTTATTGATAAACGAGAATTCTACAACGCGATTTTTGGACTCTACTGGTCATAGAGAAAGCCTGGAAATTGTTTTTATTTTTTTCTAGTTAATGTACAGGAATCGACTTGCTGTGAATTAGCGTTACCAATCTGTTACTTATTGCTTAAGCTTGGCAACAATTTGAACTTACCTACCTAGTAATATTACCTACTTAGTAGTATTGAAAATTACTCAAACAAACCTTTTTTTAGCTACCAATATGCTAGAAAAAAAAAGAATTAAACTTGCAATGCAATTGATGCAACTCGATACAACTTTATTAAAAAACGTTTAATTTCTTTAAATTATAAATTTGAGCAATTTTCTACCCTAGACTAAGATAAACAATGAAAAACATTGGTAAAAATATGATTTTTCTTTATAAATCGAAAATAAACCTTTTTGTATTTTAATTATTTTTTTGTCTACTTTAGATTTTAAAATGAGTGCGCAGTCATAAACCCAGTCAAGCTTATTTTGAAACTAGGACCTACTCATTTTAAACGTTTTTTTTTACTTTTGACAACAACTTCTGCTATTTGTAACAAACTCAAGATAACAATTATTTTATAAAAGAAAAGTATACATTATTAATGTCGACCAGATAACAAACAAAAACACAAGATAAACGTACATTTAATAAATCAACTATTTAAACCTGTAAACTCTGTAAACTTCGGAAACTCTCTTAAAATCATGGAAAAATATCATAAGTCGAAAACTAAACATACATAGTTACAGTTGCTTCTCAATATATTTTTGAAAATATTATGTATGTTCGCAAAAATCTGCACTTATTTTCCAAGAAAAATGACATACGTATATTACGCAGTATAAAGATAAACTTGTCGTTCCAAATTTCAGATTGCACAAGGTAGAAAGTTCATTCATGGGAACATGTATTCGTATTTTTTATAAATTACCACAATCCATTGCTGAACTGCCAGTATTTGAACTTAAATTACATGTTAAGATGATTTTAATGAAAAAGGGTTATATCAGCGTTAGTGATTATATAAATGATAAAAATGTGTGGATTTGAAACTTCTAAAAAAGCTTCTAAAAATATTAATTTTAAAAGAGCCTGACAACAGTGACCGAGTTTCTTGCGCTGCTTCTTCTCAGCACTAGCCCACAAATTGTCCGGAAGCAGTGGTAGGGCAAAAAATAATATTGGGATGTGTAAAAGGCCATCAATGGCCTATTTACAAAAATTAGGTGATGATTTTGATTTGTTTTTTAATTTAAATGTTGCTGAACATACATAGAGGTGATACCATAGACCTAAAAAAATGTTGAACGTCACTTTTAAGGTTACATTTTGGTATACGTCTCAAGAAAAATATTATACATCGTTACACCAGTCACCTACTTTACATCACGCGAAAAAGTAAATTGTCCATAAAAGGACCATTTCTATAACAGTCAAGGCACCAGTTATGGAGCCGCGAACGAAGATTTCTTGCTCAATGTCCATATGCCATAAGTAGCTGCTCTTATCAAAGATAGTCTAGAATGCGATTGATAGGGATCTATTTGATTATATTTATAGATAGATAGACAGATACTCTTTATTGTACACCACACAAAAGAAACCAGGAAAACAAATACATTAAGTATAGCACAATTAAGGTGGTCTTATCTGTTATATTATATTTATCTGTTATTTTAGTATCTACTAAAACAACAGATAATATAATATAACAGAACAGATGTTCGGTTGGTCTTGAATGCTTGGTTTTTTATTTGTTTAATAGACCTCCGTAGCCCTAACCACTATTTTGGACCATGGCTACCTATCCGCTGTCATTTGAATGTACAGGTTTCCTTACAATGTTTTTCCTCACCGCTTCTGAAATATCCCAAAAGTTGGTGCTTAGATGCCATCTCACGACCTTCGAATGCGAGACCCCAAACATTACTATGAGCTACCATAGAACATAGGCTGTTTGACCATTATTAATACATAAACTGTTTGCATCGCAAAACAATTGACGTCAATAGATGACAATTGAGATAGTAATTCAAATAATTTCCCTATTGACGAGCAATATCTTCCCAGAAATCTATGACAGGCAGAACCACACACGCGTCACTTGCCAAAATCGACTCGACCGAACCCGATGATGCCCGAATAAAGTCGAACGAGTTCTAAAATGGCGGGCAGCATTCCGATTGCATCTAATAACCTCAAAATCGAATGCAAAATGGTGTATTGAAATGACGCCGCTTCGCTTAGCATTCCGACATGCCATAAGCGAGTACGCATTTTCATTTGGAACCATTGTCTGGGCAGATATTAGTATTGATTTCAATAAATAAATTAATCGTATGCCCCCACGAATAGAGTCGGTTTGGCACGCGTCGCAAGACAATCGGTGAATCGATAAGTTCTCGATTGTGTTCGTAAGTACGTCTGGTTATTAGCGATTTTATATCGATTGACTCATGTAGCGTACGTGAGTGAGGGCATTAACTTGTATGTAATTTTTATTGCAGACCACATGCATAGACAGCGGGTAATATAGTTCAGATCCTGCTGCAATGCATTTCAAACTTGATCGAAAGGCAGTCAAAAGACCTATTCGAAGGCAGCCATTAGATCTTAGTCAGTAAATCGATTGCTGAGCTTCCTTATATGAGAAGAGCAAATAGTATACCGATGTCCCAACGCAGCAGTAGAAGCAGTGGGCAGTGCTAAGTTGATTTCATTGACCTTTTTTTTTTCTTTGTGCCGTGTGGGGACGGCCGTAAAGAATATTCTTCCCCACCGCTAACATGAGGCGTGTCGTAAGGGGCGACTAATTCCTGTAGCACGAGACGGGCAGCAGAGTCTACGTTCGGAATTTTATAAAAACTGCGCTTGCCAACCCGCCTGCCAAGCGTGTCGAGTATTAGCAATTAGTAATAGTGATTAAGGGAGGCCTATGATCAGCAGTGGACGACCTATGGCTGAAATGATAATGATGATGATTTAAAGATAAAAATAAATAAATAAAAAAGGTTTTTAAGAAAGAAACAAAATAAAGATTTTTTTGTTTGAATAAATGCCTATTTTAATGATTAAGACACTTTTTAATTCGACAAACATATAAGTCAGTGGAATTTAATGGACTTGCTTTTGGTTACCACACCGAAATGTATTTGGTCTATGCTGAAATAAACTATTATTCAGATAACGTTGAGTTTGAATAAACTATTATAGACATGGATATGTCTACTGTGCTTAATACACCGAACATTACATCTAGCTTACGTCATTGTGAATCTCAAGCTATAAACTAAACAAATTCCTATTTCACATCAATAAGTCTTTAAACAAAATACTCGTAAATAAGTCTAAATAGGAATTTAATTAGTATAATTTAATTGGTTACTTTAAAAAGGGCAGGAGTACCTCACACAATTTAGGAACTTACATCCTTTTGAAACGAAGTTGCAACATTTTAATTTGCATGTGCAAATGTGTTTGGTCGTATATTCTACGCTACTAGGTCAGAACCATTAGTGTTATCTCATACTATATTTATTTGTCATGTCAGTTTATGATATAAACCCGATCGTTAGTCAACGCCTACGACGGAACGTATGATAGTAAAAATTGTATTGTTCAAACAAGTGGCTTATCATCTGCTTCTGAATAAGTTGCCGTACCACACGTCAGCTCATAAAAAAAATTAAATATCAGGGTTTAAAAAAGTACCAATAAAACACACTTTTGTATGTGTTGGACTATTAAAAATACATCAAATGAGTCCGTGGCTGTCACGACAAATGCTGAGCAGGCACGTTTTCGACACATCAGATCCATTTATGTATTTTTCTCTTGTATGTCGATTAAAGGTTTCTCTTTCTATTTTCAAATACAAAGATTTTACCAGTAACCATTAAAGAGTTACACTATTTACTGGCTACATCATCAGACCAGCATGACGGTATCAAATTAACGTACCGCTTTGGACGTTTGATCAGAACTGTAAAAAATTGCGCTCCAAGTCATGTATTACACTTGTTTCTAAATTGTCACCAAAATAATGCCATGCTTTGCAGCATTCATCATCATCATCATCATTTCAACCATAGGACGTCTACTGCTGAACTGAATCCTTTCCATCCAAGAAACTTGAAAGCGTATTTCAAGCTAGTGATAGTTTCGGAGATATAACATCACCCTTACGCACGCCTCGCCGCTTTAGTCAATATGGCACCGCTGAAAAGACTTTGCAGCATTGTATCAAAATAACAGCTTTTTTTAAAATTACTTAATTTTAAGATTTTGTACAAAATCTGCAATACGTTTATCTCTAATTACGGTGTGATTTTCTGTCCGTCTGTCAGAGCAAATTTGAGCCGAATCTACTGGACCCATACCCCCCCTTCTTAAGTGGAAACCGCGCCTTGGTAAACGTAGTGTCCTACACTGCCCCTGAGCTCGATAGACCGACGACCTTAGGAAGATGGCTAGCAGTGGCTAACCCTATAAGAAATACGGAACTCTCTGTTGTTTGGAAGTTTTTATAGTTGGATTTTATAAGATAACATTTATAAAAAAATCACAAGTAAAGTAAAGTATGCCTATACAGTGTGTGGACTAGAACCGGATAATTATTCAAAACTGAGACTGTCTAGAGTATTAGTATTTTTTCTGAAAAGATTTCAGCCAACCAAAACCCATGTATTACACGCATAATCAGTGTATTATTGCAAAACGATATTATCGCTAACGTTGTCAATGTCGTCTCAAAGAAACGTTCCGAGTAGCTCCGAATAAGTACGATGCAGATGAACTCAATAGATCAAGTTGAGCGGAATTATTGCATTGTTAGCATTACATTGAATTTACGATTAAGTTTGTTAGAAAAAATCAAAAGTAAAGTTTTAATTTTAATTAGTTCGGACCATAATAATTCAATTGCTAATGACCTATAGAGTCTCTGTTTTCAATGTTATCCCCGGTTGCAGGCCACACACTATACGTCCCACTGCAGGGCACAGGCCACACCTCAACTATGAGGTCGTTTGGCCATACTCCATCTGTCTCCATCACGCGGGCCCAGTGCGGATTGGCGGAGGGGTGTTTTATGTATAAGGCCAGTGACAAAGATTACACAAAAATTTACATTTAAGAAATTCAACCAAAACACATTAGTATAGACATTGTTCCCTATAGTTACTTGGCTAAAGTTTTAGGAGCAAAGATTGTACTTACATCATATGACTACAAATGTACAAAATAAACTTGGCAAGTTTTAAGTTATCTAAAATTTTCACAAAAATGAAAGCTTGCCAAGTTGATGCTTGATGAGTAAGTTTATCATACATAGTTTTTTGTGCTTATCAATGCCCTAATAGAAACGAGTACGAGAGTATGATTGCATAATTTCTATATTTATGTTTCAAATTTATCCAATTTGTCAGTACGAAATAAGTTTTCAGTGTAATCTAATTTTTGATTTTGACTGACTGCCTTGTAACTGCTAATTGCTCAATGAGTCATTTTTTATATTTTTTTAATAAATATATGACAACATCACATACATTTCTCTGATCCTATGGTAAGTAGCCAATGCACTTGTGTTACAGAAATCAGAAAAAACGACGGTACTACAACACCCAGACCCGAGACTCAAATCGAATCTGGAACCTCAGAGATAGCGACACCAAGTCCGGTATGCTCGCCTCTCGGTTACAAAGGTCGTCATTTAGTCTCCTAATAGTCTATAATCGTTGTATGAATTCAGAATTTAATAGATTTTTTAAATTTGCAGACCTGCCCCCCTAGCATGGCCACTAAAACACGATATGGTATGATATGATATAGCGATTTATCGACACCAACTGCAAAAATATGATAGATATAGCCGCCATGTTAAATCGCCGTGCCGGTGACGACACATGTTATGATCGCTGTTTCTATAAAAATTCAATATGGCGTCTATATCTATCATATTTTTCCAGTTGGTGTCGATAAATCGCTATATCATATCATATCATATCGTGTTTTGATGGTCAAGCTAGGGGGGCTGGGTGGGCAGTATTCTTTTTGTAACCAATACTTTGCAGACGTACAAAGTTAGTTCATCGCCATAATCATCGTTCGTTGTATTACCGCCTCATGAACTGGTAATAATGATCAAGTTATTTCCTGTCGAATTATGTTTAACTATTGACCACAATCACGGCATGCCTTATCGTCGAAATGCAAATTCGAAATTTAAAACCTCAAAAAGCGCACGCGCCGCCGTAGTGCCGACATGACTCACACACGCAATAGGGTCACGACACCGCTCACATAGGTACGTATAAACAGTACAGTTTATACAAAACTATATACAAACGCCGCTTACCAAGTTTTGATTGCGTTTCGTTTGGTGTACGAGGATGTATGTTTTTGATCGTTTCTTATAACGTCGGAAGATGTAAAACAAGAGTGGGAAGGTAACGGATCTGAAAGCTTAAGAAAAAAAGGGCAGGGCACTTAGTCTCGAAAGAAGTCTAGAATGTTTGGTCAACACTGGCAGACCAAATCAAATGAATTCAAATTAATAGTTGTAGTTATCATGAAGTGTCACTGGATGAGGCTGGTACAGGACCATAAAAGATGGCACTAAATAGGGACACCACATTTCATTGGGTGTAATAATGCCAAATGCTACAGAGTAGTAGTACCTCAAATAAACTATTTGTCAAGTAAGGGTTTCTATTGATTTCGCTTCCATTTGTTTTTACTTATTTACCTTCGCCAATTCAGGCGTTTGTATAAATTCAAGATACTGCTTCAAGCAAAATATTTGTTACTTTATGTAAACCCTGTACTAGACTGACCTTGTTTTTGTATGTTTACTAGAGGTATAGACTAATGTGGGCTGTTAGACAGACATGTATTTAAAGAGAGAGAATAAACGAATTAAGTCAATAGTTCTGTTACTTTGATATTACCGCTCTCATCGCGATTGTATCTTGTTCAGTCAACGGCAGGTAAACCCAATCGAAAAAGTTTAATGTAATTTCAACTTTAAGTCCGATACGTAGAGATCAATATCAATTGAAAATAATTGACGTTTTGTAGTAGTTTGACGAGTTGTTATCTGTACTTCAATTCTTTCAAAGCACGCCACATGCCAATTTCTACAAACGACCATCAAGTATCAAGACGTCTCAATCCGGGCCTGCGCCCACGCGCGCACGTAGGCTCCGCCGAATACATTATTTTATTATAAGTAGGCGCACTCAACAGATAGCGACGACAAATTATTATAGCTAGTTAATCGATTTCCCGACAATCGATTGTAACGCTTTTTAAGAAAATCGCG
This sequence comes from Anania hortulata, assembly GCA_963576865.1. Lineage (NCBI taxonomy): Eukaryota > Metazoa > Arthropoda > Insecta > Lepidoptera > Crambidae > Anania > Anania hortulata. The sequence continues at coordinate 7,231,885 of OY756410.1, forward strand.
ATCTATGGGAACGGTGAATCGATTTATTTGTTCGTCTGGGAAATTTCTTTTTGTGCGTTCCGCAATTGATCTCAATTGTCAATAACCTTGCTAATACATCTCTATGTTCTCTATTTTTTATTGAGCATGTTCTTGGAATGCGAAAGTAGGACCTATGTAAAGTGACTTAGACTTTCGCGTTGGATATAAGTACTTAAACAAACTGTAATAAAAAGAATATGCGGAGAAATGCTTTTTGAATAACCTCACGTTATTTATATAACCCTTCACCGCCTTCTTCTCCCAATCCAACTGTTCTTTACCTGAAGATAGCTTTTACCGATAAAACCACCTAAATTTTGCGGCTCTAAATGTATTACATATCTGTTTCTTATTTCTTTGTTTGGTGTGCAACATTATATATCTATCTTAATGTACTTAAATGTACCCCTAGTACTTTACTAACATAATTTATCGCGTTTACTTTACGTAACGTTTTACGTTATTTAGAGGGAAATGTTCTTGCCTATTTAGCCTCTTCCTTCATTGGCCCGAAGTAGACTAAGATGTCATAATAGGTCAAAAAAAGGGAGTGGTCTAAGTGCTGAACTTAAAAGGACAGTCCTGATGTACTTAGTTACTTACATTGTAAAATGATTACAGGAGTTTTAAATTTGAAGTAGAGTAAGCTCTACAATCTGGTTAATGGGCAGTAAGGATGTTAATACTAGCATCAGACTAAACTTTCGGTTTCAGATTCGGCAGCAAACGTGCCGAGACTACGACTATAACCGCATTAAGTAATTCATTTTCTAAGATAACTTTTTAAATGTTGATTAATTATAAAATAAAAAGTATTCATTTATTAAATTGCTGCTACTTTACTACTAGGAAAGCAAAAACGGGAGTAGACGCGACCGATAAGTAGATATTTTACCTTTCATTTGCCTGACGTTACGTTAATTCCCGTTTTATATAAAAGCTGACAATATTCTGCTCGCAAAATTAATCATGTAACGCGAAAGTTTATAAGTAATTACGAAAAGAAACATCTAATTTTCAAAATAAGTTTCATTTCTATTACTTTTCACACAACCTACATCAGCTTATGACGGCTATTTAGATAGGGAAGTTAACTTTTTCGATTTTAATGTTGGTCCTATCCTGTATCTGGTGGAAGTTGCTGTATTTGAGCATCACCCCCAGCACCAAAACCATCACCCCCTAAAGGGCCCCCTAAATAATAAGAATAAGAATAAGTTTATTTCCATAATCCATTTCAGTTTCAGTTCTTACAGGTCCCCACACTAGGCTAAAGCCTGTCCTGTGGGAACAGAAAAATAGGACCATATAGTACATATTTACTGAACTCAGCGTTTCGACAATTTATTCCAACAAAATCACTTACGTAGTCATTACTAGTAATGGGACAAGTAAAAAATCAATAAAATTATGGTTGGATAAAATAAATCAGTCAGATTTAAGAAAGATCTGTAAGTTAGCACCTCATTATTCTATCTCTGTCAAGTCTAAACAACGTGACAGAAACAGTAAGACATTCTAAAACATGTATAGGTTGTATCATCATTACTGTGATATTGTTTGAAGTTAATAGAAATGTAATATTTTAATCCAGAATAAAGCCAAATCTATATACATACTAGCTGTCCCGGCGAACTTCGTAACGCCCCTTCATAAATTATTTTTTCGTGAATTTTTCCGTGTTCTTATAGTTATTCTGCTATTCGGGGCGGAGACAAAATCAACAATTCAGCCGTTCTTGACTTACAAATGGTGTAACTAACCCGACTTTGTTTTATATATTTAGATTATAAAGTCATGCAAAGAACTTAAAGTAGATATCTATCTATTATGCATATAAGCCTTCGAAACCGATAATTATAGTTTTCATCATCTCGACGTTTAAATTTTCAATACAGACAGCGGCGCATTTAACAAGTCTATTAATTGCGTAGGTGCACTAAGTGTGTACTTTAAGCACCTAGTTATTAGGCAATTACATGGTTTAATTGAGAGCTAGTCAAACCGGTTAACACTTAGTTATCGTCACGGTGTTGTTACGGTGTGAGCAGGAGGCAGAGTCATAGAATAAATATTACTAACAGAAGTTAAGCCTCATACGACACTAACTCACGCACGTACTATACACACACTATATCGTATCGTATAGACATCGCTCACGGACACCAAATCTTCGACCACTCTGACAGTAGTTCGAGCCCCAGCGATCCGAGATTTCATGTCCGTAAGCGATGTCTATGTGTATGTTGCTTAACTTCTGATACCCATAACTATTGTTTATTCTGTGGTAGTGTCATGTATAATCAAACAATTACTTAGCAATAAATTACTAGATTTATTGGTCAGTGTGCACTTAACAGGTTCTCTATTCGGTGTATCACATATGATACATAAAAATAGTTGTGATATTCAACCGGGTAACTCTTAAACAGACAGTAAAAAATAAATGTAAGAAAATAATTAGAGTATGTCATAATTAAAATTTATTTTGTGAAAAAGTAAGTATTAGACAACATCACATACTTGTACATTGCTCTGATCCTAATATCGCTTGACATGTTAAAAGCCTAGTTACAGTCCTTAATGAAAATTAAATTCAGTTTGAATACACCTGACTAGTGATGCCACGAATAGTTTAGCCGAATACCGAATACCAGATATTCGGCGAGCCTCGTGGCCGAAGCGCCGAATATTCGGCAACACTTAGTACTTTCCGCGGGTGACAGTCACTACTGACGAGTTGTAAACCACGGCCGCGAGGCTTGCCGAAGTAGTATGTATGCGTAACAAATCTGCCAGTTTTGTTTCATTTGTGATTGGGTTGCGGTTGTGTCATAACAGGTTTTATTTGTTGATTTCACAATTTGCTAAGATTTATTTATCATCTCCCAGTAGCAGTATATATAGTAAGCGGCTGTTTTCGGAAGAAGGTATAATTTATGAGTAAAATCGCGATCGTCTGCTATCGACAAATGAAAAATTATTTTCATCTATCATATTATTATCATTTCAATAATAACAAATGTTGATTTGTTGATTAAATAAACATATTTGTGATTAATATTTTGAGTTATTATTTTTTCATGATTTGCTATTCGGTATTCGGCCGAATAGTTTGCCATATTCGGCCGAATACCGAATAGTGAAAAACATTGGCCGAACAGCCGAATACCGAATAGTTGCCGAATATTCGTGGCATCTCTACACCTGACAGCAAATATCTAGATAATATCAGTCAGCCCCAAACAAGCTTTTACCTATACTAGTTAATAGATAGACACATGGTGCTAAATAAACTTGGTCTTCCATGACAGTAATTTCATTAAGTGAATTGTCAATTTTAATTAAACAAACCTCGAAAAAAAAAAACGATCACCAGTAGCTGACACTAATTATTTTGCAACGCCATTAGTTAGCAAGGCTCTTTGTGCAATGAGCATAACTAGAGAGTCATTAACAACCCACCTATGCCACCCAAAAACAAAACTATAATAAAATTGAACCTTATTGATAATAACATAAGTGTTATAATGTTAGACCGATGTGAACTAATTTTTACTGAACCTTGTAGAGCACCAACTAAATTTGCAATCAATTTTGAACCCTATTCACAGTTATTAAGGCTTAATTTGAAATGCTAGTCAGAGATTTGGTCTCATGCTGTGACGAGAATGCCACTGCAGCCTTAAGGAGTATGATTCCAATCAGTTATTCACACTTTAGTAAGGTGGTCACAGTCACAGGGCTGAATAAGGCCTGGCACAAATAAATCTCTGGTCGTACGGTAGCAGTCATTTATGCCGTGAAATAGCCGATGTCGTCAAAAGAACAAAGGGCAAAAATGTAACTGCTAATGTAATCATATAATTCATATTAAAATATTGTGAAATATGGCTTTTGGACAACATAAACATTGTTCACATACAAAAAGAAGTATGTTGTTTCATTTAAAAGATGACTAAAACTTATATTTAAAAGTCTCTTATGAGAATTATAAGCGTAGGAAAAACACAGTAATTCTCAAAACTCAAATTATTTAAATGTTAACTAAGCAATACGTAATACGTATTAACACGTATTAAAATATTGTGGAATATGGCTTTTGGACAGCATGAACATTGTTCACATACAAAAAGAAGTATGTTGTTTCTTAAAAAATATGAAAAAAATATTAATATTAAAAAGTCTATTAAGTTAACTTAAACTATCATAAGCGTAGAAAATCACAGTGATTCTCAAAACTCACATGATTTAAATGTTAACTAAGCCCCCATCCTTTTACACTTAAACAAAGTTACACCAACATTATTTTATTGCCCATAAATTGTGGTTTCAAGTAGGCAAGGCTACTTTTGTATCTACCAATATGCCCACTATCCTTTTTGGTACCAGTATCTCCAAGAACTTGTCCAAAACTCAAACAAGAGCGCATATTTGTGAAATCTGGTTTCATCATAGAAATCTAATAAATATCTATTAGTTTTGACTTTATTGTCCCAAACGCTACATCTAGGAATATTAAGAGATAGATTCCGAAGAATAAAACGCAGATTCCAGATTCCCAATGGCCTACCTCCCAAGTCGAGTCACACTAACTCAACTACTTATATTACTAACACAAAATTGTTCTTCAACTGTATTTACAATTCTCTAACTTATCTCTTTATAGTTAGAACTATGATGCCGCAAGAATAAGTTTGCTTCGGTTATCAGATGTGACAAACTGAATTAATTGTATTATTATAGTTGACGTGTGCGGAATTGCAATTAGTACAGTCACAAGCAAAAGTTAGTACATAGTTGAGTTTTTTAGTCGGTTTCATATGTTAAAACTTTTTTAACAGCTTTAATAAAATTATCTCTAAATTGTACCATTCTAAATTTATTGTTTCTCTGCACTGTTTGTTTTGTGTGGATAATAGAGAGTAACAATAAAGAGTATCTATCTATCTATCTATCAATGTCCAAATGATTGATTATAGGCTATGTGGCATCCTGTGCCAGTACCTACACTCCGTTTACTATTACTGGTAGTGTTAAAAATAAGATGTAACTTCAAGGTAACCTATTTTTGTAAACGAAACAGTCAGTTCTTGCCACAATATATTTTTTAAACTCTTTGTGTGAATAAACTGGATTGAAATTAGTTTCTTTCTGTAGAGTCATCAAATGCATACTTAGCAAAGCCTAGTTATAATGTCCCAATCATAAAAATTATAAGATCCTATTTTTAGTAAACTTCGTTTTAAGAGACGATTTCAGTTCTTAAAAGCAACAATTTTCTCCATGGGATCAACATCCCTGACGACGACCATCTGGTGTAGTGGTTCGCACTCTGGACTAGAGAGCCAGCGGTTGCGGGTTCGAATCCCGCAAGGGGCAAATGTTTGTGTGTTGAGCACAAGCATTTGTACCAAAGTCATGGATATTTATTAAAGTGTTTCAGTATGTTTCTACGTTATTTCGCCATAGTACAATTTTAGCTCAGTTTTTGGCTAGATAATTGGTATGATTGTGAAAAAAAAACTCTAAAAAGAATGACTTTCCTATTCTATGTCTACGTCGTACGGAGAAAATTAATCTTTTTTGAAATTCGAGTGTTCGTCCCATTGTAATATTATTACCTATTTGGTACATCGTAATGATAACACAAGGATGTTAATTTCTTACTAAAAGAATAGGTATTGTTTACCAATAGCTAACTGCGTACCTACACTACCTGTTTCTAGATCAGTTCATGCATCTCTGGTCGACTGGCAGAGAATGCCACCGCACACTGAATCCACCTTTTGTACGGTTTTAATTTGTGCTTATAAAGTTTAAATAAATAAAAATGAAGACGACACAAAACTGTATCAACACTCTTGCGCGCGACTGTCCGGCGGTTGCCTTTAGCTGGTTCCTGGAACGTTTTTCGTATATACCACAGGCTGGGCTTCGAGGAAGCGCGAGTCTAGGCCGAATTCGCCAAACAGCGAGACGTGATGTACTAACTACGCTATTTGGAAAGTAAATCAGGTGTTCAGGGAATATTTGACTTTGACGAACCGATCGGCGTAGTGGTGCCTTAATGCGCCTTGAACGCTAAGGGTCTTGGGTCCGATTCCCGATTCGGATCAATTTAGTAAACGAACTTTACGAAATTGGTTTGGGTCTGGGTGAGCTGAGAGACACTACTGGCAAAATTTACTGTACGGCACCTTGTAACTCAAGGACATTAATTATTTACTTCTACCTGCCTAGCATGAGCACCAAAAACGCGATAATGATATGATATGATATAGCGAAATATCGACACCAACTGTAAAAATATGATAGATATAGCCGCTATGTTGAATTGCCGTTACATATTAAGATCGCTGTTTCGATAAAAATTTAAAATGGCGGCTAAATCTATCATATTTTAAGAGTTGGTGTCGATATTTCGCTATATCATATCATATCATATCGTGTTTTAGTGCTCATGCTAGCCTGGCTGGTGTGCTATTTGGTGCATATAAAGGCTGTTCCGTAACTCAATAGGATAACCTTGTAACCACATATTCTATACATCATAGTGAGCTATGGTTATGCTTAAGTTACCCTGTTACCCTGTATAAATGTTTTTTTATTATTAAGGATTAGTAATATAAGTTGTACGAGACCAAACCACAAAGTCGCAAGGACAATACGGGTGAATATGAATTGGTGTGCGTTACCTACTGCAAATTTATTTATTCATCTTTATTGCTAAGAAAAAAGATGTAAAAAATTCTAACTTAATTTCAAAAGCATCCTTATCTTTCATTTAAATGACCAGAGACCAGTCAGGCGCAAAATGATAGCAACAAGCCAAAAACCACAAAACTGACAAGGGGATAAATTAACATTTATTTTATGTACATTAAATAGCAACACGATAACATAATACATAAATATACACACTAATATATACATATTATATAATATTGGACAACATCACATAGGTACATTGCTCAAATCCAATAAGTAGTCAAAGCAATTCTGTCACAGAAAAACAAAACAACGACGGTACCACAACACCCCGACCCGAGACAATATAGAAAAGTATTTATTTTACATTGACCGATCGGGACTTCGAACCCGGGACCTCAGAGATAGCGACACCAAGTCTGGTATGATTGCCTCTAGGCTGTCGTCTGTCGTCAATAGGTTACATTATCCTACTACCGCTTCGTCCCGTTCGTTCGTAGTCAGGGTACGATTTACCATGATCCCAGATGCGTCATGTCTCTTATTATATAGGTGGAGACGATCATACGACAATAAATAAAGAAACATTTACTAGTATATATACCTAAGCAACTATTACTATAAAAGTAACATTTAAATCGTTGAAAAAATACTCCATACAAAATCATAGATGTAAACAGTAGTTAGTTCAATCTCAAATTTATTTGTTTGCTAGAAAATTGGTACGATGGTACAATTGACAAACATCGAAAATGTCACCTTAGCTGGCATGCAAATATTCAGAAATTTATTGAGTATAACTAGTACCTATAATAATTAAATAATATCCAAAAACAAATTCGAAAAAATTTTATAATTTCAAGTCGATGTTTCGGGCGATGTCAAAAAATCATTCATCATCATCATCCCCTGCTGAACATAGGCCTTCTCAATGACTTCCAGATAGGCCAGTTGGGAGCATTACAAATTAAATTAATAATGTATGGAACATATTTTATCCTTTTTTTACGATCTCGCTGTATACGAGATAGACTAGTAAAAACGATGTTTTCATTTATTGTCGATGATCGTCTTCACCCTGTATTTAAAGCGAATGCTTTAGACCTTAGTAAACGTAAGGAGAATTAGACCATTTTGGATAATGGCTACACATCCAGTGTTGTCTAACCACTGAGCAAGAAATATAAATCCATACACAAAAACATATCTTAAATTGTCACACACTCCTTTTCCAAATGGCAAAAAACGGAACCCTTATAGATTCGTCATGTCTGTCTGTCTGTCCGTCTGTCCGTCCGTCCGTATGTCACAGCCACTTTTTTCCGAAACTGTAAAAACTATACTGTTGAAACTTGGTAAGTAGATGCATTCTGTAAACCGCATTAAGATTTTCACAAAAAAATTGAAAAAAAATTATAAATTTTTGGGGTTCCCCATACTTAGAACTAAAACTCGATATTTTTTTTTTCGTCAAACCCATACCCGTTTGGGGTATCAATGGATAGGTCTTTAAAAATGATGTTGAGGTTTCTAATATCATTTTTTTCTAAACTGAATAGTTTGCGTGTGAGACGCTTCCAAAGTGGTAAAATGTGTGCCCCCCCCTCCCCCCTGTAACTTCTAAAATAAGAGAATGATAAATCTAAAAAAAAAATATAATGTACATTACCATAAAAACTACCAGCGAAAATTGGTTTGAACGAGATCAAGTAATTAGTTTTTTTTAATACGTCATAAATCGTAAACCGCAATTTAACTTTCGTAATTTTATGGATTTCATTTTGCAATAAAAATACCATAACTATGACTCGATTGTCGTGATGGGTGAACTTTTACTCATAACGGTACCTACAGGTTTGTACGGAACCCTCGGTGCGCGTGTCCGACTCGCACTTGGCCGGTTTTTTTGTTTAAATTAAAATTTATTAATCTGTCTAGAAAAATATTATACCTATTTGATGGGTCACCTAGTTAAGTAACTAGGTTTTTTTAATTTTACTAGCAGTAGTCAGATATTTTATTTATAGCATCTTTCCATGGCATCGTTCCGTAGCAAAATATCCGACTACGTGTAAATTGTTTAGTTTTACATCTAATTAGGTATTTTTTTATTACAATTTAAATAATATTTTTTGTTAAATAGATAATTTAAAACTGCTACATAAAACCTAAGTTTAAATTACAATTATTAGATAACTGTTTGTTCTTTATCTTTTAAAAAAGTCTCGCAATAATTAAATTTTCATAAAATATTTTTATCTTATTTTAAAAATAGGTATAAACATGTTTCTTCTGTTCAGTGTGTCTGTTTTTAAATGGCATTTTAATCATCAGTGACTTGTATAAAGTGTCAATCATAACCCTATATATACGACATCGTTATAATCGCAAATCTCGGGTCAAATCTCTTAAAATAACCACTTTTGCAACATCTAGACTAATATTACCAAGTCGGTCCATTTTTGGTCTTTAGCAAAAAGTAGTTTGATGCCTAAAAGGGGCATGCTACCAAATCCATGGGTGTGGTGGGAAATAGGCATCTAAGATATGCCAGATGTCTTTAATTATGTATGAGCAATTAATGTTAACGTAATGAAGTAAAAGGAGGCTTGGAATTACAGTTAGTTTTATAAAAATTACAGCAAAATTTTGTAAAAATCTTTTAGATCAGATAATTGTGCTCCAGAAAACACACTGACTATCGTGACAAGACAAAGACGTTGATCCCTTACTGTGTCACAAAGTCTTTGTATTACGTTATTACAAGGTACTTGTACAAGTCAATTCGAAAAGTGTTTTTAATTGACCTGACCGGGAATTAGATCCTGGAATCCCTTGTGTTCAAAACGAATTATTGTACCTATTGGGTCTTCAATCTCGACGATACATTTTATTTAGTACTAACACTAGTAAGTTTCAACTAAAACCTAGGCCAGGAACTAAGAAGTAAACAAAGTGTATGTTCAATAAAATAATGCTACATCGTATTATTAAAAGTAGTAGTAAAAAAGATTTCCTACATGTTTGCAAAAATATCTTATAATAGGTAAGAGATAAAGTGATTTTATTGACAAAGTTATGGATATAGCAAGACATTAAACGTTGGTATACGCGAGTATCGAGCTAGTTCAAATAAACATTTATCGCTATTAATAAGTGTAACATGTATAACTCATGTTCACAGTCTTTTATCATCAAACACTGTAAATCATAGCGTCATAATAAACTGACATAAAGGTGCATACAAACACGAGCTGCTGGCGCGAGCATTCAAAATCAACCTATTAAGGCCTTAATACTACACAAATGGACTAGAATATATGATGTTAGACGTTGATTATGATCAGGGTTAATCACTGAATAAAGTCTAAATAATATCAGTTTTTTTAATGATTTAACATGAGTAATGCCACATTTCCCTACTTATACTTCACAATAATGTTGTAAATTTTTAAAAGTGTATTAAAAATAATAAACTTTGTAATGTCTAAAAGCGTTGTACCTATATGTCTGGTAAAATTGTGTGACAATAATATTAAAGTAATTTTATGGTTTTACAGATACATGTATAATCAACTAGAAAGAATTTAATAGAACATGATCAGCATTTTTTAAAAAAGACCATAAAATTAAGCAATATTTCATGCTATGCGCCAGACCATGGTTTCTGACTTTGTGACACTTGTTTTATAATAATTCCCTAATAAATTCTAATTAAATAACGAGACAATATTTATTTAATAATATTTGTCTCTCATTCATTAATTTTAACCATGTTACAGTTCAACACGAATTTTAAAACTTGCTACCAAGTGTATGTGCACCCCAACCGCCACTTTTCATACAATCACTGGCAAGAATGTTGTCACTACTGAATGCCTGACAGTTCATAAACCGGGCAATTAACTAAATAAGGATTCAAATGATTAAATTAACTCTATATAAAGACCTCATTTACAAATAGGCCATTACTTATATCCGTAAGGCGACATTTGCTTTTTTCTTTCAAGAATTTTTGCTGATGCCTTTTATAAAAAAAATGTAATTAGATGTTTCCTCGCCAGGTTCGTTCAGGAATCTACTTCATCAATGTTATCAAGATATTTGCGTTGAAGACGATCGATAGAGATAGTTAAGGCGAGTAGTGCCGCTAAATTAGCGACTCGACGAATGTTTTATGTTTATATGATTATCGCCCAAAAACCCATTTAAATACGGTTCATAACAGCGCGAAATAAAACATGGCTGTTACGAGCCAGTCGAAACCACATACTAGTTTACATTTGACGGATATACTTGCCTTAAGTAAACATTCTGAACATTTCATGAAAGGACTATACAAAGTCAGTCTGCCGAAATAAATGCAAAAAATTTTGCTTTGCAACGAATATATTGAGAGAAAGGAGAAGATCCAAAACCTCCCATTTACTATCAACATTTTGTGGATAGAAATTTAGATTTTTAAGAATCTAGAAAATGTCTACAAATGGTATTAGTGTTTTATAACGTCAAAATATATGGTTTACGAACTTACAGCTAGTAACGAAAATACCAGCTGTCCCGGCGAACTACGTACCGCCTCTTCATACGTTGTTTTTTTCGTGAATTTTTGATGTTTTATATTATATTTTATATGTTTTAATAGTTATTCTGCTATTCGGGACGGAGACAAATCCATAAAATCCTAAATCATAAAAATCGGCCCAGCTGTTCTTGACTTATTAATGGTGTAACTAACCCGACTTTGTTTTATATATACATTGTGATTAATTTACTTCGTTTGGCTTGTTTTTTGCCATGGTGTATTTTACTAAATAGATAGATGGATAGACAGATACTCATTATTGTACACCATACAAAGAAGTTACAATTTGTGTTTACAGAAAGATGCACAATTTAGGCGAACATATCGCTAAAAGCGATCTCTTCCAGACAATCTATAGGTAGAGAACAGATAAGAAGAAAGGGGAAAGTGGTTTTCTATATATTCAACAAAAATCTTATTCTCTTTATTGCGAGAAAAAAATACATAAATAAAATTATTTACATTAGAAACTCACGCGACCAAAAAAACTGCTTACACATTTAAAATTATGTTAATACAAATCCAGTTTTAAATATTATACAATAAATTATTTATCGAAATGGCTACACGGCCTTAAATTTAGACAAAAATATTCGCAATCCATATTTGTATGTAATGTAAACGTGATGGACTGACAGTACGCATATCTGTGGTGGTAAATAAAGTCACTGTAGGTATATGGTATCAATTATAATATCACCTGTTACTCATCCCTATAAACGTTTGGAGTAGGGCTGTTTAATTTAGAATAAATCAATAAATAATTTTAAAAAATTGCTATTTTGAGTGTGGAACACATTAGACGGTTCCATATCCGAAAAAAATTACCCCATAGCGTACGTTTAAAAAAATTAGAAACAGATTTATATTTGCAGGTGTTTGCCATAAGATTTATTTTACAATATGCTAACTATTGCTACGAACGTTTTTTTTCTAAACCGATTTTAGAATTAAAACTGAACACACAGTTTATATCAGTGAAAAAAAATGATTTTACGTGGCTTCGTTGACTGTACCGAATAGAGGTAGGTATATTTTAAAGAGTGAGTATATTTAGTGAATCGTTGAAGTAGTTTAGTTGTAGTTTTCCTTGATACACAGTCAAGCTAAGGTAACGACGAGAAAAAGACATACCAATTTTTTTTTCATGATAGGGTTAGGTTTTCTTGATACCAACCGCCCAGCCCTACCACTGTTCCCATCTAGACTACATGACTCAAGAGGTACTCGTACCTTTGAATTAGCGCCACTAAGTATGTATAACGTCGCCTGTCGTTACAAGGATGTCATTCCCTCCTTAGAAGGAGTGCAATTTAGCCAATTAATAGAGGAAGGAGGCTCAAGGTCGGCTATTGAGGGGACGTGGTGCAATATATTTGAGATTAAGCCCTGTTGAGTTGTGAAGGTTAAGGTTGATAGATAAATAATTTTGGATGTGACGACATATTTTGATTCTGCCATGCCTTAATTGTTTGTTGTGCCTAGGGTCCATAAATAATAATGCTTTAAGCCATACATTTCATCTCTAGTTACATATGTTGTGCAAATGAATAAATGATTACTAATTACTGATTACATGTTTTTGTGACATATTTGTATAATTAAATCATTAATGTCCACTTGCAAACCACCGAATTAGTTTAGTACGGGATTAAGACATATTTTGGTCTCTCAACGCCATACAACCTGAAAGCTATAGAATTATGTTTAATACCGTGTTAGTGGATAGTTCGGGATAAAATTCGCTAATCCTGAGATGCGCAAGTGGACCTAAGAACCTTAAATACTGCGAATTATATTTATAAAAATAAACTAAAATACAATAGTATCAGCGATCTAAAACTGAAACTGCTACTGAAACTCTACCGAAAACGCGATGCAGTCGCTAAGTCGTAGGTCGTGGTCCTTGCAGACAGTTGCTAAAACGCAATACAGTATTGATGATGTCGCAAAATCACCGATCGTCATCATAATCAGTCCACGTCAGTCCACTGCTAGACATAGACCTTTTCAAATGCACGCTACTGACTGAGCCCGATATTATTGTCCTTTCACTGTCACCAGCTTTGCGAATATTTTATCATCTCTCAACTTTAGGGTCCCCTCTACGTTTGCCAAGTCGCGGTCTCCACTCAAGAACACGTTTACCCCATCGGTTATGTTACCAGCAGCAGGGGGTCACTTCAGACCGATTATTCTTATCAATTACTTTTGTTTGCTAATGCTAAATACTACGCTAATATAAAAGTTTTAATGTGCGCAGGCTTTGAGATTCGTTCTTACACCGTAAGTTTTATTTTCTATAAAAGTCAATGGAAAGACAGAAACATTTGATTCTGTTTCTTATCGTGGTTTTGGCATCGCTTCTCATATTATAAACTTAGTCTGGTATGTCTATTTTTTATGTGGTCGTCGCATTACCGTCTCAAAAGTCAACAAAACCACACAAATCAAACCAATTACGTCGCAAATATAATGTGCAGTAGATTCAATGTCACAACTATTGCTAATTTTAATAACATTGACACATAACTTGCTGTAGGCACGCCAGACTCAGCATGATACAGTAGTGGGAAAACCCACAGAAAAGTAGTACTTATACGTTGTTTTATTCGATTACTAATTAATTAAACAAAGGACTTGACGTCCGACGTCACATCCCGATGTATAACATGTTCAGACGACTTATTATTAAGCGTCATATATTATCAACCTATGACACATTGGATGAGTTTCTTGATAGAACTAGAACGTTTTATCGTTGCATTCCTCTGTTAAATCCAACAATACTTAATAAATGTAAATGTTACGGAACTAAAAAAGTTAGATTTATTATAGAGGATATAAAGTAATGCAAAGAATGATATCACAGACAAATAAGTGATTACATGATGCTAGAAAAAACTTTATTACGATATTGATGTAAATATAAGTTGATATGATAAATCACTTGTCTATCTAGAGCAGCTGGAAAAGGTAAGATAAGGTAGACAGTAATAAAAAAGTAGAATCAAAAGACCTATGTAGATAGATACTCTATTAGCTCACCACACAAAACAAACAGTACAGAGAAAAAATACATTTAGAATAAGTACAATTTAGGCGGCAGCGGTCTTCCAGACAACCTTCAGATTGAGGACAGTTCAAAAGTCGAGAGGGATTTAGATGGATGTTTAAATGCCACACATCCACACAAACTACTCATTAAATGATTTTGAAAACTTTATTTTGGCTGCATCCAGCCTCTGGCTACAGCCTCCTGGAAGTCCAATAAAGAACACAACATTGCACTCTGTACAATTAAAGTGCATCTGCACTAATAAAAACCGGCCAAGTGCGTGTCGTGCCAAACGCATTATAGGGTTCCGTAGTCAAAAAATTATGTATTTGCTACATTTTTTACATAGTTAACCAAATCATCTAAGTAAGTATCCCTAACCTTTAATGTTTACAACAGTGTACGTCTTTATTATTATTTGTTAAGGACGTAGACCCAAGATGGTCTGACGACTTGCCGAGGCATTGGGAGTCGTAGGCAAAAGATAGATTCATGCAAGATTCTGGGTCTACCAAAGCGGTAGGATTGCATTAGTAAAAAAAATATATATAAAGTGAACATATGAATCCAATTGTATCGACGGCAAAATAAGTAAAAAAAAATATATGATGCGTTTTTATGAAACAGTTTTTTTTGACGGCGGTCCCAATAAGATGTTATAACTTTTAAACTGCGTTGTTTCATAATAATTCAGAAAAAAGAAAACTGACAGTGATGACAAAATAAAAATAATAGTAAAAAATAAAAACTTTTAAAAATCCTCGACGAATAAAAGAAAAAGGAAAATATGTTTAATCATTTTTTACCTTAGTAAAATAGGGTTTTGTTTTTTGTTTTATCCATTTTATGTGCACTTTATAAAGACACTGTATTGTCACCAAATCAGTTTCCATCTTGATAATACAAAATGGGCCCTAATTGTCAAAAATAGGTCATGCCAACTAACGGTACTATTGCCTTTCTGCGTAAATGTACAGTCAGCTGGGTAATTTATGCAGCTTTGGACCTTACTGTACTGTCTTAAGAATAGAAATGAGTATGACACTTAGCAGCAACCTAGTGAGTGAGCAGAAGAAAACAGCCAACTCAATCAATCAACATTTTCTTATAATATGCCCTAGACAAACACACCCATTGTCATTGTTTAGAAGTGAGGAATTAACATCTTGTGTTACGAGGTACACAATGTATTTTATCAAGGGCGTCTCCCAGCACACCCAGACTCGAGCCGATTTAGAAAAGATCATTTTCTAAATTGATGAAAACCGGGAATCAAATTAAGACGAATTACGGGTTATTACCACCACAAAAATATGAAATTGGAATTAAATACGTTCTTTCGAAATAAGTATTTTAAGGATAATGTTGCTTAAATGCGATAAAAAGTAGGTAAAACTTTAATGAAATCATTTCCTACTAAAATACCCATTGGTACAGACGTGGGTAAAAGCCGTAGTATTTTAAATAAGAAATGTATTCTTTGATTAGAAGAACGCATTTTGTGTAGTCTGGCTGATCGTTACTGAGACCGGATAGAAACTGTATTGCGACAACTGTTGAGTTACGGGAATTGAGCGCCTGTTATTCGAAATCCATAATTGCACTTTTTTTTTAATTGTTGTTTTTAAGTGTAAACATCTGTTCACATTTTATTGCTTTTTAATAAGATTTATAAACAAGCGTTGCATTTTCTGGACTATTCTCTGCCTCTGACTTCCAGTGTTATACTCTTCTGAATGACCTATGACAGACGGTAGATATGGCAAGTCATTATAACGCGGCGTGGGTGGCTGATCGTATCGCTTCTAATGAAATAAAACTGGTATAAAAAATAAAGATCCATGTACCCGTAAATAGTAAGCATAGATCCAACTTAAAACTTAGACATAGCTGTCACTTAATTTTCAACCCTTCCGTGAGAAAAATAGGGCTTATTTTTGTAGTAGTATATTCAAATAGGTAAATGCACCAGTCGTGTAAATCGTACCAGTTATTATTCATGCGAGGAGATGACTAATAGTGTGTAGTTTTATCGGTCAAGTGGGATTACCAGTGCTGAGCAGACAAATTTACCCGGTAGGTTACGATAAGTCTGATGCGCTACTAATATTAGATCGAGCGTTTTTCCTTTTACCCGAATTAACTCGATTTGGTATTTAATTTTAATAAATTTATTTGCATAGTAACCATAGGGTTAAATAGTATGGAAATACTATTTTCTATAATTAATTTCGTCTTCCAGCGAGTCGGTGACAAGCCAATTCAGTTTAACGAGGTGGTTTTACTGCTAATGTAAAAAATATTCACACCAATTACATACCCTAAAGTAAACAATGCTTGTAATAAGGCTAGATAAAGGATATGCTTAAAACCATTAAATATATATTCTATAACTTTTTATTATGCAACAATTTATCCTATTACGTCGCCATTAGTGTGAAAAAATAATTAAGATTCGTCTCGCATTTTCATAATAAATTCGCTCGAATTTAAATAATGTAAAAAAATGCTTTATTTTTAAATCGAGCTTTTAAGCTGAATCTTTAAACTTAGGCCCTTTTATTGAGTTCTTTGGCTCTTTTGGTTATTTCGTTAACACAATGGCTTAGACGTATATTTTGGAATTAATTAAATTGAATATATCATATTTTATTATTTTCTGCGGTTAGATAACACTAGTTATGGTGAAATGAATTATTTGCTATATACTGCAAATAATATACCTACCTATGTACCTAGGTACCTATCACATTTCATACAGGCAATGATTAATAAATTTAGTTTCCCGTCAAAACATAATAATTTATTATGATTATTTGTATTTTTAATGATGTATTTTAACTCTTTTATTTATTACTTACCTCTAATTATCCCTATAATTATTGTACGTTTCAGTTATTATGGTAATGAAAGGCATAATATCATACCTGAATATCAACAAAATTCACCACAAAGAGTATTATGAGTATTGATTTTACCAATGTTATTGGCTTGTTACAACTTATTTGTTGTTGTTCGGCATGATTTTAAATTAAGTTTTTTTTTTCTATTTGATTCGTCTTATAGTAGAAAAAAAGAGAAAAAAAAGGTTTTATTTTTAACAAAAAAAAAAAACACATCGAAATAAAGGATACTCTTCAAGCTTTTCTAGAAGTCTATTTGCATAATTCTATGGCATGAAATAAGTATGTCGTCCGCGGAAATAACGTTATGGAGAGTATACTTAATTAAGGCAGACATTTTCTTCTTTTTATCACTTATCCAGACCAGAAATGTGAGCAAACGAGCATTTCTAAAACCGGTCGTAAATGTGTGGTAGCGTTGGCAAAACAGATTGATACTGTATGAGATATCAGTCAAGATTTATCAGTGATGGTATCATATTTTTAAAAAATAGTATTTTTTGTGATGACATCTATATATATAAAACAAAGTCGGGTTAGTTACACCATTTACAGGGTTACATTGCAAAGGGGTGCCAAATCTTCAGGAGTGGCTGGCTCAGAATCAGTAACCTAATCGAACTATGCAAAGAACACAAGAAGTTTTTTTTCACATTTTATTATTTCTATCCCCTATTAAAAATCATACGCGTGGATAATTTTACTAATTTATGAAAAAATTGCACCGTATGTGCAATGGGTAAGGTCCTTGTTGGCTCGCAGCACCTACGCCACTGATAAATGGTGGCCATTTTTCGTAACTTTCGTGGCTTTCGTAATCTCGTTATTGACTTTATTTTCGGTTTTTTTTTTTTTTTTTTTTTCGTAAAATACGATTATTAAAAATAATAACGATTAAGACGCTTCTTTATAATGTTCAATAGATCTTATTTTTTAAATTTGGCACCCCTTTGCAATGTAACCCCGTATAAGTCAAGAATGGCTGAACCGATTTTTATGATCTTTGATTTGTTGAATTTGTCCCCGTCTTGAATAGCAGAATAACTATAAAAAAAATTATGAAGGGGCGGTACGAAGTTCGCCGGGGCAACTAGTATTAAATAAAATATCAATCATTAAATATACGACTGACAATACACCGATTGTCATGATATGTACCAAATAATATATTTTGCCAGAGGCGTCACCCAGCACACCAGACTCGAGCCAATTTAGAACAAACCGGGAATTGAACCCGAGACCATCCGCGTTCAAGACGAATCAACGCGCTACTATTGGTCGTCAATTATTAAAATTTACTTTGATGATTTTATAAATATTTTTAAGTAAATCAAATACTTTTAAATGAATCCGAGTTCACCAATATCAGCAGTTATTCACCAAAAAAGATTTCATTAAATTGCAATTCCTAAATAATTTTAAGTTACCACTCTGATAGTCTGACAAATTACCTAATCCTCTGTGAGTGACTAGGAGATTTAGCTGAAGTTGGGTCTTGAAGGAGTCTTCTCTTTGTGGGATCACTTTATTTTTGAAACACTGATAAATCGTGTATCTTTTATGTAAGAAGACCACACGAAAAAATAGCTAAAATACTACTTATGTGAAAAATACAATACTAGCAAAATTAAGCCTATTCTACACTACCAATAGATTGAGGACAGCACTAAAATATCTGTGAATTTTAAAATCTACACAGATACTCTGCACCTTATTTTTTAAAGTACATACTAGTAAGCTACTAGTGTTGACGGTACTTAGTTTTATATTTAATTGAGTTGTTAACAGGCCTCGCCGATGTCTGACATACCATTTACGTTTAAGAATGCAATATCGAAACATTTGTGCTGATATGGAATTACTATAAGTCTCACCGAGTTTTTATGGCAGTGTGTTTCTCATAAAATCCGCTGTGGTTATTTTGGTATTCATGATTTATAGTCATGAAGCTGTACGCTGTCAGATTACCTAATTGACTTTCGCAAATGAACTTTTTTGCTGACGATACTTTTGGGGCTTGTTCGTGTTTTAAAATCAAATTTTGAATTAGACGAGACGTAGGTAATAGTTGCTTTCCAAGTCTGTGTTTACTACTGGATGGATTTCGATGCCGATTTTACCGTATTTTGAAGTTCTCGTGATTTAAGTATGATAGAAATGTGATGTGTAGATTTATAACTACAATAAGGATAAATATCGATTTACATGTTAAATTATCGAGCCTGTGTGTTTGTGTGTAATGTGTTTTATACATATTTAAGTAAAAGTTGTGTTATAATGTTCAAAACTGTTAAAGATTAACAGGTAAACGACAACGTAGTGTGGGTGCAGGTGGTGTAGTTCGAATGCCTATACCGGAGTAACTAAGAGTGAATCGTATTCGAAATAGTTTAATTTTTATAATAATAATTCATCATTTATTTTTATTTATTTTTTATTTATTTGTTCAAAGAAACATACAGTATTAATATCTCTTAGGTGTAAGAATTATGTTATTAACAGAGCAGTTTCCAACATTAAGATTTACATTGCGAAGACTTATGAAATAGGTACGTTTTATACATGCTGATGTGCATGGTAAGTTATTGTTTGGAAGATTTTTTTTTTATCATCATTCATCATTTCAGCCATGGACATCCAATGCTAAACACCGTCCTCCCCTAATGACTTTCATCGAGGAGGAAAGCCAATACTCGCCACGCTAGGCAAGCGGGTTGGCGAGCGCAGTTTTTTATAACATTTCACACGCAGACGCTGCTGCTCGTCTCGTGCTACAGGAATTAGTCGCCTCTTAAGACACGCCTCCTGTTGGCGGTGGGGAAGTGTATTCTTTACGGCCGTTTCCACCCGGCACGGCATAATAATATTTACTGAAATGATTATTTACTAAACCTTAGTGTTAGTCTTCAAATTCACAAAGCTAATTACTAGTCTAATATGAAAGTTTTATTGATAAAAATGATTTAGTTAAAACCGATTACAAGAAATTATTTGGTTAAAACCAATAGTTAAAATAAGAAGATGCTCATCAAAAAGTTGCATCAACATAATGCAATGCATTCACAAATACATAAAAACATTAGAGAAATGTTGTTTTCGATATTAGAAATTCAAATCTCTCGTACGGAGATTGCCCTTTAACGCTGACTCATCCAGTATTAATATTACATTCCATTTTTTGTTCTACTAGTTTTGTTGTAGCTCTAACAGATTACTTACTCCGTTGTTGTTCCACCAATGAAAAAGGGACAAAGTTTTGAATTTGAATTTTAAATACTTATAACTTGTGCTCGAAACGGAGTAGGCTACAATTTAGTGAGCTGGATGGGATATTTTAATTGAAATGAATTGGGACGAAAATATGTTTTTTTTTTTACCGATTTTCAAATGCCAAACATGTTTGAAAATGTAATAAGCTCAATTAGGTAATAGTAATGCGAAAACTATTACAAAAATATATTAATTTAATTCAATGGGGTACAGTACTAAGTACAATCAGCAGAAAACATCCTATGGCTGAAATGATAATGATTTTGATTTAGGAACACACTGTTTGAGGAAAAAGAACAAATTCTGTAAAAATACATCACTCGTACAGTGGACACTTCCATGTTGAGCCTTATGCAACTCACAAGGAAATATTTTATGTCAGTTATCACAAAACACAAAAAAAACTCCATGTACAGTAAACGACATGACGAACTACTCAAAAAAAAAATCCTTAACAACTTATAGCACAACACTTAAGCAATTGACTGTACATGATGACTGTACATAATTAGCTCAGCTAAGAGTTTAAACTAGATTCACGAATGTAAGAGTGTAATAACAGAGCTAAAGTTGTTTGTAATTACAAATACCAAAACCACATGTGCGCACGCGCATTTTTGATATTTTGATAGTTAGGGTGCCTTAACTCACCCGAGATGACGTAAGGATACTAACGCCTGTATTAATTCAATTATTTAAAAGTTATGATAAAGAATTGCACTCTCATGACTCTGAAAACATAATCACTTCTTTATGGCAGTCGTATAAAACACAATCAGCTATAAATATGAATAAAAAAACACTTACCTAGCATTTTACTCAGATCGGCATTATGGAGATCGGGGTTCTCATCAGCCAACTTCTTGCGCTCCACCTTAGCCCAAACCATGAAAGCGTTCATCGGTCTTCTTATCCTGGCCTCCTTCAGCGCTTTGGCTTGTCCCATCTTGGTAGTGAACGGCGCTCTCGCGTACTGCTGGCTGGAGTAGTCCCTGCTCGTGTCGTAAGGACTTCGGTAGTCATACTGGGCTCGGTAGTCCAGGCCATAGGGTAGAGTTGACCAGACCACCAGCTCCGGACTGGTCTGGTCTTGACCGGAGTCCGTGCTGTTCTCGACACCCCCTTGGACATATTGCTCGTAGGAGCGATGATAGGTGGGGGGAGATTCCGCTATGCCAGCCCCTCCGGAGTCCATTATGCTGGAAAATAAAGGAAAATGTTGTAGGAGATTTAGAAATAAAATTTACACGAATGTAGGTAAGGGTTAATGTGGTTTAAGTTTTAATTTAAACACAAAATATGATGTCAATTTTAACTGCTTAAAATAAACAGCTATAAATTACTAGAAGTGTCTAGAAACTGTCCACAATTGTATCCCAGGGTGCGCTGGGCGCTTATGACATCTCCATTATCCAAGCACCACTTTTTTATATGGGAGCCATTTTATAACTGACAGGTTTTTCTCATTTTTAAGACAAAACAACGAAGAGTTTATTAAACACGCGTATGAACGAAGTTAATCAATTATCAGTCTATTATTGGTAATGTTTCGTTCGACAATCTCAGCAAATTGATTCTGACTAGACGCCTATTGGCGTAACCCTTCATCGTAATAGACATGACAAACGCAGCCTGAATCGACACTCGCTTCTCAAAACCGTCACTTCCACTAACTTCGCCTTACACGATGGAATTTGAAAAATCAGTACGGTGTCGTTTGCTATATCGAGTGAGTCGCAGGAAACAACGTAAGACGAGCTGAGCGATATAGTTAAGCGATCGGTTGAAATGCGAGCGCGTATTGCAGTTGCCACGTCTAGTATAGACGAGGTCTATGACTTTATGGGTATTGGTTCTGATACGTCCACGTTCCAACTTTTGTACAATGGGTGTAGTAGCTATGGGTTGACATTAGAGCTAGCAAGAATAGATTGAAATATTGTCCGTGTGTGTACAAAAATGAGACTAAGTCTAAACATTGTCTAAGGTGGTCAAACGATGATGATGATGATAGAGTGTCATTCAACTCAAAAAAGAGATTCGATGGAAAAACAATATCTACGTACTATGACTTTGCTAATGCTTTAATTATGTAGGTAGGAGAGAGTACCAGTACTTACTATACAAAGACTCATAAAAAAGGGAAAATGATTGTTCCTCTAGAGGCTTGATTCTGGTGCTAAAATACAACAACTTTCACTGGCCAATAGGACATCATCAAAATTTTTTAAAAACTTTTACGTACTAAATCATGACCAGTGATCGGAATAGGTAGATTGATTTGATGTACTTTGGTATTGCTAGCATAATATGGATATGCCTTTTTTTCAAAAACTGATACCAAGAAATGCCGAAATCCCGGTGGCATGTCCATATTAACATCAATGTTTGAGATCATTGACCCCAAATCAATCTACCTATTCCGATCACTGATGATGACAGATCAGTAAAACGCCAGGATCAGGCCTACCTAAAGTATTGTGTATTTTTTTATTTTTTTTGTCAAATGGCTTCTTCTTCGTTTTTCTTTGGTTCCAGTGTCAGAACTCAGGACTAGGTGCCCGCCTCTTTACAAACTGCAAACCCAACCTTTTTGTTTAGTAAATATTCTTTAGAAAAATACTGTCAACCAGTGTCGTGAGTAAGACCGAAATTAGAGGAAAGTGAGCGCCACCCGACGCCGCTTCCACGAAGCCTGGCGCCGCGTGTGAACACTTGCATTGTTCCGTGGATTTCACTCGGTACACTTATGAGTTATAGTTCTCAATGAGAGCGTTTGATAAAAGTGCTGGCGGAAGGCAACGAAGCACTATTGACGAAACTCAACAATAGACAAGTAGACCAGAAGAAAAATTCCCGTAATTTAACAATAGTCGCATTCCAGTTTCGATCTTGTCCCAAGTAACAATCCTATCAAAAACGGTATTTTAGTAAACTCAAAAAATGCAATCATAGTTACACACACAAACACGACCCAGCGTATTATCACGTACTTGTACTTTAACTTAAAAATTTTATATATTAGAAAATTGTTTTGTAAAAATTCCTTCACGGTTCTTTATTTATAAATTATTAATTTTGACAAAGAGCGTTTCGTCCAATCACATGCCATGTTTTGCCTTAATGGAAGGTCCCACCTCGTAATAGAGTGACGATAGAAAGATATTATTAGATACTCACTAGGTACTACACAAAATGCTGCTCGATTTAACATTCTTACAAAGAGATTATATAATATTTAAAGGAAAAGAAAATCAAATTATTATGTCTAGCTTCGACACTTTTTTTTCTAGCAATGTAGGTGCTACTTTATTAAACCAATTTAGTGTTTTTGTTTTTATAATCAATGATTTTATAAATAATTTTTGACACTGACTAAAATTCATTCATTCAGGAACGCGTGAGACTACGTACAAAACGATTGCAATAATTCCTACTTCGTTAGACTCGTGAAATTAGTTCCTGCTTTGAACTCGTCCTCTGGGTCACAGCGAGAAAAATACAGCCAGCCAAATACATATCTAAAAAGTACTAGTTGGATGCCACTAGGCATACAACATTACATAATACGCACATACACTTGCCAAAATAAAGCTATATTTTACTACAGCTTCAGACACTACGAGTACCTGCCTACATCATCATCATAGTAAGCAGCGTTTGCAAAATTCCTTATAGCTACACACTTCGTTAAAATCCCACCCCACAACTTTGTGCCACCTTAATTTTAGCAGACCCAAAATCCTTAAATCATGAGTTCTTTTGTGCAAAATCGCCTGGCCTTTTTTTTTATGCTGTGGCTAGGTATCCGAAATGACAATCGCTCACGAAGCGTCACATAATATTCGTGAAATATGGCCCGACTGAACTACCTCAGAGCAAATTAAACATCTTGTTTATAGCTCACTTACATAAGGAATTCAAGGTACGGCAGATTTATTTTACAGTAACATATTTAATTTAGAATGAGACTGAATGTTAGATAGTACATGAAACTGATGGGAAAACCTCAAAATTAATATTTATCCAATCAATATTCAACGCCTAAACATGGATCAATAATATCTACACCACCGAGTAGGTATTATGATTATGATATTGGAAATTTACCAATTTCCATTGGTCACGAACCAAACGGAAAACGTCACATTTTACTGCTCAAACACTTACTACTTTTGCATGTGACCAACGAAAGTTTGGGATCAGCCAATGGAAACATTTAAAAAATTCTTTTAACTTTGTTAACTGAAAATAAAATTGTTCTTTATCTTTGAATTTAAAAAAAAAAACTGAAATCTTTGTTTAGTAATATTTTCCGCAATGAAGTAGCGACTCTTTGAGACTTGTGTAAAAATAAATCAAATTTTAGTTCGAATTTTATAAATAACGTTTCAAAAGTGACTTTTAGACGTCATTTAGTAAATATTGAATTTTAAAAATCTCGCATTTGCATGTAATAAAAAAAATAACTCAGTTTTGTACAGGTACAAAATACCTCAAAACAAATTTAATATCGGTAAAATACAGTTTTTTTCCTATATTTTTTACAAACATAACGTTCAATGTTACGCGAATGTACTCGTACAATGTCACGAACGGGGCTCAAACATGTGACCCCGCGTTGAGTCAAAAGCCAATGGACGACAAACGTTTGGTTCATGAATAAACAATTCTGAACTAACGCCATTACACTAAGTGGCGAAAGCTCAAAAATACAATTTGGTAAAATACCTATTCATATATAAACCCACGAATTCTGAATCGATACTTACAGTTAATAAAAATAAATAATGGGCTAGTTTCCTGAATCAAAAAAAGATTATTCTATTTAGTCCGTCAGTTAGATTATCAAAAAATATTGGACCCATATTTTGTCTTTTGTCAATCAAACAAATAATGACGAAGATAAAGCCCATCAAAGTGAGCACGTGACGTCACGCCTTGCCAAAAAGTGTCGCAAAGCGTGACGTTACGCGGAACTTTAACGGGCTATATCTTCATATTTTTTTCTTTGATTGAGAAAAGAAAAAATACGTGTCCAATATTTTCTGTTAATCCAACTGACGGACTAATTAGATTTTTTTAGGAAACTAGCCCATTAGACGTTGGTCGACGTATATTGTAATCATGGAGCACAAACCCTATAGAGTAGGAATGTCATATGATTTGTTCGACAAAAATTTCCGCCATTTTTTTATCTGTATCGTTCTGTTTTTGTATGGGCGAGCGTTGAGTTGTCATTTCATACTAAATGTAAGAGAGATATCACTTACTAGTTTCGGAAAAACATAGTTTATATTGCTGCTCTATAGGGTATGTACTCGATGATTGTAATGGTCTCAAAGTATGAAATTTGTATCCTTCTGTTGCGATTTTCAGAACTAATTTTGCTAATGCTAATTTTGAAAAGTTTCTTATATGACTTGACTTGATATGGGAATATTATATTTATTTATTTATTTATTATTACAACAAATAACATGCAGACCAACTGATGAATAGAACCCTGGACTCTACATAGACATCGCGAAACTACGTTAATAAAGTTATTTTATTTTATTAAACAAGTACCTAAGTACATACAACGGCAGGTTAACCTACCCTAAAAGCTAAAGGTAATTGAATCGATTTTCATCTTTAAGTCCACATGTAGAGATCAATATCAATTAAGTTAGGCATCGAACCTAATTGGCTTACCTCAAGTTGTAAGTAACCTTAAATAACGTTATTTTGGTATACACCTATGAAATATACGTTAATCGATAGGCAAAATGATCTGTTTCTTAACACACTTTCATTAGCTTCACTCGTAACTAGCTCGTTTAAACCTACAGATCGATTTAAAACTTTGTAAGTATCGGACATTAGTATGACAATACAATAATTTGACACCATCGTGCTGATCTGATGATGGAGCCAGGAAGTGAATAGTGAAACTCTTAAATGACTACTAGTGAAACCTTCGTGTTTGGGCTCATTTGATTCGTTTTAACGAGTCTAATGAAGGATTAGGGACAACAATTGGCTGGTGATGAGAATAAGCGGCGCAACAAACTCAGTCACCTTTGAATATAGTAACAAGACATGTAGAAACTAGAGTTGTAAATTGACGGTCATATGCTATAAGCGTCCGTCATTTATGATAAATGCTCGGTCACATTGGACATTTATTGTCACGATGGTCACATATATTTTTTAGTATAAACTAAAAAAAAAGAAATTCCTCTACAGTATGTCTTAAATGTTATGTATTTGACAATAAAACATGTAATTTGATCTGGATTGAAAAAAACAAAAACTTGCGCGTGACGCTTTTGAAGTTGTTCGTGCAAAAAGATAAATTAATTTTAGAAATTTCATTTCGTTATAGATCATCACTACTAAAGCCTGTCTTTCTTTTAATAATGCACTTATTTGTGACCAATTTTTGTTTTCATAGTTTGTCAATAGAATTGATTGTGACGTTAGTGACAATAAATGTCCAAAATGTCCGATCACATTGAGAAAATGTCCAATTTGCTCGGTCATATTGGTCAGACATTTATAACGTGACGGACACTTTACAACTCCAGTAGAAACGCGAGAAAAAGTCGATGCACTCGTGTTTAAGTAATCGTCTACTTTATAATATACATTTTCATTAGGTTTTTTATGCGAATTTTTGATCAACAAGAGTCTGTGGTACTTTTGAAAAATCTAATACATTTCCTCAAGAACGAATTTCTAACTTTATATGTACTCGTATAATCTGAAGTTCGGAAACTTTGACAATATTTTCCCAATTTCGCTAGTTAAACTACAAGTTTCTCAAATTATTATCAGATTTCCATTCCAAACAAACCAGATCAATCAAAATACCGTTTGACAAAATTATCTCACATTATTTTCGCATCATTTGTCTGCTATTTCTATTGTTTTTCTCATTACCGTGTAAATAATAATAAAACTCGTCACAATACTGCTTATTAGAAATATAACATTCCTCCACATCTAAACAAATGGAAGAATGAGAGAAAATATTTAATGTTTGCACAATCGGCGCGCGCTGGTAGGCAAATCGTTTCTTTAGATAGAATGACGATTGTTGAATGAAAAATAACTTTTAGCTTTTTGTTTTACGCATTTTCGGATAACTATTTTCGTAATGATACCTGCAAGCAAATTGGTAAAATAACTCAGTGTTATAAGGCTAGCTAGCTACATTCTGTTACTAAATTATTATAATTGATTTATTTTTAAACTACCTTAAAAAGAAGGAGGTTCTCAATTATTCGTCGGAATATTTTTTTAATGTATATTCAAAGATCATTCAATACCACGTTGACCGATTTCGATGTTTTTTTTTTTGACAGAAAATTATTACCATAATATAAACTTGGTTAAGTCCTGTTGATTATAAAATCTTCAAACATTGCATAAACTCCATATCACGCTTACAAATGTTTTGTATATATGTTATGCCATATCTTCGCCATGAGTTAACCGATTTTAATACCGATACCAATACCGAACCGATAGTTATACGATTTTTTTCATCGAACAGAAATGTTGGCTTGACGTCGTGAGGGCTGACATGCGTGCCAATGATCTCACAACTAGAGACGCTTAAGACCGCGCGAAGGGGAGGAGTAAATCAAGGAAAACGGACCCTGGGCTTCAAAGCAATGGCTTTGGACGCAACCGGGATTGAGCGTATAGATGAAGAAGAAGAGTGTATATAGGTATTATATAATTTAAAAGTTCACGTTCGCACCGACTTCAAAAATATCTAATTGTAGATATGTGTTAATATAATTTTTACCTTTTTTTGTCGTTTTTTTTAATAATTTTTGAAATTATATTTCAACTGCGTTTCAAATGCATAAATGCCAATAGGTGTGTTTTCCGGCTTTTATTTATATATAACACATTAAAGAAACGCGATTATTTGTCACACATAGATCATTTTTGTTAAGGGGTCTGCAGTAAAAACGGTAATACATACAGTTTCAAACTTAGTGCGACTACGATCCGACTCTACTGTCTAGAGTCGGTAGACAGTAGTCTGTAAATAATAATACCTGGTCAAGTGTGAGTCGTACTCGCACTAAGGATCACGAACTCAATGGAAAAAAATCGGAACTGTCGCACTCGGCTGATTTACATGAGAACAACATATAAAACCGCGTTATTTTTATCAATTACTAAAGTACCTATTAAAACAGTATTTGTACTGAAATATTAGGTTTCTAGTCGAGCTTACGAATCAGTAGATTTTTATTAAAAAAACACGTGTATGGCGTTTAACCGTTCTGAGGCCTAACCATAAACTCGAAACAGTACTTAAGCAGTATTGATAGATAGAGTATCTGATAGAGCTCTAATAGAAAATAAAACCGGGCAAGTGAGAGTCGAACTTGCCCAACCTCAACGGGAAGAACCCAATAAGTTTTGATTCCCTTGCAGCATAGACAGCCGTATTTTTGCATTGCGCTGAATTTGAAGTTTGATTTTTCACAGCTTCAAGGTATTGCAGCCTTGAGTTTTAAATATTAATTTCAACTTGATAACCATTTCAGATGTCAAAAGTTTTGACAGACTATCCTTTAAAGTACGGAACCCTAAAAACAAAACAAGGTTTATGTAATACTTTTTTATAAGCCCATGGTTAGGACACTGACACTCAAAATATAAGACTAACACGGAATGTACTATATTTATTCCAAGGCCAATCTAATTATTGAGATTAATAATATGTTAATATTACCTAAGATACTGTAGAAAGGCTATCGACTCATCATCAAATTATGCAAGGCCGTACATTTCACAGTGGTTAGCACTCTTGAGATCTCGCAGACTTAGGAAGGGTGGTGTGTTTTCAAACAAACCAACACAATGGGTATTGTTGACAAAACGGCCCGTCAGCGATCGACAGACGACGTGTCGACTCTTCTCGATTTAGGATCGAGTTTGCAAAATCAAGGACGAGTATCGGGTGAGTCACGCGTGAGATTGTGAAAGCGGGCCGATTTGAGATGTCTTATCAGCTGTTGGGTAGGAGGGTACTTCATTAATAATTAAATAATTGGTTTATTGTTGATTCTTCGGTTTTTTGTCTATGCAATATCGATGTAAAACATCATAATATTTCTTCAATTAAAATCAATTGCCATATGTATGTAAGATTATCACATCAGAACGACTAGACCGATTCGGCTGATTTTTGTTTAAGTTAGGTAAAGATTATTTGCAAAAAATTATCCGCTTAGGATCCAGTAAAAATTACTTACAAGATAACAATAAAATTAAGCAACATTAGAACAGTTTTTCCTAAAATGCTTGGTTTTTTGTGCTACGGCTTTGACATGTCAAGTAAGTAACAATGAACTCGACCCGCTCACTGATTTTAAATCCCGCTTACTAACACCTATCTTTAAAGGATTAAACAATTCTAACACACACAAATATTTGCACTATCTTTATATAGATAAAATATCTTAAAAAGGTCATCTATAAGCAAAAAAATTTGACAACATAACGACAAGAGTGCATGGACTTAACCTGCTTAGCTCGCACTTACTATATGTCTTGTAACTGCATTTCCTGTAAAATAGGCTGACAAAGGTGACTTAAGTTTGTTGGTACCCGAAACGGTGGTAGGGTAAATCTATATTTTGTGACGAGTATAAGTGCCCGAAAGAGGGCCTATATACTGAATAAATGAGTATTATGACTATTAAGAAAAATAGACTCTTAACTTATCAGATTAAATGTGTTTTGGGAAAAAAACATATTTCTATAATAATATCGAAAATAAGCAAATATTTTTATTAAACAATTCGTTTCATGTTTTCAAATTATTTGTTAGGATTTTACGGAAAGCGCCCAAGGACGGCGTTCTTATGTAAATGATAATTTTATTTAATTTGAACTCTTATTTTTAAACACGCACACATTTTTTTGTTAGCAAAATTATATTTACTTTACTCGAAGTACAACCATAACGCTTACTTGTGTGCATCAGTTGGTATGTCTTGTAAAAACTTACGTGGGTTGACATTTATGTAGAAAAACAGTTTCCAAACACGAGTTACACTTAGAAATACAATCTAATCCTATATCCAAAGTAATTTGTACAGCAATTTGATTCCGCACGCCTCGCTCCGGTGCAAGCGCGATAACGGAGATCCCTTATCAGTGATAACGTATCAGTGCATGTTGCATTTCATACGTACGGTAAACGACGGGATCTGATGCATTTATTGATAGTCCACAAGGTCGGGTGGAAGGCGATATGTGAAAATAAAAACGGAATATAAATTACATCTGAAAAATTCTCATTGCGATGTCTTAGGTTTACTAATGTCAGAACTAATACAATTAAATTAAATTATAAACTCTGGTATTGAAGATCGGCGTTTGTGCGCACCAAAACGCAATGTTGCAGTCGCTTAGTTGCCAATGATTCTAGCGTTCGAACTCGGAAATGCCAAAACGCATTCGAGTATCGATTCAGGCTACAAAATCGCCGATCATTGATGCTAACGATTGAACGCAGTCGCCATTACCCGATGCAAACGTATGCAATAATAGTATTTAGTTTATTAGGTATTAGATTATGTACTTTGCCTTTTGTTATTCCTTTATCGTACCGTCGACAAAACATTCTGTTTAGCCCTGGTCGACTGGCAAAGAATACTTAGCATTAAGTCCACGTATTACACCTTTTTAAAAAGTTAATCAACAAAAAATATTCCTAATTAACAGATTTAGAGTCAAACAATTTAGATTCAATAACAATCTTTAAACAAAACCTCGCATTCCACTCCCAGCGCCGAACGATCTATGAAAATGCGCATTTATAATTCCCGTCGATGAATGTCGTCTTCTCACTTTTTCTCGCACTCGCACCGCGAGCTGTATGAAATTATAACATAATCAATACATATCTGAAGAGTACATGGAATTAATGAAGAGTAGGACAAGAGTTCTTTGATTAATTTAGGGTGGTCCACCTCATCACTCGCTGATGCGAGAAGGGTTTTAATGGATTCGTACAAAATATTGTTTATTGTAAAAATAGGTATTAAAAATCGAAAACTATAGGCAAACATTGGGAATTTGGAATATACTAATAGGCTTTCTGGTGAGGGTAATAATCTATAGTTAATAATACTGGAACAGTAGATTTCAGCCCAAAACCTTTTTAGTAGCTCATTGATTAGAGACGCCTTGTATTTGTGTGTCATCAGTAATGAGAGTAATCTTCAGGTCTTATCCCTGCAGGTAGTTCTAGATTTCTACCACATGCTCGGTATTAAGGAAAAAAACTGAGTACTCACCAAAACCTTAAGGGAACCAAACTATTTTAGGATCATGGCTACACAGCCAAAGGCAATAATCCAAAAATGGTTCCCATTAGGTTCCAGGGTTACAGAAGTAATCTATTCAGTTGAATAGATAATGATATTATAGTTGTAATAACTGGACTTGTTGGATCCAGGATCATGGTAAAGCAAACCCCGTCTAGAAGCGAGACAAAGCGGTGGGGGAAGCCGTAAGCTCTGGTACAGTCAACATTAAATGTAACTTGGTATCTGTATTTTCCAAAAGAATCTCATTGCAAAACACCACAATAGTCTGACAAAATCAGCGGCCGCTACTTGAGCGACACAAGCAGGAGCTGCGTGTCACGGAGATGAATATGCTGCGGTGGATGTGCAGAGTCACGCGAAAGGACCGCGTGAGGAACTCGCGCATCCGCGGTAGCCTTCGTGTCCGTGATATTGCAGACAAACTTCAGGAGATTCGCCTACGCTGGCCATGTTTTACGGCAAGCTACATAGGAAACAAATGTCTGGCCATGACGCCACCGCCAGGTCCCGGCAAAAGGGGTAGACCCAAGAAATGTTGACTTGACGTTGTGAGGGCTGACATGCGTGCCAATGATCTCACAACTAGAGATGCTCAAGACCACGCGAAGTGGAGGAGTGAATCAAGCAAAGCGGACCCTGGGCTCCAAAGCAATGGCTTTGGACGCAACCGGGATTGACCCTATAGATGAAGAAGAAGAAGTCTGACAAAATCACTACGCATATATGAAATAAAGAAGTCAGGTTATTGTGACGTTTAGAAGAGTCAATACTTTTGAACTTTTGACGTTGACTGTACTAGTATACTCAAAGTTTGGATCTGGCTACATAAGCAACTAAATATTATGATTAGCCAAATAGTTGAAATTATTGTAGGATGCAATTTAAAACTCAAGAAAAGCATAAATTTTAAGTCGGTTTTTCCGAAAGAGTTTCTAGTAATTTCAAAATAAACCACTAAGGTTTGTAAGAATTGTAGAGCTACTATGCTTAGTGAGGCTCAATAATGCCCTTTATCAATAACTTAATATATATGTAACTAAACGACATTTGTTGATAAACCATTGTCACATATTTATGGATTATGGCCATAGTAAATGGCTTATCGACGTTCCTATGAATAACTTTTGAAATTTCCGTGCCTATATGTAGAGTTAAGCGTTATAATCGTTACTCGTATATTAGCCTATTATAGAACGAAGCTTGTAGCTATTATTTAGTTTTCCTAGTGTATCATCTAGTTACAATTTCTCATACCAAAACATATATTTCATAGATTCCAGCGCAGTTTCCCCGAAGCGTTTGTTGTGTTGTGGCCTCCCAGTATTGCGTGCGATGACAATGGATGTTTCTCTTTGCCACTTTGATTGTAAACTGGGATATTTTTCTTTACACAATTATGCAAGCTTGATTAATATGGTGAATAAACTACAGACTAATAAAGTGACAATAAATTACATACGCTAAAACCGAGATCAACCATAACTAATAAAGAAAACTTAAAAACCCAAACTAGTAACGAAGAACAATAATCAGATGGAGCAGTTAGTTTTGAAATAGAGGCCCAAAACTGGGAACAGAGAACCAAAACTTCTAGGAAAGGTTTCCTGCATCTTTTCTTCGAAGTTCATTTAATTAAACACACCGATTGTCATGGTTTCGACGTAAGGAATTAACAACTTTGTAGACAGTGAATTTTGGGGGCGTCTTACAGTACACTGAGATCAGAGTCAAATTAGAAATTTTAGTTTTACTAGCAAACATACTTTTAGTCTCTGTGCCCTTTATTTTATCTTCATTCGAATCCCAGTTTCTTTTCTATTCGGGCTTCATTGGATCATGAGAATATTTGAGATAGATTTCTATAAGCTATATATTGCTTAATGTATCCTTACACAGGTTGTCTGTAACTCAAGGAAAACCACGTAATAAATAATTAAATTACTTTTGCCATGAAAATTTATCGACTCCCCATACAAAATTACCATACTTGAATGTGTATTAAAAACAAAAAAAAATATGCATATTTTTAAAAGTCATAGAACAAACGCTGTTATCATGATGTATAGAATATGTGGTTACAAGGTATATCCTTGAGTTAGGACACCTGTACATGCCACCTATCGAACAAGCCGCTGCAATGGGCTAGTCTCCTAAAAAAAACTAATTAGTCCGTCAGTTGGATTAACAAAAAATATTGGACACGTATTTTTTCTTTTCTTAATCAAACAAAAAATTATGAAGATATAGCCCGTTAAAGTTCCGCGTAACGTCACGCCTTGCGACACTTTTTAGACGTGACGACACGTGCTCACTTTGATGCGCTTTATCTTCGTCATTTTTTGTTTGATTGTCAAAAGACAAAATATGGGTCCAATATTTTTTGATAATCTAACTGACGAACTAAATAGAATAATCATTTTTCGACCCAGGAAACTAGCCCATTGTAGTCGACGACAAATCAAGTCTCTACCCACAAATGCAGATTAATCAATCTACCTTAAACCTTATAGTAAAAGTAAAGTCTGCCCTTACATTACACGTCCCACTACAGGGCACACACAGGCCTCACCTCAACTATGAGGTGGTTTGCGCCAAACTCAACTACGCGGGACCAATGCAAATTGCTTGAGGAGTGTTTTAAAGTCGGTGGCTATACTTCACTGTCAGATGTAATCATGCCAACCCGAGGCCTCTGATAGGCTTCACGGCGAGAATATTAGCCTCAGACCATGATTGAAGGTATACTTTGAAACATTTTTCCTTGAATGTCATTAAAGCAATAAGTACTCCTCACTAATCCTCCCTCACACTACACGGCAGGCGCATTGCACTCTCCGACTCGATGTCTCGCCGTTATCTATGCACTCTTATCAGATATCAGCGGCCTTCCTACTTTATATAGCATATTTTCCCACTCTCTGGTGCAACTGCGGAATTTATAGGTACTAAAATGGATGTTTTAGTGTTATCGGGAAATTTTACTAGTTCAGCAGTAATTTGTAAAGAAATGTAACTAGTCGATTAAGGTTAGTGACTGCAGAAGAGTTAATAATGACACATTTCCATTCCACATAACGCGAAGGTAAGGTTTAAGTAGGTTAATTTCTATAAATTTTAATTACAATTAAACTGTTTCGGCAAATTACGAAGATATTATATATGCCGACATAGATGGAAATTAAACCAACAGAAACAAGAAAATCTAACTCCTCACTCTCGCATTGCGTTAGCCCACTTCACAAGTCTTGAAGAGATCGCCTTTGATAAGACCGTCTTATTATACATTTTGTGTCTTATTTGTAATAATCATTTTTGTACAATACATTGAATTTAGAGAGTATTTAGAGATAGACTCAGTGCATGAATTAAAATGACTCGGACAAAAGGGATCTTGTTGACACCTTACACAGATAATTCTATGATAATATTTCTTAATAGCGCCTACTTATGTAACGTCTTTTTAAGACATTCATTCATTCATCAATTTTATTTATTTGTAAAATTTCATTTTAGAAATTAATGACCTAATAATCTTATATTCCCGTACAAAATCTTAATTAGTAGTCGCAAAGCTAGTAAATAATAGTTGTGACATACTATCGTATTTGTGCCATGCCAAAACCAGTCGCATGTCACAACTATTTGCGAACGTTCGGTCACCCATCCGCTGTTAATCCGCAGTGAAGGTTGCTGAGCGCGTGACCGATAGTGCCCGCCACTGACTCACGGGGTCCCCGACCGATACCCATAAGCAGGACCTATACCTACATTCCGCACTGAAGATAATGTTCACTGAAAACCAACTTAGCGATCGTTAATCGGTTCAAATTTGTCTCTAACTCAAAATACGCAAATCTTATGGGCTGATTCTAATGCTCAAATTCAACTACTTTTTTTAGGGAAACAACATCAAAATAAAAATAAAAACAGGACAAGTGCGAGTTGGATTCGCCTACCGAGTGTTCCGGGTAAATTTGTACATATTATAAATAGTTTAGGAATCGAGTCTCATGGTTTAGATAGATAGATACTCTGTATTACACACCATACAATACTATACTACAAGTACTATATTATGTATGTGTATGTATATGTATATAATTGATAATCATATATATTTATACCTATTTATTAAGTATGTAATGTTGGTGTGTATATATATATATATATATATATATGTTTTTTTTTTCTTGCTGCACCGCCTGTATTTCTCTGTTTGATCACTGGTTGACTGGTAGAGAATGCTTCTTGGCATTAAGTCCGCCATTTGTACAATTATTTTTAAATGTGCAATAAAGTATAAATAAATAAATAAAAATACAAGTAAATTACACATGATTTTTACAGAAAGATGTACAATTTAGGCGATCTTATCGCTAATAGCGATCTCTTCCAGACAACCTTCAGGTAGAGGACAACCACTAGAGAAAGGGGAAGGCATTATAAATTAACTACAAAATTTAATTAAAATTTATATT
The DNA here is from genome assembly GCA_963576865.1 of Anania hortulata. NCBI lineage: Eukaryota > Metazoa > Arthropoda > Insecta > Lepidoptera > Crambidae > Anania > Anania hortulata. The sequence continues at coordinate 7,268,265 of OY756410.1, forward strand.
TTTCAGATTTTTTCCTATACTACAATACATTATAAGATGAAATTTCTTGCCAAATCACATATTTCTAGGTCTACAGAAAGTACCTAATAGATGTTGATTCACTTGAGAATGTCGATATGTAGGTTTTTTGCGACACAAACGGCCGAATCTTTTATTAACGTTAACTTAGAAGTTTGATTTTTTTACAACTTTAAGGGACTGTAGACCTCAGTACTTATATGGTTTTAATGTCAAATCGATACCTCTACGCAACAACAAAGAGATCCTATAAGAGTTCCGGTTTTTCCTTATGAAGAACGGAACCCTAAAAAACAATGTCACAAATTAAATTTTTAAAGTTTTGTTATTTTGAGTTACACGTTGTATCATCATCATCAGCATTGAAAGTCCACTGCTGGGCATAACCTCCTCTATAGCACGCCACAGCTAGCGGCTCTGGGCCGATTGCATGCAGCGACTGCCGCAATATTGATTAAGTCTAGAGGAAGACAGGAACCCTAGTCAGGGGCGTGCATCCCATATAGGCTATTATGCAGAGCCTACCTTCATAAAAAACTGACAGAACAGCGAACCATAATTATTAATTACGTATTCAACAATAAACAATAAATATTCTGTAACAATTTTTCGTCTACCTGTACTTATTCCTTACTAAACGCGCAACTTAGATCGTTACTGTGCAATTTAACCAATGTTAGGCTGCCGCGAGATGGCCTACTGTTTCACGCAAACTTACTCAATTTTCACTCACAGCCTACCCCCATCTGAAACCAATGCACGCTCCTGACCCTAGTATATCTACTAATACACACAACATTTTCATTTGATACATTACTGACTAAAGATTACGATAACATAATAGCTTTACAGTCGAAAATATTACAGAATGCACTAAAATACTCAGAAACTCGGAAAAAATAACAAAAAAGATATTTGACGTCTATCAGTTAACATAGGTTTCTAGTGAATCCAAAATAACCCTGTATATGTAAGTGTGTATCTTTAGCGGGATGATTTACACCTGCCCCCCTAGCATGACCTCCAAAACACGATATGATATAGCGATTTATCGACTAATACAATAGATATAGCCGCCATGTTGAGTCGCTGTGCCGGTGACGTCACATGTATTGATCGCTGTTTCGATAAAAAAAATACATAGCGACTGTAACCTTTCATATTTTTATAAAAACTGACAGTTGGTGTCGATAAATCGCTATATCATATCGTTTTTTGGTGGTCATGCTAGAGGGCCTGGTTTGGTATACGAGTAGAAGACAAATAGAAATACATGACGTTTCATAAGTTTTCAAATTCAAATTCAAATCTTTATTCACAGTAAAATACATATTGCGTTGAACATCTTACAAAAAATAATATCTCAAATTTTTCTCAACAAAATCAAACACAATAACTTATTCAGTCTCATAAGCGACAACCTATGCTTCTACTTTTTACTTCTACTAAATATTAAAACGCTTTGCTTAAATAAAAGTCCGGTTATTTTAAAAGAGATAAGAAGACGTGAAACATTGTTAATCTCACTTCGACTTCTGTGCGTACATATTTTTGACAATCATAATTTAATTTCATTATTCCATTCCATGACATTCAAATTACGGTATCCATTTGCAAATCAATCTAGGACACGGATTCAATTGTTCAATGACCATCTACAGTCATTCACAATGCGCCAGAATGCCAACAGCAAATACTCGTATCTGTTAGATTAGCGTATAATGTGAATTGTACAAAAACTACCATTCATTCATAAGTTTAACCTTAAACTGATAGTATGTGGTCAGGTCGACCCAGAAACTCGGACCTCTACAATATGCCAGCCAGTATTTATTATTTGTACGATAATGAAATCATATCATATGATATATTACAATGAATAAATTAAATCAATAATAATAAATAAATTGTCCCACAATCACACCAATTGTCTAGCCCCAAACTAAGCAAAGCTTGTACAATAGCGACTGGATAACGGATAAACATACTTAAATACTTTTAGAAACATTGATGACTAAGGTACAAATGCTCGTGCTCATCACACAAACATTTGCCCCTTGCGGGATTTGAACCCGCAACCGCTGGTTTTTTTGTCTGGAACGCAAACCACTACACCAGACGATCGTCGATGTAAATGGAGCACCGCTTGGTAATCCCGATCTATTAACATATTTTTTGCGATGTATACCTTTGTATAGTTATTTACGTAGACTTAAATCAATTGGGCATGTTTGTAAATAAAATGTAACTGCTAGTGAACTTATTAAATAAATAAAATATTAATTAATAATATTTACAAAAACTGATGTATCCGCTGTTTCAGGATCACGAATATTTACTAATAATGTGCCTAGTCGAAAGAATAGAAATATTTTTTCTAATAACGTAGCATCACGTTTAATTTTAATATAATCGAAGTTAATTAAATTGTTATTCACACATGAATTATTAGTAATTGACATGGTAAAGTGAATGGCACACGAATAGTCCCACGTCCACAACCTACAGTTAATTAATAATAATGTGTCTACCAGCTAAAATTTATTATTTTAATTATTATTGAAATGATTCACAAAATTATTAATCTTCGCGTGTAAATATTATTAGCTTGATATCATTTACTTAGACCAGTCAATTAAATTTAAAAAAATAAGAAAAAATAAAGGTAATACAAATATGTTACTTGTTTTCAAATCCTACTGCAGGGCAAAAGCCTCTTCCAAATCTTTCCAAATTTCCTATCCGGTGCTAGATTCTAAGAGTGAATACCTACTCATCTAATTCGTCTAAATTTCTTTTACTAGGCGTTCATTTAAATTCATTATACATATACAAATAAATTATGATACTGGGGTTTAATAGACCACGCTAACAATACAACTTCCAACCAGAAGGTTGAATGTTAAAAAACACAATGGCAGAGTAGCAGAACCGGCTGACGAATTTGACAAATCGTTATTGATATGTCGTGATCGCAGTAGACAATGTGCCGTAACAATGACCTATGATTGCTGGATGTATGAGAAACGAGGATACTACGGTAGGCTGTCGCGATGAATGGACCGTGAAAAGTAAGGGAGACCGGTATATGCTTTTACATTCGATTTTTTAAATGTGGGTTACTGCAAATGCTACGTGTTCATCAAGTTTATCGGAATTGTTTCCCTTTATAAGTTCTAAAAAAAAGTCCCTGACGTTCTTTTTGTTATGATAAATTTGTTCTAAGATAATGCATTATTTGGTGGTTGGTAAAGATTTTGAGTGACAATGAAGGATCAAATTCTACGTGGGCGAGGCCGCGGGTAGAAGCTAGTATTTTATATGAGCTGTCTGAACGCAATTATGCCTTAGATTTCGTATGTGGCAATAGCAGGGATTCACTTTTTTTTTTGAGAACAACAATTTTAAGCAATCAATTAAGAGTATCTTTATTTACCAACCTAAGCTATTATTTCTTACAACATTTAATTAATTAGTTTAAGAATTAATTGAGAATGATTAATGAATCGATTTCGTGATTATGTTGTTATTTTTAAATAAGTTTTTTTAAAACGCAAAAAAAACACCGTATTTAGCACCATTCATCACTGAATAGTCAAACGATCTTTTCATGATGATCTTTTTTCAAATGTTTAGCTCATCTAGTTACTAATAGATGAGTTTATATCTTTGTACTAAGATTAGTAACTTGGTTGGTTGCCAAACTTTCTAAATTTGTTGCCACTCGTAATTACGATAGCATTTGTGAGCTACTCGAATTGATTCTGTTATAATTTCATATAACGCGTAACATTAAAGGTTCAGCCATATTATAGGATATGGGTTTTGCTTGTGCGAATTGTGCTCTACAAATTTAATGAACCATCTGTCATTTTTTATAATTCACTTAAGGTAATACTGTTGTTTATTTTAATATTTTTAGAATTACTACTTTATTTTAACCAAATATTCACGGACATTTTGATGTAACTATTTAATTAACCATATTTTATGCATTGTACTGCTGTGTCATTACAACTCAAATTAATTATACAAGTTTTCCAAGAAACACATGTGAATTTAAATACAAAAAATAATTTTGACAGTGTGGCAGGACTCGTTTCTAATCATTTGACCCATGTGTCTATAGCAATCTCATTAATTTGACGTATGTCACTGAAACATATGACACCATGCAATTAAAGCTCATTATAATTATGTATTTTTACAGATAATAATTATTTATTTATGGTTGTGGACCGTCCGGCCGGTCCATATCGCCAAAGGTATGGTTAAACTAAGCAAAAACAAATGTCGCCTTAAATTGCAATTTTATATCTTTATCCGATTTTAATCATGAATGAAGTTTAGCCAATTAAGTTGTAATGTATGACATCATTAACAAGATGTGTTTAATTTAACAACATTTCAAATTGCTATTCTTTAGTCACGGTTTAAATCATGTCCTGTTAACCTTCTCGTTGCCGAAGTTAGTTCAGAACCTCAGAGTTGCGTACTGTCATCACGACCCACATGCATTGACCGGGTTAAGCTACAATGCTCACGCGCAACCAAGCTTCATTTGTTACCTATGACTCTATTCAGCACGGAAGTTACATTCGTTCTGTCTGTGTTCTTCTGTTGGCAACATTTAGTCATAGTTACTACCTGTTTTTCACATCGGCATGTTACTTAATTCTGCCTTAAACTAAATAAGATAGATTGCCTTGTAGTAATAATGAAGCTCTCGTAGAGATTTTTATTTAAAAAAACTGATAGAACTACCTCTGAACATTTAGCGTCTGAGCCAACGACATTTCTATGACATTGTTAGTAGTTTGTCTTGTCCCATAAAACATTTATTAGATATCTTTTTTAGATAGGTAATTATTCAATTTTTTTTTGACATAAAGTAAAGTACCTTCAGATGCAGAAACGTTAAGAGCTTATAAAGAGACTTGGCGCATAAACAAACTGTGCTATTATTACATTTTAGTCAATACATGCACTGACCGCCGGCATAACTCGACATTTGCGACAAAAGAAAAAAAGGGAAATTTGCAAACGCATAAAGAAATTGAAAGGTACCGGCGACCGAGATGCTATCGCAAAATTATTTCCAATTTCACCGTTTCCGAACGCAGTCGCGAAACGTCGACGTTACTTTTTTTTCGTGTTTGTTTTTTAATTTTGTCTCGAGCGATGGCCGTCGCTGTGCCCACTCACATAAATTATAGTTCGGTAGCTCTCTTAAAGGGGTTTTTGAGATTTTTTATTTTTGTTTAGCCCATTGAAGAATTTATGTCCCGTCTTACTTAGTAGCGGCGGTCAGCCGACCTGTCTGCAAGGAGAAATGTCCGCTGTCCTGGAAATACGAGGCCAGATCGCGGGCTTCCCATTTTATAACGATAAACTTGTCTATTAGCGCTCAATATTTTTGATTTTGGACAAAAATATTCTAATAATAGGCACAACAGGACGTTTAGAAGTGCAGGTTTTTCTAAAAACCTGTATAAAGTATAAGTTTTGTAATGTCACGCATGACTTTTCATGGTTAAAGCTCTTCCTGAAAATTTCGCGCTACGTCATATCGGAGACCACAGCCTTATCTCTCCGGGTCAGAGGGCCTATCTATACAATGTTTTTAATTTAACTTTCAATTTGATGAAATAGTAAGTGAATCGGTATTACATTCAGGGTGGCGCCATCTGGTATCACGTTAACAAACCACATTTTTAAAAAGTTCAAGTTCAGAGTGATACTCGGAATGGCCCTCAATTTAGTTAGACACAAGTAAATTGATTCTAAATGAGTTGCGTTTATTCTTATGAACTACTCAACCCTAAAAATGACAGTATCTATCTATCTATGTACTATGGCCTAATAGCTCTTACAAAAGCGTAACTTACCAGTTCAAATAGGGGGTGACACACTTTCCTACAAGTTGTTACTACAGCGCAGTTGTGTAATATCATAAAATCAAATACAATATTTATTCTAATTTTACCAAACTCACGATACGCCACAGGGTCGTATAACAACAAAAATAACTCCAAAAATGTTATGGCAGCCAAAACGGATTCCGTTTGCTGGCAATTGGAATAGTTTTCAGTTTTTTTCTCTCGTGCCGAGTCCGAACTGCGAGCCGGCCCTCTTAGGGTTGTCAACTTCAGCTTATATTCTTTATTTAATGTTTGGCAATTAATAAATACAATTGTTATATAATGAACAGCTGAACCATACTGAAAAGGGTTAGTACAAAATAAAATATCTGTATTAGTCAATTATTCTGTATATAGGCACTCATTCGGGCACTTACACGATCTAAAAATATATCCTTCCTACTTCAGGACTACATATCAGCTGGTGATCAGAAGAAACAGAGCAACAAACTGTGTTACTTTTGTTAGGATTTTTTACATGAAATACAGTACGTACGATCCGTCAGGTTATAAAGTCCATGCAATAGTATCGTTTAAATTGTCATCTACTTTATAGTATCCTTATTTCATAAGGTTTTTTTTTAAAAAGTAAATACTACTTTACTGTACTACAGCTTGAAGACTAGACCACTTCAGATACCGCATGAGTACAGGAGATACATTATGTTTAGTGGTATAATAATACTGAATTATTTCTAAAATCATTATTTGCGGTTACCAATACCATTTTCTTTGCAGTTTGGTGCTAAGATAATAAGAAATATAATTTTAACTTTTTTGCACCTAGATTATTTTGATTTATAAGTGTCAACCCTACTCCAGAGGCATCCTAACGGTATCGAGACATAACTCGCAGACCGCGAACGTTACTTTTTATGCTATTTTTCCTTTGACCTCTATCGGTCGCGTTCGATTTACAAATCGATATTTTTAATCGATCCAGTGAGATAGATCGACTTAAACGTATTTCTTTATTTACTTTGCTTATGTGCCAAGATATTTAGAACCTAGAAAATTATGCCCCCAAAACGCTTTTCTCGCGACATTCGTTTATATACGAGTATGTTTGATTCCCCCAATTAGAAGAAAAGCCCACATTAACGGCCTAGATAGAGCCGCTTGCTGCACCGTTTTATACTACAAGCCATTGTCCAGCAGTGGACTTCCAAAGGCTGGTGACGATGATGATGATGAAGCCCACATTTGAGATCATTAAAGGTTTATCTTCGTTAAATCCGTTCGAATGTTTGTCGTCTCAATTTAAGGGACCTTAAATTGCAAGTTGGTAATAGGTTTATAAGATGTATGTATTTTGCAATATTTTTTTTTGTAATGATGTTTACTACGAAATAGAATAAATACTTGTTGATATTATTAGGAATATAATGATATTGAAAAGTGTCAACAAAACGAGACACAATAGATGTTAAATTTTGACCGGATAGTTATAGGTACTGATTTCAAGCATTTTTTAAATTATTTGATATTTCAAAATACTTATTGAATAAAAATGATTCAGTATTTTTAATCAATCTCGAATTATGTTTTTTAACTAAGGTTATGTCACCTCGTTTTAAAATAATCTGCCTGTGCATAGAGTGGGTGTTAAGCTCTCTAGAAACTCTTATAACACTTTATAGAATCAGTCCAAAACTTAAATTGACAATCATAAGACTGCATAGCCATTATAATAAACCTAATCTCTTAAAAGAAACATCTGGGGTACATGTTACATGTTTTGGAATCAATAGATTCCAAAAATTATTAACATTTTCAATGTTTTTTTAAATGTTTATATTATTAAAAAACTATAATAAATTTGCAGCTCATATGTAAGTACCTACTAAGGCATATTTCTTTCTTCATTACAAGGTTAATTAAAGGATCGAAAGGAAGAAGTTCGTTCGCCTTATTAATTATCTCTAAACTCTTATCGCCGCTTCGATTATGACAAAAAGCTCATATTGGGGACTCTAATTGCATCCAACGCCGGTTGAAATTAAAAAGAAAAATCGCATGGCAAGAATCCCGCCTATTTTTAAAAATGGAACCGACGATGATTCGCTTAATTAACAAACCAATCACGTACCAGTCGAGACGCGGCCGCCAGGCGCGGCGGACGCGGGGCGCGGGGGATGAACGCTCCGATATTCGAATACTATATTTTTTATGCACTCAAAGCATCGCAATGCTACATGTAATTGGTCTGACGGCCGTTTTAGTACCAAATTAATTACAGAGCCGAGACAAACTAGATAAAACTCCAATTAGCTGGATTAAAGTCTTCACGGCAGCTATTAGTTTATTGCGTCTGCTGCTGCTGTATTACATAAAACACTGATCGTAGTCACATTGTTATGATAAAAATAAAAATATAATACAAGAATCTGAATACAGATTAGATGACGCAGCAATAAAATTACTATTTTTCACACAGCATGAATGAGCCATGCTTCGACAAAAGAGGTCTCTCATATTGACACACTGGAGTCGCGGGAAAAAAGTTTTAAAACGAGAAAAAAATCATTTATCAAATAAATGCATTCCTTGTTATGTCTTTGCGCAGCGTGACTGCAAAAACTAGTTGAATAATAAGGTTGGCAACACTGGGAGCCGAGGAAAGCCGACGCGAGCCGAACGAACGCGAAGATTAGCCAGAGCGCGCTTTTTGTTTGCATCAATCGATGCGCGAGCGCATTCGTACGATGAATAATTCAAAAATTGACATGAAATGGCGTATGGTTCTTTTTTTAAATGAAAGGTGCCCGATTGAGGACTGTAACCGCCTGACGAATTCATTGGTCAACGGCTTTTTGCGTTCGGTAATTGCTGTATTTACTTTATAGATTATGAAATTAATGTATTCGTTGTATCTACGCCGATGATCTCGAGTTTTTCTCGAATCTAAGATCGTGAACCTATTTTAAGCATGCTAAGCGCATAATGTGGTCAGCTATAACGTTTTTACTGGCAAACCGCAAATAAGCTTTTGCCTTGAGCTGCTAAAAAACCTCACTCAGTATTTCTTAGCGCATTAAATGCTATACCGAATGACTGCAGGCGCGTCTGACAACTTGAACGATGTATTTATGCCTGCTACTTTTTGTGTAGGAAATATTAGTTACAAATTCAAGTGACCAGCTGATATTTTAGACGATTTATCGATAACGACGAATCAATATAATCTTCATGACGCTACCAAATCCGTCTAAAGCTTATAGAAGACGAAAGCACTTTCTGATGCCGAAGAATACGAATACAACGGCCTCATTTAACTGTCATCTCACAATAATTTAAAGCCTGTAGTATCCTCTTACGTCTAGAAATTAAATTGCATGACAAAAAATTGATAATGAATTCGAGTAATGCCGTTAATGATGCACCGCAGGCCTGTGTCGATTTCCAAGTACAAGTAATCTTGTCATCTGGATTCTGTGAGCGATCGTCGGAAGATACCCGACTCAGTTTTTGGATAAATGACTTCATCTTCAGTACTGAGTTATGGATATGACCAGTTTTTGCCCATTGCCCTGACAGTCGGAGATAATTTCATTAATTTTAACATGCTTAGCGGACCCATGCGCTTATGAGATCTTGCATATTGCATACCCTACATATCTTAGTCCTAATTTGGGATGGAATTTTATAGTTAAGATATCGTTCACAAGTTAATAGTGTTTTAAGAACAATTGAATTTATGGACTGTTTACACCTGCTGATTGAGATTACTTAGTGATACTCATTTGTTTTACAATAGGGTTTGACAAAATGATTTGTCATGTGCTAAATGTGTTACACTGGTTTCAGTTTATGATCAAATAGCTACCAAATATACTTTTACCTTTCGATATTACAGAATAATGGTTATGTATGATTTAATCAGTGTTTTCTTAGACATCAAAACTGAACTAAAATATAAAACATATCTTTTTTAAAAGGTAGCATTTCTCCCTATTCAGACGACCTGGAGAAGGTTGCAGGAAAGCTGCCTCTAACCAGCCAATCTGGAAGCCTATATTAGTGGACGTCCTATAGTTGAAATGATTCCTCCCAACCGAACCGAATTTTACTTATTTACTTTGTCTGTTATACTTAAGTAAAGTCTAATCTCATCTTAAGTTCATTTTTAAAACTAATTGATGTGTTCAATACCAATAAGTTTTCTTATAATTTCCATAATTTATCACAACTAACATACGTTTTGCACACGTGATTTCATGACTGGGAAGCGAGCACGAGATATGTTTCTTTACCATTCTGACACTTCTCAATGTCATTGGCAGATGGCAATAGTTTTTCATGTTTATCGGTTATTCATATTCGTATGTTTAGTTGCTATGAGCTGAGATTCTCTGTGTAGAAGAACTATAAAATTAATGAGCGTTTTGAGTGCTTACGTTAACGATCTGAGTTCATTGGTACGTTACCAAATACATATATTAATCACAATTTTCAACTTCAGCTGTGTCTACTTTATTCCAAAGTTTTGTAACTGTACCTAAAGTACAATTAGGTAATAATATCAATATTTCTTGAAACAAATACAACTTCTCATCATAATTTATGTAAAATGTTGTTCTGATTTTAGACATTCACCCATGCTTAACTTTTTCAAGCAACATTGAAAAAATCCCGGCCAAGTGTTAGTCAGACTGGTGCACTAAGAGATACCTCGTTGCACTATTGTATTTAATTTCAGATAATTAGGTTTCCTTAGTGCGATCCTGACTCACACTTGACATAATTTTATTGGCAACTACAAGGTTTGCGTTATGATGATCACTCTCGTGTATATTACCGTTTTTAGAGTAGGTCTGTTCAGCCGTTTATGCATAATTGACAGATAACATATATCTCTGAGATATTTTACAAATTAATATCACAAAAAGAAAACTGTAATAAAAAATTTACTTACTTATATGATGAAAAAGACATGTTGCTATCGACACAAGTTGGATCATCCACGGCCCCACTAGTCGTCAGCATGAGTGTGTTCATTCGTGTTTAAGTGCCAACAGGAGCGATTATCGATTTACTAGATGTAATTACGCGCACAGCACTAGTTGGCCAAAATCCGTTGACATATTGTCACTGAGACACAGGTCCGCATCGTACGTCACATCACTTGCAGTCGAGATAAGTCTGGAAAAGAGAAAAGATAATTTGTAACATCTAATAAACATCGCTAAAGTACATTTTCAATTTAAAAAATGAATAGTAATGTTAAACAGAACATAATATTGTGTTGTCGAGTATACATTAGGTACCTACATAAATAACGATTTTATCAGCGAAATAAATGTTCTGTAACCTTTTAAAAATATAGGTATGTTAACATATTTAAGAAAACAGAAATATCCTTAAAGCAAAAGTAAAATCTATTAGACTGCGAAATAAATGGCCAAATGTAGTTTTTTCTATTTTATGCGTGTCCCAGACGCAGGTCCATCAAACGAAAGAATTTAAAAAATGAACTTTTTATAATTTTTCTTGTAGTTTTCCTACAATGTTAATTTTACAGTTTATTTTGCAACCAGAATAAGTTTCAACGTTAGTTTGTTTCCAGATACAATGCTAATACAAGTCATGTTTAGAAGACCCTATTATTCCTTTTACGGAGCAACCTAAAGTCAGTCAATATGTAAGCAAATGGCAAAACTATTTATTAGGTTGGAATACATACGTTTTTTATTTTGTGATATACCGATTGGGGATAATTTATTGTTTTATTAGTTGCGGTTTATGTTGAGTTGATGGTTGGTAAAGGGAAAAGCCATTAATCAAAATTAACTAAAGTATTTTTAGCTTAAAAAGATAACTTAAGTACGTTTTAAAAATTTTTTTTTTTTTCAATAATTCTTAGAATCTGAAAGCAAGGCTTCATTAGTTTACGTTCCTGTAACTTAAACTTTCTTTCTCAGATCCGAATTTATTTGGACTTGTTTTACAAAAAGCGCAATCGGTTCACACACAAGTCACAATATTGATGCGGAAAATATCTCGGCAATAATCTAACACGGGTACTGAACTCCGCATCAGATTTGACGAGATAGCGAAGCATGTTTGTTCGGCCAAACCGGCTCGGCGGCCATATTGCTTGTGATTGACAGCTGTCAATGTTGGCGGCACTGCGACGCGTTGCCGCGCCTGCGCCAAGGTACACAGAGCACCACTAATTCCATTTTTAAAAACATTTGCTTTTTTATTCGAATCTTTCTCGTCAAAGTCTAGGTTGACCTTTTTGTATTATTTTTTACTAATACCTACTACTTTACGATTAAAACAATATTCGATGCTGGGGAAATACCCACGCAAACGTAAAAGGAAAAGCGACTGAACTCTATAGCTAAGTGCAAATAATAATAAATTAATTAATTACAAATACAGTAGCAGCTTCCCTAAATTATTTATGTAAACACGGCTTATTCGTTGTTTTTGTCTATTTAATTGTTACCCAAAGTTTCTTGGGTTCTATGTACTTAATTTTGAAAACCATCATCAGTTTTGTTTAGTCTAAAATACCAAGTAATTATAACGTAGATAAAACAATAATTAATCTTCACCAATGTTGCATTTTACATGTAGTACGTGTTGTATCACGTAACCTGACCTAAACTAAAAGTAATTTGCCAAGTTTAGTAGATTTATTTTTATATTGACAGTTATTTCCTGTCGTAAATAGGTACATCTTATAGATGTAATATAGAACGTAAATCGACATACAAAAATTTTTTGCTTATACGTAAATGTTTTCTTACATGCTATGTATATAATAAGTAAATGTGGTATTTTTACTACGACCACTAGATCTTTAAAAGCTAGGGTTTAAGGAAAACCGATAAGTCGCTAAGACTTGCGTACGATATAAATCTTATTTTATGATCAAAATAACGTCACACATACTTGAAACTGTAGATAAAATTACGTTCCTCCGTTAAGATGATTGCTCCCACTATTCTATCTGTTTATAGATAATAATTATTTTAATGGCTATGACTAATGAACATTAAAACTTATGTTTGTTTATAAGGTTCTGTATACCCGTGGTGCATAGTTACCACAAATAATTTAGTATATTAGAATATAAATTATAATAAGTATATTAGATATAGTAAATAGAACATAGAACGAACGAACGAATAGAACGTTTGCAATTAAAGCGTTTCATTCTCACCATGATATCGATAGTCTACGCTTGTCTATTCTGTTATGACACAGACGTCGACATCCTTCGAGTTTTGTCGCCTCGATATCGATAAGATCGGCGGCTATCGACAATCTGCGCTGACAGCACTAGTGCCGATAATATCTAGACGTGCGCAACACTGGGCGTAGAATTCCAATTAGGATATTATTTTTAAATATTTTATGACAGATTTATTATGCTGTTAAATGGAGAGCATGCTTAATATTTTAAAAATATTATTATTTTACATGGCAGGTATATTCTTCTAAGATTTTATGCCATATAAGCGTATTATCTCCGTGCTAGCATCTATCTAGCATCTCCATGCTTCGAAAGGCACGTTAAATATTGATCTCGGCTAATATCGCTTAATACTAGTCGTGAAGCCATGTCAGAGCTGCCTTATAACATCTGACAGTAAGGTTAAGTCACTGACCTTACGACACCCGTGCACCAAACCGCACTGGGCTCGCGTGGTGGAGTAAGCCCCAAACCACCTCATAGTTGAGGTGAGGCCTGTGCCCTACGAACTATTCTATGTCGTCACTGGTCTGGGTGGTGAGGTACCGTAACTATCATAGCAATGTATGTGATATTGTCCAATATTTATTTATTTATCAATAACTAGCTTTTGCCCGCGACTTAGTTTGCGTGGTCGTTAGTTTATTTATAAAGGATTTTATGTGCAACTTTCTTTTTTTTTTCTTTTATCTTGTCTTAACAATAATTAACACAACAAAAAAGAATTATCTAAATTGTTCAATCCTTTCACGTGTGACACGATGACCAAGGGAAATAGAGATTCATTTTTCTATGCAATGTATACGAGCTGTCCTGGCGAACTTCGTACCGCCTCTTCATGTATTTTATTCGTGAATTTTTCCGATGTTTTCATAGTTATTCTGCTATTCGGGGTGGTAACAAATATTATAAATCTGAGCAGCCCTTCTTGACTTATAAATAATGTAACTAACCCGACTTTTTTTATAAATATAGAAGATACATATGTATGAGGTCTATTGATACTAAATTATTACCTACCTCGATAATGTAGGTACCGAGTATCTGAATTATTTACTACTGACAAAGCAAGCAGTTATGGGTTTGAATCCTACGAGTAGCAAGTGTTTGTGTGATATTTGTACCGAAGTCCCATGACTTAGACACAAATATCACAAGAACACTTGCCACTTACAATATGTCATATAAATATTTAAATGTCTATCCGATAAAGTCGCTATAGAACAGTCCATGGCAGGTTAACCTACCCAAAAAGTTAAAGGTCAATAAGCCGATTTTCAACTTTAAGAGCCATTTCACAAAATCGCGCCGTTTGTATGGAGCGCGCGCTTGTGCATTGAAAATTTAGGATTTAGGGTAAGTTGTGAAAGCGTTTTTGATCCTAATTACCTGATAGGATTTTAAAAAAAATACATACTTTAAATAAATAAAGATCAAAAGTATTGTGACACAAACTTTTAATTGTAAATATGCTTAATTTAAAACAAAAATCCTGAGTAAACTAGCGCAATTTTTCTAAATAATTCACAAATTGTTTCATTTTATTTCGCCTTATTGTGATAATAAATCTATATTGTCGTACATTAAACGTCAACAAAATTATATGTCTGATTTTTTGACGTATTTATTCAGCAATAATAATGAATGTAAATAAAAGATTTAGTTGCTTGAAATTGACATGGCAAACACTTTTCATCAATCGAGGTGGCGGGTTTGATAATTTTATAAATAAAAAATAGTGTTATTTGCAAATGTGCTACATTAAACGTCTAAACCAAAGATGCCTTTGCTTTTGCATGTATTTAACATTCTTAAAATCTTTCCTAAGGTCGCAAATTAGGCGCTGGAAATATTAGATTTTGTGCTAAAAATTTGAAATGGCTCTTAAGTCCGTCATGTAAAGATATTATATCGATTGAGAAATTTAGACGATTTGTGGTAGGTTGACGTGCTGTTGTCTGTACATGCTTTGTTTGGAGCTCGGTTGTGATTATTATTAATATTTTTCGGTTTAATGTTGTTTCCACAACAACAGTTGCACCTAGATAATTCAAAAGCCGCTAAAGATACACAATAAATTTTATTTGAAGTATAAATTTATATTATTAGTCCATTTATTACATTAAATATTATCACATATTAAATTAAATTCACTGTATTTTTACAATGCGATCAGGAAAACCGACTAATGAATGAATGAAACTTATAAAATGGTATCGAATATCATAACAAAATGTAAGGCTCTCCCACGGACCGGATGTTATTTATTCTGACGGTAGTTAACCAAAACACTGGTTGTTTTAGTTAGCCGAGGTTGTAATGTCAACTCTTACGGCCCGCCAGCTACTTGGGCATTGGAGCCTCTAACGCCAAGACTTATGACGAGGCTAGTTTTTAAAGACTGGATAGTAAATTAAAACTAGTAAGTACCTAAATGATCCAAAAATGAGGACTCAGAAGTGTACTCGATGAGACAAGATCATAAACAATGTTCCAATTTTTTTCAATAATACCACATGAGGATACTCCTGACTACCTAATTTAGTCTAGTGTTCCACTCTCCGAAATACAAAGCCTGGCGTTTGCATGTTTGAATCCCGCATGGGGGCAACTGTTTGTGTGAAGTGCACGAGCCATTTCACTTATGGCATAGATGTTTAAAAATGTATTTAAGTATGTTTATCCGTAATCTAGTCGCCATAGTACATCCTCTGCTTAGTTTGGGGCTTAATAATTGGTGGGATTGTTGAAATAAGCAATATGTATGTTGGATAAAAAAAACATTAATAACTTTTTGGTGTAATTATTATAAATAGATAGATACTCTTTATTACTACTATAAAAAGACGTAAAATTTAGACGATCATAACGCTACTAATGTTATTTATAATCATATTTAAATCATAACTAGTATTATTTTAAATGCTAAAATAAAAATTGAAGGCCTCTATAACAGTCGTAACTGTAATTTTTAATTTATTTTCGGCGGGTTCAAACAGTACCTACCTACTCACACCCGGATAATCACAATATTGAATTAGGTATTTACATTGTCGAAAATTTAATTTCGAATTCTGGGTTTGATTTTAATTTACTTTGTAATTTTATTTATTGGTTAACAGTAGGTATGCGACTTAGTTGATTCATTGGGCCAAAAGGTAAGTATTACCAGTGTGTACATTAGGAATAGAGAATTTACATGTTTTGTCAAAATATTTTCGGAAAATTTACGACTCTAGGTGTCATTTAATTTTATACAGATCAATTTCTATCACATAGAGATTTTAAACAGTATCTTACAAAATCCAGATAGATTTTACTGATGTACCGCTCATCACCACACTCTGTAAAGCTCTACGCTTAGATAAGCTCTTCTGCAAGAGTGGGTTTACCATCTTGCTTATTTTTTACTTTTTGATTAGAAGAGCAAAATAGCTAGCATGATTACTGATAAGCGTGCTTCGCCCAATGGCGAAGGCTAGACTTTCAGTAAATACTGTGGTATCTCAATATTTACCAAATACTGCGGTCGAGTCGTGTAATTTAATTTATGGACGGAAGTCAGTATTTTTCAAGGATTTCTGTTAGGCATCTAAGAGAATTCTCGTAATATTTACATATGTAGTTTAATTTCAGTCAAGAGATACGTTATGTATAGTATATTTGTCTCCATTGTAGCCATTTTATTTTCTCCGTTGTTTTTTAACCCTAACTTTGAAATAACGTCAATCCTAAATAAAATGCTATTTAAAGCATATTTCGAAATTCATCTCTTTGGTCGGAAAATATGAAATATAAGTTTTCATGACGGATTTCTGAACTAAAAGATGTTAAACAACGTAGCTAAGATATTAAATTGAAACAAAGATAATGAACTAAAAAAACAATTAATTTCTGCAAATAGGCAAATATTCAGTTAAGCAATTTTACGCGTCCCAGTTTTTTCTTACTGAAGATTGTCTCCTAAATATTTAAAGTTTTAAGTGGGTATTCTACCAACACAGGTTGTGATGAGTGTTCGTGAGAAGATCAGCTAATCTAAGTTATCAACTATGCTGGCATCGTGTTGCGGACCCTTGCAGTGTCGGTGAACATACCAAGACTGTTGCCCAGGGTGCGTAAGACGCTTAAATAATACCCTACAAGAGAAAGGGAGTAAGAGAAGAGATAGAGTTGTTAGATTTAAAAATGAAGAAGGATATAAACAGACGTTGGTTGTTAGTTTTGTTTCTAGCCTAAAAAGATATCATACTTATTTATAGAAAAGAATAATGAACATTTGTATAACTGAAATAATAATTAATATGCAGTTTATCTTAGTGATTCCTAGTACTATGGGTTTTTATGGTCTTATTTTGAAAACATTGACACATTATTGATAAGGTAAATAACTCGTTATTCGGTTATTTATAACCAAATGGAAAACACTAAATACCTAAGCGGAAACTGAAACATGAAAACAGCATAGATCTAACAGGAGGTTATTTCTAGTTCAGTACCTTAGAGCATTATCTCATTAACATAAAAACAAAAGTTATATTAATGACAACAAATAGATCCCGTTTGAACAATTACTCTTGAGTTTTATTAAATTTGGAAAATACTTCTAGATTTTGCGTTCTTTTTAGGCAAGACAAGGATTTTATTTAAGAAACATTCGTTATATTAAAATTTCACTTAATTCGTAAGCAACATGATTTGCTTTTATTCTCCCATGCGACCCCTAATGACGTGGTCATACTAAAATAATATAAAAAAACCTAAAAACAAAAAAATGGCAGATATTAACTCCGTCAGTGACGAACCAATTAAAGACGCTTTGGTCGCAAGAGGTCCTAGATTTGATTTCCGAATGGGTCGAATAGGTAGGTAACGTTTAGATCCGCCACATACAGAGAACCATTCAATCAATTCAATATATTTATTGCGTTCTATAATGTTACATAGGTGTTATTAATAGGTACATTAAACAGATCATTATTGACCCTGTTGGGCACAACAATAAGGTTAGGACGGAGAGAACCATTTTTATCTTAGTTCTAAAATGGCCTTAAATTCTATTCATTAATATTAATTATGTTTTTAATTCTTAATGGATAATGACCGCGATACAGTTTTTCAAAACTATGTGCGGATGTAACCGAACACTGCAACAATTTCAAAGCAAATATCTTAATTTCCAAACAAATAAAATTTGAAAATATAAATTAGTTCTAAAATTAGGTCAGTCCTGGATATACTGGAGGTATCCTCGGCAAAAAATAATAGCTGTCTGGTACTTCGTAAGACAACGACATGAAAATTTTACTTCAAAACAATATTGTATCTAAATAAAACTGAATTTAGATAGCTTTCAGCACTGTCAAACGATTTTAAACTATAGTCTATAGAGTTCTTCTTCTGCTTTGTATAGAATGCTTTGCATTAAAGTCTATTTCAAGAGCTTTCTACCTAACAATTTTGTGAGCTTTGAAATAACAGTTACTTGTGGTGTAAAAATGAATTTACCTAAAAATTTGAAAATGTGTAGTTAATGTTGCTATATTTGTCACTGGATCATGCTTTTAGGCTGAACAGAATTAGCTAAAATTTGGCATACATAAGTAGATATTAGCTCTGCACAAGTCACTTATTATGATAGTTTTTATACCTTTTTATGTTTCCTTGGGCAGAAAATATATTCCTCTTTAGCTTAGTTCTGAAATATATGCAGACGGATAGTTCCTTATAGTATAGTACCTTTTATATATGGCCCGCGCATAGTACCTTTTATATACCAACGACCCCCTGCTCTAGTAGTTTGCACTCAAAACTACAAACCCAGCGCTCGGATTTGTATTTTTTGTGTTTACGAGAATACCGATGTTGCTTTTAATGTTACTGGGATCGAAACTGAATTGTGAACTGAACTGGACTGGCTTTTGGGCAGACTCGAAATGACTTGTGATTACTAAAGTTAAGCAACCCACGCCGTGGTTGTGAGTGGATGGGTGACCATTTAAATCAATTATACGTAGAGATGTCATGACCTCTTTTTTGACCGCCGGGTCCTGGCAAAAGGTGTAGACCCAAGAAATGCTGGCTTGACACAATTAAAGACGCTCAAGACCATGCGAAGTGGAGGAGTAAATCAAGAAAAGTGTACCCTGAGCTCCAAAGCGACGGTTTTGGACGCAACCAGGATTGACCGTATGGATGAAGAAGAAAAAAAAGATCAAATGACCTCATTTTTCTGAATAAAAAATATATTTACATAATAATTGATATTTATCACAAATTCACAAGCATCTCCGTGCTACGGAAGGCACGATAAAGGTTGGTCCTGGCTAATATCGCTTGATACTAGTCGTGAAGCCTAGTCAGAGGCCTTAAGGCGGTTTGATTACATCTGTCGTTTAGTCACTGGCCTGACAACACCCCTCCACCAGTCCGCCTGCGCGGTGGAGTATAACCCAAACCACCTCATAGTTGAGGTAAGGCCTGTGCTCTGCAGTGGGACGTGTAAAGGCTTCACAAATGACTCAGGAGCATAGCACAAAAATGATGAATAACTTTGACGACCTGATCGGCATATCAATGCGTCGTCTTGAACGCAATGGTTCCCATTTCGATTCATGGTTCAAGTCAGTTTAGAAACCTAGCTTTTCTAAATTAACCCTGATCCGGGTGTGCTCGGAGACGCCCCGATCATATGACATTTATTGTCTGGTACCCACCTCGTAACACAAGGATGTTACGAGTAACTCCTTACTTCGTAAAAATAACAATACTAGGTGTGTGGTCTGCGCCACATTACCCGACTGTCAATGAAAGGTTATGTTTTTATTTTATATACCTAAAGACTATAAAATAGTAATATTGGCAAAGATATCCGAATCTACATTATATTATAAGTACCTTATACACAGGATGACTGGATATACAGGAAGAGGGGGGAATAAAAAATACTTCTATTAAAAAAATACTGATGCTCCATACATTATCGTCTAGATATATGATCACTTTGTATGGAGAGGTGTTTTTTATTCTTCCGATTTCGATATTGGTCCCATATTAATAGTTGATCATTTGAGTGAGAAATTAGTCATCCTCTATAGTCGTTTAAACCTTTGCCCTGGCCAAAAATACTTACTAAAACTTCGCCCCAAGTTTTTATAGAACAAATACTTACAGAATCGGTATGTCACGTACCAAATATTGGTTATTGAGATTCAACAACATAATTTACTTGGTTTAGATATAAGAAGTCGATAATTTTATTCGCAAAACTCAGAAACGTGGGGTTTAAATTCTCTATCAGACAACCTTAGAATATTTGGTACGGTGTAACTTGTATTACAACAAAAAAGATTTTATTACGGAAGCAAAATTGATGCGTTTTTTAAATATTTAATTTAATTATCATTTTTAATATACTTACCAAACACCTAAAATTCTTTATTTATATCTAAAATTGCAATCGCATGTTTGTAGAAGCAGTTTTAGTTAAAACGTCTGAAATAAATTCCTAACTTGTAAATGTTATTAAAACACTAATGAATTACATTAATAATATACACGATAAACCAAATAATAATTAAATCTGTTGAATTCTATTTCAATAATATGTAATAAACGAAATGACATTCATAAAGTTGAATGCGCTTCCTCTCTCCTAGGTCCCAAGTTGCGCGCCCATCAGCTCTCACATTTTTTTGCTACTTTATGCTTTTGCAATTAATTATTATTGAGTAAAATAGGTATTTTATGCATTTCATAATTTTTACAACGTGTATTTTTTAGAACTAACACAGATAACTCAAGGTCTTCTGAGCTAAAAGATAAAACATTGTCTAAGAAACATGTGTTTAGAATACATGCTTTCTGAAATGATGATTTATTATTCAAAAACTTTCGCTGATATTAAGTTCATGACGTTGATCATCTTCAAA
Source organism: Anania hortulata (assembly GCA_963576865.1). Taxonomy (NCBI): domain Eukaryota; kingdom Metazoa; phylum Arthropoda; class Insecta; order Lepidoptera; family Crambidae; genus Anania; species Anania hortulata. The sequence goes on from OY756410.1 coordinate 7,289,342, forward strand.
TGTTTTATTAAGCAACTTTGTCTTTTATTCCGTAAAGTGTGGAAAGACTTGTTACACTGGCAGTTTGCTGAAAAAATATTTTGTGTGAAATTAGTAAAAAAACTAAATAATTTGAAAAATATTTAAAGTATTCAGTTGCTATTAGTGGTCTTAATAATACCTCGAAAACATGCCTTTAAAAAAGTACACATTGTATTAGTTATAATTAAATAACACTCTTTAAATATATTTCTACGTTAACAGCAATCTAAAACTTTTATAAGAAACTAGCTGCAGCCAGCGACTTCGTTCGCGTGATTTTCAGATTATTCATAAAGGATTTTCAGCGCAACTTTTTTTGTTTTTTTATAAGAACCTTCTCCTGACAACACGACAAAAAAGAATTAGCAAAATTGTTCCATCCGTTCACGCGTGATGCGATGACCAAGGGAAATAGAGATTCATTAGTATATATATATATATCTCTCTCTATAGATATACATATAGCGCTGTTGCGTCCAAAATAAAAAAAAATACTTTAATATACTTCTGTTTATGAAAAATATTTAAAGTTAAATAAAAATAAATAAGTTGCTTGATTAATTTTCTCTTGCGTATAATTACCGAGTTTATTCAACCATCGCCGACCGACGCGTATTTAAATTAGGGTTAGAGTTCAGATTCCATCAAATAAATGTCCTCTATAGCTAGTTACATTATTTGTAGGGAAATGTGTTTTCGTTGGGTTATTTTTAACTTTAAAAAGTATTTTAAAAATATATTAACATTAAGATTTGTTTTATAGTTTTAGTTAATTTAAAACAAAAATGAATTTATTCTTTTTTCAAATGTAAAAAAAGACTTTCAAACATTATTGTTAAAATTACTTAACAGTTAATTTCAATGTTTTTGTAGGACTACATCATTTTGTTTATATGCCATGGCATCGATTTTAATATTTTGAATTTATGTAATTCTACCTTTAAGTGATGACTGTGTGACTATGCCAATAATAGTTAAGTTTTTATGCAAAATTTCATGTAGAGCCTTTCTGTTATTCATCATGCATCAACATAAAGTATCTACATAGGTAATAAGATTTATTAAGAAGAGGCGAAGTCGGAAATCAAATATTGCATAGAATACATACTGTCTATCTAAGTAAATATGCACTGTGATGCAGTAGATAAATAGATAAGATCTCTGCAATAAGATACTAATTAAATATAGTCGTATATCGCAATGTACTTCATTATCTCCAACTATCGATAATTAATTGATATAATACGCACCTCAAGTTCTTAACCGATTGCAACTGAAGTTTATCAATCGTCTACCACACACACTGAAAAGGGTTAACACTTAGAAATTATATAAAATCCAGTACATCCACGGCTATGCGTTTGAACTTTATACCTTAACTTGTCACATAAACTTTACTCCACACATTTCAGTAAGAAAATTTCGATAGCACGTATAAAAGTAAATACACAACACTACACTAAAGTTTTTAAAAGTAAAAAGTCACAATTAAAAGTTTGAGCGTTCGCTAGAGTTCGATATTTGAATTTGAATTTATTTGGCGCGCGGACTACGCGCCGACGAGAGATCACGATCGACTGCCGACTCCTGCGCAGCTATCCGCGGCTCCGCACTCGGCGCAGGGACCGTCAACATTTTGTACTGTGACAAAGAGTAGAGTTGTTGTTTTATGCTGGCTGGCTGAATTAAAATAAAAACATTTTTGAGAAATATTGCCTATTTTTAATGAAAGATACTGTGAAATCAGATAAACATCTGATTTAGGAATAATTTTGTTTAAATCAAAATTATTATTATGAAAAGATTCAGTGCTGTTTAATAGCGTAAATTATTTTGCGTGTTTATAAAACTGGCAAAAACGTCTTCAATCAAAATTTACAGATATTTCAATATTCGTTTGTCATATCATGAGACTATTTCATCCTAGTCAATTTTAATCTGAATACATTTAAACAATAGAGCTTACCATAAACTAAAAAATTAAAATAAAATGTTCACTTTATCTGACAAAACCTGTTAAGTTTGCCAATGTACGCACCAATAGTCTGCAAGGGTCCGTAGAAAACTATAGTCATCCTCTTCTCACCACGAAAGCTTTAGACGGTGGTAGAGCGAGACAGCTATTAGGTTACAGGTGATTTAACATGGACCTTGGTAAGTTATCATAGTCTTAAAATGTTCTAAGCACAGTGTGTTCAGGCGACTGAACTTTAAGCTTAGCGTCCACGGGTCAGGTTACATTTTACGTTGAATTTATCTCCGCTTTTACAGTATCAATGTAAGAACTCAGAGATAACTGAAAAATATATTAATATCATCCTTAATGTCATGACCGCTACATTTTTATCAAGTAAATAGATAACAAAACAAATGAAATTACTATTATTTGTGTTTCATTATAAAATTAATTTCACTCGGTAGAGACAATTTTGGCACAAGATGCGTAGGCGATTGCCGGACAGTGGACACGTTTCATTAGCTACGAGACTGCATCTTGTCGCTTTGTCTCGCTCCCTCGGTATGCTGGGACAAGTATTAGAGAAGGACGACACGTTGTTTACATCTGTTAATGGACCATGTCGGAGACGTGGCTATATTCGGCTCTTCCCAGATGCCGTTCGGTTAATTTTCGTAGGTAGGAGTAAATTGTCAGACTGTACATAGCGACTGTTTTTTGTTATTTATTACGCGAAGATGAGCGTACAACTTTAATAGACGTCCAGTTATAGTTTTTATTGCTTAACTAGTTTCAATTCAATATACGCCGTTTAAAGTTTCAATTAGAATTAACTTAACGAGAAATCTTTTTATTGTTATGTAAAATATTTTAGATCTAAAAAAACAATAACTTATACACTTTGACAATATGTTTTTAAATAAAAACCTACATACACATAATTAATTGTACTAGTATTTTTTTCTTAATTTACATAATTTTGGCTCTACATTCGCTAAAAACTAAAAATAAATAAATAAATATTTGTATAAAATTTCCATAAAAACACGAGTTTCTTATGTACTAGTAAATTACTATCGAACCTACTACTTTGATAAAACAAATTATATTACATTACCTACTAAATTACGCAGTAAAATAATTGGTTCGACCAATCCACCGTGGCGTATATCAACACAGCTTGTCTAATTACTCTGATATCAAAATCTGTTTTGATTCGACACGTTCCTAAACTTGTAACTAGTAGCTAAGTTATTTCATAAACTTACGTGCAATTAAATGAGACCATCGACAAATGTTTCATGTCACCAGTCATCATCATCATCATTTCAGCCATAGGACGTCCACTGCTGAACAAAGGCCTCCCCTAATGACCATCATCGGAGGGAGATTACCAATACTCGCCACGCTTGGCAGGCGGGTTGGCGAGCGCAGTTTTTTATAAGATTTCGCACGAAGACGCTGCTGCCCGTATCGTGCTACAGGATTTAGTCGCCTTTTACGACACGCCTCCTACTAGTGGTGGAGAAGTGTATTCTTTACAGTTACAGTAAAAATGATACATATCGACTTTAAAGTATTTAAACTTTTAGGATATTTTTGCATTCATAATAATGCTAGTTTATTAAATCAAAGATAATTATTTTCAATTGCCTCTGGTGGGATTCGAACCTACGACCTTTCGCTATCAAGCCAACTGCTTTTCCAAGTGAGAGAGAGAGATCAGACAGAGGCAGTTGAATACATTTTTCAAGTGAAAATATTGACTTTAAAATATGTTTTTTAGCTTAATTCGCTTTGTGTTACTCTCTAAGTAACTTTCACATAGTCAAGAACTGCCATGGATGATTCAGAAGTCTTTAAATATACTTAGGACTCAAGTAGACCGGTGCAAGCACTGATGTGTCAGATTACTTAACATCCTGACCGACGTGCCCTGACACCTGCACGCGGGAGGACAATATGTTTTCACCATTAATAAGCTTGAAGAAAAAGCTCATTATATAACAAATCGATTTAATACGATTTTTGTACTACAATAGCATATAAGTCCTTGAATAAGCGGGTAAGAAAGGATTTTAAAAAGCTCTTTAAGACACTACTAGATCTAGAGTTAATTTGTATAAAGGTACGTTTCCACGTCCTAATATTTTACCCTACCATTGCTTTGGGACCGCAACTGAAACCTGAATATCTCAATAAAATCGAAGAGCTGTTTCAATAAATAGCCTATCTAATAGCTAGAGATAGATTTTAAGATAAAAAATATTTGTTATTTGGTGGCTTATTGTTTTTGAACGCGTTCAAGTGTTGTTTTCTATAAAACTGTTACGCTTCTGTAGATCTCTCACTTTCTTAAGACTTTTATGTTAGACTATATTTTAATTAGTAAATATAATATTTAATAGTAAACTTACTTTTGACCCATTGTTTAACTACCAATATTGGATAACATCACGTACATTGCTCTGATCCTATGATAAGTAGCTTAAGCACTTGCACTGTTACAGAAATCAGAAACAACGACGGTACCACAACACCTCGGGACTGGGTGTTGTGGTACCGTCACGTGGTTGTCTTGTTGTGACACATAGAAAAGTTATTATTCCACATTGACCGACTGGGAATCGAACACGGAACCTCAGAGATAGCGACACCAAGTCTCCCCGCCTCTCGGCTACGGAGGTTACCAATTTACCAATTAAAGTCAAATTTAAATTTTGACAAAGAGGAGCCATAAAATTATTTACTTTTTTAAATTAAAAATTGTTCTATAACTCCTGCAGAGCTTAACATGTAGATAATATTATAAACTCTTATTGTATTGATCTTTTGGGGACTATCTATGAACTCTAAGCAGTTAGGTCCTGCTTGCTTTAACTCTATACCGAAAAACAAAACAACATTGAAGTAGTTAGCAATTAATAATGTTTTTAGAAATGACTTATTAATCAGTCACTAAAAGTATCGATAGTTTTCATAAATGTTTGAGTCACTGCAAGTCTCTGAAGGCTTTCACAAGTATTCAGGGGCCTAGCCACGTGGTCTTATAGCAGTATTACATAAACTTTGATTTATTAATTCTGTATATAGATAGAAGTAAACACGACACTGCTTAGGTAATGTTAGACTTTCAGAAATTATTTGTAAAAAAGTGTCGATAAGTAACAGTTTCTGTCACTAACCAGTTAAGCTCCTGTGAAGCTTTAAAATAACAATTTTAAACTCTTGGTCATCGATGGTTATTCAGAATTTTAATCTACAACAAAATGGATATTTTTTGCGCAAATGGTTAATAGACTTATGCTATTCTTAGAAGTTTGTATATTTCGTATCACTCAGGCCATCGTCCGAGGAGTATTTCGAATTGTTATTTTCTAGAACATCATAGCAGTGTAGGTGAGTGATCGCGAGTGTGAAACCTGCTGATGCACGCCCCAGATACGATCTTGATTGTCAACGCGCACACGCGACACTGCGTCAGGATTTCTTCAAAACATGAAAATGTACTCGCAAATATACCGGGCTACAACGTTGGAAACCTCAGAGCTAATCTATATTTAACCCCTAAAGATAATCTTTCTTGCGCTCTTTTCCGTTTCTAGTCGGGTACGCTTTCCTAAGTTGGTTACTATTAGGTACATTTGAAGCAATTTACATCAAACTTCTGTATTCTTCAGAAAGCCTACTACGAAAACGTTTTGTTCGACGTATTAAAACAAATTAAAATACCATCTATTTGTTTCAAACCTTTAAAAAATTATGAACAACAAAAACGGTCGATCGGATGTTCATATTTTTCAAAAAAATATATATGTCCAAACGAACGAAACATATTTGTAACCAGCCAGCTGAACATTTTGAGACATAGCTAAATATCCAGTTTTGTCTGAATGTAGATAGATAAATTAACCATTTTTTTGCTAAACATTTTGACACAATACATGAAAAAATATAAAGTGATTAAAAACGTAGTAGTTATTTTTTTGTGTGCCGCAACGATGCAAAAAGGCAGGAGCTCAGTGTAGGGACTGCTCTAAGATCAGAACACCGATTTTTAGCTTCCACCCTTGTTGAAGTTTCGCGAGGACTCGCGTAACAATCCAGACATCTCTCATTAAATGTCATTACTATGTCATTACGGGTGTTTTCCCCCTTACACCGTCGTGAATCAGAAATTAATTACTTTTGCATAATAAATAATTTCAGCGCTTCAGAATACTAGAAAACATACGAAGGTACATATATGTTTTCAAAGACATCACTTCGCCGCTAAAAGTAACTAATAGGTGTTTTCCCAACTGAGGAAACCTGCGTACTGATTGGGGTTTGAATGTTTCTCCATAACAATGGCATTATCCTGTATTTGCCAAGAGAGTTGTAGTGGGTGTCTTCCATATACTGATTTAATACCTTTAGCAATAAAAAAGACAGAACATTTTAATATCAATAATAAGTCCCCAAAAATTATGATTTATAATTATGTAATTTATTGGATTGTTCCCTTCTGAAACCTTTACATTGAAGTGGCTCTAGATGGCATACAATATGAGCGAAAAAGAAAAGTAAAACGGGTTGCTTTTGCATGATATGCTGAACGGTGCCTAGATGCCAGATCATCGTAACACCGACCACTGCCATTTTATAATCATCATGTCAGCCCATTGTAGCCCTTTGCTGGACGTAAGCGCCAAAGAGCTTCCGCTTTTTTCATCCATCCACTGTCAGCCATCTTCCTCAGGACATCGGTCCATTGTGCGGAGGGGCGTCCCACACTACGTTTGCTAATACGTGGTCTTCTCTCGAGAATCCCTTTACTGCCGCATTGCATTTTATAAGTTACTGAGTAATTTGTAAGGCTTACCTGATTTTTTATAACTTAAATAGAGTCGTGAATTATTTCACATTTCTTGTAGCAAACATTTAGCAAAACTACTTTACCAGATGGTCATCAGTACGTAGGTACTCGTAAAATAAAAAAAATATATTATTTTATTAAGAATTATTAAGATATTATTATTCTACTTTGTCGGCGTGTAATTGAAATGCGTACTGATTGATATGTGAAAAAACGGCGGCCTTCCAGTACTAATAATCTCTGAGCTAAGCCGAGGACAGACAGACAGACGGACGGACGGGCAGGGTAAAACTAAAAGAGTTCCGTTTTAACTGCTGAACCCTAAAAACAAAAAAACTTATCTTATATGCCTAATAAAAACAATCTTTATTTATGGTAAATTTTAACTAATTTCGTTTAGCCATTTATTTTATCTTTTTTGTGTTAAATACTAAATTATTATTCATATATTTATATAATTATACATATATGTTTATTATACACATGAAAGAAAGAAAGAAAGCGATTTAGTGACTCGTTAGTTAGCCAAATCGTCAATACACAACCAGGACCACGAACAAGAGTGATACGACAAGAAGTAGAACAAAATAGAGGCATTATCTAAATGAATTGCCACCTGCTACCTACTTCAATATGGGAATGAACGTCATTGCATTATGTTGCATTAGCACCTTAGTCATTGCTAAAAAACCATCAGAACAATACATTAAATCATGACTGTAATTACTTAGTGATGAATACGTTCATGCGTGCAATAGAACAACTATCACAGTCACATATTGCTCCTTAGGAGATGTTTTTTATTAATAACTAGCCGTTCCTGTGGCTTTGCTCGCGTGGAATACGGCATGTATTTGTATGTATGTATGTATTTATATGTATTTTTTACTCCCTTAGGAGGTGGATCGAAAAATGGTAGCCTATGTCCTTCTCTAGGGTCTAAGCTTTTTTCGTACTAAATTTTATTAAAATCGGTTCAGTTTTCATGACTAAAGTAGCCTATGACCTTTTTCAAGGTCCAATCTATCTTTTTACCAAAAATCATTAAAATTAGTTTAGCGGTTTAGGCGTGAAAACGTAACTGAGAGACAGACCAAGTTACCTTCACATTTTTAATAATAGTATGGAAAATTCCTTTAATAAAATTAATAATTTGTAAATAAACATGCACCAGAGAACCTGTCTTGGCAGGCAGAAAGGTTCTGGAATGGAAGCCACGTACCGGCAAGCGCAGCGTAGGACGTCCATTCACAAGGTAGACAGACGACCTGGTAAAGGTTGCAGGAAGCCGCTGGATGCGGGCCGCTTTTCAACCGGCCAATCTGGAAGTCACTGGGGAAGCCTATGTTCAGCAGTGGACGTCCTGTGGATGAAAAGATGATGGATTAACCTGTCTTGAAGTAAGGAATTAATATCCTTGCGTTACGTTTGTTGTACCAGACAATAAATTTTGCTAGGGGCGTCTCCAGTAAAACCCAGACTTGTCCGAGCCGGGAATCGAACCATGGTCCCTTTCCGTTACAGGCGATTTAGCGTCCCTCTACACCAAATGTGCTTGTAGCTTAGTGGCGGCAGCGCTTTGTTAGTGATCACTAAAGTTAAGCCACCAACGCCGCGGTTGTGATGGGATGGGTGACCATTCCAAGCATCTCCGTGCGTTGAAAGGCACGTTAAAAGTTGGTCCCGGCTAAAATAGCTTGATACAAGTAGAGCCTATACAGGTCTTAAGGCGGCTTAATAACACCGGACAGTGATGTTCAAGTCGCTGGCCTTACATACCTCTACTGCCGCACTGGGCCCGCGTGATGAAGTATGGCCCAAACCACCTCATAGATGAGGTGAGGACTCTGCCCTGCAATTTTTTTTTTTTAAACTTAGTAGACATCTTTTCATTATAATTACAAAGAATCCTTCTGAACTTTCAGCTACTGTTTCACACCGTTCGACGCGTTTCAATGATCGCGTCTAGAGCCAATGACTTTGCGCAATAGACATGCCCATTAAATGAGAGCCACGTATGTCAAACTCAGTAGGAGTGACAGAGAAGGTGCTGCTTAGAATGAAAGAGCCTATGTGCCAAACCACAAAATCCACGAATTTAATGAAAATAACCACTTTATTAAAAATCAAATGTAGCCAATTTCTTTAAATACGAGTATAATATCAAAGCCATAATTTTGCCTAAGATCATCAACATTACTACCTATAAGTAAAAGTGAGAAAAAAATATTGGTATTTCCAGAGACAAATTAATTAATATATTCCATCGAGTGATGTTTGTGGAATCGTGTTTTGGAAATGAGCATTAGGTCAGAAATACGATTAATTATAAATGCCTTGTCTTTTTAAAATGATATAAATTTAATAAATAAGTTTTATTAAAAAAACTGACTTCAAAAAACTAAATAACTATAAATAATATTAACACATAAGTACCTAATCAGTTACTTTTTAGAGTCGGTGCATACAAAAATATTTAAACTCTCATCGGCTGGCACATCGGCGAGAACCACCTCTTTTTTTGAAGTCATTAAAAACACTATTATTCTGGACCCAGCAAAATTCATTGCCCGACATCTATTTTATTACGCAAGAAAATTCGACACACCGCTTAATCAACCACAATCTGCTAGCAGACCTTTACAAAACCAACCATCAATAAATATAAATATTAGACAACATCACATGTATACATTCCTCTGATCCAATGGTAAGTAGAAGCACTTGTGTTACAGAAATCCGAAACAACGACGCTACCACATTCAGACCCGAGAATATATAGAAAGGTTATTTTTCTACATCGACCGACCGGGAATCCAACCCGGGACCTCAGAAATAGCGAAGCCAAGTCCGGTAAGCTACGGAGGTCGTCAATAGCCCAACCTAGATTTTTCTGAAAGTTTTTAAATAAACTAAAAGCCCTTTGTCTAAAAAATAACAACAAAATGATCATAGAACCAATGTACCTTTGTCTTGATGTCAAACACATGGTCACAGAGCATCTCATGCACATCTTTCATGTTTCGGCGGTCATGAAAGTGGAAAATCACCTCTAATGCCTCCACGTCACACCGCGTTGCTGCAGATAACTTTCCCTGGCAACGCTGGATGAAGTTGGCTTCGATGTTGTTGTATGTACCATAAGAGACAATCATGCAGTAAAAGAAAAAATGCGGCTAAGTACAAGTCGGACCCGCGCACCGTGGGTTCTACACAAATTTGTAGGTGTATAAATTTCTTAGATAAGAAAATTCTTAGATGTTGAACGAGCTCAGAGAGGTTTGCTGAAAGTTATGTACTTTAAGAAGCAAACATTTTCAACTGACTTGCTCTATGATTTAGCAGATTTACTTATTATCAGGACTCACAGGAGTGCAAAATTACAGTTACAAACTGGCTAAAATCATTAAACTACGAAGAAACTGAAAGCCTACTTAAATATGATACATAACACAATACCAAACATGTTTTCCAAGCGCACACACACTCACACATACACACACACGCATTAACATTCACATACGCGCATGCGCGCCCGCACACACACACACACACACACACACACACACACACCCACACACGCACACACGTTTTGTTTTGTACCATGTACATGTAGGTACAGTACCATGTAACTTGCTTTTATATAAATGTACCTTTTGTTAAGGAAGAGTGACTCCTTCTGCCACAGGTGCCATAGCACTTATAAGAAAGAGTCCACCTCTGCATGGCTATATTTAAATTTATTGTTAAAGAAATAAAAATTTTTCAATTTTTCAATTTTTTTCAAAATAGTTCGTCCGCCCGCTTTTTCCAAGAAGTTTTTATTTTTATTATTTTGCGATACTACAAATTTTCTGTTTTCGGCCTTTTCTTTACACGTGCTTTAGGCCTTGTTTAGAAGAGGGTGAATTCGAATGTAAACTCGCGCGATGCTTCTGGATGGCAAAAGGGTGCTCCTCAGAAAAGAAGATAGACGCTTAATATCTCGTCAAAGCGCGTATGTATTCAAGCGAAAATGTCAACCTCCGTAGCCTAGAGGCGAGCACGCTGGACTTGACGTCGCCATCTCTGAGGTCCCGGGTTCAATTTCTGGTTGGGTCAATAAGGAAAACTAACTTTTCTTTGTTGTCTTGAGTTTGGGTGTTGTGGTACCGTCGTTGTTTTTTATTTCTGTGACACAACTCTTTGGCTACTTACTTTAGAATCAGAGCAATGTATGTGATGTTGTCCACTATTTATTTATTAATAACTTCGCCTTGAAGGCGCTCTAAAACATTTCTTGCCACATTTGTGACTCTCTGAGGGAAATTTTTAAAGGTATTAATATATTAACAGTAGCCTCTCAATACATTTTTGAAAATATTATGTACGTTCGAAAAAATCTAAGTTTGTTTAGCTTAAAAAGTGATTTTCATCATTATAATACTCGTAATAAAAATAAACTTGCCGTTCCGAGCTTCAGACTACACAAAGTTGGTAATTCATTCTTGGGGAAATGTATTAAATTTTTTAATAAAGTTCCACAGACTCTTGTTGAACTACCTGTACATGAGTTCAAAATTCACATTATGAAAAACCTTATGAAAAAAGGGTATTATAAGGTAGACGATTATTTGAACGACAAGAATGCATGGACTTAACCTGCTTAGCTCGCACTTACTTCATGTCTTGTAACTGTATTTCCTGTAAAAAAGGCTGACCAAGGTTACTGAGTTTGTTGCGCAGTTTCTTCTCATCACCAGCCGATATGTAGTCCCGAAGCGGTGGTAGGGTAAAGCTATATTTTGGGACGTGTATAAGTGCCCGGAAGAGGGCCTATATACTGAATAAATGAGTATTAATGAGTATTAGTATTAATGAGTATTACTGAGTATTTCGTAATTATAGGTCAACGGGTACCTGACCCTATAGGTTTTGATAACATTGGTCAAAATAAGCGGCACAAACATCCGTATCTTTTAATTGTCTTAAGAAGTTTAATTTTCTTACAGCTTCAGGGGATTGTAGACTTAAATATTTGATATTTATTTCAACATGATACCTCCACGGATTTCTATTGAAAGGACAGACAGACAGACGATAACGTGATCATGGGTTCCTTTTTTCCTTTTGGGTTCCCTAAAACTTCAGGAGTACACATTAACAGGTAATGTTTGTTAATTACGCAAGATTTGTTCAAAATCCATTCAGACGTATTATTAAGCCTTTAGAATACCAATTTGCATACGGAATCCCAAGTTACAATTAGTTTTTCCTAGAATTAGTTTACGACTCTTGCGGTTTTCTGAAGACATACTCGCATAAGAAGAACAACATTTTGAACAAATCATGATACCTTCACAAATCGATAAGGTAAGTATTTATGTAGTCTTATATAAATTAGTAAGATTAAAAAATTAGAAATGTAACAACTATTTAATTATAATAAGGTAATTAGTAAGTTTTGCGGAAACCGGCAAGCTACGTAGGAAACAAATGTCTGGCCATGCCGCCACCGCCAGGTCCTGGCAAAAAGGGTAGACCCAAGAAATGCTGGCTTGACGTTGTGAGGGCTGACATGCGTGCCAATGATCTCACAACTAGAGACGCTCAAGACCACGCGAAGTGGAGGAGCAAATCAAGGAAAGCGGATCCTGGGCTCCAAAGCAATGGCTTTGGACGCAACCGGGATTGACCGTATAGATGATGATGATGAAGGTAATTAGTAACAATTAGAGGTAATAAATATGCGCAAGGCAACACGCTGACTATCATAGTCTGGATATAAGGAATTAACGTGTTTCAAGGTCAACCAACACACCCAGACCCGATTTAGGAAAGGTCGTGTTTGGAATTGACACGAACCGGGAATCGAAATCAGGAGCATTATATGAAAAACTATTATTCCGTGTCATCCAGTGTAGATTTTCACTGAAGAATGACTGAAGTTTGAAATTCTAAATACAATGTCTTTTTATGAAAAAATAGTAGGTACATTGCTACTCTAGGGTTGAAAGTAACTTATTTAGTGCCGAGGCGCCAATAGTTCGAGGGACTGAATAAGTCTATAACCCGAGGTGAACACAGTGCTTTTCATTACGAATACAAGGAAAGTAAAAATAAAAACATGAATTAGCTAAAGAAAATATAGTTAATTTTAACAAAACCCTACCGAAGAGTACGCAATTACTACGTTTTACAACTCGGAAAAAAAAAGATTGGATTGCTGCTCTCCTGTCAATTTTTTTTCAGTAGCCGGCCAGCTAATTAACCATTATTTTTCATTTTCATCATTGAAAAAATGGTAAATATTTTGCCCAAATCTATGCATTATAATGAAATAGTTGAAAATAAATTACTTATAATAAGGTCATTTAAAAAAAAATTACTTTATGTTTATTCAATTTTACTTCGCCATGTTATTTAGTAGCTGTAATAGAAAAAAACTAAAACGCTAAAAATAATCTTAACACTTAAGTACCTAATCAGTTACTTTTGGAGTCGGTGCAAACGAAAACATTGGTCTCTCAATGACTGGCACCGACTCCAAAAGTAACTGATTAGGTACTTAAGTGTTAAGATTATTTTTAGCGTTTTAGTTTTTTGAAGTCGGTTTTTATTTTTTTTATAAAATTACTTATTTCATCCATTTTAGTGATAAATCCTAATCAAAACAAATCTTACGAGTGCAAACAAAATTTAACTGCTGAACACCGATTTCATTTCCTATTTTTCCACCCTTAGGGGTAAAATTTTTTCCAAAAAATTTTATTATAGTATCTTTGAAGTATAAGCTATTCAATAAAAAAAGAATCATCACAATCGGTCCACATTTGGCAGAGGTATAGGTAAGATAGATACTAAAATCAGTTGGCGTGGTACGGAGTTTATGCAATGTTTGATGATTTTCTTATAGATCCCATCATCAGAATTTAACCAAATGTATATGGGACCATTCTGAAAGTATTACCTTTCAAACAAAAAAATAATCATCGAAATCGGTCAACGCAGTAACGAATGATCGCTGAACATACATAAAAAAAAATATATAAAAAAAAAGATACCGACGAATTGAGAACCTCCTCCTTTTTTGAAGTCGGTTGAAAATTAAAACATGATTCAATAGAAATGTATAAATCGTTACATACGAACATTGCAAGCTATTATACTTAAAGCTTGTAAAAATAGAACTAGTTATTTTTAACCGACTTCAAAAAGGAGGAGGTTCTCAATTCGACTGTATGTTTTTTTTTGTATGTATGTTACGCAATTACTCCGCCAATTATGAATCGATTTTAATGATTCCATTTTGTTTGGTAGATCATACTTCAGAGATGGTCCCATATAAATTTTATCGAAATTGATTTAGAACTTTTTGAGAAAATCAACAAATATATACCCAGATAATATTTTGGTTGTGGTTCTTGTTACCTAGTTTCGACAAATATGAGCTGATTTTGATGATTTTTGTTTAATTCAATAGCTTATACTTCAAAAATGCTATGATAAAAGTTTGCAAAATAAAAATCACCCCTAAGGGTAGGAATATAGGGGATGAAATCGGTGTTCAGCAGTAAGATTAGAATTTATCACTAAAAATAGATGAAATAAGTAAATTTTATTTAAAAAAATAAAACCGACTTCAAAACACTAAAATGCTAAAAATAATCCTAACACTTAAGTACCTAATCAGTTACTTTTGGAGTCGATGCAAACAAAAACATTGAATCTCTCATCGGCTGGCACCGACTCCAAAAGTAACTGATTAGCTAATATAGGATTATTTTTAGCATTTTAGTGTTTTAAAGTCGTTTTTTTTTTTAATAAAATTTATTATATTATTTGACAGCTGTCAGTTGAAAACGATTCTCCCTAGAAATGAAAAGTATTACTTTCTATTTCTATGCTTTCAGCCCGCTCCTCAGGCAACTTCAGACCTCCTTTCCGAGTATGAGTAATGAAAATGCATTTAAAATTGCCATGAAAGTCGTTGTGTGCTACCCAGTTAACGCACAACGTTGACTGGTTGCCAAATTATCACCACCGTTTAACCATGAGTTGCACGACTGAAATCTGAATAACCCACTATAGTGAAAAATCACCGTTTTCAATTATTTCAGCGAAACTTTGCCAAGTGAGTCTTGATCGTTCTCTAAAAAACTTGTGTAAAGTTCATCATTCGAATTCTTTTGCTAATTAATAATTAAAACATATATGTGTACAGGATGTAGGTACACAAGAATAGGACACTCTTTTAAACCAACGTCTTTTACCATAAGCAACAACTTGTATTATGGCGTAATATATAAGTCAATGATTATGGCAGTAACATAACGATAACAAAACAACAGAAAACAAATTATTATAAAATAAAGATATTAAGATTATAAGATTAATTAACTAACACTTACTATACTACAAAATGTAATTATCATCAAGTAAGTCTAAATAATCAAATAGGTAAAGGAAGAGAAAAAAAATTTAAGTAATCATTTTGGGTTGAAACATTCCTATATTTATAATACCTACAAGTGCATCGTCGCATTGACGTTTCTTTCATTTTTTTTTTGTTTCCCCGGTGCACTTATACGGTGGACCTTCAGACCTGCATTAGCTGAAGCCCAATTCCTGTAATTTTTAGTAGTCAAAATCCATTTTCGATCTGGTCCAGTAACATTATTTATTCTGTGACATTACTAGCAAAAACGGCAATCTAGTTAAATTTAGATTAAGGCAGCTCTGGATAGTCCTGTATAAATGCACCAGGGAAATAGGTATTATGGTCTCTACACCAAGCAGACTTGTCAAAGATTCGCCTTAAGCTAGGCGGGAAAGGAATTTCATTTCAGGTAAATGCGGTCATTCTAATAAACTGCAATTTAATTTAACAAGGACTTCTAAGCGAAAAGATATGATATTCCCGTACTTTGCTATGACTGATGGATGAAGCACCACAAATACCTACAACGACTATTATGCCACGATTATTATCGCGAAGAAGAGAGTTCTATAATCTTTATTTTTATTTTTCACCTATCTAGCCTAAATTCTAAATTGTAATTGTCAGGACAAGGTTTTAAACGAAAAATTGAAAATGTTTCCCGGAAAATACCCAAATTCGGAAATAACTGAATATTTTGTCGCTATAGGCGCGAATGTCGTTTGACAGCTGATTGTCAAATTTTGACAAGATAATGTCTGCCGGGACAGCTAAACAATATTTGTAGGGTCAGCAACCGGCGACAATAATGATTTGTCGCAATTATAGCGAAAGGAAGGACGGTATCGCGACATCGGGAAAGCGAGAGTGATTACACGCGGCGCGCGCGCACATGAACTTGCAGCGATAGCAGATAAAGTGTAATTAGAATTTCGTGCGATTGTCACTTGTAATTAATTATATAATGAACGTAACTGTTGTTATAAGCGAGAATATGTCACTTTCATAAGAGCTGTTGGATTAATTACAGTGGTTTATGGTGTAAAAGTGTTCATTTAACTACGCTCGAAACATTATTCGTTCGTTTGAATTTTTCGCGTGGAAGCT
This sequence comes from Anania hortulata, assembly GCA_963576865.1. Classification (NCBI taxonomy): domain Eukaryota; kingdom Metazoa; phylum Arthropoda; class Insecta; order Lepidoptera; family Crambidae; genus Anania; species Anania hortulata. The sequence continues at coordinate 7,305,704 of OY756410.1, forward strand.
TATCATAAAGATTATTATTCTGGTATATTTATTAAACTCGAAAATTATTATAAGATTGTTAGTCTTGTCGTATATTCAATAAGAGTATTTTAAAAAAACCGTAGATCCATATATTACCTACATAAATTTGTACCTACTGTACCTATTTACTTTAACAATTTCTATAATGGCCAAAATAATGTTCGACTTTTTTATAGGTACCTAAAATTACCATCTATCTCGACAGTTAATTAAATAAGTAGCTGGATGTTAGACTTCATTTAATATTGAGTTACATCTTAAAGAGTTAAAAAAAACAGTAAATCGGTGCTTTATTCCTTATCGGTGGTTTCCTCCTACTAGTAGATTTTACAGCATTTCTAGACCACTTTTACCTCTAAAAGCGATAATATTGACTTATCTGCCGCGTATATACCGCTCAAAGAGTTACTTAGCACAACTGTAGCCACACTATACCACCTGTATACCTCATTATTTTGTGTTGTAACTCTTTTGTATTGCGATATTTTAAAAACATAAGACTGCAAATGTCTGTTACGTCCATTTTGGGTATATTAGAGATTGAGCAAGCTATAACTCTTGTGTTAGAACTTATGTATAACCTAAAGATAGTATTAGCTCTTCTATGTATGTCTTATAGCTCTTAACGTAGCGCCTAAATGTTAGTTGGGAGATCTATCATGTTTTTATTGTCTCAAGAAGATTGTGTAAGTCCTAAGATAGTTTAGTGTTCCCCGGGACTATCCGCTTTATCTTTATTAGTGGAATAGAACCTACTCTTGTAAATGAAGTCAACTTAGTCTTAAATTATGGTACTTACTCCTTTTGAACGGACTCTGCCAAGAGGTTGGCCGCTGTAGGAAAAACCTAATAAAGTACAGAAATGGGGGAGGAATGGAGCTCTAAAAGATGGAGTAGTCACTTAGTAGGAATATAGTCTTTTAAAAGACGTTCCGATAACGGATTATGAAATGCTAATCAAGTCATCATCATCACATCAGCCTATTTCAGTCTACTGCTGGACGTAAGCCTCAACCCAAGAGCGCCAAAGAGCACAATCTCCCGCTTTTTTCATCCAGCCATTGCCAGTTATTTTCCTAAGGTCGTCGGTCCATCGAGCTGGGGGCGTTTTACACTACATTTGCCGGATGTGTTCTCCACTCAAGAACCAGTTTACTCCACTTTTCAACAGTTCTGCAACAGAATATGTGGCTGGCCCACTGCTACTTTAGCTTGCTACATTTTTGGATTATGACCATTAATGTCGAGATCCCAAGCATCGATCTTTTCATAGCTCGCTGAGTCAGTGAGCCAGTCTAGTTCTACGTTTCGGCTCTGAAGATCATCCCTGCTAAGACGCACTGATCGAATACGTTGCTCCTCCGGCATTGTTGCAGTGACGACGAAAAGATAAGACGCAACTTCCGAAACGCTGCCGAGCCAAGCTGTATTCGCCTAGCGATTTCTACCTAACAGAAGTCTGCGGTGCGGTTCCTAGTCAGGTTATAGTTGATCATGATCCTAGATGCGACAATAGGCTGGTTATTAGATACGTAAGCATGTGGAGCGAATGCTATCAGGCCCTTATAAACATACGACAGGGAAAACTGAACCATGGCTAATTCTTCATCTATACGATCAATCCCGGTTGCGTCCAAAGCCACTGCTTTGGAGCTCAGGGTCTGCTTTCCTTGATTTACTCCTCCACTTCGCGCGGTCTTAAGCGTCTCTAGTTGTGAGATCATTGGCACGCATGTCAGCCCTCACGACGTCAAGCCAGCATTTCTTGGGTCTACCTCTTTTGCCAGCACCTGGCGGTGGTGGCATGGCCAGACATTTGTTTCCTACGTAGCTTGCCGGTTTCCGCAAAATATGGCCGTACCAGCGTAGGCGACTCTCCTGCAGTTTGTCTGCAATATCACGAACACGAAGGCTACCGCTGATGCGCGAGTTCCTCACGCCAGGAGGACATAATCTAGTAAATATAAAAAAATATTTTACTAAAATACTTATATATTTTGTTTACTCCAAATTGTTTTGCTATCGCTCCCATCTTGTTAGGTGAACCATGCGCGCGCAGATCTCGCCGAAATTGTCCTCGCACAATTTCCCGCCACTTTCCATATTGTCTCTGGTTGCGCAAGAGCACATGTTTGGTAATTCGATTACCTAACCTGACCAAAGACAAATGCGCTCAGTAATTAGATTACATCTATGGTCTAACTGTTGACAAGTCGTAATTTGTTGGTTTGTTCATGCGTAGACCAATTAATTTTAACGACTACAATTTGTATGGAATAGCTCGACAGATCATTTGGATCAATTCAAGAGTAACAATAATTTGTGTCTGACATTGGCATAACTGGTAAGCTTTACCACAGAACCATCATCATCATAATCAGCCCACGCCATTATACTTCTGGACATCCCTCTCCCAATGCTCGTCATTGAGCCCAATCTTCGGCTATTCTTTTCTATCGGCTGCCAGCTGTTATGAATACCGACAACCTATGAGGAAGACGTATTCTTGGATAGAGATCACGACTTGCGGTAAACGCAGCATAGGTAGACAAGGTGGAGCAATGATATACTGCAGGAAAACTAATACTAAAAGTAAAGAAGATTAATACAGATAAGCCGCTATAAATAAATTAATTAAATAAATAAATATTGGACAACATCACATGCATTGCTCTGATCCTGTGGTAAGTAGCCTAAGCACTTGTGTTACAGAAATCAGAAACAACGACGGTACCACAACACCCAGACCCAAGGCAGTATAGAAAAGTTATTTTTCTACATTGACCCGACCGGGAATCGATCCCGGAACCTCAGAAATAGCGACACCAAGTTCGGTATGCTCGCCTCTCGGCTACGAAGGTCGTCACCGTTAAGTAGCATGCCTCTCTTTATTACATAACTCGTACAACTCATTTGATCTTGGAGAGCTTAATGTAACTTTTGCAGCCCGAGGCTGCGGCAAAACCAGTAGCTTACCAATATTGGTGCATTTGCCCTTCAATCAGCGTTGCCAGACGTCCCGATTTTGGCGGGACGGTCCCGATTTTTAAATCGAAATTAACGGGACAGGTTCAGTCCCGCTTTTCAGAAGATATAACACGGCCATGCGTGCAGAGTGCTGCACCTTTTTGACTTACATTTTTGTTTTTATTATTATTAGACCTAACTACCTAACAATAGGGTAAATCTAATTTAAAATATAATATTTTTATTAAAACACATTTTCAATCTTAGCTATTTTTGGTATCTATTGTTACGAAAACGTAATTTAACACTTAAATACTTATTTAAAAACATCTGCTTATAATAAACGTTTTATTACTATATCCCGCTTTCGACAAAAGAATCCCGTTTTTATCACTCAAAAAGTTTCAAAATCCCGACTTGCTAGAAAAAAATCTGGCAACGCTGGGCAGCGTACAATAGGTACATTTCTAGGTACCCACCTAACATAACCTAAATCAGGTCACCTGACTGGATCTGTAAAAAATCTAACATAGTTTTACTCTTGAAACGAAATAAATGAGCCCAAACACGAGTTTTACTAGTTACAAGATTAAAAGTTCAATCTCCTGGCTCCATCATCAAATCAGCAGGACGGTATCAAATAATTAACAATTATTATTATAATGGACAATATTATATACATTGCTCTGTTCCTACGATAAGTAGCTTAATACTTGTGTTAAAGAAATCAGAAACAGCGACCACAACACCCAGAGCCGTGACAATATAGAAAATTTATTTTTCTACATCGACCGACCGAGAATTGATCCCGGGATCTCAGAGATAGCGACACCAAGTCCGATATGCTCGCCTCTCGGCTACGGTGGTCATCGTCAGCTTCCACGATGGCATCCTAAGATTTTTTTACTTAGTACAAATTAGAGATGGGCCGAGTACTCGGTTAATACTCGGTACTCGGCGTACTTGGCGGGTTTTTTAATACTCGTACTTGGCCGAATAACTTGGTTTTCATGCCGAGTATACTCGGTTAAAGTAAAACAATATATTTTGGTAGATATAATTAAAACAGCAGTGTTATTATTTTGTATGTTTTATTTTAACATGGTTTAACATTGCCGTCGTATAATATTTATTCTGTGCCGTCGTTGAAGCCTTTCGTCCAACACACTATGTGAAATCAGAGAATTGTATAAGGTACAAAATTTACTTTGGTTTTATCTTCTTCAATCTCGTCGTAAAAGGTCCAAATTCGTGATCTTTTACGTGAATTCATTATGTCAACAATCAGTAGGTACTACACACCTCCTACACACAATCTTGTACTTGTTTACGCGCCCGAAACAGGAATTTGATTAAACCGAGTTACTCGCCGAGTACTCGGTGGGCAAAAAAAAATTCCTACTCGTAGGTAGTCGTTCGTCGGCAAAAGTAGAAGCATCTCTAGTACAAAAGCAACCTACAAAAAAATATGTAGACGAGATTACTTACTTAATACCTGCTTTGTATTGTCTACCTTTGAAATTTTATAATTATTTAGCATTTACTAAATACGGTCCTATAGCGTATTTAATAGGTAATAATTACATTTGGTATTTAGGGCCAAATTATATTTTAAAATAATTGGACAAGAATTCAAAGTATACAAATCAAACTATATGTTTTCAAGGAAAATAGAAGCCCTGTACATGCTAGGTCTGAGTATTAAACCTATATACTAATTATGTCACATCTACACCCAAACAAGAAATATTAACACTGTCTACTATCAAAATTAACAAAATAGGTTAGTACAACTTATTACGAAAGCGTTCGCTAGCCGCAACGCTGCCGAAACGCCAACAAAAAACCGTCGCGCGCGCAGGTCGCCACGGAAGGCAATATCCGGTTTCCTGCTAACCCCTTTTTATTTTAATTCACAATTATAAAGTTATTTTCGCTTGATTTCGTCAGCTCCTGCTTGAGGTGAATATAAATTGACTAATATCTAGAGTGTTTGGGGTGGTCGATCGTCGATTTTATTTAATTTTATGGACAGTTATCGGACAGGTGAGAGACGAGTAGTATACTCACATGATGATTTTTTTAACACCCTGAACTATAGGGACATTTCTCAAGATTTGATTTGATGATACGTAAATTGACAATGATAAAGAAAGTCAATTAAGTAATATTAGAGGAACTATATTATTACAAATACTTAACCTGTTTAGACAATCACCCCATCATGTCAGCTTATTGCAGTCCACTGCTGGACGTAAGGCTTCCCCAAAGAGCGCCAAAGTGAACGATCGTCCTACACCCCGTTTCCCTTATGTCTCCACTCGAACAGGTACCCTGCCCCGATAGCCACAGGAGAGAGCCTCCCACCGTCAGAGAGCCTCCCACCAAGCAAAGACCTTCCGTGGCCGACCTGGAAAGCCTTGAACAGGCTGCGAACACAGGTCGGCCGTTGTAATCTCATAAATTAAATCTAATAAAGTGGGACTACATTGACGGCAAAAACAGCAAGTGTGTCTGCAGTTTTCTTCCCAAACCATTCTATCATGTCCCGCATGTTCGCACAGCTGCACACGCGAAGACCTTTTACGCGCCACCGATAGTGCGGTTCGTGTGGCGGAATACTGGTCATTAAGAGAATTGCCATCGACGCGAGAAGAAGGTTGTTGAAAGGTTGAAGGTCGAAGATATACGAGTATTTTGGACACATGTATGCAACAACGTATCCAATAGAGGCGCTGTTACGAGTGTCTAGGTATAGAAATATAGCGATCCATAGGTATAAATAGACGTTGATATCGGCTTGATATCACTGCTGACACCTCAGTATTTAACGTAACACATCTCATATTATATAAAAATGAATCTCTATTTCCCTTTGTCATCGCATCACGCGTGAACGGATGGAAAAATTTCGCTAATTCTTTTTTTGTTGTGTTAATTATTGTCTGGAGAAGGTTTTTATGAAAGAAAAAACTAAAAAAGTTGCGCAGAAAATCCTTTATGAATATACTTACTAAAGACCAAGATATTGATTTGGTATTACCAAGCCAATGAAGTCGCGGGAGACAGCTAGTAAGTATATAAATTAAAATGTAGGGTAGACTGGGTACGGTTGAAACTGGGTACGGTTGTAACAACTTGAATATCTCAAAAACTATAAGCCGCATAGGGATTGGTACAAGGGAAGAAATGCGTGGATGACAAGTCCCGACACGATCATTAGTCTTATGTGCCGCATCTCGCGGACTCCGTAATTGTTGTACATTGGAGATTCTATTAAGCTGGTCAGATTTGACATAAAGTATTTACAATTGTGCCTATGACACTTGTATTTACAAAAATGGGGTTGGGTACGGTTGTAACAATTTTTGTGGGTTCGGTTGTAACATTACATTTATAATTGGTTTTCCTTGCCGATGCCCAGAACACGAGTGAAAAAGACGTCCAGAGGCGTCAAAGACTTATTAATCACAGTACAAGAACGTTTTTGATAAAGTGAAGGAAGGGGGGGGGGGGGCATCGTTGAGGAATGCGGCGGAAAAATACGGGATAAATTATGTCTCTCTTTCAATACAAACGAAAGTGAGACGCCGAAAATTAGGAAATGTCATGTGATGATTATTATTGGTCATTAGTTTTGTTTACATATCATCTAGAAAGGAAAAAATTTTTTTTTCAGTTTTCGTTCTAATTAATTTTTAAAGTCTGTCCAAAAGTGCCTTAAATATTGTTATTAGTTTAGAAGTACACTATAAAATTGTTGAATACATAAATACTGATTTAAATCTTAGACTGTTTAATATTTCAATGTTACAACAGCCCCCCAATCACACACTCTTGAGAAATTATGTAATATTTCCTAGACTGTTGTAATTAGGTGTTTGATTTTGATGCTAATCTATAGCTAAAGGACCACCTTTTATTATATTATTTTATATACCTTATTCATGGATCATAGCCGAAGTCACAGTGTGGTAGACAATTTATTAGAAAATGTTACAACCGTACCCAGACCCTACACTGCACCTACTATAGGTTCAGTGTACATTACTTATTATGATATTTGTACAAATGCTGACGCTACAATATTCGTACCAACAGACGTGACCATAGTTTAGGTACCTACCTACTTGTAATATTATTTGTTATTTCCTTAATATGCATTTTCACGAATAAAGTAGCACCACTGCACACTGCACCTGTATTCAAAATGCATCGAATAGAATATATATTTCCTTCCTTTCTCATTTATGTATATCTTTCATTGATCTTTATAGACCGGGATCAGTATGGAATGAGTGTGCAGAATATGAGGACCGCATTAAGTATGTATATTGTTTTTCTTAGCTCATAAATGCCTCCAGATTATAATTGTGGATGTTGCCGAAAAGTTTATATATTAAGTGATTGTATCTCAGTGGCGGCATCGCTTTAGTAGTGATTACCAAAGTTAAGCAACCTACGCCGTAGTTGTGAGTGGATGGGTGACCATTCCAACCATATTTAGTGACATTTATTTAATCTCCGTGCTTCGGAAGGCATGTTATAAGCTGTTTCCGGCTAATATCACTTGATACTAGTAGTGAAGCCTAGTCAGAGGCCTTGGGGCGGCCTAATAACCTCTGACAGTATGGGTTAGTCACTGTTCTTACAACACCCCTCCACCAATCCGCACTGTGGTGTAGGGCCCAAACCACCTCATAGTTGAGGTGAGGCCTGAGAGGACCGACCACCGGACATCAGTGTGTATGAAGCAGTATTTTTTATTTTATTCTGGGGGGGTTTAGAGGAACACCCCCCCCCCCCCCCCCACCACCACCATCTTCAAAATAAAATCTGATCCTTCCTTTCCGACGTGATTAAAGGACGACACCTGCAGTGTAGTATTCCATAAAAATAATTAAAGTCGATATACCTGTACAATAAATACTTTAATTTCAACACAATTCAGTATCAACTTACATTATAAATAAGTAACATTTTTGCATATTTTTTAAGTAAATGTTATATACCTAAGTACATTTCTATTTTTATACAATTTAATGTTACATTAACTTTAAATTTTTTTTTTATAATTTGACAATTTTGTAAGTAACCTAAAAATTTTAAATAACAAAATTATGATTGTTTTGAGAAAAAAAAAAGAGTTATAACTTTCAATACATCATACTTTTATAAAGTAGATCCTGCAACATATTTTAAAACATGATAATGTCAATTGAATGTTGAAAATACTTGCATAAAAAAATACTACCAATATTAACAAGCAACATCACTCATTTTTATAATTTTACATTAGCGACCCTCAAATTGTCAAACAATCATCGTTCATGTGTACGAGTACTAACTCCCGTCAAGATTGTACGCGATACTCGTGTAGAACGAACGACGCTGGACAAAGCGTGCTTGGTATCAAGAGGCCTACTACAAAAACTTTTCGTTCGTTCAGACGCGTATAAACCTAACAAATTAAAATACCATCTACTTGTGTGAAACCTTTGACAATTTATGAACAATTAAAAAAGGGTCGTGTTTTTTACCCAGATAGTTTCAGATGTTCATGTTTTGCAAAAGGATTGACACAGATGAATGATTATTTTAATTTATAAGGTTTATACGTCCGAACGAACGTGACATTTTCGTAGTAGGCCTCCTGCATCAACAGATGGTGTAATGAGCAAATTAAGCACGCTCCTACTTGCTTATACCTAATACCTTGGTAATACCTACCCCCCCTAGCATGACCATCAAAACACGATCGATTTACAGACACCAAATGTACTTTTTTAAATATGATAGTTAATGCCGCCATGTTGAATTTTACCGAAACAGCGATCATATTATGTGACGTCACCGGCAGGGCGATTAAACACGCGGCGGCTATATCTGTCATATGTTTACAGTTGGTGTCGATATATCGCTATATCATATCGTGTTTTAGTGGTTATGCTGGCAGCATATGTCGTCCCTACCTAGCCAGTTGCTTCGGGTAAGTATCGCGTACGATATTTACGAGCTATAGAGTGTTGCTTACTAGGCGTCTTCGTTAGCATGGCCTATAATTCTATGTTGAACAAAATATTCGCCCATAACGTGTAGCCAGGCGGTGGAGCACATCTATAGAGTAGAAATGTCACTTATTTTGTTCCACAAAAAATCCGCCATTATACAGGGTGTAACGAAAAGGTGAAATTAAACTTTAAGGGGTTATTTTACGGCTAAATTACATCAAAATTTTCTATGGGACCAACATCGAAATCTCAAAAAAAAAATTGACGTTTCCATACAAACTGATGCCAGCTGGTCGCGTTTTAGTATGGGAGTGTTTTTTTTTTTTGCGAATTCGACGTTGGTCCCATAGAAAAAGTTGATGTAATTTAGCCGTAGAATAACCTTAAAGTTTTATTTCACCTTTTCGTTACACTCTGTATAATCTGTGATCGTACTGTTTTAGTATGGGCGAGTTGACAGGACTTGTCAGTTCATAAATGTATTGATAAAATCGAACATATTTCCCCAAGAGTACATCAGTATTTTTCAAAGATTTTTCCCTATGTTTATAAGAGAAATACATTAACCTCTCAAAAGATGTGTAGTAATTAAAAATAAGAGTGTATACCCAGTATAGAACTCAAGGATAACCTTGCAACCACATTATATACATCATGATCAACAACTTTTGTTCCGATTACTTTTGCAAATTTGCATAAAAATTTAATTTGTATAGAAAGATTTAAAAAAACGCAGAACAAAAGTCGCTCACTATAGTATAGAATATGTGGGTACAATGTTATCCTTCAGTTAGGGGCACCCTGTTTACACAACAATTATGTTAAAATCTGGCTTCTTATCAAATTGATATGAGTTTAATGAAGCAGGTAACCTATTCCAATGTCATACAAATCCGTTTTCACACTGGATTTGTGTATCATTCACAATATCTTTTAACATCTATGCACAGTTTAGTCACTACTAAAACAAAAACTTCAGGAATGTTATCAATAAAATACTGGTTTCAAAACTTATAGATAGATGTCGGTTTGGCATACATGTATACATTAAGTAGTGTAATATTGTTATATAACAGATTATAACTCCGTCATCTTTTGTCGATCGTAAAATTAACGTTGAAAGAGAGACAACTCTATGCTATTCATCTCTCATGCAAATATTAGTAAGGAACTACGCAATACTTTCTGTATATTATAAATTAAGTTTTTACTGTTAAATACTATGAAACATAGCCGTGCATTCTTTTGCTCCCATATATTTAAGTGCATTTAATTATAAGATTAGTATCCCTACGCCTTTAAATATAATAAAAAAGTAATTCAAAGAAATTTTAAATAAAAATTAAATAATTCAAAACTATATTCGTACATAATAATAAAAAGGTTACAATTTGTACAAGAATGAACGCGAATTCGTACCAGTTGCATTTTGAGATTACCCTTTCCGAACATTTAGGCGTAGTCGTAGATATTACAATACTCGGCGCATACGCATATGTGTGAGAGAGACGACGCTCTACAAAATTCAGTTCGAAGAGCGTTGTCTCTTACACCAAAACGTCAACACTGTCCAGCCATGTACACACTTACATAAATTGGTAAATTTACTAACATGTATCACAAATATTTCGCATAAGCACTCAGGGCTCTTTCAAATAAGACGTTTTGAGCAGGAGTCGTGCCTTTGCAGGACCGCACACGGAAAATTATATGATAACTGCGTTGGAAAATAATATGGCAACTACCAACAGATAGTGTGCGGGCCTGAAGGACCACTATGAAGATTTTTCATTCGTTCGGACGTATAAACCTAACAAAATAAAATTCCATCTACTTTTAAGGTTTGATACCTTTGACAATTTATGAACATTTGAAAATGGTCAAGATTTTTACCAGGCTAGTTTCAGATGTTCATATTTTACCAAAGTATTAACACAAGTTATGGTTATTTTAATTTATTCGGTTTATGCGTGCGAACGAGTGAAACATTTTCGAAGTAGGCCTACTGCAAACGCACGACTTACGTTAATACTCAAAACCAAAACGTCTTATTTCCCTTCTAGTCGTGTTTGTATACTATAATTTTCACTATATTTGTTTTGCACTGAACTCTAATGACATCTGTCAAAAATAACCAGATATTTTTTATCGTATCTTCAAGAAGTTTATTAATCATCACCATCCTAACAGCAATTCAGTTTTGTTTCTACCTTTGGTTGATGAACCGATCATTGTAGGTAACCAAAGGAAGAAATGAAACTGAATTGCACTTATAACGCATATTTTCTTTGCATTTGTAGATGTTTTAAAGGTTTTTGTGATCTAAACCATTCGATTGTGTAGACCACAGAAGTTTATTGATGAAGCTACGACATTATGGTGTCATGTTGCCACACCTCACCGGCAGAACGCAAATAAATTAGCTTATGGATCTGGCTGAATTTGACAGCTGTCATCTGAGCATTTTCTTAAGGCTACACTGCACTGTATGACAGATAGACGTCAAAGCTCTTGTGAGATTTTCATTATAAATGGTAGCAACAAAATTTTATTGAGATGTTGACTCCAATTTATATACACAAGTACAAGATACCATTTCATTAAAATAGTTCTTGTATTTGATTTTCAAACCAATAAATGTTTAGTCATTTGACATTTTAACTCGACGAGCTAAATAAAAGTGATTTCATACTAAGTATTTCGATACAAAATCTATGGGCTTGCGTTTTGACAGCTCATAATAAGTTCGTCAATTTTTGATAGTGTCATCATCTCTATTGTTAGTATTGCGAATGTAACACTTTGTTTTTGCGTATACAATCAATGATTTGTGTAAATAAATCAATTTATTTTATTACTTAATTATAATAGGCGTTGGACAACACATCAATAGGGATGACGACGACGGTATAGCAAATGAAATTATTTTTAGTCCGTTAGTTAGATTAACAAAAAATAATGGACATTTATCATTTCTTGGCAAATTCTTTGGTAATATTCTCTGTAATGAGAAAAAAGAAAACATACGTGTCCAATACTTTTTTAAGAACTACCTGATAGACGAAGAAAAAAGTCAGTCGTCATCCCTATTGTAATGGTGTCGAAGTAAGGAATTAGCATCTTTGTGTTACGAGGTACCAGATATTAGATTTTGCTAGGGGCAACTCACAGCACATCCAGATTCGAGCCTATTTAGATTTTTAGGGAATGGAACCCGGACCCTTTCCGTCTATCTGTCAGATAGTGCGCTTCCCCCTTAACATCATGATTTTCTTGTGCACTTATTCTAAGCCTGTTTAAATTCTTCAACCTTCGGCTAATATCACAATCAAGATAATTTTATTAGTTCACAATCTGCATAGTATTTTGATCTTTATTGCAATAGCAAAAGATTTATATTTAATTTGAGAACCATAGACAAAACTGGGGCAGGTTTACGTGAAGGAATATGGAGTTTCAGTTGCGAGCAGAAATTAACGAATGTACACGTTAAAGATTTTTGCTAAATGCATTTAATTCATAGGATTTTCAGCTAAGCCCAAAGATTACTGGCAGACAATGTATCAAAAGATTAAATTCGCTTTATTGTACACTATTATTAAGAAATATTATAAATATCATCTAAAAATGCTTGAAAACTAAATACAAAAACTGTTGAGTATGTTTTATTACATTGTAATTAAATTACATCAAACACCTTCTATTCTAATCTCAATTTTTAGAGCAAAAGAGTACATTCTCACACTATCCTAGGCCCCACAGACTTCAACATTCGTAAAAAAATTCATCAGGGATATTCAAGTTCTCGCTCACAAATTATCACGATCATAGAGAATTTAATGCAATTGTCATTTCTAATCTCATTGATAGTTCTATCATACCTATCTTCGTGCTCGCAACTGAAATGCTGCTTATAGATAAGGCTTAAAGTGTTGTCTGCGACTAATAAAACTGGAGTAGCACATCTGGATCTAAATATTTAAAGCTTGTATTAATAAAGGGATCTCATTTTTGAGAACGATCTCAAGTAATGATAGATTTTTTACGTCAAGAAACTTGAATACTGAATAGTGTCGGTCAGTATCAACGTTAAAACTTTAAACTAATAAGGTCCTCTTGCCCATCTCTGAATCAGCGAGTTTTATCCCGAACTTTCAATAAAACGATAATCATAATTTTATGGCTGTCAGTTTGTATGAAGTTTACAGTGTCAGAATGATGTCTTTTTCCCGTCCTGAGGTAATAATGAGCTAATCTAGTGCATGTCTACGTTAAAACGTTTGTCAGTGGTGGATAAAGAGTTCTATAAACAGTAAGCTGTTAGCAGTATGCGGCTAATTCACTTTAAATAAGTTGATGTGCGACAGCTGTTACTCATGTGCATAGCGCAATACAAACACACTTCCTCAAAACCGAGATCCCTTTATGAATACGACCACTGGTTACCAACACCCCGGCCTCCCCTACTTGTGATTATTGCCCAATGTCCCCTTACACACGTAACCCTTGAGTGCCAGCACTCCCCGACACTTAATGTGGACTTGGTACCGCGCACACCAGTCCAAATTGTTGCAACCTACCCCCGCGTCGGACAAGGTTTTCACTGCTGCTATGGAGAGTAGGTCTGGGGACAATGGAAATTTGCAAAAATTAGGTTGAATGTCATCTGTAAGGAATACAGATTCGATTTATACAGACAGTCACGAGAATCAGACGACATAAATACGGTCCTATATTATTAGTTCACTCTATTTTATCACCCGTAATTCCAGAGCTTAAATAAAAAAACATTCTTTTGGGGACAAACACCAAAATTGTATGTCATACTTGAGATTTCGACGTTTGTCCCCAAACAATTGAGGCACGCGAGCTTTTTAAGGAGTTGGGACATCGTTTTAGGGAAAAGGGTAATGATCCCCGTTTTGGGTCTTGGTTGGTTCAGCGGGTCTCCATAGCTATTCAGCGAGGCAATGCTGCTAGCATTATGGGGACCTTCGGTCCGAGGTCCGAGGCGTTGGATGGGAATCTATTGTAGTGAAGTTCCATGACATAGCATGTAGTGGTTAAGTTGTCAAAACTTCGTTTATGTGATTTTTGTAAATATTTGACGATACTTATTGCTGATATAGTATGTACTTGTAATTTCATTTTTATTATTATTAAGTTTTTGCATAATGTGAATTAAAATGTAAAATTGTATGTTTATTAAGCGATTTATTTTCGAAATACATAAAAAAAATTGAGAAATTGTCACTTTTTGTAGCAAGTTGACGAGCTGTTATCTGCACCTACAAATTTGTAGGAAACCCTCGGTGGTGTCCGTTTTTTTGTTTAAAAATAGTTATTCACCTGGCGGGTCAGCATGCGTGAGTAGCTGCACGTCGTTGGCGCGGCAGAAGGCGTGCAGCGAGGGCGGCACGACGCAGCACGAGGCCAGGTTGATCTGCGCGATGGCGGGCCGCACGCGCGCCCACGCGTGCAGCTTGCGCAGGCAGCCGCCGCCCACGTCCGCCACGCCCAGCTGGTGGACACGACCTGTGGTACGAACAGGGGGCCCGTTAGATAGATTGTTTCTTTCTTCTTTCTCACTCTTGACAGAGCGGTCGTGGTCGTTATATAGCCCCAGATTCATCCAGGGCAGATTTTATGCGCTTCACGATGTCTGTCCATCTCTCCCTGGTGGAGGTCATCCTGCTGCATTCGTTAAGGCGCTGACTAAAGCCAATGACCTTGAGCAATACACATGACCATTTAATGTTCGATAAACCACACACACGTATGTCTAACTCAGTAGGAGTGACAGAGAAAATGCTGCTTGGAATGAAAGGGCCTAAGTGCAAAACCACAAAATCACGATTTTAATTAAAATTTATTGAAAATTAAAAGTGATGTATTGCTTAAATTATATAAAAGCCATAATTTTGCCTAAGATCATCAATATTACTATAGGTACAGGTGAAAAAAAATTTGAATTTAGGCAGAGGCAAATTTATTTATGTTTTACATCGAGTGAAGTTTGTGGAATCGTGTTGTGGAATTGAGCATTAGATCTGAAATACGATCAATTATAACTGCCATGTCTTTTTAAAATGATATAAGCTATACATTTTACACAAAACCTACTTTTGTTAGCACAATTTGGCTACATTCAGCCTCTTAACCACACCACCCCCCTACACCAGACTTTATCTGGTCGGTCCATCGCATGGGTGACCTCCCGCGCGGTCTAGTGCCTTCTACTTTGTCGCAACTCGAAAAGTGTCCGAAGAATCCAAGAATGCGAGAGTGCACTAAAGAAAATAGGCGCTGCCTGATGCCCGAGTTCTTCAAGTATCGAGATATTTGTGTGAAACTCAGTCCACACTCTTAAGCATTTTCCTCCAGCACCACATCTGCAGAGCATCTATTTTCTTTCTTTATTTGTTAGATATTTCGCAACACACGAAACAAACAGTACAAGAGAGAGAGAAACAATACATTTAAAATGGTACATTACAGCGCACAGGTGGTGGACACGACCTGGGCTACTACAGAGAAACAATACATTCAGAATGGTACAATTTAGAATGAAACATTACGAAAATGTTTTGTAGCAGCCACATGAGACCTTGTAACAGTAAAAATTTTATTGTCTTGTTTATTTGGGCTTGAGATTAAACACCCCCCGACAGGTTCGTGATGGGTTTGCCAAGACGAGGAAGCCAAGTGGAACCCACGGTGGAAGGCGCTCCCGGCGGCTTGGGCCACTCGCTTGTCTCCGTGAGGGTGACACGTGTAGGCCACATTTATTATTTATAAGTAAAGTACTATTTATTTTAAGTACAAATAAAATTTATGCATATTTCCTTCCTTCCATAGCGACATCTTTTCATTCATTCATCATCATTCCAGTTACTTTGATCTCACTTTATGGTATAACCATGTTCTTTAGAGCACCTTGTAATAAAGTCCTGTGCTAATCGAGTCCATTTTTTTCGTAATTTCATCCGCTCATATATCAAGAGACCTCTTTCATTCGCGGCCACCAATTTTTCAAAGCCTTGCGCTTTTAATCATGGACTAATACCATAGACTACGATAAATACCTTCTTTAACATAGTCTTCTAGGACGGCCCACAGCACCTTAATGCCGGGTAAGATGGCTTCGCACTTCCTGGCGTCGGCCTCGCTGTCTGCCTCTATTTCATTGCTGGATAGCCGGCCTGCAACATTTTCGGATACTACGTTACATAATAAATAATGTAACATGATCATTATATATTTTAATACATTTAATTAGTTAATACATTCTTCCAACCATCTCATCAATCATCTAGCCCCAAACTAACCTAAGCTTGTACTATGGCTACTAGATAACAGATAAACATATTCTTTAAATTAAATAAGGTCGGTTCAATGTAGAAAAATAACTTTTCTATTTTGTCACGGGTCTGGATGTTGTGGTACCGTCGTTGTTTCTGATTTCGTACACAAGTGCTTTAGCTACTTACCTTAGGATCAGGGCAATGTATGTGATGTTGTTCAATATTTATTAGCATCTATGACTTGGTGCAAATACCCGTCCACATCACACAAATTATTTTGGCCCTTGATATTTGGGATTCGAACCCTTATTTATTTAGCCCACCAAATGTACCCTATGTCATTATTGTTCCCTATATTTTGAGCAGCACTTTTAGATATGTAATTTAGTGGCTATCTTAGTGTTAATTATCAAGAATTTTTGATTAGAATTTGTTGCATATACTCTAGGCAGCATTTTATTAGTTATAACTTACCAATATTACTGCCAAGCGAAATAGGGGATGCTTTGGTCGCGTAGTTGTTCTTCAGGTTGCTGTCATCGGTCGCCTCGTCTCTGTGTAGGTCTGGGTTGTACGATAGTGTCACGTTGTCTATGTATTCTGTTTGCAAGGCTGTGAATACTGAAACAAGAAAAATAGTTAAATGGAATAATACTTTACATAATATTTTCAGCAAATAAGTTAATACAAATAGTTAACGCTTGCCGGTACGTGACCTCCGTTCGATGCAGGCCGCTTCCAACCGGCCAATCTGGAAGTTATTCGGGGAGGCCTATGTTCAGCAGTGGAAGTCCTATGGCTGATATGATGATGATGATGATGATGATGATATAATTTAAGGGTACTAACTTAGTCTTTGAGTTTTAATGCCTGTAATTTTGTTACATTATACCCGTTTTAAGCAAAATATACAAATAAAACAAAATTATAGGTTAAAGTTTTCTCGAAAATACACTGATTTTATCGGACTAGAGATTTACCAAACTTGTTTTATCACAAAGTTAAGTAGGTAATTTATATGAACTGTAAAGTAAAAAATAATATTTCAAAAAATCTTTTTTTTATTGAGCTTGAGCTCTCATTCTCTACGGCTCCTATTGATAGTAAGATATGACTTAAATGTCTGTTTACAGCCTAGAAATAAAAATTTAAATCATTTAGGGAAGATGCTAGCGAAGTGGAGGCAAAGGAGCAGAAAGGCGGACCCTGTCATAAGACGGGATATACGCTGGGAAGAAGATTTAGGGCCGGGAACGGTTGAGGGCCGTCTTTAAACCTGTCCCCGGCTCTAAATCTGAAATGATTTAAATTTTCATTTACAAATAGAGAGTACTCGTTTTGTTCAATTTCTTTTCTAAGTGTCTAAATACATCCTTCCACTTATTTTTCTTTAGCGTCAGTTCAGGACATTTATTCGCCTACATTTTCAATCACTAATTTGCCTCCAAGGATGCCTATTAATAAAATAGATATTCCTTTAACACAATAAGGTGCATTTTGTATTAATGATATTCAACTGCACATATATTTAAGACTTATCTTTATTTATCATAGTAAAACAGACCTCATTGTTGAATTGATAAGCTATTTTATCAGTTTGGTTCAAGGCTCAACTGTTCAATACATAGAAATGAAAGGGATTTTGAAGTCTAAGATCCCAAGAGAATGTCACGTGGTGCATCCTCATGATTCCTGCCGAAGTATGAACTAAAGGTTTACCTACAACGTACACCTGTCCACGCCTCATGTGCCGAAGGAATTTTTCTTACCAATTTCTACCGGGAATTAAGCGAGTTTTCATGTCATTTTATAAAAAGAAATTAGAATTTGGCACGTTTGACGGGGACAGCTGTGCTTACACCATAAGGAGGCTTTGGTCTTTATAGCGCGGTAGTCAGAGTGTCGGATGCCTAAATACAGGTGAACTTACATAAAGCAACATTGACAATTGAGTATGACGTCACGACCACATCAAGTAATTTACTACGATGCCGACATGTAGTAATTATCACGTCGTGTGTTGTGACTTGTGTAACGAAGCCTCGTACTTCTGATATAAATAGTCACAAAGATACATAAATCGTTTTAGTATGAATGGCTTAATCTACGATTTAACCGCTGCCGAAAAGCTGTTACTCGACGTTGCGCAATAATAGTAGGCACTGAGTCATCCTTTTTTTTAGGTATACCTACTTATTCAGCATGTTTATTCAGTTCGGTTGACTGAAAATCTATCTACACAAAATCACGATCACACTGCAATTTTGAAATAAGATAAACAAGCAAAATAAGTTCCGTGACTTTCAATGATTAAACAAAATATATGTTGAATTATGAATTATGAAAATAACAGAACAATATTATTTCACCAATTAAAGATAATTGTTGAATGATTCCATTCCTTTACTCTTTTCGATCTTTTCGTGTAGGAAAGGGTTCCTCAAATTAAATAATATTCATCGATATTTTAGGTTACATTTTCATTTAGCTGTTTTTAATAGAGAATCATTTTTTGAAGTTAACGTTTTTGTTAGTCTAGGTACCTAGGTGGTACTTTTTACAATCAAATCTGATTATAAAATTATTTGTTTTATACTATTTCAATAAATACGTGTAAATTGTGTTTTTATATGAAAATTGTAATTCAGATTATTGTTAAAGACGTTTTATGAAACAATGATAAGAATATAGGTAATCTAATCTAATCGTTGTCACACTCGAGTTCAAGTCTTGTTGGTAAGTAATTATACTTCCGCATTACATACTTTAAACAAAACAAAACCAAAAAATACAGTATTTTTATGTAAACAGACAACACTTAGCAGTTAGCACCTGAAATTAGGAGGAATCGACACACTTGAATATACATTAACATACATTATTAATACAACTAACGACACGGATCTTGAGCTCTGAGCGAAAGATGCGCAGAAGACCATTACGACTACACGATTTACTAGTTGCGTGACGCGCCTGTACCGCCGGCCAGGATTGGACCAAGCCAGGCCAGGAGTATCTGATATGACGATCGTCTCGTAAGATGCGCAAAGCGATCCCCACTCTTTCCTCCTGCGCTCAAGAACCGTGCCGGGGATTTTGACGATAGATCGTTGGGCGGTGGTGTGGACGCGACGCGCAACTGGCCGATCACGTAATTGTAGTCGTCTGCGCATCTTTCACCCAGCGCTCGAGATCCGTGCCGCTAGTTGTAAAATTAGTTAAGATATTTATCAAGCATTTTATCTGTCAATAGTACAAACTGCTTGTACGTAGTTGATATAATAGTGGGGTGTGGGGTGGCAAAATAAATGTAAAATGTGAATGTTAGTTTTATCAATGCGGAGGGAGATCATTTTGTGGAATGCATAAGAAAACGCCAGTCTTGGTTTTGTCTATGGCTACTCCATAGACAATTCCAGGACTGGTGTTTTTTGCCATTGCGTTCTCCATACTACCCACTATTCAGCAGTAGTCAGCATCCAACTAGTGTCGTCATATCTCGGAACTTTCATTATGGTTTAGAACTTCACGTTTTAATTTGCTTCATGTATTCCTATTATTTGCGTCATTGAGCTAAGGGGGCGTTTAAGTATTACGTTACTCTCCCCTATGTAACGCGGTGTTTCGGTACCCCCTCCCCCCCGTCCTTAAACTTTACGTAACACGCATATGACTATTTTAACTTAAAAGTCTAAATTATGTTGTGCAAATTACCTAGTTCCTAGTAAAAATGTACAATACAATCCAAAAACGAAAAGGGTTGCCAACTTAAGCATTTTAATTCCCTAGTTTTTTTTAATTAAACAAATATGTTACGTAACATGTTGTTTCAATCCCCTTTCCGCCCTTGTAACGCATCGTAACGTTTTAAAAGACCCCCCCTCCCCTTCCCCCAAATTGCGTTACGTAATACTTGAACTTGACTTGAAAGCGGTTTAGTAAAATTTTATTTAAAAAAATAAAACCGACTTCAAAACACTAAAATGCTAAAAATAATTCTAACACTTAAGTACCTAATCAGTTACTTTTGGAGTCGGAGCAAACAAAAACATTGAATCTCTCATCGGCTGGCACCGACTCCAAAAGTAACTGATTAGGTACTTAAGTGTTAGAATTATTTTTAGCATTTGAAGAATTATTTTTAGTGTTTTGAAGTCGGTTTAATTTTTTTAAATAAAATTTACTTATTTCAACTATTTTAAGTGATAAATCCTTATCTAACTGCTGAACACCGATTTCATCCCCTATTTTCCTACCCTTAGGGGTGATTTTTATTTTGCAAACTTTTATCATAGCATCTTTGAAGTATAAGCTATTCAATAAAACAAAAATCATCAAAATCGGCTTATATTTGTCGAAGATAGGTAACAAGAACCACAACCAAAATAGTATCTGGGTATATATTTGTTGATTTTCTCAAAAAGTTCTAAATAAATTTCGATAAAATTTATATGGGACATCCTCTAAAGTATGATCTACCAAACAAAAAAAGAATCATTAAAATCGATTCATAATTGGCGGAGTAATCGCGTAACATACATACAAAAAAAAACATACAGTCGAATTGAGAACCTCCTCCTTTTTTGAAGTCGGTTGAAAAGAGAAACGCTCGCACGCCTTTTTAGTTTCAATCAAGAGCCAAGATTTATGCTGATACTCTACCAGTATTTTGAGGTATGTTATGAATGGGCATACCGCTTCGTTTAAAAAACAAGTTGGGGTTTATTACCTACGTAGCAGTTAACTAGTTTCATCATTACGCCATTTTTGTATTGGTCTGAAAGTTTACTGGAAGGCTAATGTTTCATGCGCGAGTTAAAGGTCATATTCATTTATTATTTTTAATGATACACGAGCCATTAGTTAATATTGTATGATTACAAAATGTAGGAGCCCGAAACTTGTAAATAGTAATATTTAAATAAATTTTGTGTTTAGATAGGGTCGAATTATCCCATATCTAAAAAAAAATATTTTTAGTAACCGGTAACTCACCGTATTCACTCAAGAAACCTTTACAAATTTTTAAGTTTCTGAAATAAGCTATTTTGGCTGCGCGTTCGTGTTAGTCCGTCAATCAGCTTTGTTACTTTTACTTACAAACTATAAGCACAGTGATTGCACGACGTTATTAAAATGTGACGTGGATAAAATAGATACGTCATGTCGGAACTGTTAATAATAATAACAAAACTCAGCTGTATAATTTATATGACAGCGTTGATAACATTTCACATTTATTATACCACCACACCTTACTATTATGTCAACGTGATATAAACTGCGTACAAGCCATTTATACTAGTGACAGATAAAATGAATAATAATAATAACCCCGCAGGATCAGCTTGTGGCAAGTTGTAGGTAAGTGGCAACACCTCGGACCCCGATACTCTGGAGGGCCCGTATTTATTTGGCCCTCGCCTTTTGTGCTTGCCTTAACTGGCCGGCTGAGAGTAAAGTTGCAAGAGCAGAACCTGTGCTTCAGGCTGATTATCGAGATAAGACATTTGATATAGTAGGCGTCTTATCAATATCCCGGCAACCAGTCTGTCAAGTTCCTTTCCATAGACCCGGTATAGTTTCCATCGTATCTACAATAGTCCTTGCACCTAGCAGGTGCTAGGAGTGTAGTCAGCTAGGTGTACACATCTTAACTCATTATCGTATCTCAAAGGCGCCTCTTTGGTTAGATCTGTATCCCTACGAACGCCTTCCAAAAGGACCGGCCTTCGTGTCGTGACTTCCCGTAGATGAGTGCAATAATAATCTCTATATATAAAAAGACAAGTCCTGACTCACTCATTCATTCACTGACTGACTTATCAACGCCCAGTCTAAACCCTTGTATCTAGAATGATGAAACTTTGCACAGAGGTTCCTTTAATAACATAGACAAGGACTAAGAACGGATTTTTGGAAATTTAACCTATAAGGGGGTAAAAATGACGATTACAGTTTGTATAAAAGTTTGTCATTTCTGAAGTTAGAAAGATTTAAATTCGTATTTAAGCTACTCTTTGTAAATAAAAAATACTGTTTTCAGAATTTTTGGGGAAATACATCTCTAAGGGGGTGAAATAGAGTGGGATGTATGGGAAAATATTTCCCATACATCTCTGGACTTGAAATTTGGCACAAATACTCACTAACAAAAATAAATGAATACCTATTTTAGCATTTGTCAACTTGCATCCCTTTAGGGTGTCAAATGGGGAATGAAAGTATGTTTGTAAAATCTTTATCCTACCCAAATGGCTTAGGATAGAGAGTTAAAATTTAGGCACTAATTATAATTTATCCGGATGTGCCGCCAATACAATGAAATTCTTGCAATAAACAGAGAAATAGATATATTCCAACTCACGCTACCTCAGTTACGGAGACAATTAAACACACATTTAAGTAAGATTTATTTATAAATAAGTATCTAATTAATTAATTAGTTTATTTTATTTTCCTGGATTTCGCAATAATTCCCAACTATTTTTGAAAAAAAATTAACTTGTGTATTTTTTTTTCTAAGTTTGGCATTGTTTCTTATGTGTAGCGCTCTTTAGCGCATAAATATAGTATAAAAAGAAACTGTAAGCTTCTAGGCATACATATTTTTGGATTATGATCTAGATCTGTACTATATGCATGATATAAGATATTCACTTTGATTGTAATCTGTTTTGTGTGCTATGAATAAATAAATAAATAAATTTGTAACATAAATGCTTACCAAAACGGAGTGGTATTGACATGGGTTAAATTTCATACAATCCCAAGAGAGTAAAATAGAGGGAAGAGGTCTTAAAACAACTTACAATACAAACTTTTTTTTACCAAAAAATTTCATTTTCTGAGAAATGCGTGTAAGATAACTCTGGCGTACCAGTTGTAAAGCTTGGCGCGATGCGTGGGTACAAACATCCTGTTAATTTTATACTATAAACTAGCTGTTGCCCGCGACTTCGTCTGCGT
The DNA here is from genome assembly GCA_963576865.1 of Anania hortulata. Lineage (NCBI taxonomy): Eukaryota > Metazoa > Arthropoda > Insecta > Lepidoptera > Crambidae > Anania > Anania hortulata. The sequence continues at coordinate 7,328,976 of OY756410.1, forward strand.
GGTCTTTAGGGGTATGAAAAATAGATGTTGGCCGATTCTCAGACCTACTCAATATGCTCACAAAATTTCATGAGAATCGGTCAAGCCGTTCAAGCAAACCTAGTCATAAAGGTTTGGTGTAGATATATTTTGTTGTTTATTCCGAAAAACCCTCTGACATTACTAAGAGACGTTAGTTAACGAATTTCTGTGACAAACTAAATTACACGCGTGCGAAGCCGTATTTACCACAAAGGTAAATACAATATATAATTTTCAGTGATATGGTAAAGGTTTTTAATGCCTGAGAAAGGAACTGGCGACTACACTAGGCGTGAACCTGTAAGACAGATCACCAGGCTCTCTAAGCACCAGTACGAATTGAGCTTAAAGGTGGTGGGGGGGGGGCTGATTAGTTTGATAACTATAAACCACATTTATCGATAGATCGTTGTCTAACATAGTGTTAACATAAGTAGGTAGTTAGAGGTAAGGTACAACAAAATATGGGAAGATTGTTTAAAGGCTGGTAGCTCAATGGTGGAACTCTTACCTCACAACCGAGTCTTAAGTTTGCATCCATCACGGACCTCTAGATTTCAGAATCTATGTACAGATGTATACCACTTGCTCGGCGGTGAGGGTAAATATCGTGGGGAAATTCGCATTCAGATAACACTGGATGTGTAGCCATGGTCCAAAAATGGTCTGGTTTCCCTGTTTAAGGGTTACGGAGGTCTCATGGCAATTACTTCAAATGTGATATAACATTTTAAACTTTCTTGTTGCATTTTTTAACTAACTAACTTTAATTATTTAGTTTTTCAACTAACTTTAATGTAATAACCAGACTAGACGCATCTAGGATCATGGTAAAAGCGTACCCCGACTAAGAAGACAATACTTATGATTACGATTTATGATTATGATTATGACTATATTATACATATACAGGGTGTCCCGTAGAGGATAACCTTGTAACCACATAAATGTATACAGCATGGTGCTGGTGAACAACTTTGATCTATAACTTATAAAAATACGAATATAGTTTTTCTATACAAATCAATTAGCTGTTTGGTAATTTTTCATCATGGTATATAGAATATGACGTGGTTACAATCCTTAAGTCACGGGAGACTTTATATGTACCTGTAGTAACTAAGGAAATTGTTACTAAATACTCATGATCAGAAATAAACGATCGTAATGTAATAATGCTAGTTTCCTGGGTCAAAACAAAAATTTTTTATTTAGTCCGTTAGTTATATCAAAAAATTTTGGACCCATATTTTGTCTTTTGTCAATCAAACAAAAAATGGCGAAGATAAAGCGCATCAAAATTTGGGAATGGGAGCAAGTGACGTCACGCCGTGCTAAAAAGTGTCGCATCGCGTGACGTTACGCGGAACTATATCTTCATCCGTTTTTGTTTAATTAAGAAAAGAAAAAATACGTGTCCAATATTTCTTGGTAATCAAAGGAAACTAGCCTATTCAATTTAATTTTAGTGCTAACTTAAAATAATATGTATGTTTTTTTCGTAATCGAGTAGAACAGGTGGTGGTTAGGTACTTGAAACTCCATGTTTGTTGACGTTATACTCAAACAAGCAAGTCATAATTAATTCACATCAACATAAACGTCAGGTAACTGCGTAAAATGTCAAACATTACATGAAAAATATAAGGTGTGAATTATTGTTCTATTTACCTATGATCAGAGGTACGAGTATGATCGACAGTATGAGTAATAGTTAACAATTAATTTGTAATAACATAGTCATTCATCGTGACAGGCAATATTCATTAAGGATAGTGATAGTATACGTTTATTTCAAATAATACCAAAGCCAGATAAATATAAATTAATAAAGGCACACTTGTTTGGTTAAGCTTGATACCTTCATACACATACTCAACTAGTTCATTGGATCAGGCAATAAATGTAATAATAATAATCAGCATGTAGAATTAGGAAGTTGTAGTGGCAGTAGGCAGTCTGAGCAGGTCCTAGGAGGCGAAGTCTAACTAGACCTTACAACCAATGCGCACAGTGGACTGTGCAGACTGTCATTTAAAGTTATAGAATCGGAAAATGTAGCCTAATCTTATGCCTGGTTTGCATGGCGATCGTTACTGTATCTAGTGTATTGACATTTTGGCACGTGTAGATACAGTAAAGTCGGTTATTTATTTTGACGTAGCATTGACTTGACACTCACTGACGTGACTGAGGATCACAAAGTCAGCACTGGACCATGTTAAAACTGTGTCCAGGCAATGTAAGTAGCAAGACAGAGCTGAACTGGGTTACTGTACTGGCATGTTTGCATGCTACCAGTGTGTCGAGCAATATCTGGTATCGAATGCAATGTCTAGCAGTGGACAATGGTAAGATCGGACGATTCATTTGATTGAGATAACGAGACATGGTCTACCACTAAATCATGAACGAAATCTATCTGCTAATTGAATATCAAACTCACCATTTTCCAAACATTCCGTCAACGAGCTAGTGCTGTCTTCATTTATAAAGATCTTGACCCCAATCTTTAAGTTCTTTCTTTCTTCTTCAGCCATTTTGTTCTGGACGTCATCGTGTGGCCTCGTGATATTTACGACAGCCTCGGGAACGGTAGATGTGGGTACTACCATGTAGTCGGAATGCTTTTGGGATGTCTGCGGGTGGTCCTCTGGAGTGGATACGCCGTTCTGCACTGGTAACCCGTTTTGGGAGTTCCATTCTGTTAGTGTTAGCTTGATACTTTCTGATAGCTGAAAAAGAGGATATATACCTACATTCAAAAATGTCTATGACACAAGTGCAACTGTTGTTGAGGCGGCAAACGTAAGTGAGGCGAGCATGCCGAACGGTTCGATTCCCGGTCGGGTTAATGTAGAAAAATAACTTTTCTATATTCCCTTGGGTCTGGGTGTTGTGGTACCGTCGTTGTTTCTGATTTCTGTAACACAAGTGCTTTGGCTACTTACTATAGGAATAGGATCAGAGCAAATGTATGTGATGTTGTCCAATATTTATTTAAGTGCTATTTGCAACGCATTGTGACCAAATAAATCGTAGCTACGAGTTGCTAGATCCTATGATAAGACGTGGCCACACTACAGCGCTACTAGCGAAAGCTACAAACAAACTGAAGGCGGTTACTGAATAGCGGAATTGTGCCGTTAGCTCATTTATAATGTATAAAAACAGGTAGTCCGCAACGTGTTTAGTGGCTGTTGCGCGTCGCCAGTGGACAGTATGCTACCCGTAATAAAATGATGAAATACATTATTATCATTCTTTTAAATTAATCAAACTCCTTTTTTGCGTCGGCTGTTAAAAATACCTGTTTGGCATTTGTGCCAGCCAGCATGACAAGCTTTTTTCTATTTCAAGTGTTTAGAAAAAATAGTTTTAATATATTCGCATATTCTGATGATGTCATTCGTCATTCAAAGATATTATTTCAGACGATGACGAATGTCACAAAAATAAATGGACTACATAGAGTAATATGCGATACATTTTGTTAGGTAACTATTCTCAATAAATAATGTCTAAAGTCAAATATCTCGAACAAGTGCGTAGCTATCTGTCATGTCATGAGTTCATGACTTACAGAGCCGAGAAATAGACCCTCGCGGTTCTTTGCTTAGCGAGCTATGGACAGAGCTATGCTCGGGAATTCTAAAGAACAAAACCATAATTGAGGCCAAACGACAGAGAACTAACTGATGGGGTAGACGTATTGTTGAGTAGAGACAGCGACTTGGCCAAACGCAGCATAGGACGCCCTCTGTCTAGGTGAAGCGACGACATACAAACACAAAGCTGGTGGCAGCGGATGGAAAAGAATAGTCGAGGATCCGGCATAGTGGCGTGCATTAGAATTTAGAATAAGCCTACGTCTCGCAGTGGACTAAAATGATTGAGGTTTGGATAACATTGCCACATATCTTGCTTTTAATCCATTAGTTGGATCTACACAGAATATCTTCCAGTAATTAGTTGTGGGAATAATTTACCTTCTGGTTCTAATTTTAAGCTATCAGTCTTTCAGAGTAGTGAACTGTAAACACCTATAGCTACTCTATCATTCAATTAAATATTTCAATACATGGGGCACACTAAAAGTTTTGCACTTTTAGCTAATCGGAACTATTTGAATTTCGAATGTTATATTTTTTTCAACGTTGCAACCTTTTTAGTAATTAAAAAAAACAATTGGCGGGAAATGATTTGTCAATTGTTTTTCATCACACATAAAAAGTTCTACTTACGCAACGAAAATGGAATTAAGTCGAAAATCGTTGAGAGTTGATTTTAGAGCGATGATTTTTTATGATTTTAAAAGGTCTCTCTCTCCGCAAGACTGTGCCGCTCGTCTTCAATGGTTTTGGGAGAGAAGCACCTTGTTTGAGCACCGTGAGGCGATGGTTTGCTGAATTTAAGAGAGGTCGAGTTTCTTTATATGACGAATTTCGTAAAGGGCGGCCTTCAACTGCCGCAAACGAAAATAATGTGGCTACTGTTAAGCGGCTAATTGAAGAAAATCCGCGGATTACCTATGGGACAATTCGAGGGATTGGTATGAGCCAAATTCAGAAAATTTTAAACGAAGAATTGAAAGATCGGAAACTTTGCTGTCGTTGGATCTCTCATGAACTGACAGCGGAGCAGAAGCGGGCTCGCGTGGAATGGTGCTCACAGATGCTACTGAAGTACGACCACGGACATTCTAATGCTGTTTATGACATGGTCACAGGAGACGAAACGTGGATTTATTGTTTTGAACCCGAAAAAGAACAGCAATCTTGTGAATGAGTGTTTGAAAATGAGAACAGACCAACAAAAGTGAGGCAGGCGAGAAACGTTGGTAAAAAAATGATCGCGTTTTTTTTCTCAGCTACGGGTCCCATCTGTACAATTCCACTTGAAGATCAAAAGAGTATTAATGCCGAGTGGTATTCTACCATTTGTTTACCCAGGGTGTTAGAAAAAGTTCGCGAAAGACGACCCAAATGCCGCATTCTCCTACATCATGACAACGCTTCTTCACAGACGGCGAACAAAACAAAGTCACTTTTAGCTTCCGAAAAAGTACAACTCGTCACCCATCCTGCGCATAGCCCCGACCTAGCACCCTGTGATTTCTGTATTTTCCCCAAAATCAAAGATTTGATAAGAGGTTTTACTTTTAGCAACTCCGAAGAGGCAGTGAAAGCGTTCAATCAGCACGTAGAAAACATGCCTTCAGATCTGTGGTCCTCCTGTTTTAAAAAATGGTTCGATCGCATGAAAAAATGTTTAAAATGTAAAGGAGAGTATTTTGAAAAGCAATAAACATAATATTTTGGTTATAACATGTTGTTTTTTTAAGTTACGCAAAACTTATAGTGACCTACGTAATTCCGTCTAGCTATCAATTTTATGACCACCTACGGTCTTATTGACTTTCATTATCATGAAGGTAATCACACCACACAATCAGAACATGAAGATAAGACTTTGAACAGATTTGATACTTACCTAAATTTATATCTGTATTTTTTATCTGTTGCATTAAATGAAAGTTTTTAGATTTAACTAGGTATAAGATTTTTAGAAACTTTAAGATTCATACTACTCGAGCACAATAATTAGGCGCATGACAGTTATCATCATCATCAATTCAGCCATAGAATATAGATCCACTGATGAACGTAGACCTCCACCAATAACTTCTAGATTGGCCGGTTGGAAGTGGCCTGCCTCCAGCGCTTCGTGCAACCTGTACCAGGTTGGACTCTTACGATGTGGTATCCTGTACGTGATCTCTATTCTTAACCTTTCTACCCCATCGGCCGTCAGTTCTAGGTGCTATTTGCCCCGCCCACTGCCACTTTAGCTTGCTAATCCGTCGGGTTACGTCGGTGACATTTTTTCGTTTACTGATCTCCTCGTTTCTGATTCGATCTCGCAAAAAAACATGAGCATGACCAACATCTCGCCTATAAATCCGCGTTTCCCTATCTGGCGCTTACCCGCTCTCGGCAATAATATTTGTACGATTTTTATTTGTGCAATAAAGTTTAAATAAATAAATATTACGTCTTTAGCGCTTGCTTTATAATTGATTCAATAATTGGTATTCTGCTCTCTTATTCCAATAACGTCTTGCTGTCATACGCCTAATTGTTGTAGTCGCTTATTGGGTTTTGTATTTTTTTCAATACCTACTTAATAACAACAGCTACTAAGCTAAACAATTTAAAAAAACCTATTGATTTTTTCACGCTGCAATTTCATTTCATTTTTTTTACATCACCCTGTACTTGTAGTTTAAGACGATATTACTTGCCAAATATTATAGTTTTAGATCGATGAGAAGTACTCTATAAATTTAGATCCCTTAAGTGTCAAAATATGTGTTTTTTGCAGCATAAACAGCTGTATTTTTTTTATGTTAGTTACTTAGAATATTGATTTTTGCACAGCTTCAAAGGACTGTAGACCTGAGTAATTTCAATTTCAACTCGATACCTACTTCCACGCGTTCCAGAGATAAAGGGTCTTGACAGATATATGGACAGACAGACAACAAAATGATTCTACGAGGGTTCCATTTTTTCCTTTTGAGGTATGGAACCTTAAAAATGGTTAAAAACAAAAAGTTTTGCATCCATTACGAAGAGTCTGTTATGTCAACAAACTCACTGACAACTTGCAATGGTGTTGAAATTCAATCTGAACAGTACAGCGACGTTATAAGATCTCTGTAAACTTTGCACTTTAACTTAGTATACTAATTTCTGGTTATTATTATGTTCATATTCATATTTTTGTTATTTATAACTTTTCAAATAAATGGACTGATGATAAATTAAACTAACCATACAGGTAAAGATAATAACCTACCTATATTAGGTATAATATAAACTAACTAAACTATGAGTAAATCTTATGCTTAGATTAAAATAAAATTACGACTTTTTTTTTTCTCAATTATGTCATAGATCGATGAATAGATTTGATGAACACTAATAACTTAAGAAGAACTATGAAAAGTAAAACTAATAAAGACAGTAATAAATCTAGTAATTTTTATAAGGCTTAATGGCTTTAGAAAGAATTTGATTGCACACTATAAATAAATAGAAAATATTAAGAAAATCACATACTCTGATGTTATAGAAATCAAAAATGAAGACCATACAATATAGAAAAGATCCTTTTCTCCGTTGACTTAATAGTCACCAAGTCAGGTGTGCCTTAGTCTCGGCTACTTAAGTAATAAAACATATAAGTAGTCACTTGTTTCGAGCAAATACATGCAATGCTGACACCCTTTTGAAAAAAACATAAATGGAGCAACAGTCAACAGCCAGTTAAGAATAGGATAGAATTTACAAAAAAAACAATATTATGAAATAAAGAAGATATCTTGTATTAAAAAAAAAGTAAGAAGTTTTGAAACTGCAGGAAATGGCTAGGGCCTAGACAGTAATTCGAGATTACTTGTATTGGTTGATTAAATAATCATTACTTAAACTAAGTACATGGTTTTAACTAACTATTAAGCTGAGAAATCTGTAAGGGTTCATCAATAATTCATTGTTTTTAAATGTTATATTAATTTGCAAGCTTTTTATAGGTGATAATAATAGTAACTTAAGTAATACAATATTACTATTACAGCATCAACATTATATTGTTCCAACCCTACTTGCAATTTAGGACAACAGAAATTAAAAATAATGTTAGTTTTAGAAGTTTCAGAATATTAACTAGGACTATGATTATGTATGATTTAAATAAAAGTTACTTAACTCGCCACATGACCTGCTATGTGATTATTAAAACTTAAGAACGAAATATTTACCTACAGTTTTAAATAAAGAACTTGTGTATGAAATAAGACAATAGGGAAAATGAATACCAACTTTTGCATCGTATTTTGCACAATATTTGTACTAACCTCTTCCGTAACATTCTGCCCAGCCTTCTTCTTGATATCGATCAAGTTCAGCACGTTTCCAGTGTTAATTGTCACTTTAGAAGCACTTTTCAACATCGCGACCAACTAAATTAACTATTTTTTCGTCGATATTATCGTGGCCTTGTAGTCACAACGCAACAAGGTTATCGGCCAGTCGCAAGCAAAAACGTAAGCGAGTATTACGGCTACCGGCAGCGGTCGACAACTGAATAGCTGGGTTCAGGAAAACTCATTATAAACTATCAGCTGATACCATGGACTGATACAGCACCGATGACGTTACAACCAAAATTATTATGACGCAATGTATGAGTCAAGACCACGCTATCATTTCTCGCAGATAATATGACTGAGGGTTTGGCTTAAGGGTACAGGAGCGTGCGGGCGAATACAGTAAATTTTATTTTATTTTTGCATTTATATTCTAGGAGGTGAAGGTTTTGCTAAACAGAAGGAAGTGTGTGTTAGATATGTCAAAAGACAAGGTTGCCAGGCGGAATTTTTTGCTATTTCCCAAAAGTGATGTTTTTCCCACAAAATTTTAAAAAATATATTGATTTTGTTGTAGCAGCGTCATTGTTTCAGGAAGCCTACTACAAAAATGTTTTGTTCGTTCCGGACGTATAATCCTGACAAACATAAATACCATCTACTTGTGTGAAACTATTGACAAATATATTCAATTGAAATCGGTCGTGTTTTTTACCCGGCTAATTTCAGATGTTCATGTTTTGCCAAAGGATTGACACATGTGAACGGCTATTGTAATTTATAAAAGGTTTATACGTCCGAACGAACGAAACATTTTCGTAGTAGGCCTCCTGATTTCTATCACACACGTACAGACAAAAACTCTTCAACCTACCACAGAACGTAAATTAATTTTCTCAACTGATATTGATCTCTACGTGTTGGACTTAAAAGTCAACAAGGTGGACAGACGACCTAGTAAAGGTTGCAGGGATTTTATCCGGGTATATTCCCAAATTGGGTAAATAACCGGGAATATTTCCAATGAACCCACCCGTCAGAAATTTATTTAGGTAGATATGTTTTTATTGTCAATATAAACTTGTTTGACACAAACAGAATGTTAAAGCTTAGGTTTTTCGCATTTCTATGATTTGTATTAATGAAACATAAACATAACAGCATAAACAGTTTAGATTAATAACGTCATTGGTTTTATGTTTGGTTGGTTTACCTTAAATATCATATATTGATACATACTTTATAGCACAAAAACCCTAATATGAAGAAAATTATACGTTTATACAGGGTGGCCAGAAGAGTGTCATTCAAAAATTTTTTTTTAGGTACCTCATGTTGAGAGATATCCGAATCACCCGTAAGTATGTTCTACGATTTTTCGTAGTTATCGAGTTACGAATCATTAGAATCGGTTCACATTTGCCAGAGATATTAGGCAACATAGATACAAAAATAAGTTGACCTGGTATGAAATTCGTGCAATGTTTAATGATTTTTTAAATAGATCCCATCATTAGTAGAACCTGACTAAACCACCAAATTTCTGCGTTACCTAAAATTTTATTTTTTAAAATTTGTACTATATAATTTTTATTTCAAACGTATTCTCTTCTTTTGGATGTCCTGTGGCTGAAATGATGATGATGACCTGCCGTGACTGTACTTTAGCTACTTATTTTAGAATTAGAGCAATGTATTTGATGCTATCCAATATTTATTATATTATACAATATATTATACTTAGGTTTAAAACACAACGCCACACCACGTTCTACGCCTAAACCAATGGCAGAATATGTTGTACTTGTGCATAGATCTAAGATCTTGTGTTACCATGTTTTTGGAAATAAATTATTTATCATTTATCACACAAAGAAAAATACTTAACATTATTTTAAAAAATATGTCATTATTTTTAACCTACCTTATTTTATTCTAAATATACTTACTAACTACGTGACTGGAATACGATAATGTGAACAAAATGGCAAAACAAGAATATTTTGACGTAGGTAACTAACTACTGTAGTCCTCGTCGATCTATCGATCTTCTTTTTGTTTTTAATTTTTCTGGAAGGTTAAAAGCAATTTGCCTGATTGATTTGATTTTTAAAAATATTCTTAATATTAATGAGGTACTAATAAAAATGTATTACCCAAACACCATCATTGACCATGATCTTGCCTTCATTAGTTTAAAAGTGTAATTTATCCCCCTGGCTCGAAGGAAACTAAGAGAGTGCGCGCACGGGAGACTTTTGTCGCTGGGACAAAAAAGTTTTTGTCTCTGTCGCGTCGCGTCTCCAATGAGGGGTGCGCGCACGAAGGAGACAGAGACGAAACTTTTTTTTAAAATTCGAAGCGTCATTCGCTTGTATGTAGAATAATTTTTTTAAAAATTGTATATAGGTGTTTTACGGCTCTGGGTTCCAGCCCTTTTAAGCCATATGTGGAATACATGGAGAGCAGTGCTGCCAGACGTGGGATACATAAGCTAGATTCACGATATTTTGGAATGTAATGCAATAGAAAAAATAATAATGTATCGCACGATAAATCTACGAAAATCCGTGACATTTTTCTCAGTTAAGTAAAAGATAATTTTATGAAATTTCAATCTGTGTATTTGAATACATTTTACCTTTATTTGGACAACTTTGACTCTGACAGTAGGATAGTAAATATAATTTCTTTGCACTACGAAAGAGATAGACTTTTAGCGTAAAAATATCTGCCATTTTTTATCTGTATCTGTACTTTTTTATTTAGGCGATAGTTAATAGGAGTTGTCATTTCATACCAAATGTAAGTGAAAAATCACTTACTAGTTTCGGAGAAAGATGATTCGTATTTGCTGCTCTTTAGGGTATGTGCTCGATGCTTGTGCAGTAAGTACTGCAGTAATTTAGCTAACAAAAACTTGTAATTTTAAAAAGTAATCAAGTAACATGATTTAAACTTTTGAGCCGTATATTCTGTTCTTTTACTAGTAAAATCTAGATTCGGTAGTTACAAATACAGTAATTTTGTTAACTGCGATGACACGCTATGATGCGATAACACGATAATTTTGCAGTAAAACTAGGATAATTCTTAACCTATAAATCTAGCAACACTGGCGGAGAGACACAATTTTGTCCAATGTTTTTCATTTACTAAAAAACATTGGTTTTTATTTCGAAATTTCGATGGTCTTAGAAAAAATTGTGTTTGAGCACCAAAACAAGACACTGAGTATTTGGATTTACATGTTGTTTAATTATTTTTATTTGTGAGGTCTAGAACCCAGAGCCGTAAAACCCAGTATTTAAAAAAAAAACAAAGACACAATTTTGTCATCCGTACTGGTCAGTGAACAAAAAAGTCTCCCAGTTGTCGCGTCGCAACGTGCGCGCACCTCCATACATAACAGAGGACTTGATAAGAGAGACAAAAACGTCGCAGCGACAAGTCTCCCGTGCGCGCACTCTCTAACTTTTTATAGTTTCGAAGCATAACCACGTAATTGTACATGGTAATAAACCTTTCCCGCGGCGCCATGACACTTTCCTCTCCTACTATACGGGTTAAAGGGTTAAAAGGTATAAGGGTTAAAGTCCTAATTTTCAGCTTGAAATGAAATTACCATAGGTCATGTATAATATTTAAATTTTATGGCCAATATCTTAATTTTTCGACCAAAAATATTTATAACATCGACGACGACTCCACCTACCTCTGTTCCATATGCAATAATTTTTCGATTTTTAAAAAGCGCTTTTTAGGAATAAAGCAAAATTTTTTACGAGCTTGCAACCTGGTTGCGTTCTAAAATATGATAACTATTTAACGCTAGCATCTAAACTAAAACTGTAGGTAATTCTGTATTTTTAGATCGAATTTCAAATATTGAAGTAAGAGTTCATAGTATTTCGGTATGCAGGTACTGCGATTGGTTGCTAGCTACTTTAGGGACAGTTTTTTGCCGCCGTTTTGTATGTACGATTACGCCATTAAATCTAGAGTATATAATGTTGTTGGTTTTACTATACAAGGTTGCGTCACAGATTGTCATAACGTAAACGCGTTAATCGAACGGCAGGCCGTGGCCGGCTCGTGATAAGAGTAATGTTTTTAATACCTTCCGCGCTGGTCATTACGCAGTGACCAAAAGTTATTAAATTAGCACTGAAAATAAATTAAATGTTATATTGTAGTTTGATAATAGTTTTGTATTTATGTTACCTATCTACAGTTTGAAGGATAAGTGTGTTGACCCTAACACCCTGTATAATCTTTAAAATATTGTCTGTTTGTCTTGTTTAATAGTTAAATACCATTATTTAACTTAAATTCATAAAGGAACAGTGATCTAATAATTGTAAAATAATTATATATTTGTTTTTTTATGAAAGAATAGATGTTTGTTTTACTTTCAAGTGCTTCAATTTCCATTCTGTCAAAAAATGTATGTATGCATATATTTATGTATTCATTAATTATACACTTTTATTATTCTCGGTAAGATTTTCCCTTTTACTAGTTCTTCCTTATCTTAATGAATTTAATTTAGGTAGGCTTTATTTTTTCCCAAAATCTAGATAAAGTTCTAAAATCTGGTAGCACTGACCTAATAATATGTCAAATCTGTCTGCTGTCAGTGCTGTCATATGTCTGTCTGGTTGTCATTGTCAGTTAAAGCTGTCAGAGAAGTTCAGAAATCTTGTAACACAAGAAGTTCTGATCTCTTGTTACTAGGAACACACGCAGAGCCTATTGTTGACCTCAAAAACTTAAGCGATTGTCCAACGGTGGAGAACACTCGTAAGGGGCCGCCGAAAGAAAACTTGATCTTGATGTCTGTTTCCTCCATCGCATGGGTGATCTACCACGTAGCCTGGTGCCCTTCACTCTGCCCTGGATTCTAAGGCGCTCTATTGAGTCGCTGTTAATAAAATCCATAATCAACCCTGGTGAAGTGCTAAATAGATGATTACTTTAATCACTAATACCTGCCGTCTGCAACTTCCTGGAAGGTCACGCAAGGTCAAATTGAATGATTCTGCGTGTGTAGTACTGTTACATTGATTATAGGATTGCTGTGCTGTCTGTCTGATTGTGTCCTTCTGTCATTCCATTGTCTGTATGTCGTCACTGGAAAAGCGCGGGAACTTCGAAGAGTAAAGGCGGGCTCCTTAAATTTTTTAACTTCAATAATTAAAAAAGTTGTTAAATTAAGAGTTTTAACCGCAATTAAGACGATGGGGAGGCGAGCAGGGAAAAAAAGAAAAAAAGATGATGTTCCTGATCAGGATTCGGGGGGTCTCAACCGAGACTCTACCAGCACAACATCAGAGTCGGAGGACGAGGGAGAGCAGGAGAGTAACCATGCCCCATATTATGTTACCGACTATACTCGAATGTATCCAGAAGATTCAAATGCAACAGAGTTTGTCGTCTTTGTACAAGCAGTAGGCAGTGAGACACCAATACGCAGCAGAGATCTTCTTTCCATTTCAAACTGCATAAGAAGATATAATAAGGGTATTAAGTACTTAAGGGCTCTCAATAAATACAAAATCGGCGTATATTTTGAAAAACCAGGATTGGCCAATGCATTTTTAATAAATAAAACATTTCTAAAAGAAAATAACTTTGCAGCCACAATACCAGCAACATCAACAGAAACAACTGGCATTATTCGTAATGTCCCAGTAAAGTACACAAATAAGAAAATATACACTCTTCTAAGCAGCACTAAGAAAATTATAAGCATCCGTCGTTTTTTCAGAAAAGTTGCTACAGCAAATGGTTTCGTCCGTCAGCCAACTCCAACAGTTGCCATCACATTCGCAGCAACCTCCCTGCCGGATTTTGTGGACCTCGAGGGATGGAGACATAACATCATGCAATATATACCACCGGTAAAGCAGTGTTATCGCTGCTTGAGGTATGGACACATTTCTAAATACTGCAAAAATGATGAGAGATGTTCAATCTGCAACAATAACCACAATTATAAAGACTGCACAATCACCAAAGAGAATGCTGTTTGCGCTCATTGTAATGGTAATCACATTAGTATTTCTGGTCAATGCCCCATCAAACAAAAGAAAATTCAAGAGAACAGAATTAAACACAAAGCACCCACTTATGCAAATCTGTTTGATAAGAAAAATTTCCCAGAACTAAAGACCACTGTTAAAGATTACAAAAAACCTCAAACCAACTTACTTGACATACTAAATACTGATGCATCAGCAATGAATCTTTTAATAGAAACTATAATTAAAATAATTACTTTGAACAAAACAAATGAGACAATAATTTCATCAAAAAATATTTTAGGTATTCTATCAGAAACTCTCAGTAAGAAAGAAAGGTTACTAAGTTCACAGAACAATATTTAAATATAATGCAATGGAATGCTCAGAGCATACTGAGCAGTCGCAATTTATTTCAAAAATATATTTATGATAACTACATAGATATAGCTTTAATATCAGAAACATGGCTCAAGCCTCACCAAAAATTTAAAATTAAAGGTTATCACATAGAACGAAATGACTGTGGAAATGAGCATAATGGGGTTGCTATTATAATTCATAAAAGCATTCAGTATGTCAGGCTCCCAACTTTTTTTGATAATTCTTTACAAAATCTAGCAATCCAGGTAACAATTAATAATAAGAAATACACAATAGTTTCAGTCTACTGTCCAAACAACAGCTCACCAAGATTTCACATTAAGAAGTTCAAAGATCTAATAGATAGTTTACCAAAACCTATTTTTGTAGCTGGAGATTTCAATGCTCATCACACAATTTGGGGATGCAACTCCATAGACCCTCGAGGTAGAAATATATTTGATAATTTAGATGACTGTGACTTAGTACTGTTAAATGACCAACAAGTAACAACTGTAGGTTCACACAGTTGGAGACCGAATGGCTTGGATTTAACTATGGTGAGCTCTTGTTTGGCATTAAATTGTGACTGGAAAGTCTATGATGATCCTTTAGGTAGTTATCATTTACCCACCTTAACTTCAATGCAACTATTTGCTGTATGTACACCATTGCAAACATTTGTTGCTTCAGGAACTGATATTCCTGATCATCCCAACCTTCGATTAGTAAACTGGGAACACTATTCAGACACAGTCAATGAAATGTTAAATGATTTTCCGACTTTTAATTACAACAATCGTCCTCTTGAAGCATACAATTTTTTTTGTGACACAATCAAATCTGCTGTAAATATGTCAATGCCAAATTACAACAAAAATAATACCAATCGTTCCGTTTCACAAACGTCTCGTAGTAACTTTAAACATCTTTCGGTTCCTTGGTGGAATGAACGTTGCGCTAGCGCTGTACAAAACTCTAAAGAAGCTTTTATAAAGTTTAAAACTGACCCTTCGCCTGAAAATTATGTTAATTTTAAAAAATTACAGGCTTTAAAAAAACGCATAATTAACACTGAAAAAAGTGAGAACTGGAAAGAGTTCTGCTCAAATATTAATAGACTGACTCCAGTATCTCGAATTTGGAATACCCTGAGAAAGTTTAATAAAAGTAGCGATTCTAGGTTTCTACAGAATAATGAATGTCCACCTTGGGTTAATGAATTTTTAAGGAAATATACCCCAGATCATGTAGAAGCTCCACCTCCTAATAACTATAATACTTCAAGCAATAATACCTCAGCTAACAGTTACTTAACAGACATTTTTAGCTTATCTGAACTAGTCTCAGCTGTTAAGTCGCGAAAGGACACTACTTGCGGTTTAGATTATATTTCTTACAAGATGTTTAAAAAACTTACTAAAGATAATTTATCAAAATTGCTTTCTATTATTAACGGGTTATGGAAGAGTAATACAATCCCTGAAGAGTGGAAGGTGGACTGTTTAGTTCCAGTTTTAAAGCCAAGTAAAAATAAAGATAGTTCCGATTCATATCGTCCGATTGCGCTCACGTCATGCGTAGGTAAAGTATTTGAGCAGTTATTAAAGCAACGTCTAGAGTTTTTCATTGAAAGCAATCACTTACTTCCTAACAATCAATTTGGTTTTAGACGTGGTCGTTCGGCTCGTGAGAGTTTGGGATGTTTATTTACAGATATACAAAAAGCTTTGACTGAAAATAAATATTTAGTATGTGTATTTTTCGATATTATAGGTGCCTTTAATAATGTAAATCTTTCAGTTTTATCAACTACGCTACTTTCTTTAGGAATTCCCAATAAAATTGTGACATGGTTGTACCAATTCCTAAATAAACGTAAGGTTTTTGTGAAGATAAACAATAAATTGTATGGACCTAGGCTGTCTTACAAAGGAGTCTGCCAAGGGGGTATTTTGAGCCCCTTGTTGTATATTTTATATATTTATAGATTAAATGAAATTTTAGGACCTGATCCTGACATAACAAATTTGCAATTTGCAGATGATTTAGCTATTTATACACAAGGTTCAAATCTTACAAATCTTATAGACAAATTGAATAGCGTGCTTGTTAAACTTCACTCGTATTTAACTTATTTGAACTTAGATGTAAATGCAAGCAAAAGCAAAGTTGTAGTTTTTAAGAAACGTAACATTCAATTGCCTATTTCTAACATAAAATATAATAATGAAGAGTTGCCAACAGAAATGTGTGCAAGATTTTTAGGTGTTATTTTTCAACAAAACTTCTCCTGGAAAATGTATGTCGACTGTCTCATAGAACGATCCCTCAGAGCTACTAATATTCTTAAATCTCTAACTGGTACTCAATGGGGCGCTGACCCTAAAATACTGCTGGTATTATACAAATCTCTGGTGAGAAGCCATTTCGAATACGCTTTCTTTTGTTTTGCATCAGACAAAAAGCTCGTCGAGAAACTTAATAAAGTCCAAAATAAAAATTTACGCATTATCTTAGGTGCTATGAACACCTCACCGATTAATTCAATGCAAATTGAATGCAATTTGCCTCCATTAGATATACGGTTTGATAATCTCCGGAAAATATTTTTGATGAAATTATTGGTTGTAAATAATAGTATATTATTAAGTAAGTTATTTAATGCTAATTTCACTTCCTATTTAAATATAGCATTAAGAGATGTTAAAAAGTTAAAAGACGAAAACAATGTTCATACAAGTGATGAATTACCATGTTATAGTGGTCTTTATCAAAGTAAATTTTTTGAAATGAAGATTATTATTAATAAAAAACTGTTTTGTAAATATGTTGTACATAATGAACTTAATGATTGGGAAGGATACAGGCAGATTTATACGGATGGTGCAAAAACGGTAGAAAATGTTTCTATGGCATTTTATGATCCATGCTTAAAGACTGGTCATGGAATAAAATTACCTACCGTTACAAGTATATACACGGCCGAGGCATGTGCCTTATTAGCTGCCTTACAGTACATAGAAAAATTTGACAGTCAAAAGTGGATTATTATATCAGATAGTATGAGCGTTTTAGAAGCACTGTCTAATCCATGCCACAATGCTAAAACAAATTACCTAATTATAAAAATCAAAGAAAAGTATGTCGAGCTAATTAATGAGGGTAAAGATATTATATTTTTTTGGACTCCTTCGCATATAGGTGTGGCTGGCAATGAGCAAGCAGATTATTTTGCTAAACTTATAACAAATACTTCGGATCTAGTTCCTGCAAAGAATATTAAATTACCACATTCAGATTGCACTACTCTTATAAAAGAATCGTCACGGAGAGAATGGACAGAGCATTGGCAGGAAACTCTTCAAGCAAAAGGAACCTGGTATAGAGAAATAAATAATGATATAAGAGTGCCCTGGTTCTTTAAAGGAACTTTCAAGAACAGAAAATTTTACTCATTAATCTCTCGGTTACGAATTGGGCATGGTCGTTTTAACGAACATCTGCATAGAATGAACATGATTACCTCCCCGTCATGCACATTTTGTAATGAACCAATTCAGTCTCTCCATCACATTTTCTTTGAGTGTTCTGAATTCTCACTTCAAAGACTTATCTTGATTGAAGATTTATTAGAAGTCTATAAAAGGCCTGAAGACATCCCGCGCCGTCTACAGGAACTTCTCAAGAATGAAGAAAACTATAAAGCCCTATATAATTTCATAATCTCAACTGTAGAAGAGCTTTAAACATTATTTGTGAAACGGTTGATGATCGTCTCTAAATTAAAAAAATACATTGAAGATACATTTTAACATAAGACCTGGCTGTATGGCGAAAGCCTTTGCCTTTTCCAACCATCGAGGAAGGAAAGAATGGAACCAAAAAAAAAAAAAAAAATGTCGTCACTGTCACTCTTGACATATAATAAACCTCTGATGCTGTCTGTCAGTGCTGTCACTTACTTTCATTTGTGTTGTGCGGACTTGTGGACTGGACTGAATTGCCTTGCCCGCTGTCCCGTGAGTTTTCGAATTTGTAATATATTCCTATTTGATTTAAAATCGTAGAACCACATCTGTGAAATGGGTGTCGATTTATTAGGATTTGCGTATGCTGCTACCGTAGCTGCAGGCGGTATTATGGGGTACGCCAAAGCAGGTTAGTTTCCAGTTTTTTTGGTTGTTTTTGTTACTATCACTGTATGAAAGTTAGGTAACCATTACGAGAATAATGATATTTTAATTTTATAATATGACAATTACGCAGCGTTTGCAATACCTATATAAAACTTGTTTTACTCTTAGAGATAAGATTATCTTGTGAATGTAATACCTACAAGTAATTTCAAACAGTTTGGTGACTATTTATTTTTATCTATTCTATGGGTTATGAAGAAAAAGAGTTTATATTTATATAACCTACAGTAGCTTGCTACTTACATAAATTAATGTCTGGCCTACAGCATAATTATATTTATTTGTCTATGAAATCTCTTATAACATTGCTTTTCTATAATATTAATATTGGAATCCTTTCTCAACCTGTGTAGTATTAGGTTGATAATTTTGAAATTGTTTTACATAATTATCAGGCTAAGCCAAATATGATAGTGGTTGTTTAATTTATGCAACAAAAACATCATTGTTCATCCTTGAAGCAATTAATAACAAGGTTATCGTAACATTATACCAAATATATACTACCTACCTATTTTCAATGTTGTAGTGTATCATGTAGTCTAATTTCAAAATCATATGATTTGCATCAGAGACTATAGAATGATATGGACTCTGCCTAATGAAAATGCAGCTTTTTGCCTACACTAGACTAGCTTATCAAAGCTTAGACGACATCGACGACCGTCTGGTGTAGTGGTTCACACTCTGGACTACAAAACCAGCGGTTGCGGATTCGAATCCCGCAAGGGGCAAATGTTTGTGTGATGAGCACGAGCTTTGTACCTAAGTAATGGATGTTTATAAATGTGTTTAAGTATGTTTATTTATCGTTATCTAGTCGCCACAGTACAAGCTTTGCTTAAATTGGGGCTAGCTAATTGGTGTGATTGTGGAAACAATTTATTTATTTATTTTATAGTGTGATTACACACACAGTCAAACCATGCTTCACTTGACTACTCAGCTGCTTTTGGTGGTGTAATTCCTGCTATTACATAGATTTATCGAATTCATTCTAAGTACTTATAAGATTTGAATTTTATTTAGTGGTGCATATTTTATTTATTAAATAAAGGCAGTTCCCCGAGCAAATGTCCCTCAGCATTCTTCCTCTCTAAAAACTTTAATAAAACAGGTTTAGCATCTTCTATCTTCTATATATATAAAAATGAATTGCTGTTCATTTGCCTTGCTAAAACTCGAGAATGGCTGGACCGATTTGGCTAATTTTGATCTTGAAATATTTGTGGAAGTTCAGGAAAGTTTTAAAGGTCAGAAAATATAAAAAAGTTGCAAGGAAAGTAGTAAAACTATTTATTTTCCTATACAAACTGTTCGTACCTGTCAAACGAATTGGCGGAACGAAGTTTGCTGGGTCAGCTAGTCCTTAATAAATATTAGTATTTGCATGGTAATCTACCAATTACAGAGATAATTTGAGATTGTTTTAGTGTCCAACTCCTATTGCATTTTCTGATGCATTCATACATGAAGTAAATACATGTCAGATGCACCTCCATTGTCTGTCAGCAAGTTTTTACCTTACAGGCCCCTGATTCAGAACATTTTGATAAAAAGTTGTCAATCGGTAAATTATGTGTCACTAATGTTAAATCCTATAGTGTTTAAGTGGTTTTCCGGTCATAATTTGTTACCGAAAGGTTCTGAATTGGGGGCCAGATTAGAATTGTCCATTGCTTATAGTTGTATTAAAAAAATGTTTTATTTTGTTTCAGGGTCCATCCCGTCTTTAGGGGCAGGACTTATTTTTGGATCTATATTAGGTAAGCATAATTTTTTTGACCATTTTCTTTTTTGAAATTTAAAAATGCTATTTTCTGACGACCTCCGTAGCCGAGAGCCATACGCCGAACTTAGCGTCGCGATCTCTGAGGTCCCGGGTTCGATTCTCGGTCAGGTCAATATAGAAAACGAACGTTTCTATGTAGGGTCGGGTCTGGGTATTGTGGTACTCAGAGGCGTCTCTAGCCCATGTAGCGCCCGTGTGCAAACATCGCGCCACCTAGTAAGCGCGTGGTCAAAATGGAATGGGTATTAAGTAGCCATAGCGCTCGGCGCCCCCTAGGACCACTGCGCCCGTGTGCAACGCACACCCTGCACCGTAGGTAAAGATGCCTCTGGTGGTACTGTCGGATCAGAGCAATGTATGTGATGTTGTCTAATATTAAACATTTAATTAATTAATTTTCTTATTATTATTTTTATTCTTCTAGAAGGTACTGCATGCAGGTTGAGTTACTAAATGATTTGATCAAAACTAATTATCACTGCATCCCTGATTATAATGTGTTTATTCATGATTACATCACAAATAAAATAATTAACACACAATGACAGGACAGTTAATTCTTGTTAAAGCATGTTTTGCGCTTTCTGAAGTTAGCAAAAAGAGATATGTGTTTTTAATACATATGCTTAACTACCGCAATATGGATTATTAGTAGCTGAAATAATCCACAAAAAAAACTATGGAGTGACTACTTGTTAATTTGTGTACTTGTTTACGCTGTGGAATAAAATACTTTTACTTCTTTTGCTTGTATTTAGAATACAGCATCTATTGATAACAAATACCTAAGATGTGGTACAGCAAGAAAAAGAGGTCAGCCAAAAATAAGATGGTCTGAAAACATAAGAAAAATAGCTGGTCCACCATGGATGCGGCAAACCTGTAAACATCTGAAGGATTATTTTGAAGTTAACTGTTTATTATGTTATATTATAAAAAAATGTTATATTATAGTATTTTTGTAATTAGATTTATGTTCCCGAAAAAATTTATATAGTGATAATAATCAACCTGTGATTGCTATAGCAGACAATTTTTTTCAATATTACAATATATTAAAATTTGATTTACCTGCTTTTCTGCTGACGGTATTTTTAAGCCAAACATAGTATCGATCGAATCTATTTAAATAAAAATAAGTCGGGGTCCTCCGGGACTGGGCCCTCGGAGATCGGGGTACTCAGGGAATAACCCAAGCTACTGGCTCAGCACTAAAGGATTGATAAAGAAAATAATAAAATATGTTGTTCTTATCTTGCATTTGCATCAGCCTTATTAATGTTTTTCTTGTCCTTTTGTAGCTGCAAATAGGGTCAATGTTCAAACAATCAAATCAAAACAACTAATGTTGGATTTTTAATTCATTTCAGGAGTAGGAGCGTACCAGCTGACACAGGACCCCTCTAACTATGGCCTTATGTTAGGAACTACCACCACACTTGGCGGACTTATGGGATACAGGTGTGTGTGACTAAATAATGTTTTTTTTTCATTCTTAATCTAAATAAATTGTTGCCACCGACATTGTTAGTCTACAATCCAATTCAAAAACTGTACCCGATGGCGATACACACAACAACTTATCAATCATTGGTTTAGGCATCCTTAAGCAACAACGAATACATATTTATAAAATGTTTACTGTAGGAGGAGGATATTTCTTTTATAAATTAAACAGGTATAATAAATATCTGTATAGTAATAGTAAACAAATTTTTATAAAAAAAATAACCGACTTCAAAAACACTAAAAAGCTTACATTCTAAATGGCGATCCGTGATGTAATTATAGCTAAATTGCTTCTCATGACGATTCAAATAAGCCCAAACACGGCTATGATACATTGTTTTATCACAGAGTTCCGGTGCTTACCGTCCGCCTTCTTCATCAGATCAGTTTGATCTCACCAGAATCATTTATTAAAATTTGATTTGTCGACTATGGCAAGGCTTAACTGTCTTAATGAAAATATCTTATCGCGTGGGTGGGGCGTGCGTACCTTACTCGTGGAAGACTATTGTGGCCAACTATGGTCTCCTTCATCAGTTCCACCTTAGCAAATGATACTTTCTGAATGCAAATGCTTGACTTGTTGTTAAATATACTAAAATCGCTATAAGTATCCCTATAATATTTTAGGAGTTCCCTCAATTCCTCATGGATCCCATCATCAGAATTGAATTTTGAAAAATGGGACCAATCTGGAGGTATACCCTTTCAATTGAAAAAAGAATCTTTCATATCGGTTCATTAATGACGGAGTTCTGAGGTAACAAACATAAAAAATAAAAAAACAACCGAATTGAGAACCTCCTCCTTTTTTTGAAGTCGGTTAAAAATAACACATATTCACCAATCTCTGTCTTGGTGTAGTGCAGTCACGCGAAAGTGCTTCGTAACTCGTTAAAGGGCAAACCAAATGTACCGAGTGTCGCTAGAGATGTCGTGCGACGTTTAGCGATGTTGTCTGACTTTGATGAACATCTTCTCTGTCTTTTTCATCCTAATGATATGATACAAGATAACTGGGGATGTTGGGTAACGTCGCTCTACATACATGCAACAATATCTCTAGTAGCCATTTTAAATACGAGGATTTTTGAATCCTTTTAAGGGTTCCATACCTCAAAAGAAAAAAACGGAATCCTTGTAGGATCGCTTTGTTGTCCGTCTGTCTGCCAAGGCTCTTTATCTCGGGAACGCTCGGAGGTATCGAGTTGAAATTTGAACCATATACTCAGGTTTGCAGTCTCTTAAAGCTGTGAATAGGTAACGTAAAAATTCGTTTATGCCGCAAAAAACGTTTTTTCTACACTCAAGAATATCAAAATTTATAGGGTACTTTTCATCAACCTAGAACTAAGAAATTTGTCGAATAATATCGTCTTATTCTACAAGTACAGGAAATATTCTGAAAACTATACGTTTGTAATTAAACTGCAATACTCGATTCGTAAACTATTTATAATATGTACTTACAAATTGTACCGGTTGTGTTCGGTTTTGTTATTTTACAATTTATTTTTTCCTTTTCAGATTTTACAACAGCAGAAAGTTCATGCCCGCCGGTTTAGTATTTGGTCTCTCCGTCGCTATGGCCCTCAAGTTACTTGTAAAGAATGTTGGATCCAACCCGTTACCTGTCAAAGCTGGTTAAATACCCTTAATTTTTTAAGTATTCCTGGATGTGAGCAATTTTTACAAGCTTTTATTTCATAGATTTGTAAATGATAACCTGATTTTGGTCGGTGTTGAGCCGAATAATGCATTTATGTCATTAATTTAAGACTTTCTAGAAATATGCGGGAAATAGTTTAATGTCGGAAAATTGCATTTTATAGCAATTTCTTAAGTTTAAAAAAATAACCATTTCAAGACCCTCTTACCAAAGACTAACCTTCAACTTTCTCACATCAGGAATATAGTAGTCTTTAGAGTATTTTTGTATATTTTGTAGATGTACATACTGCATACCCGTAGATAATTTGGCTTTTTTTTTTGTCGGACACACACTTAACATTTTGTGAACCTAATACAGTGAAGTTATTTTATTTATTTAACAGAATATTTTCTATTGTACTTTTAGGAGTAAATGAAGAAGCATGACACGATTTTATATTTAAATGAAATTCAATAAAATATTGGTGTTGGGAAATCCTATTATTGTTTTTTTTACAAGCTTTTATTTTTAATTAAGTCTAATGATCGATGGAATGGGGAAGTATATTCAATAAGAAAAAGCAGTTCACTTTCTTATTTTATATTTTTTTCTTAAAATTTAGACAATTCGTGATGATACAAGATTTGATTTATACATAAATAGTTTGAACATAATAAATAGTTAACGGCAAGTGATGTATAGTTAAAAGTCACTGTATTCTCAACACCGAGAAGTCTACACCGAAAAAATATTTGCATTTTACTTTTATTCTATTGGTAACTTTATAATTAAAGATCTATGTCACATAAATAGTTTTAGAAATTAAAAACAGGCTTATAATACAACAAGGAATATCAAATTTCATGATAAAATAAATCCAAAGTTTCACAAAAAAGTGTAAAATTACTTAAAAAATTAGAGAAAATACAACTAATATTGTTCTGAGGGTCGCGAACCAGTCGCTCTAGTCGATTGTAAACAAAAAAAAGGTAAACCTACTTTTATTCTTAACAATTACTGTATAAAAGGCACTTCGTGGCAGTTTCTTTATAGCGAACGCTATCTTTACAGCCGTTCTAAACGAAATATCGTAGGCTAAGGAGTATTTCGATTTCCAGAACCGGAGATTCGGATCACTCGTCAGGTTACACTAATCCTAAATCTTATGGTTCATTAATAGTAACACAATCACATAATATCACTCGGGCGTCTGACACACTGTTTCTCAGACACCGTCACACTCACTGCGCGACCGGTACTAAGTTACTGAAATAAGAGCGAGCAAAGGGCGATCTGCTCGCTCTTATTTGATATTCGATATCACAAATATTCGTTGCGTTGCGATTACAGTAACGGTCACACTCGGTTACCGACTGGACGGTAACACCCGGTTACCGTTTGGATGGTAACACCCGGTTACCGACGTAACTGACAGGTTACCGCTTGGATGGTAACGCCCGGTTACCGCGACAACTGACAGGTTACCGCGTGGATGGTAACGCTCGTGTTACCGCGTGGATGGTAACGCTCGTGTTACCGCGTGGATGGAAACGCTCGTGTTACCGCGTGGATGGTAACGCTCGTGTTACCGCGGGGATAGTAACGCTCGTGTTACCGCGGGGATAGTAACGCTATGGTTGCGGCCGCGCGTCTCGTTCAGTAGCGGCCGTGGCGGCCGCGGGGCAGTCTTTCTGTGCTTTTCCGCTCATTACTCTAGTGGCGGCTGCTGCAAAAAATTATGTGTTATTCACGATATTTTTAACCACTAAATTAAATACAGTTTAACATGCAAATGATTAAACAATAAATATAATAAATATTTTTTTTAGATCTAAAAGAGGTTTTAATTTACAAATAAGGAATAATATTGAAATAAAATAGTAGAATACCTATAAATCAAATATTTAACAATAGATTTTTGATTTATATTAAAGAAATGTAACAAATATTCATATAAATACATACTAAACAAATTTTTGTTGGTTTCTATTTTCTGATCTTATCGAGGTATACGTAGGTAAGTAGTATGTTATATTAATTACATAAACAGATTTATAATGATTCTATTTTATGTTCACAGATTTTGTAAAATTAGATTTTTGGAAACATGTGGTGTAAGGTAGGTATGAAATAAGATTAGAGTAGAATCGAAAATCGTGCATTCATATGAAAAATGTTGTCATAGTCTGTAATAGTTATGTACACTTGCAATTGCAATGGTTTGTGTTTAGAAGTAGGTACAGTAAAGTATGATGATGACGTATGGCGAAGGTATGTACAACGTCGAAATCCGTCTTCGAAACTAAAATGTTACTCAGGAGCAATACATATTTTTCTAAATAAAATATTACTTCTGAATAGCATTGGGCTCGATTCTGAGGTTTAAACCACTAAAACTTTAATTTAATATTTGATGCATCTATTTTTTCCATAATTAATGTAAAGACATAGTTGTTAACCCTTTTACTGGTGTAGTGATTTTTATTTTCATTGCTTTTCAATCTGATCTTAACAGCATAAAGTTCAAAATATGGTGGCAGCTATATGGCTACCACTGGTTAGGAACTATTCTGCTATTAACTACAGTTATCAGCTTGCTCATTACTTTCTAAGTGAAGTGTAAGTAGTGTCATAAGGTTTATTCCATTAATAAAGGAAAAACTATAATTAAGTTAACGTGGTTGCACGGAATCGGCCCTATTGTTGATGCATGAAGGTCGATGTGGAAGGTCCATGGCGATAGATGACTCCAAGGCACTATTCCCTTACCAATAAGTGCTATATTCGTCTACTTCTGGATCTCGCCCGTGGTCAAGTTCCTCTGATACGAGAACACCAGCCTCGCCGGCTCTATTTGTACTTGTTGCGAGTTTGCGTCCGGCCTTATCGAGTTGTCACTCGATTTGGGTTGCGAGTAGAAAGTGCCGAATTTGAAGATCGATTTGATCTCTTTATCTGGGTACGGACTTTTCGTCGTCGATTTGAAGAATTTATCGAACTCGTCCTTGCTGTAGAAGCCGTGTTTGGCCTCGGTTTTCGGCGTCGGCTTCGTCGTCCGCGTGTAGAAGTCTTTGAAATCGTACGGACTTTTCGTCGTCGATACTGAATATTTATTTATGGACGGTGGATATGTACTCGGCGATACTGTCGTGCTAGTTTCAGTGAAGTAGGACTTTCTCGTTGTGTAGTAGTTTTCTGTCGTTGTAGTTGTTGTTTGCTTGTTGTAGTAATGCCTTTGGAATATGGGTGGTGTAGTGCTAGGCACGTAAGGCTGTGTAGTCGCTTCGTAACTGTGTTTGTCAAACAAATATTTATTAGTATGCTCCTTTTGGATATTTGTATGGTGGTATGTACACATACTGACTGGAATGAGAGTGTGTGGGTAGTCTCATCAGCTGTGTCAGTATTGTGATGTCGCATTTTTGTGGAACGAATAAAATTAATAAATATAAATTTAGATAGGGTGATGTAATTCATGTAGTCGTCCATCATTTAAGTTTATTTACGATACTTTTGTTTAAAACATGTTAATTTATTCCTTTTTTAATAACCTTTGCTTGTTTATAAACTTACATTTTAATTGCATAAATAACACCACCCTTATTATTGTCTGAAAGGATAAAAATATAAATGCATTTTGCCTTAATTAAGTACTTATTTTAATCTTATTGTCTGGAAAGCTATGAAACTTATTATCAACTACTGTCACACCTGTGTGGATTGTAAAAACTAAATTATGCTATCAATCTTTTTAAAGATAATCTTATAAACGACAAATACTAACATGATTTTTACGTGTACGACGTAATTATTACATTAAAACGTAACTGTCACGCCTACAACGCAACTATCACGCCTACAACGCAACTATCAGGTGTAAAACGCAACCATCACGTGTACATCGCAACTATCACGTGTACAACAACTAACGCAACTGTCACGCCTACAACGCAACTATCACGCCTACAACGCAACTATCACGCGTACAACCTAACTATCACGTATAAGTACAATGTAAGTGTCTCGCCCACAATAGTGACGCAATCGCATACCTAGTGATGTTCCCGTAGAAGGGGCTGGTCTCGGGGCGCACGTAGCTGGGCGTGTGCTGCGAGTAGTCCGGGATTATGTTCTCGTGCTCGGTTATACATCGCCCATTTATGCAGTACTGCAAAAAAACGATTCTGACGTCAAGTAACTGTTTAAAAACATCATATTATGAGGATGTTAGGGCCTACTTAAACAGATTAAGTGAATAAAATAGGGAATTAGTAGTTCCCTGTCAATTAAGGCGATAAATAGGCCTCTTTTGTCAATCGGGTACATGACTTACTATATATTTTTTAAAGTCTACATAAACACATTATTTTATGTCTATCAATCTGGTAAGTACATTTTTAATTATTTGTAAACTACGTTTTTTTGGTTTTGAAACAACGAATATTTAGTCATTTTACTTTGTTTTATGTATAATCCACTGAAGTGACGTGACTACGATATAACTAGTATTGCAGTACAAAATCTATGGGATATCCCGTTTTGACAGATCATAAAACGTATGTCAATGATAAATTGGTGGTGTCATCATCATTGCCAAGAGTTACCTCTAAGGAGGAGGATCGATGGTGAAACTATCGATGGTGAAACTATCGAAGGTGAAACTATTGACGGTGAAACTTTCGATAATGAAAATATCGGTGGTGAAACTATCAATGGTGGAAATATCGATGGTGAAAATATCGATGGTTACCTGTCCATCCCCGCAGGGCGAGCCCTCGGCGGCGGGGCGGTAGGCCACGCAGTAGCCGCTGGCCGAGTCGAAGCAGAACAGCTGTGCGCACACGCGCTCGTCTTTGAAACATGCGCTGGAAATGAATAATAATAGTTTTAAAAACTATTATTGTTAAGTAAAAATAACGTAATACAGTAATTAGAAATTGAGATATACCTGTCTCTTTCTAAACAACTTTTACAATGAAAAATATATGGCAGACGTGAACTGTGACGTCACGATACATGTCGGATCTCCTTGTCTAGCACGCGAGTATGTCAGGTTATAAATTTATTTATTATAAATATTTTTTTGATTTTGTTACTTAAAATTCAGTTACTCATTTATTTTAGGATTAAAAATGTATGCAACTGTTCTCTACTCTCACATTCTTTAAAATAAACAACGTCGATTTTATTTCATCTTTCCTTATTAAATTTCGACATTTTGCCTTGAGCATATAACAGTGAAAACCGTATTTAAATCCATATAGTACTCGTAGTTTTGGATATTAGTCTGTGTAAATAGACAGGATGGCAAATACAAATTAAAATTTTGTGAATGATAACTATAGGTCTTCTGCTGTTGAGTCTGACCGAGACCAAAACTGTGCGGCCTACAACTTCTGTAATTTTGCGTGGTCTTTTTGAGATATTGCTTACTCCAACTGTAGATAAAGATGTACAAACCTGGTGCCCCTGTCCTTCCGGCACTGGGCGTCCAGGGTCAGCAGTCTGCCGGGCAGCACGCGCGGTAGCGAATCGTCTTCATGCGGCGAATTGTATAAGCACGTTGCCGTATCCCCACTGAAACAGTTTTCGTTTTAATTATATTTTTATAAGATACCTAAATCTTTATTGCACACCATACATAACAAAAGTAGGTACGAAAATTTTAAATTTGTTTAGCTATCTAACTAAAGTGGCGGAGGTAAAATATTATCAAACTCCGTCAGACAAAAAAAGATTTAGGAAGGTTTTTCTGGAATTGATTGATTTTGGTCCTCGACAGAGATTGATTGACTTAGGGAAGGCTTTTGCCCAGAAATGGTACAGTAAAAGCTTTTAAAAAACTACAGGACGACCAGCGAAAGCCCTTCTCCATGTATCTCTGGACCGATAAGAGAGGTCTCCGGCCGATTGTGCACGATCGTACCCTAAAGTTAGTGAAGACGCATTATTTCAAGAAATGATAGAAGTACACTGCAGGGCGACCAGCCGAAGTCCTTCTTCTAGCTGCCTTCGGGTGGACTTGTGTCTAAGGCTCAGCAAAAGTGGTGCCCTGAGCAGTTATCCACCGTCATACCCTAAAGACACTAAAGGAGCTATCTTCAAAAAATGACGGAAGCTCTGCCTACTGCAGGGCGATCTTCGAAAACATTACTCCATGTGTCCAAGACCGGTAGGAAAGGTGCTCTCGGCAGTTATCCACCGTTTTACGCTAAAGTAATTAAAGGCTAGTTCAAGAAATGATGGAAGCTCTGCACACTGCAGGGCGACCAGACGAAGTCCTTCTTCTGGCTGCCTTCGGGCGGTCTTGAGACTCAGGCTCAGCGAGTGTTATGCCATGACAAATGATCCACCGTCTTACCCTAAAATGACTAAAAACGCTTACTTCAAGAAATGATGGAAGCTCTGCACACTGCAGGGCGACCAGCGGAAGCCCTTCTCCGTGTGTCGCAGGTCGGACATGATGAACCCGTCCTCCCAGCGACACTTCTCCGCGCCCGGGCCGCCCAGGTACGAGGGCGGCGGGCTGCCGTCGTGCACCGCGCCTAGTCTGGAAGAGGATGAGTACATTTGCTAACTATTACATTTTAAAACCACAAGTACTGGAACAAATATCTACTTTCTTATTGCAAAAAAGTAAAACTAATATATTTCTGCAAATAGGCCTTAAATTAAGCTCTTTTGTACGTCCCATTTTTTTTGGCTGACAACAGTGACCGCGTTTATTGCGCTGCTTCTGCTCGGCACTAGCCCACAAATTGTCCCGAAGCAGTGGTAGGGCAAAAAAAAAATGTATTTGGACGTATAAAAGTGCTTTTAATGGCCTATTTGCATAAATAAATTATTGAGATTTTATCCTTACACTGCTTCGGGACTTTCCATTGACTCAGTCATTTCTTTGTCAAGTCTTGGTCGCAGAAGACTTCTTAAGGTGTGACTGATCAACGTTACAGAGCGTAATTTAACTAGAGATGTGCTGTTCCCTATGTGGAGAACATGGCCTATGTGGGCAATATTTCTTGTATGGAGAATATTTCGTGGAACGGCACCTCTAAAAGTAAACGTCTAAATGTAACTTGCAGCGACCAATCCGTATATACAAGGCTCGTTGCTCGCTTGTTTTTCTAAACTGACTTAATGTAGGTATGAATGCTCGCTTTGTGACAAAGCGTAGTACCTACCTTTAAGACAACGCATCGCTTTTGGTGCTTGGTGTTAAAATAATTTTAAAAGCTTAACTTATTGCATTGCGATTGCTACTTTAACTGTAGTAGCAATCACAATGCAATAAGTACAAGAAATAAAGCATGGGGGTGGTAGTTCATGAATAGTTTAGGTGTTTCTAAAGAACGTATATCAACTTATCTAGTTTTATGACAAAATACATAAACAATGCAATAATGTATAATTACACCAAAATAAATTAACTACACTATCCGTTATCTAGTCGCAATAGTACAAGCTTTACTAAGTTTGGGGCTAGATAATAGGTGTGATTGGTGGAACAATTTATTTGTTTATTAAATAAGAATTGATTAGATTATCAACTTACAAGTGACCAACTTCATGAGCAGCTACAATGATGCCGGAGAATCCGCCAGTGTCTTCAATAATGGCTACCGAGTTCACCTTCTCCAGTCGCTTGTTCACTACACAGGCCCCACCCACGTAGGCGAACCCTGGGCATGAGCATAGTTTCAGTAAGGAGTCAAATGTTAGTTTCGTATTTATTTCATAAGCAGGGTTTTAGGACATTTGGTAGGTATACAGGACTTTTAAAAGGTTAACCATTTACGTAAGAAAGTTTTAAATTTTAACATTTTGCCAAATGCAATAAAAAATTTAAACTTCTGCAAATTTTAAAATAATATTTAAGACTTATAGGTAGGTAAATATAAGTTTAAAATATATATTATTGTTACTTTACTTTAGTCACTAATGAATAAAACACATTTTAAAAGTTTCTTAAAAATGGTAATAGGATTACTTACATAAATTGATGGAGATGACTATGATGTTGTCGATAGATTGATTGATGAATAAACATAGGTACTTACAGTAGATAATATGGTAGCGGTATTGTAATCTATAGAGTGGACGATGTACAAAGAAGTAACATGCAAATCTGTGCCACAATAACTCAGGCGTGCATTAACCTCAGCAGTCAGCACACAAACATGAAATTAGGGTTAATTAAATATTACAACATGCTAGGTATTTTATACAATGAGTTAGTCGTGCGAAAGCTTTTAGGTATTGTAATGAATTACGTGCATTGCTAATTATTGCAAGCTTTTTACATAATATACACCAACACAAAAAAGAAATCACTACGTTTTATTTACGCTGCTAAAATCCACTCGATCCAATCCATCCAAAAAGAATCAATAAAACGGTTTGATTATTTATTTTTGACTAGATTCTCCACTAAAATATTGTAAAAGTAAGAGATAGAAAACATGTAAGAGTGCAACTCAAAACTATTTTTTCCCGCCTTTTGTTATGACATTGTTTTTTTTAAGGTACGCCTATGCCTATTAAGATATTCTCACAATCGAATATTATTTCATATGTCTAAACAAATCAAATAATATTCGATTGTGAGAATATCTTAATCGATAAAAAACTACTGCTTAAAAATAGCCTTGTTTAATTTCCTATATATTAATAATATTTTTTTTAACTTACTTTAATGATTATTAGAACCTAACCATGAATTGATTTAAAAAAATGTGTGTGTTTAACATGACAATTAACTGTACACTATGTATGATTCTATTCTGCAAAAATATTATAGTTCTTATTTTCTTTAAATGACCATTAATACCGTGCTTTATATTTATTGTTATAAATTACTAAACATGTAAGTTTCGGTAAACTATTGATAAAAGTGTGTGATTAGTTCTATCAAGGCTATAGTTGCCAAGAAATTAAAATATTATAGGTACGTAGACATTCAAAAATATCCATAAATAAAAGAAATAACTATGCTACATATAGAAATATGCTTAAAATCATACATACAATATCTATCTACATGAAAGTATGTTCATAGAATGTACAGTGGAATAGAAGAGACAAATTGCAGAAGAGATAGTATTATTCACAAGGTGCGAATATGGTTTCACGGATATTGGGTAAAGGTATAACAGTCAGGTGGACAATGATCCCACTGTGAATTGAAGTTTATTAAGGAGTGAGGGACATCGATGAAAGAGTCAGGCGTGCTTTGAATGTAAGGTCTTTGAAACACGCCTACCTGCTGTCCCTCTATTGCACGCATCGTTCGCGTATTGTCTCCTGCACATGTCTAGTCTGAAAGTTTACGGAAATAAATT
This sequence comes from Anania hortulata, assembly GCA_963576865.1. NCBI lineage: Eukaryota > Metazoa > Arthropoda > Insecta > Lepidoptera > Crambidae > Anania > Anania hortulata. The sequence continues at coordinate 7,361,805 of OY756410.1, forward strand.
CATCTCAATAAATTGATCAACAAAATCCCTGTTAGGTCATTTCGTTCCTTCTATACACACATTTATAACATTTACTAAAATGAAATAAACTGTGTCTGACCTTCGAAACGTGTTGGGTGATGCAAATCAAAATTATATTCAGCGCCATTACCAAAATCCTTTACCTCGTACATTAAAAATATGAAGCCAAATTAATATCACTGGCAAGCCTCGGTTAATGCGGAGCTGATACCACTCGCAATCCATCCTATGAAGAATCTGTTTTAAAATTAATTTACCAGCGGTGCCTTTTGTACAGCGACCACCCTTGCGTCGTCGGCACATGTCATACCTGTTGGTGAAATTAGTTTTGGTGTCTTCATTTCGCTTTATCATCGATCACTTTGCCAAAACTACGTAGATCTAAATTAATGTGCTATTATACTATTTATTTTACTTGTATCAAAAACAAGGAGAATTAAACTTGGGAACGACGCCACAACACAACACAAGTCATGCATCTTCGCATATGCCTTTAAAAAAACTGCTAACAAAAGCATGCAAACAATCAATTCACATCATTTGGAATAATGGCGCTTTCATTTACTTCCGTAAGAAAAAATATCAGCTACTTACCCGCTTACCTTAATTCCTTGGTAAATTTAAAACAGGCGATTATGAAATTGAGAATGCTTTTTAAGAAAACAAATAAAAATATCAAAGGTTAAAAACGGTCATTTATAGTGATTCCACTAGAAACAAGTTACGTTAAGATCATACATAATAATAAGTCACCTACTGAGATCATGGCCAGTAATTAAAAGTATGTACTTAGATAATGACTAGGAAGCGAGTAGACTCGATGGTACTTTAAAATAATGAATCACATAAAATATTGTACAATATTGCACTTAGACGTCTATTTTAATTTAATTCTGATTAGTTAAAGCCATGAAAAATTAATTTAAAAAATATGTAGGTATACCTATAGGTTCATTTTTATTATTATCATAAATTATTTGTTTATTAAGTACCATAAAAATATCAATTTTCTAATATTATTAAATTATTAGATTTAAAAGTTGTAATGTTGCTAAATGCATTCGTATTTTTTATGATTCTTCAATCTCACAGAGACACCTTACCCTTACACTTACAGATTTTGAGCACATAGGTCACCTTATGTGTTGTCCGCTAGAGTTAATATTAAAAAAGTAATCTAGCTAGTAGAATAAAGGTAAAGGTCGCAGGAAGATGCTGGATGCAGGCCGGTTCCAACCGGCCAATCTGGAATTCAATGGAGGAGGTCTATGTTCAGTAGTAGACGTCCTATGGCTGAAATGATGATGATGATGAGTAGAATAATGCTTACTTGGTGATAGCAACTGCAATGTCGTAGACAGGCAGCCGTCGCTCCCTGAACAGATACTTGCCCATGTCAGTGAGCGCAGCAGCTGAATCGATGGCGTCGCGGCCAACACGGTTCTTTTCAAGATAAGGCGTTGCATCTCTTCCCTAAAATGTAAGAATTAAAATATTATAAAAAACTACGATCATATGGTTTAAAATAAATATTTTAAAAAATACCTACGTTAATACCCCAAATCTATGACCCCAAGTCATGTGGTTTGTAGGAAACCTGCAACGTAGGTAGGTAGTCGCTAAGGATAACCACTTGATACATTAAAGACTAAATTTTGTAGTTATGGGCTGGCGTAGGTACATAGATAAGAATGTAACATAACATCCACCATTGGACTCATTAAACTAAAAAACGAGTGGATTAATAAAGATACCATGGAAAAATGTTGTCATGTTTAGCGATTTCAATAAAGATAACTCCCAATTATTGATCACGTGGACAAAGAACTCGTTCTAACGTGATTTAGATTTATTTATATAAATTAACTTTCCTAGCCTTGAACGGACACAATTTATTGATAGTTTAATAATTTTTGAAGTTAGCAACAAAACTAGTTTCTTGTGTTGTTGTTTTTTCTATTTTTATAATTTCGATGTACAAAACTTTACTAACGCAATCAAAATTACTCGCCTTTGATCTCAATATTAATGCAGGTGTTCTAATTTATACAAATCGGTGTATAGTAATATGTAAATTCCGATTCGTAAACCTTTTTCCTATTAATTACGAGTTTTTAATGGACTAATAAATATTTATTACCTTATAATCCAGTTTAAAGTAGTAATAATTAAAAGTATTTATTTATATGTTTATTACAATAACTGTGTAATAATTAAATACCTACCTATTTACGATATTTTATAAATTACATTAAAATCGTATTAAAATCAGCTTTACTGGGGACACGGGTGTTTAAATCATCTTTAATTAGTCAAAAAAATTAAGTAGGTGTGTTTTTATGCATTATTGATAACATAATGATACCTACTTTTTTAAAACTAGTACTAATTTCCTTGCTTTAGTTTTAAAATAATAATTAAAGTTTGTTTTGTGCTAAACTCCTATTTATTATTATATCTAACCTATGTCAAAAATCGATTAGTCGATTATGTGTTGCTCATAATCAAGAAAAACTTGATAAATATGATTCCTTGGTCACAAATAAAATAAAAACCATTTTATTACTCCTTGTTAAAAAAAAAATAGTAATCGTTTTGTTTCACGCATGCGCGAGCTATGCGTGGCGCCAATTTGTAAACATTGTTTCGTTTCGTGCTGTGGTTTTGTATTTGTGGGTGTGAATTTTAATTAAATTCTAAATTAGGATGGCTAGTGAGGCTATTTTAAAATATTTAGTGGACACAAATCGTCCTTATTCGTGTGCAGATGTGACCGTAAACCTGCGGGGTGCCTACACGAAAAGTGTTGTTCAAAAAACTCTTGACGCTTTGGCAGAAAGCGGCAAAATAAGATATAAATTGTACGGCAAGCAGAAAGTTTACGCAGCGGTACAACTGGACAATCAGGAAGCCGACGGTGATGTTGAAGGTCAGTGAGTACCTACCTACTTTAAGGTAATTTCTTTGAGATCTTTAATCAGTTCTAGAATGAGATTATGATATTAACATAGCAGTTTTTTAAAGTTTACACACTTTGTCATGGAGTTACTAGACAACGACTTTTTGCCAGGCGCCCAGCACACCCAGACCCGAGCCGGGAATCAGACCTTTTGCGATCAAGGCCGCGCCGCTATTTCAATTGGGTTTTTGCCCACATACATTTGCCCCCTGCGGGATTCGAACCCGCAACCGCTACACCAGACGGTTGTCGAAATCTTAAGTAGTAAGGTAAAACATACGGAGTTTCTTCTATTCTTCGTTTTTTTATTATTTCAGATTACGAAGCTCAATTTAAAAGTCTCACAGAAATCTTAGCGAAAAAATCCACTTGTCTAAAAGCAGCAGAATCCACTCTTAAAAGCCTTACTTCCGCGCCCACCACTTCTTCGGCTAAAACCCAGATAGCCGATGTGAGAACTAGGCTGGAGGGCTTAGAAGCAAAACTTGGAACTTTGAGAAATTCTACTGAAGTCCTTAGCGCAGAGGAAAAGACAGCCATTTTGAATGCACATGACACATTGTTAAGGGAGTATCGGTACGTAAACAATGTATATTTACTCAACTACTTTTATATATATCGTGTTTTTAGAGCTCATGCTAGGCAGGCTGGACACCATAATTTATGTGTTATTTAATAAAGTAATACCTTAAAAATAGGATTCAGTTCCCCGTATTGGATCTTTAGGTTATTAATATTTTTCTAAAATATGCGTCAGACAACACGTTGGTAAAGGTAGGTAGCAGGAAGCCGCTGGATGCAGGGCGCTTCCAACTGGCCTATCTGTAAATCACTAGGGGAGGTCTATGTTCAGCAGCAGTGGCCGTCCTTGGGTGTAATAATGAACACACTGATAGGCTAGTTTCCTGGGTCAAAAAAAGATTGCTCTATTTAGTCCGTTAGTTAGATTATCAAAAAATATTTTACCTATATTTTGTCTTTTGTCAATCAAACAAAAAACGACGAAGATAAAGCGCATCAAAGTGAGCATATGACATCACGCCTTGCTAAAAAGTGTCGCAAGGCGTGACGCCTTGCTAAAAAGTGTCGCAAGGCGTGACGTTACGTGGAACTTTAACGGGCTATATATTCATCATTTTGTGTTTGATTGAGAAAAGAAAAAATACCTGTCCAATATTTTCTGTTAATCCAACCGACGGACTAATTAGATTTTTTTAAGGAAACTAGCCCATTGTTATGGTCATGAAGTAAGGAATTAACATCCTTATGTTACGAGGTAACAGAAAATAAAGTTTTTACGGTAATTATCGTTTCCTGATAGCTTAAAAAGCGAGCCAACGTTTTAACGGACCAACAACACGGCGAAACATTGCACTACTGTGCCTGTAGTGTATGATAAAACGTTTTTACACGTTTCTGTGTCATATGCCTAATTTTACTTTTTAAAAAATGTTTATCTGTATTTGTAATGTTTCAGAAAACGCAAGAGAATCTGCTCTGACATTCTAGAAGCAATCTTAGAAGGCTACCCGAAAACAAAGAAAACCCTACTTGACGAGCTTTGCATAGAAACAGACGAAATGGTTGATTTTAAGCTAATGACTAATTAGTTTGCTTCGTAATTAAATAATGATTAAACTGGTTGTAAATAAATGTTTTGTAGAGGTGTAATATTTATTCAATTACCAGCAATAAATGTATAAAAGCTAAAATAGTTGGATTTTCTTTGTACAGTAAAGAGTTAAGTAGGACTGCGACTATACATATTGTAGGCACTAGCGTTTTTCGGGCGTGTGTGCCATTGTTGACGAACCGTCAACAATGCAAGCGCGCGAATAATTTTATTAAATATTTCAAAAGTTTTTTTTAAATCATTTTTTTGAGCTTTTTTCCATAGAAAACTATCCCCAAACATTGAAAAAAAATCTCAATCGTTCGCGTTGCTGAGGGCCTAGCAATAAAATGATAAAATATGTTTTTTCTTTTATCATTCGGGCTTAGTATGTGTTTCAAAACATAATCGCATCGTATAAATCG